>OY744533.1:18323554-18418554 GCA_963556195.1 Sepiola atlantica
CAGGGGAAGGTCAAAAGAAAAACATGGGAAGTGATAAGGATGTACAAGGAAATAAAACAAGAAAGAGGGATAAATAAAAACCTGGCCAGAGATAGGTTAGTTTGGAAGTCTATTTCTAAAGCTGTCCAACATATGCCAGCATGTAAAACGGATGTTAATGTGAATATGATGATGAACATTAAAATCTAAGTGAAATTGAACATAATTACGCATTCTACAAAATCTTAATTGTTATTAAACGTTTTCTCCGCTAGCTGCAGAATATGCACTCCTTCAAGTCCTACGATCTTTGGCCAAGGTGTTCGCTTGGTTTACGTTCATGTTCGTCTATTCACAAACGTTGTCCATCTTTTCTTTAGTCTACCTTTCGACAGACTTCCTTATGCCTTCAACGTATATTTTGCATCGCCCCCACACTGGTATGAGTTTAGAAGTTAGGGTGGTTTTGTTTTTTGTGAAGGCGACCCAACCTAAGCTGATTCTGTGATTTATAGTTTTTTGCCCATCATCAGATGAAGACGGCTTGTGTCCAAGGTAAACAAACTATTTGCTAAAACTGACATAAAAGATTAAAAAAATAAACAAATTTTTTCTGTTTACAAAATGATGGTTAACAGGAAATGTAAATTGCATATAAAACTTGTATGGAAAATCGACCAAGCATAACACAGTATATTTAAAGGAGTTGTAATCCATGACGCGATCAACGCAAACAGGATTATCAAGTAAATGTTGACCAACCTTTGAATCTGAAATATTCTGTTCAAAATTACAATTGTGTTTACGCACACACGACAAGACAGGCTGCTTGATTATTTAATTTTATTAGGGGTGGGACGTAATGGGTGAACATTTCAGATTTATGCGAGTAGTATTTTTTTGTGTTCATTTATACATAAATAACACTAAACAATCAAACATTTTGAAAATTTTGCAAAATTCAGAAGGTGCAGGCCAAAAACAGCCGTTAGGGCTCCACGGGACTCAAAATCCATCATATTTCGGTGAAAAAGTGGTTTCATGCGACATTGCAGGTCCTAAAACATCCTCAAAAGCTATGAATGGATATAGATGGTTAAATCTGATATAGTACTGTAATTTAGGACCATTTTATAGACTTTTTTTTTTTTTTAACTTGTAATGGCATTCACCCTTTGTTGATTGAGCCGGCTTCTTCAAGTTAACTCAACAAGGGTGAACTAAACAGTCCATTGCCAACGTTGAAACGAGTGATAGCCAGTCTCGATTTTATCGGCTAACACCATAGATATACATGGACTGAAGGTTAACACGAAAAGTAAATTGCCTCCAATTGCCTGTATCATTCAACGGACAATCCATTCATCTCATTAATCCTTATCCTCGAGTGGCTTGATAAGTAGAGACACATTAGTAAGAAAGAAAAAGGAATATACAGCTCAAATTCTCTTAAATATTTCATCAGATAGACCCCAAAAATGTCCCGATAAGTTTATATTAGTAAAGAACATAACAGCCAAATTAGATATGAAATCCGGCCATTAAAGATTCAGAGAATAAACAAATCGATTCTGTTCATACAAAAAAGGTTGTCAACAGGAAACGAGATAAATTGCCTCCAAAACTTTTAAATGGAAAGGTCACCTAGGATTACTCAATATATCTAAAAGGAGTGGTCATCTGCAAAGCAATCAATGCAAACAGGATCAAGTGTTGACCAAACTTTGAATGTGAAATATTCTGTTCAGAATTAGAACTCCTGCCATTACTAACCAGCAGAGCGTTACCACTCTCGACCAAGGGAAGAGTATATAAGGAATGTGTACGCATGTGTGGCTAGTGAGGGTTGAGGACATGCGTTGCATGGAGAGAAATAACATAAGAATGATACGATCGATGTGTAACGCAAGTCTTAAAGACAGGCTCAGATCCGATGACTTCAGCGGCGTTGGGATTTGAGTTGCAAAAATACTCGTAATCCAGGGTTTCGAATCGCATGACCGGTAGTGAATAGTCATATCTCTGTGCTGATGAGTTCCAATTATAAAGGACAAAACAAATATTTATTATTTGTAGCTCCTAGAAAACCCGTCTAAAAAGGGCACTGTAAGTGTAGTATTAACACAGCATGACGTCGCTAGCTATATGTGCATCATTCATTACGTAGAACGCTCTTATGACGTCAAGCCGCCAGATAAAGTGTTAAAATTATCACTGTTTATTCGCTATTCAGTATTGGCCAAGTGGTTCTGGACGTCGGAATTTGAGTTGCAAAATACTCGAAGTCCGGGGTTTCGAATCGCATGACCGGTAGTTAATAGTCATATCTCTATGCTGATGAGTCCCGATTATAAAGGACAAAACATATACGTACATAGATAATAAACAATAACACACATATATATATATATATATATATATATATATAAAAGTTACCGTTTCTCCTTGCTTTGTCTTTTTCTATACAAATCGAAGGATTTGATTGGTAGACAGAAATTCAACAAGTTTACATGCATTTCATTGAATGGACTTATTTGTAGTAGTCAACGTTTGTTGCAATGACAACCCAAATGTTCTAATTTGAATGGCACGATTTGAAATAAAGATTTTTAGATTTTATTTCTTTCAGGGAGAGAGCAATCTGAGTAGATTTTTTTTTTTTTTTTTTTTAAATCAATTTTTTTTTCTAAATTGGGATCTCACAGTGAGATGTCTTTACATTAGTTTTAAATTTCTGCATGTTAGTACTGTTGGAGAAACAGGGGGCAAGAAGGGAGTTCCAGAGGCCAGCAGCACGAGGAAAATAGCTATTAAATAAGTATTTTTTGAGTTTGATTGAAATACATATAGATTCATTATTTGAAGAATCTGATTTGGAAGGAAAAGACAAAATACTGTGCACATGCATTACGATTCATGTTATGTGCAGCAATGGTGCAATGCATGCATGTTACAAACGACAGACCTGTGATGAGAAAGATATCTGGCTTGGGATTTGACCATCTAGAATTTGGTTTCTCCACTTGAAAAAGTATTCACCTCTTAAAAACAGGGGCACACTAGGGATTCTACGGAAGTTACGACCACTTCAACTGATATACACCCTGGTCAGTTAGTTTTTATGTCCAGTAATTGAACAGTATCATTCTCAAGTGGGCTTGCTGCGTAACAGTAATATATATATATATATATATATATATATACTTTTTAGACAAGCGTTGTATGTATATACATACAAGGCTTGTCTAAAAAGTATCCAACCTTAGGCCAGAAAAAATATTTTAAATACGTGACGAACTTGGGACTCTAATCCCCTTCAAAGTAGGCTCCTTGTGCTTGCACACATTTAGCCCTCCGATCCATCCACTGCCGGAAACACATCTGGAAGTTTTTTGGAATGGTGTTCATCTCTGCTGGCGTGTTAGATTCAGCAGGTGTTTGGGGAAGATGCGATGTGTAACACAAATTAAAGAATGGTTCAACAGATTCAAAAATGGCCGCACATCAACGGAGAGTGACCAAAACTGCTGAGTGCAGCTGTTATTGAGAGGGTGCAAAAAAGAGATAATGCGGAACACGACTGCAAAGATGAACACCATTCCAAAAGACTTCCAGGGGTGTGTGTATATATATTTGGGTAGCATTCCTTCTTTTAAACATATTTCATTAAATGTGATAGAAAATTTTTGTCTACATACTTTCGTTCTGATCCTTTCTAATTTCCTAAAAATCTTTTGGTTTCAAGTGGGAACTGGCTGATGTACCTGCTGTAGTCACTTGCTGTGTGGCCTACCCCGAGTAAAAACAGACAAGGTGTTTTGTTTTGGTTAGGCTCTGGAGCCTGTCAAGATTTTCAGCAGACGGGTCAGTTATTTTGTCTTCAGTTGGAAATGACTGTCATTCTGATTGCAAGTCTGTTTGGTAGAGATCAAGTATCACTTTAAACGTCTAAAAATAAAAATTGTTATTTGTTTTCAAATTCAGAGTTGTAATTTTATTAAAAAAAAAAAAAAAAAAAAAAAAAAAAAAATCCATTTGCTACAGCAGTGACAAGAGACCACATGACCGACACCTTTGGCTATTGAATTCTGACGGCGACTTTAAGTAGACAATCCAGACTTCTACAGTGAATGCACACTAAAGTTCACAGCACGTTCCAGCCAGAAATTAAAAATAAATGTTTTTAAAATGATGTTGTTCGTGTATAAATGCTCTGGTTTGTCAGTGGAAATTTTCAAATTAATAATTTGAAACTGCAATCTTTTTTTTCTTTCTGATTTATTAATATCTTTGGAATGTCTCCAAACCTTTTGCATGCAACTTCAACTTGCCAGTAAATGTGTGTATCGATGAAAAGATCTTTTTTTTCCCCCATATGCAACGGATTTTTTTGAATATTTATTTTTTTTCAACTTGAGTTTTAAGTTTTTAGTTATAATAGAAACTAGCTCATACCCGTAACTTGACTGTACAGTTTCTGGGTATGTCAATTTACATCTTTACCTAGCTTCGACCGCTTTATAGCTAGTACGAAGAAAAATATTTGCGAAATTTTGTGGGAAAAATATGTTAGTATGAAAGAGTAAAAGTAAAATATATTCAGAGAAAAACAGTCAGGAGGAGATTCGAGGGTTTCAGTCCAACTGCTGAGCAGGCTGTAGGCTCATACCCGTACCTTGACTGTACAGTACAGTACCATACCTGGGTATGTCAATTTCCATCTTTACCTAGCTTCGACCGCTTTATAGCTAGTACGAAGAAAAATATATGCGAAATTTTGTGGAAAAAAATATGTTACTTAGTATGAAAGAGTAAGTATAATAAAATATAAGAGTACAGTTAGGATTTTAAACAAAAAGATCGTTTTTTGTATTCGGTTTGAAGTGACCGTCGTTCTGATTGCAAGTCTGGTTCCGCAAAGAAACCAAGTGTCATTTTAAATCTCTTAAAATAAAACATTACTTGTGATTTTGTTAGGAAGGAAAAGTCCTTTTGCTACGGCAGTGACCAAGACAACACGAGTGACACTACAGCTATTGTCGAAATCAAGCACCGAATTCGGACGAAGGCAACAAGCGGACGATCACGGCCTGTGCAGTAAACACAAACACAAGTTCGCAATTCTACCGTTACACATTCTTAAGAAATATTATCTATCTTTCAGAAAATTTTATATTGATTTTTTATTAAAATGATGAAGTTTCATTTCCTTAGGTAGGAGTTGCTTTTTGGTAATCAGCCCACAGTGGAAACAAGATGTCTTAGGACCTTGCATTGTGCCTAATCTCACAAAAAATCTTTGCAGCAACTGTTCTAATTTCAAATTTATCTAATATCACATGATGAAACTAACCAATCAACTACATATGGATATAGCTAACCTAAATGTCAGCTTCCGTCAATCATACCATATAACCCATTGCATGCAGGTCTCATTGACCCACCTCCAAAAATATTGCCAAAGAAATCTGCAACAATATTACTCTATTAAACTACAGGCAGAGTTAACAAAAATAAGATAAACTGAATTCTTTTCAAAGGTGGGGGTGGGGGGGGGGGGCAATGCAATTTTGGTTGTTAACACCGTTTGATAAGAGAACAGTAAATAGATCAAATGAAATATTGAAGAATTCAATAATTTTCTATTGGATATTTGTGACAATAGGGACAAAAACTTAAAAGCGAATGAGATGCTTTGTATGTCGTGCATGCCCATCTACGAGAGGAAAAAATGCTTCTATTCACAACTGTAGATTTTTATAGTTGGGACTGCTTTGCATATGTGAATACTTAATTTTCATGTCTGGGGATCAACTGACTTAAAAGGACAGATTGAAATCAGGGAGTTCGTTTTTAGAGAGCAGAGAGAAAGTGTTGATGCTGGAAATTTATCAAAAGTCATTTCAGTATTTGAGGAACTGTTTGAAGTGCCATCGTGACCTCTTTTCTTCTTACAGTCAGTTTACCATATTTACCAACGTATCAAATTATGGTGTCGTTTAAAAGAAAAAAAAAACAAAACCAAAAAAAAACTAGAATAAGGGAATAAAAAGTTTGGTTGTGAATTCAATCCCTGCGTTGGTCAGTGCATATATTTTAACCACTAGTAAAAAATATGCAACCAAAGGTCACAAATTTTTGCTTATGTATAACCCCCCCCCCCCCCCCAAAAAAGAAAAACAAATGTAATCCCCGAGAGGATGACGAATAAACATACTACACTCCCCCCCCCTCCTAGGAGACAGCAATGACTAGGAGGATGGTATCATAACAGAACAGATACTCTACTCCAAAGAAGGAGGTAATGCTTGGGAGGTTGATTTGGTTTATTTTTATTTTTATTTATTTTTTCTTTTTTTACAGCATATCAACCCATTTCAGGTTATTTAATGCCGAATTCGGTCATTTTGGTAAAAAAAATTATGCTTCAAATATTTATTCATATTGTTTGGTTTCGTTGTTTTGTAGAGGAAAATTGCCGTTTTTGTTTTCAGCTTTGCAGAACATGATCGAGTTTTGCAAAGGGAAAGGAAAAAACAATAATATCAATGTTTGGTGCATTTTAGGTCAGCAAACCAGTATTTTCAAAAAGTCTCATCTGCTAGCACCAGAAAATGTTTGGGGAGATGGTGTTATGACGAACGAACATATACTACACTGAACTCGCAAAGCACGAGGTAATGTCTGAGAGAATGGTCTCATGAAAATAGAACTTACTACACACCTATTGAAAGATAGTTTGAAATAGTATAGTAAAATGAATTGAGCATTAAAAAATGGTATAATTTATTACAATTAATAAAAGTAATAGTATAGTTTGGGCTTCAACTTCAGACAGATACCAAATCTCCATTAGTAATAGATATAAGGATGTTTGAGGGTTTCAATTCTGAACCATCGTTTCATTTCAAATGAAAAGGATGGAACAGCTGCTGCGTGAAAATTTAACAATCATAATATTTATTAAAAACAACGTTTTCGCTAAAAAATGTCCAACATCGTGTTTCCGCAACCTTTTGCTTAGAAACAAAGTGTACTTTCCGTTTTGATACTACACTTCATCTTTCATCCTTAGTAAGTGAAGGAACAATCCTTCTCGACTGAGGCAATTTTAATTTTCGTTCCAATCCAGAGTGCCCCTTTTGGTGAGCCTTCCAACCCTTGATCACATTGCCGAGGGTTGGGGAAAAAGTTTTTTGTTTTTTTTGATCCTCTTCCTTTCATGCTCAAATCTTAATTTTTATTTTCTTTAAAAAAAGTTTGTTTTTTTTTAAATAAAAAAAAATTTCATTCTCTATTCCAAGAAAATGTGAATCACATGAGTGACATCAAAAAAGTTAAACAGCTAGGAAGTGAGTAAAGAGGATGTGTGAAAATGAGCTTTTGAAAATAAATAGTTAAAAAAAAAAATTTTTTAAAAAGGTACAATCGTCTGTCTCTTTCCTTGCTGTGTTGACTTATACCCAAATAAAGTGAGCGGCTGTTCAGTTAAAGATAATCTCAGAGTTTGGTTCATGGTTCTGAATTAACTGCGACTTGTTCCTAAAAAGATGTCTACATATTTCAGCGCAACAATTTCCAGGCGGGAAAAGCCCTCATTAGTCGAACATATCTCAACCAGGGTTCCCTGGAATCCTAAGATTCCGCAAAAGGTCCCTAAGGGTTCCACAAGAACAAGTGAGATGAGCCATTATTTAGTATCAAGAGCAAATACAGAAATCGTCTCCTTTGTCTAGAGGATGAAATCTGCGTGTATTTATCTAAGAAAAAAAAAAAAAAAAAAAAAAAAAAAAAATTTTTTAAATTTTCATTCTTTATTCCAAGTGGTAAAGCGACACCAATGAAATCTGGCCTAGCATGTGTCCCTCAAACATCAGCAGAAAATGATGAGCACAGATTTGACAGGAATTGTCACAGCACGACTGTCTATTTTTCGCAAATACACACTCCATTGTTATCAACCAAATCCTACCGACATTAGACACACATTCATAATTTTACAAGACTTTTCTGTGCTAATGTTATGTACAAACTTTATAATATTTAATATTTTTCCAATCACTTTCAGCTAATTCATAAACCATTTTTAAAGATTTATAAATTAACTTAAAATTATGGATTATTCATATTTTTTTCTTTCTTTAATTTTTCCACTGAGAAAGTTTTTATTTTAACTTCATTATTTTATATGAATATTAGTGCAAACACTAGGGAAGCATTTTTTTTTTTACAGTGTACACTCATGTGTGTATATTTGGCAGCAAGTCGTTATTCATACATGTTTGGTTGAAGACGACAGAATTTTCACGATTTGTGATTTTTTAAAATTATTTTCGACATAGCAAGCAAGCTTTCAGGTCTCAGATGGTAGTTGGTGTAATATGGCGCAGAGTTTTTTTTTGCCATCTCAAGCACTTTCGATCATCGCGATCGTCATTAGTTGTTTTTTTTATGAGATCGTCGTTATCTTTTTCTTTTGTGTTTTTTTTAATTTTCTCTAAAGTTTTGGAGGGAGAAGAGGAAAGGGGGGGGGAGAGTGAACCCTGTTTATGTATTTATTGTTTTTACTCATTTTGTTTAGTTATATTGTTTTTTTGTTTTTTTTTAAATAAATATACAAAAAATATAATGTAACTAAACAAAATTAATAAAAACAAATGCAAATATATAAACAAACAACAGACTCAATCTCACCCCTTTCCCCATCAAAATTTTTTTTTTTTTTTTTTTTTTTTTTTTAAAATCACAAAACGTGAAAATTTTGTGGTCTTCAACCAAACTAATATATAATATATACAGGGTGGGCAAAAATAAGGGTCCTATTTTTAAAAATTCATAACTTTTTTATTTATTGATTTTTTTTTTTTTTTTTTTAAGAATAAGTAAAGGACCCCTTCCGAAGCAAGCATGAGCCGTATTAGCCCTAAGGAACGTACCCTCATTTAGAAAACATTATTTTTGCTTAAAAAACTCAAAACAGTGTAAAAAACAATACTTTAGTTTTTGTAAGTTTTAAGTGTTTTTCGGCTAAAATTTGTTTTGTTTATTTCAAAAAATCTCGGAAGGGTCAGTCTACACACACATAAAGTTTGGTGAGTTTAACTTTTATTTTGTGGAAGTTATTCAAATTCAAGTTATTCAAATTTAAAGATAGGACCCTTATTTTGGCCCACCCTGTATATACTTGAAAATGGATTACAAAGAATGAATGGTTGCTTTTGGGGCAACCTTTGGAAAAAAGCTATTTTGTTACATTTATTTTCAAGGAAATAAAAGACAGAGTGTCTCTTGAAATCACTAGAGTTTCATAAATATCTATGTTTGTTTAAAAGCAGCAGCAGCCGCCATATGTAGTGAACAAATTTCTCCTTAGTGTTTTCATTCATCGATAAAAGTGTTAAGTAAATGTTACTTTCTTTTCACATCAATTTTGACACATAATCTGAACATTAACTAAAACTGTTTTATTCATAAAATATTGAAATAAATTCAATTTGAATTTATCGCTTACAAGAAACCTTTAACTTATATACTAGATTACATTTTTTTTTAAACATCTTTCTTAGATATTCAAAATTGAACTAATTAAAATTAATGCCATTGTAGAAGTTACATAATTACAATCCATTTTCTTTTGCGCTTGTATGTTCTCACTCGCAGAGTGATGTTGGGCGATAAGAATATTCTTCACATAGGCGGCTATTTCCGCTTCCGTCCAAGCCGGTTTCCCCGCGAAATATAAACAGTTCCGTTTGAGACAAGTCATATATCTCTTCTTCCACATTATCCCAGAAAATATGTTCGACTGACCTGATAACGAAAAAAAAATACTGCTGAAAAATAAAATCTCTAAGTGAGCATAGCGCGTGATTCACCATTTTCCAAAGTTTTGACGATATAACTTCTTCTTTGGCTATAGAAACATTGTTTTTTTTCTTCTTTTCCCTTCCTCGTGGTAGAATGTCACTAAAAAAGACCGTATGGTTATTCAACAGTGATTTGTTTTTTTTTAAATATCAGAAGGACTACGCTGGCACGCATGAAATGAATTAAAGATTGTTCCTTGGTGTAGCATTGAGTTATTTGAATGTCTAAGTTTTAGAAGCCAAAACAATACAGATATTTTCTTTTAATAAATGTTTAAAGAAAAAAAGACAAAAAAAAAAACTGCTTATGAACCTTTTTAGTGACACCATGCTACAAGGAAAGAAAAAAGAAAAAATGTTTCTATGCCTGAAGACGACGTTATATCGTCGAAATTAAGTTAATTTTAAATAAATAAACATTTAAAAAAAGAATATCTGAATTGTTTTGGATTCTAAAACTTTCAAATTCAAATAACACTTACATCAAGGAACAATCGTTTAGATATATTCTTTGCAATTGCTTTTATATCTAAGTAGTGTTAACTCTAGCTAACTATATTATATACATTTCTGTCCCGCATCAAACAAAATATCCACTCAGGGTAGACCACTGACTAGAGCACATGATTTTACCAATTACTGCTCTGGAAACATTCTGCTGCCATTAACATAATTAGATGTGTCGTTGCATTTCTATAAAGAGGCTTTGTCCAATGTTTGGTCAGTCCATCATCCTTGCAATAAGCATGACATACAAAAGAAAACGCTAGTTGGAGATAATTGTTTTGGTCAAGTTTGTGTTCATGTACAGCCTAGCATCCACATAGCTTGACCAATCGTCATCAAAATATCGGGTCATGGCCTAATTTAGAACAATTTAATTTTGGGGCATCTAGGTCAAAGGTCAATAAAAAAAATTATGTAAGTCACACTTTTGATAACTTTGGTTCTGTTCATCATTGAGACTTGCTACTTGGCTCACATTGTAGCTAATGAAGTCCCACATCTTGTATCACCTTGAAAAATTAGGTCACGGTCGAAATTGATGGAATTTCAACTTACAAATTTTCCAAATTTGATGTATGGATCTGGCGCTCTTTGATAACAGTAACCACCACATATGTGTTTTATATATCTATATTTCTATCTTAATCTTTCCCTCCTCTCTCTCTCTCTCTGTTCGTGTATCTTTATCTGAGCCTGTAAGTCTATATTCAAATCTATCTATCTGAATCTGTTACTATCTTTCTATCTCAGACTGTACATATCTAGCAGAGGTATGCAGTTTCATGACCGACTTATATTCTTGTCTCTGGTATGGCATGCTTGAGTTTGAAATAGCATTTTCTTTACTGATTCAATAGATGCATCCTAATTTATGTTCTTGTTTACTGAAATAAAAAATCAGATTTTATTTTTTTATCATCAAACACTAGTATAATTGTTGTATATTGAAGGTTGGGTATTTTAGCTCGTGTAATAATGGTTAGTTTCTGCGTGAATGTCCCTAGTAGCATTCAAGGACAAACCACAGAAAGAGGTTGTCTGGTGAGTTCAGAAGATCAAATGTGTCAAAAATATGTTTATGGAAGTGAGGAAAATGTGAATCACATTAATAACATCATTGAAAAAGTTAAACAGCTTGGAAGCGAGTCAAGAGGATGCGTGAAAATGAGCTCTTAAAAATGAATGTTTAAAAAAAAAAAAAAAAAGAAAGAAAAAAAGTCCGCCCTAAAGGTTCCACAAGAACAAGTGAGATGAGCTATCAGTTAATGTGTATCAAGATCAAATACAGCAATCGTCTCTTCTCAATTGAGAACAAAACCAGTGCCTGTTCCTTTTTACTTGCCTCCCCACAAGGGCAGAGTTCGACACAAATTCAGTTTTTAATGTGGGGAAATCAGTGTTTGTCTATCTAAAGTGCAACCTCGAATTAAGTATTTATATGGTGAAAGAGAAGCACAGGTTTTACTTTATCGAATGGCTCTGAAAGTAAAAATTTTCTGAGCCCATTTATTGGTTCACAGAACGTTTGCCATGATTTACCTTGTGTATTTTCAACATGACCTTCAAAATACAAACTGGAAAAACCAAGGTCATGTTAAAAAAAACATGTCACAAATGCCCCAGTCACAGTGAAAGGTGAAAATGTCAAAGAAAATTGACAACTACATATACCAAGGGAAGATGGTGAGAAGTGACGCTGATATCATGCCTGAAATCAAACAGTGAATTGCGTTTGGATGAATAGCCTTTTTCAAAGTAAATATCATGAAAAGTGGAATATATACGATGAACATTAAGCAAAAATTGTTCAATGAATACATCATTCCTGTTATGACATATGGTAGCAAAACATGGTGACTTAATAATGCAGTGATAGAAAATCTAAGAGTGACACAATGCAAAATAGAATGCATTATGCTGTGCATCAGTTTACATGATAGAAAAAGAAACACCTGGATCAGACAGCAAACTGGAGTAAATGACATCACCACCATACGAACGGCAAAACATAGATAGGGAAGGTCACCTTTCGAGATGTACAAACAACAGGTGGACATATAGAGCGACAGAATGGACCCCCCCCCCCCCCGAGGCAATGGAAAAAAAACTAGAGGAATACCAAAAACCCGGTGGAGACGACCTTGAGAGCCAACTAGGTCCTACTTGGTCATGCCTAGCCAAGGACGGGTAAAATTAACAACAAAAGACAATTTTACCCCACTTTTATATCTCCTTACAAAGATACTAAATCTTATATATCTAAAACATTATTTCAATTTTAATTAACATCCATTACATGATTTTGATTCTAAAAAGTCAAAAATTTAATGTTTAATCTTAAGGAGTCTTAAGAAATTTTAGTTCATGGAATCTTTTTTTTTTTTTGTCTATGTATTTGTTCCAATTCATGTTACCTTTTACTTGCTTAATTGGTGTCTAATGACTCCAATTTCATGCAAATCTGAAATATTTTAATTTTTAAATGTAAGGTCGTGGCCATTTTATACCCACTAAAAACCCTTTAAAATACGCCATAGAAACTGAAATTTATGGAATATTTATTAATTGAAGTCTAATACCTATTGTTAAAATTTCACAAAAATCAGGGGTATCTGAATTTTCACAAAGCGATTCCACCTCCTTTTTATCCCATTTGAATAGAACTAAATTGAACCAAATGCAGCCCACATTATGACCCCTAAATCCAGCAGCTGTGTTCCAAAATTCATAATGATCAGATAATTAGTTTAGGAATGAATCCTTTATGTGCAAATATGCAAACAGACACAACCTAACTTTATATAAATAGAAATATCGATTTGGTGCTGACAATATAACACAAATGCTTACAATTCTAATTTTATCACTTGTACGAGACCAATGCTATATATAAAAATAAAATTAAGATGTTATATTGATTAATTGTAGCTTTGTATTTTTCTAGAAAATGGCTTCCAATAGATTTTTGGTATATAAAGGTAATTCATAGAAGGTAATACAATGCAGAGGTGTAATGGATAAACACGAACCAAAGCAAATTAAAACATAACAGTGGAATGAGTCTTGCAGTCTTCACCTTTTTATTAATACAATATATGTTTTATTATATTACAATTATATGAACAACCGGCTAAATATAGATGGGCAGGTCATCTTTCGAGATATACAGACAACAGGTGTACACTTAGAGCGACAGAATGGACCCCGAGGCAATGGAAAAGACTAAGAGGAAGGCCAAAAGCCAATTGTAGAGACGACCTCGACAGCAAACTGGATCCTACATAGGGACAAAACAAGGTGGAAGGAAACCAGGGAGGGGTTCCTCCTCCAGGAGTGATCAATGATGACAATTATATCACACATCCGAAGGGAAATTTTATTCCCCCAAAATATCATGTGATATGGAACTTCCATCAAACTGCATTGACGCAAGTAAGATTGTAAAAAAAAAAAAAAAAAAAAAAAAAAATACAAAAAAAAAAAAATTGTCTTTAAAAAAGTGGAAACTGCAAAACTCGTTCCACCATTATCCATCTTAATTTGTTTCAGTTAGTGTTTATCCGTTACACCTTTGCATTGTACTGCCTTCTATAAATTAGCTTTATATATACACACACACACACACACTAAACAATGCTTCAAGCAAACTACATCAACCTATTTTTGTAATTTTCTTTTTTTTTATATTGAACCACTTATCAAGGTCCGAAGGCTACTCGAGGATAAGGGTTAATGAGATTGTTAGTTGGACGATGAACACTATGAAAGGATTGGAAACAACACGTGAAATGGGAAGAATTCGATTATTTAAGAGAAGGGCTCGACAAATGTTTGTAAACATTTAACTTGAAAACAGCCGTCTTGTAGCCAGTCCCGCGGTATTGTGTTCCGCAGTCGGGAAGTTGTTCTAGGACGGAAACTGTTCACGGAAGTTCTGTCGGGTTTTTATACACACAGACGAAGAAAGGAAAGTTCTTTGCAGTGGTTGTAGGAAAAACTCATCTCACTAGTTTTACAGGAGGGAGGGGGCAGAGATTGGAGCTCAGTCGAGCACTTACCATGAAAATAACGATGGAGTAGAGAAAAACTAGCAATGTCTCTTTTGTGAGAATATGGCTATAGGAAAGAGAAGAGATCATCGTCAACGAGATTGATTTTGTATTCAGTCAAGGTAAGAGGGAGTGCTCAGAGTGGCCCCTCCCCAGATGTGGCAACAGTACTTCATCTTATCGTTACAGACAACATGGACGGCGGGAGGAGGCTCAAGCCCCCTCACTTTTTGACTTGGGCCCACCCACTTTACGGTCATCAATAATTAAGTTGATATGCATGTTTAACCCCCCCCCCACTTTTTAGGACCCCCCCCCACTTTTATAACTGTCCCGCCGGCCCTGGACAATAAGATGCTGACCACGAATACCAAGAGTAAGGTGTACCAGGCCTGTGTACTCAGCACGCTGCTCTATAGCAGTGAATCATGGGCACTCTACTCCCGCCAAGAGAACAGACTCAACCCCTTCCACCTGCGCAACCTCAGGAGGATCCCCAGAATCACATGGCAGGATCATGTCTCAAACAAGAGCGTCCTCAATCAGGTGGTCATCCCAAGCATGTTCGCTCTGCTTACCCAATGACGACTCTGGTGGTTTGGCCATGCCAGGCAAATGGACGATGGGAGGATCTCAAAGGATATTCTTAATGGCAAGCTCTGTCCTACGCTATAAGGATGTCTGCAAGCGAGACATGAGGGCAGGTGGCATCGACCAACAGGCTGGGAGTCTATGGCTGAAGACCGTAGCCGCTGGAGAAGAGCTGTAAAGGCATGCTCCAAGAGGAGAGACTAGCAGTGGAGGGAGAGGAAAGAGCACAGACGGCAGAGTGCTGTAACAGTTATTGCAACCAGACACCACCTACATCATGTGCCAACTGCAACAGAGCCTGCCGATCCAGGATAGGCTTGCACAGTCACAGCAGACGCTGCAACGGACTAATCTGAGGCGCAAAACTCCATTGTCTCTCAGGACAGATGGATGCCAATTCCATCTTAGGACGTATCTGACTCTTCTACAAGTAGGGGATTGCATCAGGAGTGAGTCAGTTTATGGAGAGATTGAATGATCCAACCCTCATACTATGCTTGTAGAAATAGGTTCAATAACTTATTTTTATTTCTTTTATTATTGATTGATTGTTTATTGAAATAAATTTCTTCAATCAGATTCTTGTTACACAATGTGAAATAAAATAAATAAAATGAATGTCAAGTTATATTTTCTAAATCATCCTCGGTCTCTGTACAAGGGTTTGTCAGGAACCCGACATGAGGATACTTCGCCGTACAAGTAAACCCTGATCAAATATTAAAAATAAAATAGTATTCGAAGCCTAAATAAGATCCCCTCGACACAGCTATATACTAGCTCATATGAGGAATGGTGCACCTTTTCCTAGTGATGTTACCTCAAGTAACAGCACTTAGCTTGATACTCCACCAGACTAGATGAATTATCGTTCCGGAATCTGGCAAAACTAAGAAAAGACCACAATAAAGATGAACTATAACATAATTAAGGGATCAATTTGGGAGAAGGAAAATCAGTGTTCTTAACTGGTTTAATAACTCAACGTTTGAGAGGTAGAGGAGAATCTTGAATTTTACACTCGTATATCTATGTATCTTATATAGAAATGAAGTTTTAGCCCGAGGAAGGGATCTTTCTTTCTGAGAAATTACTGACGTAAAATGAATAAGAAAGATTAAAATAGTTAAGAAAAAATTGCAATTTGTAAAAAAGAAAAAAAAAAAAAAGAAAAAAGAAAAAAAAAGTTCAAAAGAATTATCTTTTGATGTGGAAATGTCAGATGAAACTTTCGCCACCCACATAAATTTAGCCAAACACTGAAAACATTGTCGGCTTTTGTTACGTTGGCAACCATCAGAATAGGTAAACAAGTCATTTACCTGAATATCAAGATTGGAAATATGTATCGACTATTTCTCCGCAAAATACACAACCATCAATTTCTATTGGAACCCGACTATAAATCGATTGCTAATAAAATAGAAGTAACACTAGTGATGACATTTAACTAATCGACTGCAGAATGGCGGTGTATTTAACTCACTTCCACCACAGGAAGGTGTGGCACACAGCCAAAAGGTGGGGAAACTAGGCCAGCACACATGTGGTGCACTCTGGCCCCTTAAAAATTTACTGAGCAGCCCCGTCGGCATCCCCCAATTAGGGCGCCTCAGGCAGTTTGCTATAAACCAGCTCTGATGAACTTGCTGCTCTGGTGCCCCCACGACACAAATTCACTAGACCAACCCGACAATCTGCCAAATCCCATCCATTCACTGTGGAGGTCCCCAGATGCCGAAGAGCTTTCTACTCCAAAAGCTTCTTTCCTCGTGCTGCTGGACTCTGGAACTCCCTCCCTGCTCCCTGTTTTCCTGACGGTACTGACATGCAGAAATTTGAAACTAATGTAAACAGACATCTCGCTGCACAGCTCCCAATTCAGAAATCCTTCTAGAATGAGGCAATTTTAATTTTTGTTCCAACCCTGAGTGTCCCTTTCTTGGGAGCTGGACCCCCCCCCCCCCCCATAAAAACCAACCTTGTGTCTAACTACTCTTGTGTGGAGGCAAGTAACTAGGGACTAGCCAATCAGTAAAGTGACTTAGTTTGGCTCCAGCAAAGTGCAGGAAAAATTTAATTACAGCCTACATTCCATGGGCTTTTCAGACTAACTTTGGTGAAATTCAGTAGAGTAGTTTTGGAGGCTATAAGTGAGTAACAGAGAGAAAAAAAAAATATATATATATATATATTACATATATATTACATATATAAGTCAATATCCATGTTATAGAAATCGATATGTTAACAGAACATTCAAATAAGTTTCAATAAGGATGAAAATTTTTCACAGAATCTACAGACACCATTAAAATTTTCCTTAGAGTCCATCTGGGTCACTAGGGGAAAATTATCAGTTAGGTCCATAAAATAACTTATATATATGAAAACGTAAAAAAAAAAAAAAAAATTATTTTTTTTTAATAAATTTTATTCGTTTCATAAAATATCTCGATAAAGAATGTATGTATTAAAAAAAAAAAAAAAAAAAAAAAAAAAAAAAAAAAAAAAAACTTATAAACATTTAAATAACTTAAGATTTTAAATAAACAAATTCGTTAAAGCCGTTTTACAGTTGTCTGGAAGAACAAGCTGGTTTTAAGAAAGCACCACTTCGCTAAGATTAAAAAAAAAAAAAAAAAAAAATTATTACTTGACCTCATATTGCAAATCTTATTTTTAACTTTTCTGTCGAGGCAAAAATTGTAAACGTTACTATATTTTAAGTTATTTCCCACCAGCAATATATCTCCACACAGACAAAGCCGGTTGAATACTGGAGGAGGTGGGGTGGGTGGGGTGGGGGTGATGGGTGGGGGGGGGGGGCAGCATCTCTAAATCAAAACTTAAACCTTTTATACTCGTTAGTTTGGTAGTTGTAAAATCATTTACAGTCTTATTTTCATGTTTTAAATACGAGCAGTGCAGGTGAGAGAAGGTGGGAAATGTTTCGGATATAATTAAAGTAACAGAATAATCAATTATTTTTCCTGTTGAAAGAAAATTGAAAATTACGACTAATTAGATGAAAATTCATTAGCAACCTTCTGTATTGGCACATTTCATGCAGAATGAAGAAATAAAAATTAAAAATGATACCATGCCCATTAGATATATACCAACAATTATCAATGGACATACTAGATCCCTATGTCAAAAATCGAAGTCCTATGAATAATAGGAGGTACGTTTTCAAAAACTGATTGGAATAAAAACAAAAATTTTTGTAAGTGTTTTAAGCATGAGAAAACTACTGAGATAAAAAGTGTTATCTAACATATAAAGTCATCTTGTCGGCTTTTAACAGTTGGACCTAAATAGCATTTAAACTGACAAATCACACATTGCTTCTGATTTTTTTTACATTTGACAAATTTCCATTTTTATTGTTGTACAATGTTTCTATTTATCTTCCTTCCACAAGGTAAGATGTGACAAGATTGGGAAAGTAGGATTTGAAAAACCAGCGCCCGAGAATTTGGGCGCTCTGGTCATTTAAAAATTGCCTGGGCAGCCCCGTCGGTATTCCTCGGTAGGAGCGCCTCAGGCGATTAGCAATAAACTAATCCCTTTTCAAAGGGTGAGAAGGCAAAGCCTGGGAGGATGCACCTCCTAGAACTGCACAGAACGGACAACCGATTGACCGGCATAAATCAAGACCCAAAGAATACCGGTCTATTGGGCGGGGTAAAAACCCCTGGTTGCTATTAACAATATAACATACTTCACTAAAATTTATTTTAGAAATTCCTTAGTCCAGCCCAGACGACTTAATCTGAAACATCTAAAAATAAAAATCAGCTTTAATAGACTTCCGATAGATTGAATTGTTTTTTTTCCCCATGCGTTTTTTAACAAAGATAAATTCTTTTTCTTTAACACGGCACTGCAAATCCAGAAATTTGTCATGAAAATAAATATCTGAAAACTTTGATTCTGATGTTGAAAAAAGTCACATGACATCATTCGTAAACGGTGTCTTCAATCATAAATTTAACTCAAATAAGGTATAGAGGGACAACTCATTTTAAATTGAAGATGACAGTTGTCCACCTTACAACTACTACAATTTCATTTCATTTTTTTTTCTTTTTCAATTTTTTTATTTTTGTTTTTGATGGGGAATCCCACTGGATGTCAGACATTTACCCGCTATCTCAAACTCCAACCGAGAGATTTCTTTAGGATTCTAACCATCCTTTTAAGTGCAATTGTTTGGTTTGGTTGTACAGCATATCAACCCTTTTCGGGTTATTTAATGCTGAATCCAATCATTTTGGTAAAAGTTTTTTATGCTTCAAGTTCTTTATATCTTCAAATATTTATTCATAGTGTTTGGTTTGGTTGTTTTGTGGAGGAAATATTTTTTGTTTTGGGATCTGCAGAACATGATTGAGTTTTGCAAAGGGAAAGGAAAAAAAATAACATCAATGTTTAGTGCATTTTAAGTCAGGAAGGCACTATCTTCAGACAGCCTGATCTGGTAGCACCAGAGCAATTGTTTGGATTTCTTGCACTTTGTTCACCGGGTATATTCGGCAGGTAGTTTTGAAATTCTTTTTCATGAGCCCAGTTGCTCTTATGATTACTGGAATGATGGAGATCTTCCTAAGATTTCAGTTTGTTTTTGTTTTTTCATGTTGTACATAAGACCTTGGTATTTAGTTACCTTCTCCCTCTCATTTCTGTTTAAGCCAGCATAATTAAGGATACCGACTTCAACTTTGGTTGCTACAGTCTTTTCGTCCCATATCACAGCTCGGTTTTCTTAAGTATGTAGCTGTAGGAATTGCATGGTCATAGTGAATGGCATATGAATGACTTCTTTCCAACAGTTCTTTCTGGTATATGTTCCCAGAACTTACTGCTACACTGGATAGTCAATTTTATTTTATTTTATTATTTTTTTTTTTAATTTTTTTTTTTACAGATGATCCAGTGGAGTTTTGATTTACTCCTCTCCAGGAGTTAGGCACAAGACCAGTTTTTATCTTACTCCCACAAGTAAGATGTGACCCAAGGTCGGGTCGAGAAAGTGGGCTTTAAAAATTGCCTGGGCAGCCGGTAATTTTTAAACCCCACTTTCTCGACCAGACCTTGGGTCACATCTTACTTATTTACACACTTCAATGTAGCAGAAAAAGTGGTAGCTTGAAAAAAAAAAAAAAAAAAAAAAAAAAAAAAAAAAAAAAATACTATATAGACTAACCGATCAATTTTACTTGTTTTTTTTTGGGGGGGGGGGGGACTAGGAGTAAAGTGTAATATCTGTTCTTATACTACATTTCATCTTTTCTGTCCTTGGTCAGTGAAAGAGAAATCCTAGATTGCAAGACAGTAGAAATATTTTTTTTGTGTATTATTATGTATTAAAACCTTTGATTGGAACCTACTCTTTGTGATGGTCTCTGGAAAACAATAGAGATACAAGTGTTAGTCATTCTCTTTCTTAGTGTCTCGAGTCAATGTCTTCTGGCCAGTAGCTGGAAAAAGTTCACCCATGAAAGACAAAAATATTTTGAACTTACTGTATTATTATTATTAACTAAACTCCATCCTTTCTCTGAGCAAAAAGTTGCATCTGTTGTCTCCAATTTCTAAATAACTTTAAAAATCTAACCTCGTCACCTTGAATTCATTTGGTGGTCACATGATTTTCATTCCAGATCTAAAAATGGTACTAAAGTTGTTGGAAAAAAAAATGGTTGGATCATTCTACTCCTTCAGAAAGCACCTAACTCCTCTCCCGACGCAATCCTCTACCTACATAACAATCAGATACATCTGGGGAAATGCCGCTCAGAGCACTCGTTCTTGCCTCGATAGAGTTCAAAATAGATTTTGCAATCCAGTGAAATGATCTCTTTTCCCTACAGCTCCTTTCTTACAGAAGAGACGTTGTTGGTCTTTCTCTGCTCTATCGTTATTTCCATGGATTATGCTTGACTGAGTTTCAATCACTGGTTTTCTCCTGTAAAACATTCACAGCCAGAACACCGCAAAGAAGTTACCTTTCTTCATCTATACTAGTATATAGTAGCCGTCTTATAACAAATTGCCGGCTGGCTCAATCGCTTTCTGTATAAGTTTTTTTAATATGCAAACAAATAAAAATTAACTGATTATACGCTTTCCCGGGCAATACTGGGTAGATATAGATAGCATATGATAAAAAAAAATGAATGCACCGTTCTCGCAGGTTTTAGTTAGGGATATGATTGGTGTGTGTGATGTACTAGAATACACAATGGCAGTAAAATCAATCCATGAGTCATTGCATGTGTGCGGAACAATAGATTAACAATTAGCGAAACAGGTTTTGTCCGATGTTAACGAAAATGCCATTCCCTTATCCAAACATCTTAACAGGAAACCATTTTTACGGATTTAATGTAACTTTGTTCATTAAATTTGTTGTCGCACAAGTTCTCATTTGTTCTGATAATCGGTTTGAACTTTCGCATATTACAAAAAGATATTCAATATATTTTCAATATTATTTGGATTATTCCGACTACCGTTCTCATCTTTGATGTTATTCTCATAACATTTCGGTCGATGTAAGCTCTGACTTTGTTCGGGTGTGTAGTACCGAACTCTAAAATCTGTACGGAAGTTGAAACTGAATTTTGCTTGTTAAGTAATTCTTAATTGTATTACGAGTATTTGCCATACTGAGGATTGAACCTTCAATCTCCAGAAGACTTAGTACTGATTATTACTTAGCACTTTATTTGTTGCGCTATGTTTTTGTTTTTTTGTTGTTTTTTTTTACAGCATATGAACCCTTTTTGGTTATTTAATGCCAAATACGGTCATTTAGGTAATTTTTTTTGGTGTTTCTGTATTATTGGGACAGATAAAAATTTTCATTTTAGAAGAGTCAGTTGAAAGGGGAGATAATTCAAAGTTTTTTTTTGTTGTAACTATAACTCATAAGGAAAATCCAGAGAATTAGTAAGAAAATAAATTAAAAAAAAAAAAAAAAAAAAAGAAAAAAAAAAAAAGAGAGTACTTATGCAGTTTACCGACCGGGCTGAAGTAACGTTATAATTTAGAAAGCCATTCTTAACATGGGGGAGCGGGGATAAAACAAAACAAAAAAAAACAGTTTGAATTATCTTCCCTTTCAACAGACTCTTCTAAATTAGATGGAAATTTCATCTACCCCAATAATACAGAAGCACCAAGTTTTTATGCTTCAAGTTCTTTATATCTTCAAATATGTATTCATGGTGTTTGGTTTGGTTGTTTTGTAGAGGAAAATTGTTATTTTTGTTTTTGGCTTTGCAGAACATGATTGAGTGTTGCAAAGGAAAACAATAACATCAATGTTTGGTGCATTTTTGGTCAGAAGTCGGTATCTTTAGACAGTCTGATCTGGTAGCACCAGTGCAGAGACTTTAGATTGAGGTGTTAGCAGAGAACAGTTAGAATACGGCTGACCCACCAGCAATACAAAATGCAGCAGAGGCCATCATTGTCAAATACTTCCAACTTCTACCGATTGATTGATTGATTTGTTTTACGGCAAATCAACCTCTTGCAGGTCATTTAATGCCGAAACATTAGTTGTAGTATGAGAGTTGAATGGTACAAATGTTTCAGAGGAAAATTTCGACTATCTTGTTATATAGCTTCGTTGCTCTTAGAAATTAAAATTTTTTATTTGAGTCAACTTTGAAGATTTCCTTCAGGTTATTTTCTTGGTAGTGTCTCAGTCGGATCTGTTTAAAGTCTATACAGCTTACCAGTATATGATGCACTGTGGGTGGCATAGGTGTGTCCTATTCTGAGTCTAGTTATTGTCACCTCTTCTCTTCTCGACGTACTTGTATTGGTGTCTCTTATTCCGATGGTCTGTGTCACTTGGTATAATTTATTTTCTATACCAACTTCTGCCGATCAACCACTCTAATTGGCCATGTCTCATTGCCACAGAGGGGGATCAACCAGACGACAAATTGGTAGATACGTCTCTTTGTTGATAATGAGTCCTTTGGACGCCCCCCATAAAGGACAGAATTCAAAAATAGCTCTAAGTTATCGAGTTAACAGTTTAGTTTGAAAATACCGACTGGAAATATCAGTAGAAACTGGAGAAATAAAAGAATCTCGAAAAAACAATGTACATAGAATGGAAAATAGATATGTTGTCAGTTAACGTACGGTGTCGAGGATCAGTCATTAGTTTGATGAGATCTAGCTAAAATTCAGAAGAGAATATATAAAGTTCCAAGATGGTGTACAATCTGCTATATCTTTTTTCCATTAAATGATAATTTGGAAGTTCAATGGGTTTTTAAATTTATCCTGTTATTATCCAGAGTATTTTCAGTATAGCCATTACACACATACGTATACAGAATAAAAAAAGTTTTTTAAAATGACGTTTGATTTTTAATTATGCCAAAAACTGTTTTATTTGCATTTCTCATAGCATTAGTTTTGTAAAGTGAAATTTTTCTTTCAAATGAAATCATTTATATTTCTTAGAAAAAAAAAAAAAAAAAAGTTATTTTTCTCAGTATGCGTTTCAATTTGGAATTTCCAAAACAATACAGAAATAAACTAGTGAAAAGGCATTTTTTTATTTTGAAAATAGTAACTAAAAAAAAATTGCTTAAAAAAAAATTTTTGACTTGTATTTAAAAATAAACATTAAAAATAAAATTAAAAAAAGCAAAACTTATCACACTACAAACAAAAGTATTCAAGATTCATGGAAAATAGTAAATTATTGGCAAACAAAAGTTAGTAAATTTTAGTTCCACTGATAGAATGTAATTACTCGAGATTGTAAAAAAATGTTCAGAATGCCTATCCCATGAATACTTAGGGAAGAGGTTAATGATCAATCATTAAAGTGCATCCATTCGTTCACTCATGTGAAGTGAAGATGTGGGTAATTAATACGGAAATTTTAGATCTAGTCATTACATCTGGATTGCATGTTCAAAAAAAGTCATAGAACTGTAATAGTGTTTATAACAAAATATTTGATTGGTAACTGGAACATTGAAACCTCAGGAATAATGTCTTACGCTTTAAAGAGTGGGTATCCAAAACCAAAATTTTATTTTCATTAAATTAAATAAAAAAATTTTTAAACACTTTTAATGTGGGCACAGAGATCTTTGCAAAACAAACAAGGATACTACATTTATTTAGATAAATTAGCAGTTAACGTCGGGTGTCGACGAAGAATTATACATTTATAAAGAGAAAAGATTAAATTTTGTTTACATCCAAATTTTATCGAAATAACAAAAAAATAAATAAGTAAACGAGGTATCCCAAGTTGAAATTGATGGCAATTTTAACATTTACCCATTTTTGCACACTAAACTGGCTGGTTTATGATATCTACTCCAAGTCTGAGTAAACCTAGCTTAGATGTCCTCGTGGCAATAGGAGACATGAACAAGATCAGTTTCATCTGAAATTGCTAATTCAGCAAAAATCAAACATCTTTTTACTTTGTTAGATTCGTAACGGTCTATGAGGAGAGGGATTAAGAAAAAACAAAACTATTTCTTAAGTGCAGATTTAAAAAAAATTTTTTTTGGGGTCAACATCTAATTATAATTCACTGTGCACAATTTTTTTTTCTCGCAGTGCAGTATCTGCTCCGATGGACGCTACACCCCTTAAACAGGTACCGTCTTGGCCTTCGGGCCTTCATTCTGTCGGTCTTAGGGTTTGTCCTGTACAGTTCTAGGACATTGTAATTATATTTTTCTTTCTCCTGATTTCCTCGTGTCCGTACTCCTTATCGCAACAAAATGTTACCACGGTCTTGCTCTGCCAAATGATATCTCTCCGAACAGTATTTCATCCAGCGCACACACCAACGTAGTCACCAACTCAAAGTCGCTCACTTCCTTCAAAACATTCCCCTTTTATTGCCAGTGACATTGCACTCATGCAAATGAGCAGTGAGCTCTTCTGCCAGAGAGATCAGAAAGTAATGGGAGGTCTTTGCTATAACTAGCCATTTCACTCAGGTTCTGTTTCTTTATGAATCCATTCCTGGCTGGGGTAAGTCATACTTTGCTAACCACAGACATCCACCCTCCCAGGCTTTACCTTCTCACCCTTTGAGTAGAGGTTAGTTTATTGCTAATTGCACATTGCGCCCCTACCGGGGAATGCCGACGAGGTTGCCCAGGCATTTTTTGTAGGGCTCTGGCTTTTCAATTCCACTTTTTGACCTTGTGTCACATCTTACCGTTGTGGGAGGGAGATTAAAAAAAAAACAATTCGCTGTGCTCAAAAAGGAATATGGGATAAACTTTTGCCCAATGTCCAGTCAGCCTTGGTTCCGAAATGCAACTCATTATGTCATCTTTAATAGAGATTTTGGCTGTCAGTCACAATTTTTTTTTAAACATTAAATATATTGCGGAATTTGTCTCATTTCGAAATACAAGAGATACAAGAGATCTGAACTACTTTTAGAAATGAGAATATTGCATTAATATTAAATAATAAATCAAACAAATAAAGCAGATGCCATGACCAGCAATCGAAACCAAAACCTCGAGATCTTTAGTCTGAGATTCTACCAACTGACCTATTTGGACTTTTTTTATAAATAGAGCTTAAAACATTACCGTAAAATAATTATAGCTTTGGCATGACATCATATTGATGATTTACGTTAGGTTTCAAAACATGAATTCAAAAGTGATAAAAAATAAATGAATGGTTAAACATTATCAATAGCGTTGCAGATGATTGGATTACATATTAAGTATTATAAAGTCGTAAGCTGTCCACCTCGATACGTGAAGTAGTTTTTATAGCAGTCTCTTAGAGGAACGCTATTGTCAACATAACAACATGCCAATATGTAAAATGCACATTAAACTGAATGCTGATGATGATGACTACACTTTCTGGAAACAGATTTTAGGTTCCCCGAATGGACCTGGAACTTCTAACGATTCTTGTACTTTGAATACTTTCTCTAACGTCTTGAGATTTTTAGTTATTCTCATATTCTCAATCTCTACATCTTGTTCTTTCACGATTCATTATTATTGGATCTTTGATGGATATCGTCATTGGAAGGGGTTATCTTTGTAGTTTCAGTTTGTTCTTAACTAATTTAGATCCGCATCAAAAGTATTTTCATCTTTTTAAAGCCGTATCTGATCTGAATATGCTACAGCCGTATCATTTTTCAATATTGATGTATGCCTTTCCTGGATTAAGGACTGCGCCTTATCCGGGAATGATCCTATTTTTTTTTTTTTTTTTTAACCACATTTTCTCATTAATAAGAATAAGACATGATGAATGCTGCTCTGCCTTAACATCAATGCAGACATACTCTACAATCGGCCCGCATGGTTTTATAATAAAGTAATAGTCTTTGTAAAAAACAAAAACAATCAGTATCATCTTAGTGAGGAAACAATGCTTTCAATCCCATTTTTATTGTTTGTACTGAGTTTTCTTGTAAACGTGACCTGGATATTACTGTCAGCAGCGATTCACAATAGACAAAGCACATCTCTAAAATCATCAAGAAGGCCGAGAGTGTCTTGACATCACTAAATAAGACTTGTTAGCTGCTCTAGCGCCATCTATATGAAAGCTCTGACGTTTAACAACTTAGTAAGCATATACATGATTATTAACCATTCACCAACAACCCGAGACATCGTTTGATCTCCATGTGTCTAAAAGTCAGAAAACAACAGAGCTCCCATCACTTTAAGGAACATTTTTTTCACGCTCAGAATTGTTGAGCATTGAACAAACTGTCTGCGTAAGTTTTGGGCTAACATGGGTAAATAAGAACAAATCTATCATGAGACTGCATACTTCCATCTGACAATGTAAGGATGCGAGTCTTATCTCTGCCTTACTTCTCCATATTGTATGAAGTATTCCCGAAGATGGAAAGATTGATGACTCAAAAACTACTTATCTGATCAGGCTGTAATTTTTTGCATGGTGATTACTGTTATCAAAGAGCATCACATCCATACATCAGATTTTTTTTTGGGGGGGGGGGGGGGGGGGGGGGAGAATCAAGAATTGAAATATCTAAATTTCGACCATGACCAAACATTTCAATGTCAAAGGTCAAGGTAATATAAGATACAGGATTTCATTGGTTACAATATGAGCCAGGTAGTCAAGTTTCTTTTCATCTTAAGTTATCACTAAAAGTGTGACTTTCACTTTTTCCTTGACCTAGATATCCTATGATTAAATCAATTTTAAGTTAGATCAAAACCGATATTTTGACCAAATTTAGTGACGATTGGTCAAGCGATGTGGCTGTACAAACATAAGTGACAAAACCAACAATCTAAAAAAAAAAAAAAACCCCCGTAAATTATCTAAATATTTTGGCTTTCAAATAATCATAGATTCAGTCAGCGAGCGGTCATGTCGACACTAGATTAAAATGATCCTTATTCTTAGTGTAAACATTCACAACGCTACAGACGGCAGGCCTGCAATGGGCAAATATTTAGCTAAGAAAGAATTCCCAAGAAATTAGCTGGCGTCTTTGAAATGTGATTTTGTTTGGAGGGAGAATCCTAGTTACAGCAGTGACAAGAGACAACATGATTGACACATCCAAAAATATTTATTAGATGCAACGAATTTGGATGAAAACAACCAGCGGACGATTACGGCCCATGCAGTCAACACACAAACACAATTTCACATTAGTGCACAAGTTCGAATACTTTTTGGGGCTCATTTTTCTTTCGGACAATTTTCTGTGTTCCCAGCCCCATAGATAATATAACACTTATTTCATAACAGATGCCTATACGAAGTGATTATATATCAAATATAATCCATTATTTACTTAATTTAAAGAGTTGAGTATCTAGAATTTATTCTTTTCGGCTTTTTTCTTCTGCAGACCAAGCCGTTTTTCTCTTCCGCAACACATCTTGTAAAAGATTACTTTTTAGAAGAAATATTTGGATAATCTTTAACTTTTCAGCTTTAAGATGGCTGACGTTGAAACAACACTAGTAAAACTAGAACTAATTTGGTTAAGATAATGTTGGATCTTAAAGCTGAAAAGTTCAAGATAACCCAAATATGTTTTCCTACTATCAGCTAAATCTATTATGCAATTTCCAGGAATAATATCAAAGTTGCTACAAAACACTAAAGATTTATAGATTGAAAAAAAAATAGTACAATTCAGATTAATTGGTGATACTATGGGCTGCCCCCCCCCCCTACACACAGCTTAGGCCACTGGAAAATGTTAGGTAGGAAATAGATCACAATACAAAACTGATTAGGAAGTAGATAATATGGGAGTGACAAATCTATTGTGTTGTACAGACAGAATGACACCATGACAATTAGTTGTTAGCTTCTAAGTGGCCAGATAATGATGGAGAGAGCGGGGGGGGGGGGGGGGGGCAGTTCCGGTGGTCAGCTGAGAATAAGTGAGAAAAAGAAAGACTGGATATTTAGAATATTTTTTGATCGAAGGTAGATATATTTAGGGGACAGAGTTAGATCGAGAGAGTAGACTCACAGATCAGTTCGAGCAGACGATGCGACGAGCAAACTAGTTAGATGTGAACAAGTAGATGACTTCAAGCGGACGACAATCACTGGTTTCAACAGGTAGATGGAATGGGAGGCTTAACTCAGATGTGGGTGCTAGCGATGGTCAGTCAGTCAGTCTCTCACACATACACACCTGTGTTCAACAAGTTGACCGTATACAATATATTTTGCTTTGAATGCTACTCATAAACTAAAATATTTGCACCCTCGGTGGTTGCCTTAAGCTAGAATTAACGACCGGATGAAGCTCACAGCACAGACATTTTGAGGGGCAACGATTGGCTGGTATGGTTATACAAATTTAGTAAAATGGCAACTGAAAGGATGTAAACACTCACCAATATGTCCAACTTTGATTCTTACAGGTAAATCCAGTTCATCCTAATAAAAGATGAGGAAAATATCTTTAAGATTATTCTGCATGGAGTAAAAAGAAAGTTCACAAGGATTATCAAGTTACAAAGAGTGGAAAATTTGGGGTGATCAAATCGAATGCTTTCAAATTTTAAAAAAGATAAAAATTAGTGTATTTGGGATTTTTTTTTTTTTTTAATTTTTTTTTTTTTTTTTTTTAAAAACCAATTATTTTTTTGTGGTATTATTGCATACTAGCAGGACCCGTGTAAATTACACGAAATGATGTTTTCAATACTAATTATCTTGTTCCTAACCTATACATGTTTGAATAAAATATAAGATTTTACTTGTATATTTATTTAAATAAATGAACAATACATGAAACAATTTACAAAACTTATCTACAATATTTCTAGTGAAGGTAATATTTCGACGACTAAACCTTACTTTGTAAATGCTTTAGATTAAATTAAATTTGGCTCCAATTCAGGAGTAGCATACAAAGATTCGGAAGGTTGTTGCTTTTGATGTAAGCATGACACAAAATAACACACGCTATCGTATTAATATGCGTCTTCCTGCTCGTCCCCTCCCTACCCCCCAAAAATCTTAGCGGTTGGTTGGGATCGAACTATAAACCAGTTGGGCCGACGTCAAAATCCAACGTCGCTAACTGTTGCGCCAAAGGGAAATACTTGAAAATATGAAAATTAGGTGACTTGAATGCTTTTCCAAATCTAGGTGCGGAACCCATGCGCAGAGCTTTTGATGTAAGTGTGACACACAAACACACTATCGTATTAATATATAGATTACCCCCATCCCCCCTGCAAAAAGATTTTTACGGTGATTACGTGTAAACACTGAAAAACTTTGAAAGAATTTTTAGAATTTAGAGTGGGAGATAACTTTTTCATATAAATATTTCCAGGCCATTCTAGCATTTTAGGGCATTAACCATATTATTTTTTGCTATGGGAGATAAATCCTATGCGTTTTCTTTTAGGGGGTGGGGCAATTATATATTGTTTTATGATCTTGTCACTCAGACTTACGGTTCGTGGTAAAAGAATTTTTTTTTTACTTGGTTAACTGCCCCAAAACATTAGAAAGGCCTGGAAATGAAGTAGAATTTCATTTTTTTTTATGGAGATGATTCAGAGGAGGGTGTTAATCTACAAATTTACCTATTTTAAAATGAGATTTTGAAAGTTAAATGTAATTAGGATATCGTTCGGTTATTAATTGAACCAAATTGTCATAAAACTATAACTAATTTTGTTACAATGTTTTAAATTAAGATTTGCGAAGCGATAGCGACAAGAATAAAGATTTTTATTTATTTTACAAAGAATGTAGCTATCAAGACTCGCCAGGTAGCATAACCTAGTTTTATCAACTACAACCAGATTGATATTCTCTGAACATTAACAGAAGGAAATTTATTAACTGGCAATGGTAAGAAGAAAATAAAAGTAATAAGTATTAGGACTGACGTCAGACAAAATAAATACAAAAATATTCATGAAAAATACATTATTCTTACCAGGGCACTTTCTTTGATATCCAAATTATTTAAGACAGCATCTCCTGCAAGTAAAAAATTTTTTTAAAATGGTCAGCTATATATATATATATAAACAAATGTTTGCATTTTATTTGTTATTGCCCCCCCCCCTCAAAGAGAGAGGTGGCAAACTGAAAAAGAAATTATACCAATAATACTGAAATTTTGATGCACACTATTTTTTAAAAAGCAATAAAATAAATAAAATGGTGTTATAGTTTACTTTAAGCATTGTGTGTAAGAAATTTGATTGAAAGCAGTAACAATGCGATATTAAGAAAAAAAAAAACCCAACTTTTTATATATCTTGAGGCAAACCTCATTATCAAAAAATCTGAAATCTCCATTCGACTTAAAGATTATTTTTTTTGCCTAAACGGGGAAAATTAAGTGTTTTGGTTTATTTTGGAGCAGTTCTGCATAAAATCATTTTCTTAATCGGTGGTAGAAAAGAGCTTCATAAAAAAAAAGAAAAAAAAAGCCTTTTTATGCAGAAAAACTTTGAAGAAAATCCAGTGAGAGGATAGGTGTAGTGTTAGGTTCACAGAAACGGTGTTTCTGTGTGTGTGTGGGGTGGGTGTGGGGTACACGTAAAGGTAGAGGCAAGGAAAAGATTGGAGAAAATGCATAACTGCCTTTGAAAAGTTAATTTAAATGAGAAATATGCTGATATTTAAATTTTTTTTAAATGATTTGGTTCTAAAGCAGATGTGATTAAGTATTAATTAAAACTAATACTTGCAACGAGTAAATATATAATATAAAAAAAATAAAAAAATAAAAATTTGCAGCAATTTAGATAATTAAATATCAGACTGAATCTGATATTAATCATATATCAGTAACTTTTTTTTTTTTTTATCTCTCTCCCACAGCAGTAAGATGTGAGACAAGGTCAGGAAAGTGGGATTGAAAAGCCAGCACCCTAGAGGAGGAGATCTCTGGCCTACAAAAAACGCCTGGGCAGCCTCGTCGGCATTCCAGGTAGGGGTGCCTCAGGCGATTAGCAATAAACTAACTCCTTCTCAAAAGGGTGAGAAGGCAAAAACTGGGATCGTGGACATCCTAGAACTGCAGAGGACAAACCCTAACACAGGCAGAATCAAGGTCCGAAGGCCAAGACGTTACCAGTCTAAGGGTGTAGCGTTCACCGGGAAAGACACACTTTGATCTCAACCAAAAGGCAGAGAAAATTATTATATATTATTAATAACTGGAAACAAATTTATGTTATGTAAACATGCAGGTTTAGAGTTGCAATGCATGCAAACGGCAGCACCGCAATGGTGAAAATATCTGATCGAGAATTTGATTTCTCCATTTGGAAAGGTAATTGCCTCTTAAAAGTAGGGTCTCATACTGAGATTGCATGCCACTTGAAATTTTACAAAAGTTATGACTACTCTAGATAGATATCCTAGTCAGTTTTTATGTCCATAGATTAAACAGCCGATAATTCTCAAGTGGTCTTGGTGAGTGGCCTACCCAGAATGACAAGAGCTATATATATATAAGTCAGGTTCATATTATATTCCAATAACCATGCTTTTATTTTATTATTTTTTCACATTTCAAAAAAAAAAAAAAAAAAACATTTCTGAGATTATATATATATATATATATATATATATATTATATATAAATTATTAATAAATATTTAATATTTTTATTATTCCAGGAAACCGGAATAAAGAGGTTGGCTGGTCTCTGTTGGTCTGAGAGATATGAGCTCTAAGCTGATGAACTGTTTGTGTTAAGTTGAAAGAGATATTTGTTAAGTATGTCATTTAGTAGAGAAACCCAGTATCATTCTAAACGTTTCAAAATAAGACGTGTTACTTTTAAAACTTGAAATGTTATTTTTTGGGTAAAACAAAATCCTTTTGTTACAGCAGTGATTAAGATCACATGATTGATATTAAGGTCAGTGTTGAAACCATTCACCGAACTCGAATGGAGACAACGAGCAGATGATCATGACCTACACAGTAAACACAAATATGCTACTTGATTCATACGTTGGTACAATATTACCTTCAGATTTACGTAGCCTAGAAAAGGTTTTGACATGAAGTAGATTTATGTGGGAGGGTGGGGGATATACAGTGAGGGGGGGGGGGAGTAAATATAGATGGTGGTGGGGGGAGGGGAGCAAACTGCAGAAGGGAAGATAATCTTTTTCAAAAACAGGAGGGGCAAAATGGGTCAGAAAATATACATAATTGTACTCATGCCATCAATAATGACAAGGTTTGCCTAAATCCTTCGGCTTTTTTGAAAAAGATACATGAAAATTATTTGATAAAAAAATAAAAAATAAAATAAAAATATTAAAATATTAACGCTGACCAGAAATAATAGTTTTGTTTTTGTTGGATCTGCACATTCACGGCTATCAGAGAGGTTTTGTTACATTTGAAATCACAACTGATTGAATATATACATTTAGAATAGAAGGTTTTGGTGGGGAGTTTTTTAATTTTATATATCAAAATCTTCTGAGTGGTCTGAAAGTCTTGTTACCCCAATCAAAAACTAAGAGGAATAAGTAGTACTGCAAGACAAAGGGAGTGGCAGTGGCAAAGTGGTTAACGACACAAACTGAAAACCTGTGTGTGCCAAGTTCAAATCCAATCCGTTCCACAGAAACTTTCACTTAAGATGTTGGCAACCTTCATGTGGTCCCTTTCCTAAGTACCCGATGTCTTTCTAGAAAAAATTCTTACTAGAAAGCTATCGGGGGAAACCAATGCCAACTATAGAATCATCTGATTCAAAAGAAATGAAAAGAAATACAAAATGTATTGGATAAGAATATATGGTTTATTCATTTTTATTAATGCTGTCACACATCAATGAACATCATGATTGTAAAATATCTTATAATTTTGCACAAAGGTTTCATTTTGGTAGAGGAACAACACTTCTGGACAACCCTTTTTGGGAGGGAGTAACAGTTTGTTCAATTTAATAGTAAAACAAAAAGGTCTAAACTAAGTACACCCCAACGGATACACAAAAGTGGTCTTGAAAATTACAAAAACCACTCTTGAAATAAATACTGGATTCTTTCTTTCATACATCAATTCACCAATTGTTCTACATCTACTACCCGAAGAACTCTCATCCATTCTTTCAATGTGGCCATACCAATAAATCTCCTGTTCTGCATACACTTTCCTATACTGTTGAGATTTAATCTTTGTCCAAGGTCATCAGATCTAAGCCTGTCTTTAAAACTCACATTATACGTCCATCGTCTTATATCGTTCTTCTCCATGCAATACATGTCCTCAACCCCCACTGGTCAAATTTCACTTACATCACACTTCGTAGACGTGCCTGACAGACTCTTCCCTTCACCGGTAACACTGGTTAGTAATGGCAGAAATTCCCTGAACTTACTTCATCCACTCCCGACACTTGCAATCACACTAGCACCTGCTCCACCTTGTGCTCCAATGGTATCACCAACGTAACAAAACTTCTGAACAACCTCAATCTCATCATCCAAAAATACTTTCTACATCAGAGTTCTCACTCGTCTTCATTGTCGTACACTTTTTGCACACAAACTGGTTGTCAGGATTCATTCTCGAGTTAATAGTAATAGGACGATTCCAATATCCGTCCCCCTAATTCTGATAAAATGACCAATTCAGATTCTATAATCTAATCGACAAAAAAAAAAAGGTAGAATTTCATTTGGGTGGGTGAAGAGTCCTCATCTACTTTTAAATATAGATATAATTTTTTTTTTTTAAATTTTATAAACTTCTTGTTTTCCCTTCATGTACTGTATCTAAGACTTTGATAAACCCTTTCAGAGTTTTTTGCCTATATTTTTCAATTGTGCCATTTTCTTCTATTTATCCACTTGTGCCATTTTTTTTCCAGTGCCATTTTTACCTAAATTTGTTGCTATGATCTATAAACTTTATTTTTACTGATAATTTTAAATAAAATATTTATCCTTTTATCAAGAGAAAATGCAGTTTTTAACAAAATAAAATTACAAGAATGGTTTTTGAATTGGAAATTAGGCTCAAATTTTACCCCGATTCCGATAAATCGTCCCAACACTCGTTAAAAGGGGCCATTCAGATTTTCCTACCTATTGATTTTGGCATAGGGTCCATTCTAACAGACAAATTATGCTATGACTTGAGTTGTGGTTGATTTATGTAATCAAGCTAGCGAATTAATTTGTACATGGTCGCAGCAGAGTTAGAAAAATACTTTTTTTTTTTAATTCTTAATGTATTATCTGTTACTAGTGGGATACCATGGAAATTGCACAACAGAGTCTCTCAGTGAATAGTGACGTCTATTTGTTTCTCTGGTTAAAGTCGTCTTTATCTTAACATCGGTTATGAAAGTTAATGTCTCACACGGTCATTTGTGGTTAACGATGTCTTCGGGGATTTGGTTCTTTTTCAATACGCAGTATACATATATACGTACATAATAACCAGACAGACAGACAGACAGACAGACAGAGCAGCTGTCAAAAACAACAAGGGAGGGAAATTGTGTTTTGTTTTGGATTTTGCAGAAAATGTTGAGTCTTGCAAAGAGAAAAATAAAACAAAACATCAATGTTTGGTGCATTTTGGGTCAGGAAGCCGATATCTTCAGACAGTCTGATAGCACCAACAGGACAGAAGAATCATATCGGGCATGTGTATGCAGGATGATGATGTATGGAAATTAAATCTGGCCATAAAGGATTGAGGACATGCGTTGCATGGAGAAAAATTATATGAGAATGATATGTGTAATGCGAGTGTTAAAAACAGGTTTAGATCTGATCTCAAAGGAAGTTTAAATCTGGACAATACTAGATTAGTAAATGTCTTTAAGGATAACTGAACAGCATTTAGAAGTCTTTATTTGTTTTTACTTAACTATATATATATATATATATATATATATATATATATATATATGAGTTGGGAGATGACAGTGGCTATGTGGTTATGACACAGACCGAAAACCTGGGTATGCCAGGTTCAAATCCAGTTCGTTCCACAGAGACACTTTCACTTCGGATGTTGGCAACCTTCACGTGATCCCTCCTGTAAATACGTAGATATCGGGGAAACCAATGCCAACAATAGAATCATCAGATTCATACGAAATGAATAAATAGTTTCTTTTTGGGAAATCTCAAATTTACACGTTAAAGGTCAGCATATCATACCTTGTCATTTTGAATGCCGGCAGACGGGCGAATGGGATTATGTTTTCTATGAGTGCTGTGTTTAAGAATGTGTGAAACATAAGTTTGTATAAGAGAAATTGGCTTATCCATACACTATCTAATAGTAGCAGCAAAGGATACTTATATTTTGATGTGCGTGAAAGACGTGGGTGCGTTAAGTTTAATGTTCGACCCAAGTGGATGGAGGTTTTTCAGACATAAAATTTATTTATTGCTTAATCGCCTGCCTAAAAAAGTAGAATTTTATTATTTTTGAAGGGGGGGGGGGGCGGTAACAGAATCCTCATCTACTTTTGAATGTAGATATAATTTTCTTTTCAATTTGACAAACTTATTAATGTTTTCCCTTTATGCATTGTCGCCAATATTTTGATAAGCTTGTGAGATTTTTCACTTGTGCTATTTTTTCCTATCTATCCACTTGTGCCATTTTTAACCAACTAAATTCGTGATTATGACCGATAAAATTTAGTTTCAGTGGTAATTTAAATTTATCATTTTAATTATTATATTAGTATCAGCAACATAAAATTAAGTTTAAATTAAAAAAATTTTTTTTTAATGTAAGTGAATCGTTTTTGAAATCGGAAATAAGGCTAAATTTTTTTCGATACCCCAAAAATTATGATTTTTTTTTTTCGATTCCTGATTCATCGTCTCAACAAACCACAATCTATCCAGAGATATAGAGATAGGGACAGGGTTTTAGAACATGTGAAATGCAAGTTTGTATAAGAGTGCATGGATAAGCCAATTTCTTTCTAATAGCAGTAGCAAAGGATACTTATATTTTGATGTGTTTGAATGATATGTGTGTGAGTGTCAGGGTGGGGGCTCATGGGGTTAAATCTTAAGCTTAATGGCTAAACCAAGTCTCGGCCTTTTGGTCAAGATCAAAGTGTAGTTTCTGTTCCGATGGATACTGCACCCCATAGACCGATATTGTCTTGGCCTTCGGGGCTTGATTTATGCTGGTCTATGGATCTGTCCTGTGCAGTTCTAGGAGGTCTACCCTCCCAGGCTTTACCTTCTCACCCTTTGAGAACGGGTTAGTTTATTGCTAATGGCCTGAGGCGCCCCTACCGGGGAATGCCGACGGGGCTGCTCAGGCATTTTTTGTAGGGCGCTGGCTTTTCAAATCCCACTTTCCCGACCTTGTGTCACATCTTACCGCCGTGGGAGGTAGTTAAATAAATTAATGGTTAAATCAAGTGCATTGAGTGTTTTCAGGCATAAAATCCATTTGTCTTCAGGATTCTCTAAAATTCTCTTGTGTATTTCTATTCTTTTCTCTTTTTTGCCAGACATTCACCCGCTATTTCAGAGACTCCAACTGAGAGATCTTCATAGGATTCTGACCGTCCCTTTAAGCGCAATTATTTGGATCTCTCTTGCACTTAGTTTTTAAATTCTTTTTTTCATGAGTTACGTTTCTCCTATGATTACTGGAATGATGGAGATCTTCCTAAGATTCCAGTTTTGTAAAGGAAGCGACATTGTCCCATACCTATGCTTCGCTCACGAAATGAAATAACAAAAACCTTTGCTTACAACAACAATGAAAAGGGTTTATTCAAAAAGATTACCTATACCGTTTGGTATAGATGGAAGAAAGTTGGACAGTGTTTGAGAAAGAGGAAAGTAGGAAGTTCTTAGGGCTGCCAGCAAATATCTTCAGGCGAAAATAGGTGCTGTGAGCGTCCAGTGGAAAAAAAGGCAGGAGATGTTTCCTCGTTGCTTGCAGTAGTCTCTCTGAGGCGATCCGTCTTGGCTGGTGCCAGAGAATCCTCTGCAATCTCCGAAGGGGGCTGAAGTAGTCCCTTAGGGAACTAATGATATCAATGCGCCCTGCGAGCTGATTGGCCAAACCACCTCACAGGGACACTGATACACATTACAAAATAAACCTCATCCACGACTGCTAGTTTCTTTTCATGTCGAATATAAAACCTTGGTATTTAGTTATCTTCTCCCTTTCAGCTCTGTTTAAGCCAACATCATTAAGAACACTGACTTTAACTAGGGTTTCTACTTTCTCTTGTTCCATATAGCTGTCAGGTTTAACAGCTTAGCTTTCTAGGTATGTAGCTGTAGGGATTGTATAGTCATAGTGGATGGTGTATGACATTTTTTTTAATTTTAATTTTCTTATCTTTTTGTTTTTGCTAAGGATGCCAGACATTCACCCGCTATTTAAGACACTCCAGCTGAGAGATCTTTTTAAGATTCTAACCGTTTCTTTTAAGTGCAATTGTTTGTATCTCTTGCACTTGGTTCACTGGGTATATTCGCCAGGTAGTTTTTAAAATTCTTTTTCATTAGTCCGGTTGCTCCCAGAATTACTGAGATGATGGAGATCTTCCTAAAATTCCAGTTTCTTTTCATGTCGTACATAAAACCTTGGTATTTCGTAATCTTTTTCCTTTCAGCTCCGTTTAAGCCAGCATCATTAGGGACACTGACTTCAACTAGGGTTGCTACTTTCTCCCTTTTGTCCCGTATCACTATGTCACGTTTTAACAGCTCCAGTGAATTATAGTGTGTATATTAAAATAATGTTTTTTTCAAAGCAGAATGTTGTTTTACAGGTAAAAAGTTATCATGGAAAGCCGACTTAATCCGATTCCGATAATTATTTATTCTGTAGTTAAAGAGTCATTCAGATTTTCCTACATATTGTTTTTGGCAAACTGATGATCAGTGGTTGTAGTGTTGGAAAGCTCCCAGAAAGAGGAAAGTTCCCTGCTCAGTTTGTGGAAAGGGAGTCTGGTGTAACTCATTTTTTTTTTTTTTTGTGGTACTTGCAAGGATTTGGTACACAATGAGTGCAGTTAAATTATGGGTAGGTTGAGAGACGATAATCAATTTGTGTGCATGAAGTGCAAGTCAACGGAAATGGATGAGAACTCAGATGTGGAGAAAGTATATTTGGATGGCGAAGCTATTGAGGTTGTTCAGAAGTTTTGTTACCTGGGTGATACAATTAAAGCACAGGGAGGAACAGGTGCTAATGTGATTGCAAGAATTAGAAGATAGAGTAAGTTAGCGAGATTCTACCATTACTAGCCAGCAGAGCGTTACCCCCTGTCGATGAAGGGAAAAGTCTATCGGGCATGTGTATGCAGGATGATGATGGATGGAAATTAAATCTGGCCATAGAGGATTGAGGACATGCGTTGCATGGAGAAAAATTATATGAGAATGATATGTGTAATGCGAGTGTTAAAAACGGGTTTAGATTTGATGATCTCAAAGGAAGTTTAAATCTGGACAGTGCAGGAGACTTTGTTAGTATGGTCACATGGAAAGAATGGATGAGAGTTCTTGGGTTGGTAAATGTGAAACAGTTGAGGTCACGGAGTTAGTTGGCAGGGGGAGGTCAAGGAAAACATGGGAGCAAGTGATAAGGATGGACTTGAGAGGAAGCGGGATAAAGATCTGGCTAAAGATAGATGTCTTTAAGAAATTGGCTTCCAATCTAACGAATGCCAACATGTAAAATTGGCGTTAGACAATAATCATCATATTTGGTTTATGTAGAACATTTATCAATAGTCAAATTACATAGAAATGCGTGTACGCGTAACCTGAACATTTTTTTTAAATAATAAAAAATAAAATGTAAGCATGAATTAGCAGGTTGAAGACAAGACACCAGTGTGAACGGAGTAAAATTGTGAAAGTTTAAGCTCGTATTCTGATTCCCACGATAATCCAAAAGTCCCCAAATATAATGGCCAAACAGACCAAGAGCTGCAGGTCTTCAACCGACACCGTCTCCAACAAACACCTGTTATCACGAATAACTTTCTGGCAACAAATAACATTGAAGCTAGAGACATTCAGATTTCCCTCACAAACCAGTGACTCATCCACCTTTATATGGAGCTCGATCTGATAAGTCATTTGTAACCTGGAGGTCAGCAGTTCGAATCAGTTTCACTGCATCTCACTTTTTAACATTAGACCTCTTGTAATCCTGAGGTTTAGAAATACAGCACAGGCGATTCATCGTTTACTTCCGAGAGGATGGGGGGGGGGGGGGGGGGGATTCACTCCAATTCTTACATTACCGAACATGATCTGAAGATTAGGTCTCATCGAAACGAGGATAAAAAAAAAAAACAAATAACATGTCCGCTGTTGAAAACCCAAAAATGTCACGTACGAAGACCATAGCGGTTATGTGCACCAACTTACATAAAGTTAGCTATGAGTATTTAGGATTCACTCCTAAACAAATTAACCAGTCATTATGAATTTTGAAACACCGCAGTTAGGCATAAACATGGGTAATGTGGGCTATATTTAGTTTAAATTAGTTTTATGCAAAGCTGGACACAGAGGGGGTGGAAGCTCTCCATGAAACTTCAAATACTTCCGATTTTTGTGAAATTTTAACAATAGGTATTAGACATCAATTCATAAATATTCCCCAAATTCCAGTTTCTTTAGAGTATTGTAAAGAATTTTTAGGGGGCATAATATCGACACAACCTCCCATTTGAAAATTCAAATATTTCAGATTTGCATTAAATTTGATCCATAGTCATTAGACACCAATTAAGCAAGATTCCTTGAATTTCGATTTCTTCAGACAGACCCCTTAAATTTTATACATTTTCTAGAATTGAAATGGATTTTGATCAAAATTAGAATAAGGATTCTAGACATATGGTTTAGTAGCATTATATATTATGATTTTAGTCTTTTTTAAGGGGACGTAAAAGTAGTGAAAACCTTTTTCTATGTAGGGAATTAATTTTACCCGTCCTGGGCCGGGTATACGTCTAGTTAATATAAACTAGTGTACACTTCCCATTTAAAAATGAAAAAAAAACAAACAAACTATGCTTTGTCAACGTTCGCAATATTCATATAAATAAAATAAAAAAATCATAGAAGTATGTTAGTAATTAAATTGTTCCTATATGAATTACATGATTTTTTATATACGATATTTTCATTCAATCACGGGTATGCAAGTCATACAGATATTTCTCAGTTTGCCTAATCCCCCCCCCCCTCCTACCAGGTCTCGCTAATTCTGAATAAGCACTAAAAAATGAAATCATCCGGTCTTGCTGATTAATTTGATCTCACTAAGGTAAATAATATCAACTTCACCCAATTTAAAATCAATTGTTTCGAAATGAACTTGCGTCGCCCTGTAGACTAAAAGAGCACAATTTTAAATAAATACATTTACAAAAGTAACATTCGTTTTAATTTTAAGACTATTAAGCTGACAATTATTTTTACGGCAAGAAGACAGAATATTTGTCTTAAAAAATAATTAATCTTAAATAATGTATCAGTATGTTATCGCTCGTTTCGTTACCTTTTGAACGTCCGGTAATTATGTGCCCTTAGACTGTCCCCAGTCCCCACTTCCTGTTCCCACATGTAATGGCGACCTATGTAAATAAAGTTTGTGTTCAGTTACTCTCCGTCTGTTTTTAATCCAAGCAATCCTCGACCGGCGACAACACAAGATATTCATTCGTTTTATTTGAAAATCTAGCTGCCAATGACAATTTTTATAAAAGAAAGTCAATTTTTCTTAATAGTATTGACCCTGGTGACAGATATAATTTTTAAATGAATATTGGGCATTTTTAAAGACAGTTACCAGAACGAAAAAGGGGTGATAAAAAACAAAACAAATATACAACAAATAAATGTTACCATAGTCAATAAAAATTACTTTTCTACCGACCTGGATCATTTGTTCTTATGTATTTTTGAATCCTTTTTAATAATTTGGCTGCGGATCCCCCCCCCCCTCCCTAAATACACCCCTCTCCCACCTCGCGGCAAAAGGAAAAAAAATACCCTCCCATCTAAATTATTTAAAGTGTTGGCCGAAATATAAGGTCGAAATAAAATAGGTACTTCTGCAGTTTAGCGGTCACTCACTTTATTTGTTTTCTTTCTTTGAAGGCAGGGGCAGACAGAATTATGTTTTTATCCAAAATGACAATAACAGCGAAGAATGTTTCTTTATTGGGCGAATGGGCATAACATGGGTATACGCTGGCTTCCGGTGGGAAATGGTTGAAGAAAGTTTCTACGTATGCCTGAAAGTGATACAATTTTTTTTTTTTTTTCATATGAAAATATTTTATTTAATAATGTAAAAATTTATAAAAATAAAAGTTGTTTTTTTTATTGTATGAATTGAAACTCTCAAAATAGTCAACATTGATCTTTTAAAACGAAAATCCAACAGTCAACAGTTTTATAAAAAAAAAAAAAAAAAAAAAAAAAAAAAAAAAAATTGTTAAACTACCAATATCTCCCAGAGTGAGGTCATTCAGATACATTTTGGGATTAAAAAAAAAAAATTCAGTCTAACACTTCCGGTTGACTGGGTTGAATGAATGGAACTCTTTAATTACGATTTGTGATGCCAGTAAGTGACAGCTAAACTGCAGAAGTGCCATAAAATATTAAAAAGTTTTGAAAAAGTGCGCTAGAAATACAGAGAATTAGAAAAAGAAAACGAAAAAAGTGTGACTCATGTTGTCGGCGGCCATCTTGCATAAAAAAAATTCAACAGCTCTTAAACCGATTGAACTTTTGACATAAAAAAGCATTTAAAAATGCTTAAAAACCACACACAAACGATCCATGTAGGTAGAAAAGTAACTTTTATTGGTTATGGTAACATTTATTTGCTGTATATTTGTTGTTTTTTTAACCCCATTTTTCGTTCTGTAAGCTGTCGTTAAAAAATGCCCCGAATATTAGCACTTCTGTAGTATATATGAAGCAGCTGCCGATTAAGAAATCGAAATTGAAGAGTTCCGTTTTTTTTCTCCAAGTACCATTCATTCAGAATTCACCGGAAGTTGAATTTAGTATTTAGAAAATGGAGTTAAATGAGATTAATCTTCGAGACATTGGTAATTTAATGAACCAGCCGCAAAAAATAGATTTTTTTACAGGCACACTGCCTGATTTCTTAGGGTTTAGGGTTAGGGTTTTTTATTTAAATTTTTTTTACTTCATATAATAAAAAAAAAGAAATTGTTAATTGTTACCCAAAAACAAATCAGTCTTGCATTTTTTTTTTATGTTGTAAAAAAAAAAATCACTTCCAGTTGAATTACCTCCCTTTATTTTCAGTAGAAGGACAGAAAATCTGCTGCTTCATATATACTACAGAAATTTAAATGTAATGTGAACAAATAAGTTGCTGCCCAGACTCCATCACAGGAGCCCTTATGCCTCGATATGCCTTGTTTGGGGCGAATAAAAGTGAAATATTTTTAAAAACAAGTTAAGATTATACAGAATAAGGAATAAACAATAAATTATACAGATTGATGTAGAAAGCACCGTGGAATTCCTATAGTCTCTATAAAAATAAATTCAATATTGTAACAACCTTTAAGTACTAGTAACTAATTAAATTATACAAAGAACTTTATTTCATGGAATAATACTTGAATTCTAAGAATTTGCGAATGAGAAAGTTTGTTTTTCCGGCAATTGTTAAATGTTAGATCATTTCATCAAGATTTTTTTTGTTTCACTTTTATTATGAAGAGACCGAGGTCAGATGAACAATATGTTTGCTTAAGATGACATTTTCTTGACTATAACTAGTGTTTACATCAAAATAGAAGTGGTGGGCGTCCTACTTCGTAAATCCTCCACTCTATAATAAAGAAAAACGGGCAAATGATGAGATTGTCGTCCTAAACAGAATGCGATAAAAAAAAATTTAAATTGTGTATATAGGCGATAAAAATGTTTTTATGTTTCTTTTTTTCTTTAATTATTACATGATGAACCATTAAAGTTAAAATTTATTCAGTATTTACGCATGAAACCTGAAGAAAAACATTTATAATGTGTAAATATGCTATCATAATCAAGATTTTTTTTACAAAATGGCGTCTTACTGGAACCAGAATTAGTGTATTATGTAAAAAGAAAACTGACTTTAGGTTAACTGAAACGAAGTAAGAGATTTCAAGTCTTAGAATAACAAGTGTTTACAAATTATCTATACAAAAGGTTGTGAAAGAAATATTTTTCATAAATACTTCAATTTTGAAAACAAATTAGTTTTTTTTTTAGTCACAAGACTTCACTTCTTTCATTAAACATTGTTTACATTCCATGTTTGTTTGTTTTTGTATTGCTCATGGACTCATGACTTTTTTTGTGTCTATATGGTGTGTCAAAGGAAAGCATGTAAAAAAATATATTAAAGAATTGAGAAAACAAATCCAGACGTATTCTTCCTCTGAGGTCATCAGATTTAAGCCCGTCTTTAACACTCAGATTACACATCCATCATATCATTCTCATAATTTCTCTCCATGCAATGCATGTCCTCAACTCTCACTGGCCAGATTTCACTTCCATACATGATGACATATGGCAGTGAAACCTAGCCAGTGAGGGTTGAGGACATGCGTTGCATGGAGAGAAATGATATGAGCATGATACGATGGATGTGTAATGCACAGAGCTAGCTCTAACTGCAATCTACGTACTTTTGACCGGAAATTTTGAATTCCCGTCTTTTTCTCAGTTATCACTATTCAACCACCCAGTGGGACAAACCCAATGTCTACTGGCGATAACGGCTAGACAGTGTTCACTCAAAAGGGCTTATCTGCAGACAATCTAGGATATAACTTTTCTCAAGTCCGTTGCTCTCAGTATGACCCGTTCAATGAGGTGCTTATTTAATTAAAAAAAAAATAAAATAAATAAATAAAAAAAATAAAAAATTCTGTGTGGCCTGTCTCAAATATTTCCAATTTTTTGTGTCTCCCCCCCCCCTTTCCGAACATTTATCATCAGCAGCAAGTCTGCTATTAACATGCACCGAAAACATGCAACACTGTAAACATGCAACACTGTAAACATGCAACACTGTAAACATGCAACACTGTAAACATGCAACACTGTAAACATGCAACACTGTAAACATGCAACACTGTAAACATGCACTTGGTGGTATGTTTACAAAGTGAGTAAAAAGTAAAAAAAAACAATCTTTTCAGTTCTTTAAAACGTAGGTAAATAGTCATTTACACCATCTAAGCCGAGAGGTTTAATGACTTTATTAGGATGTATCTTTTCTAAGTGTGATTTGGATATTTGTAGCCTTCAGACACGCAAACAAAACTTTATTGACAAACTTGAAAAATTGTAGGTTTTGAAAGACCATCACATGGATTTGGTATGGAGATCTGGTTACACACAAAACAGAAAGAAAGCAGCATCATACGGATCATAAAAGTCAATCCATTATCTATAACATATGTGTTATAGTAACATTATTAAGCTTGATATGCAAGTTAAATGCATTTTAGAATAACTAAAATATCCCAGCTCGAGGGGGCCCTCATTGTGTCTACCTAGGCTGATCTGAATATCAGGTTTTGGTACTTACTTAACCCAGTTTCCACAAGTTTCTTGTCGGAAGCGTTCGACTATCCTACGCAAACGCCCGAGAGATGACGAGCCGATTTGTACCAGACGACAATTTTGATACGGTGCTGCGTCCTATGATTATAATGTTTTGCTTGTTTTGGTTTTTTTTGTTGTTAGGGTTAGGGTTAAAAATATTTATTTGATGACAGTAATTTCGCTATGTTTTGCTTGTTTTGTTTTTTCTGTTTCTTTTAGAAAATTTCTTGAAAATATAACTTAAAGTCATAGGACGCAGCACTGTATCAAAATTGTCGTCTGGTACAAATCAGCTCGTCATCTCTCGGGCGTTTGCATAGGATAGCCGAACGCTTCCGACAAGAAACTCGCGAAAACTGGGTCAAGATCGATATAAGTACCCAGGTTTTATTTAGGCAATGCTAGGTTGTGACAGCTAGCAGGGCCACCTGAGGCAAAAGTGAAACATATTTGTATTAAAACTTCTATCTTACCCCTCCCCTGTTTCCACCTCTCCAGCCGCTCTTCTCCGACCAGCCCATTTCTTTCTCTGGACATACACACACTTTTATAGATTACTCGAGGAATGAGTAGATGTAAGGGAAATAACTCATTAGAAAAAAAATTAGAGTTACTTCCCTTTAGTTATTGGAGAAAAAGATGAAAAACCTAACCCCCTAAAATAATCATGGCTAGTTTCTGAATTAGAGATATTATTCATTCCAGGCAACGCTGATCAAGAATATATCAACTTTGTGGGTCTTTATTTTGTAGTTTTTGACTTTTAGCTGGACACCCACCTCTTTACATAATAAATGTATACACGTATAATATATTGTGTACAGATTTTCAGTATTTACTTCAGTGCTCAATACTCTAGTGGAGCTTAGTAGTAAAGTATGATAAAATATTTATAGCAATTAAGCTACACAGGCGTCCATGTCTTATCCCCGCAGAGAATCGTCAGGCTAAGTGCACAGATATTTTGTTACTTTGTTGAAACAGTAACAAAATATCTGTGCACTTAGCCTGCTGACGATTCCCTGCGGGGATGAAGCGCGGATGCCTGTGTAGCTTAATTGCCATAAATGTATTTTCATACTTCTCTTACAAACTTTTGTAACTGCTTCGATATAATAGAAAAATTAAAGTCATCAGCAGCCAGATGTCAAAAAAAAAAAAAAAGGGGGAAAAAAAAGTCCCCCCCCCCCCCCCCAATAACACTAATTTAATCACCGGTGACCCTAAACGAATGAATATTACAATGTTTTTTTACCATAAGGTTACTAATTGTATTTTTGTATGTCTCGCTAAAGATCAGAAACTAGAGAAATATGATTTCCCTTTATATAACTAAGTATCACAAACCAGCCTAGAGTTTAGTGTGTAAAAATGGGTAACTATAGGGAAATTCCCTTCAATTTCAACTTATATCTCATTTTGGGTTATTTAGATAAAAATTTCAATATTTTGGGTTATTTAGATAAAAATTTCAATATTTTGGGTTATTTAGATAAAAATTTCAATATAAACAAAATATAATCTTTTCTCTTTATAAATGTACAATTCTTTCTCATGTGCCATTAATAGTTCATAGGGATCATTTATACTTGAGCCACCCCAGAATCAGAGACGACAAAACGGACACATTTTGCCTTGACACCAGTTTCTTTTACCTCCAGTTGAACTATTATAAACAAAACAATATCCACACTTGCCTCTGCAGTTTTTTTATTTTTTATTTTTAATTAAGTTTACAAAAACTTTTAGTTTTGTAAACTTTGATTTATATAAAAAATAAACATTAAATGTCGCCCCCCCCCCCTCTCCGACTAATTCTGTTCCAATTGACATCAAAAGTAATGAGAAAAAAAAGAAAAAAAAAAGACTGCCTATATTTTGTACAAGGCAATGCCGAGAAAGAATCTGTTTTCCAAGTGTGTCTGGTGTATTTTTTTACGTTTAGTTGGACACAGACAACTTTTCTTTTATCTAAAAAGAAGGAACATGAAAGTTTGGGCCCATTTCTTGCAAAAACGGTAAAGTGAAAACTGACTATTTCAAGTTAATTCAATTTTCAATATACACACACCATCGTTTTCATATACTGTTTATGTATATGCGATATCAGAATCACAGGATTAAATAATTTGCATATTCGTTTTAAAAAGGTTCATTTTATTAATTAACTATTATTTATTTATTTTATTTTTTTAATTCAATGATTTGATTTTAATACAACAAATAGTTCTGTTTCACAATATTATTTATAGCCAAATATTTAGCATTTGAGTTCAAATGTTCTTTTCGTTCCAGGATAGACTTGATTTTTCTAAATTGCGAGTGAAAAGGCAAATTGGTTTCTTTTTAGGTCACATTTAAAAGAAATCTTTTTCGAAATTACCAAAATATTAGTATTTGACTAGCGAGACCCATGTAAAATACACGAAATGATGTTTTCAATACTAATTATCTTGTTCCTAACCTATACATGTTTGAATAAAATATAAGATTTGACTTGTATATTCATTTAAAAAAATGAATACATGAAACAATTTACAAAACTTCTTTATATACAATATTTCTAGTGAAGGTAGTTCCTCTTCTCTGGCGATGAGTAGAATTATTCTGAGGACAAATTTTCACTCTTACACTGTTCACAGACCTTGCTCCTTGAACTTTATTAATGGTCATTCATGAGTAGCATACAAAGATTCGGAAGGTCGTTGCTTTTGATGTAAGCATTCCACACAAAATAACACACACGCTATCGTATTACTATGTGTCTTCCTAGTCGTCCCATCCCTACCCCCCCCTCCCCAAAAAAAATAATCTTAGAGGTTGGTTGGGATCTAACTAAAAACCAGTCGGACCGACGTCAAAATCCAACGTCGCTAACCGCTGCGCCAAAGGGAAATACTTAAAAATATTACGAAAATTAGGTGACTTGAATGCTTTTCAAATCTAGGTGCGGCACGCATGCGCAGAGCTTTTGATGTAAGCGTGACACACGAAATCATACGTTTACAAAGTTATGAATGAAAAGTTTATTTCAAACTAGCAGGACTAACCGGTATTGCCTGAAGGAATAGTAATTTATTTTTTATCAATAACAATTGCTTTTTGTAAAACCGAAACAACTGATTAAAGTAAAAACTTGCAAAAAATTAAATATAAAGTTGTGCGTAAAAATTGAAAAAAAAAAAAAAAAAAAAAAAAAAATGAACTACCAAATGGTACCAAAAGCAAAATAAGTTACTTTTTTTACCTACCTGGATAAGTTTATTTGTGTTTTAACTTATCTTAAAGCGGTTTTTAGTTCGATTTAAAACTAGTGTCTTGACGCCATGTTAAAGTTTAAAAAAAAAAGAATATAAAAAAAAAAAATTAAAAAAAAAAAAAAAAAAATCGCCTCATTTGATCACGTGACGTCTTGATACTAGTTTTAAACTGAACTAAACGCTTTAAAATAAGTTAAAACACAAATAAACTTATCCAGGTAGGTAGAAAAGTAACTTATTTTTGCCTTTGGTAACATTTATTTGTTTGTTTTTTGTTTTTTTAGCTGTCATTAAAAATGTCCAGAATATTTGTTATAAAAAGAATTAAATTGCTACAATTTTAAATAAAGAAAAGACATTTGTTTTATTGACTTAGAGAATATTTAGCCCGACAGACGTTATTTTAAGAAAAATATTAATAGTATATTATACAGCCTGAAGCAGAAAGCAACATGGAATTTCCACAAGGTCTTGCTAGTATACAAATGAATAGAATAAAAAGAAAAAAAAAAAAAAAAAAAAAAAAAAAAAAAACGAAAAGAAAAAGATAAGAGGTGTGCCTCCGTTCTCACATGCATATTCCTAAAACATTATCCAACGACACACAGCAGCCCGGCTACTCTCATTATCATCAAATGTAGACTAGAGAGTCAGACATACGACCGACTGCAGTAGTTCTATTCTTATCCCATTTCTGCTGCACCAAAGCCTGCACCACTCCAGCGGTACTGCATTGACGCTGGTAGCAAGTCAGGGAAATTTAAATAGAACCTCCCAAGTCGTACACCGCAATATCCTGGTTGTCACAGATACTGCTACTCGCGTAACAGCTAATGAATCGTGAAACAAGTTATCAAAACAAAATACATGAAATCATTCAAAAATTCATGCTTACAAACAGATAATGCACAATGACACTTATATACATAAAGTGGATATGCTTTAATGTATAGAATTCATTCCTAAACTAATTAACCGATCATTATGAATCTTGGAACAGGAACACAGCTGCTAGCCATAAGGGTGGATAATGTGGGCTATATTTAGTTTAATTCAAAGGGAGCGAAAGGGGGGTGTAAGCCCTTCATGAAGATTCATATATCTCATATTTTTGTGAAATTTTAATAGGTGTTAAACATCAATTAACAAATATTACAAATTTCAGTTACTTTTGAGTATTTTCAAAGGGTTTTAGGGGTCATAATATGGATACATTCTCCTATTTGAAATTTAAATATTTGAATTAAATTTTATCCATAGTCATTAGACACCAATTAAGCAAGATTCTCTTCAAGCTTAAGGGATCTTAAAAACGACTCCTTAAGCCTTAAATTCTAGACATTTTCTAGAATCAAAATCATGTAATGAATTTTGATCAAAATTGGAACAAGGATTCTAGACATACATTTTAGTAGCATTATATCTTGATTAAAATCTTTGTAAGAGGACATAAAAGTGGTGCAAAACCATTCCGTTTGGGGAATAAATTAATATTCTCACACACACACATATATATATATATATATATATATATAAAAAGCAAGAATGCGGATATTCTTAAGATGAAACCATTTAATCTGCAAGTTTAATGATGAAAATACTATTTCCATTTAAAAAAAAAAAATTTTTTCGATCTTATCTTTGTTTTTGCCAAGGATTGGGCATCCTACTGGATGCCAGACATTTATCCACTATTTCAGAGACTCCAACTGAGAGATCTGTTTAGGATTCTAATCGCCCCTTTACACATTACTGACATGCAAAAGATTTAAATGGAAATAAAAATAACTAAATAAAATTTTATAAATAAAATACATCATTGGTGAGTCATAACATTTACTTACACTTTTTTTTATGTAAGTAATAAACTACTTTATAAATTCTTTGTGTTACTTGTATTTGAAGGTCAAAATAATTTTTATTTTCAAACATGACCATAACTGCCCACAAGATATAATCTTTACCTTGATGATGACTTATGTGTGTTGAAAGCTTTGCTAATAAATCTACAATTTTTTTTGTTTGGTTGGAAAAGTAGAAGAAAAAAAAAGCATCTTCCATTTCTTTCAACAGCCTTTGTTTAAATAAATTATTGACCATCAAAGTATATAACTTAAGGGTAGAAAGAAAAGCTGCTCTAAATAGGTTTCATTTTATTCAATTTCAAAATGTTGGATACAGGAGAGAAATAAATAATATAAGAAAAAGCCAAAAGAAAAAGAAAAGGCCAGAAAGACAAAAAGAAAAGAGAAAAGGGAAAAGAACAAGAAATGTCTTCATTTTGAAATCTTATAAATTAAGCAAATAGAAAGGTTACAAATACATTTTTGTTTTAAATTTTAAAAATCATTTTATTTTCTAGGGAAGAAATTTGCAAAGAGTTCACCGTTTTAAATAATTAGTCCAGGAACAATCGTTTTTCTTCCAGTATTCATGTTTGGTCAACAAAGAAATCAATACGGACGGATGACTCAGCCAATCACCACTGACTACTTCTACACACATCTGCTTTATGAAACATTACTGAACCTCAATTTTTTTTTTTTTTAATGATATGGGAAGTAACAATTTTATTATTACATCACAATTACACTAATTGTCATTAGTAATTGTACTAGATTTTAGAATTATTAAATTCAAGAAAAAAAAAAAAAAATTTTTTTTTTTTTTTAAATTATTGTTCTTGCTTACAAGTTCATACAAAGACATTTTAAAGAAAATACTCAAAAATAATCAGGAGACAAAATAAGAAAACTAATTTTTAACTGCATGAAAAAAAAAAAAATTATACGCAAAGTCAACGTTACCTACCTCTGACCACAACTTCCTCTAGATGACTAAGCTTTATTTAAAACAAAATAATAGTTGACAGTAACCACTAAAAAGGAAAAACTTTTTTCCTGTGCATCGGGGCTCAAACTTAAATTCCATGAAACTTCCACGCTTTTGAAAATGGCTATGCTGTTAAATTTGAAAACTTGTATTCATTATTAAAAAAAAAATGTACACTCTTCGTCAAAAATGACTGGAAAAAAAGATTGTGCTTTGCAGATTCTGTGTCTTCCTACTAGTGTGTAGTTCCTGTTGATGTGATTTGTCGAACGCTGTAAGACAGGATACTATGTGTCTGCTTGAAAAGACATAATAGGATTTATTTTTCCTCTTTCTGCATAGCTGTTGAGGTTTGCCATATTGGTTAGCGTGTTCAGATTTGAATTAAGAGAGTCGTGTCTGGGGTTTGAATTGTGCGACAGGCTGAACAGTTATCACCACACTGACGATGCCGCAAGGATGAAACGTATACGTATAATAATTTTTAAAATATTTATTACTAACACACACGAGGAAAAGTTTAAGTTAAAGAACTCAAACTACTGCTATATTTTGAGGTGATCACATAAGACAAATTTTATAAGATAATGAATTCCCGGGATATAGTAAATAATGCTGATAAAATTAAGCTCAATGGTTAACACGTTATTTCAAACTGAGCTTATATATTTTAATTCAGTAGAATCCAGTAGCTTCTTCCCAAGAACTGCAGGCTTGCGGAACTCACTTCCTGCTGACTATTTTGCTCCTACCTATAGCCTTGGTTTTTTCAAGACTTAGGCCAATAGGCATCTCCTGTCTTTGTGATAATTATATTTCATTCTTGTTAGCTCCTTACATCAAGTGGCTTGATGCCTTGTCTGAAGCGATTACAATAAATAAATAAAAAGAAATATATATATATATATATATATATATATATATATATAATCATGCTCCCAAAATAAACACTATTTGTCCATAGTACTATGGACAAATAGTGTTTAGTGTTTATTTTTGGAGCATCATTACAGAATATTAATTATGTCATATATATATATATATATATATATATGTTAATATATATCGGTTGTAATGTTCTATGGAATGTTATATAGACCGTTGACTTCTGAACGCTTACTTTTCAAACTTTTATCGGCTGTTCTGCCGTAGCACATTTCTCAGAATTCTGATTGCCGAGCGCTTCCTCACATTTATTTTTCAGACTTTGGAACTTGTTGCTGTATGTAAAATGTTTTTTCAATCTCCCATCCTGATGAAACCTAATAAAGGTGAAACGTAGATGGATATTTAATTTATATTTTGGTTTTCCTTATTTCATTTTCCATATATATATATAAGGAATAAATATGAAACTAAAAGTCAACTTTTAGTAGAAAGAACCTATAGTGAAATGGTAAAAGCTCAATATATGAGATAGAGCAATTATAAAGATAGATAGACGAAGAGTGATAAACAAGCACGAATGTCCAAATTTATTTCAAACTTCGATTGTTCAATGCAAGGTATATTCTGTAGTAAAATTATGTTTATTATTCTTTCTCCCATCATTTTCTAAATATTTTTTAAAATGTTGAATTTTGGCTTTTCTATTGCCAACTTATCTGTATAATTCCTCTGATGATAAGATCTCGATCTTTGAAAAGCCTTGGCTTAAGGAAAGAATAAACAATTTTATTACAGAATATATCTTGCATTGAACAATCGAAGCTTGAAATAAATTTGGACATTCGTGCTTGTTTATCACTCTTCGTCCATCTATCTTTATATACATACACACCCATATATATACATATATACACACACACACACATACATACATACATACATTACATACACACATACACATGTATATATATATATACATGTATATATATCTCTATCATGCACACGTATGTTTTAGTCTGAAAATGATATTGTGGAATCAGCTTGATTCGAACTTGGCACACCCAGGTCGTCAGTCCGTGTATTTATCTACTTGACCACCTCCCTGCACTCAGTATTCTAAAACAATGAAACTGAATCATGTGCTAACTCAGTCACCTTGAATTTAGACTAAATATTTGTCTAGGATATAAAATGAATTTCAAAAATTGTCAGGTATTCATAGAGCATTTATATAATTCATCAATTCAATTTGACACTTTTGTTCAAATATTTAGATCGAGTAAAAAAAAAAAAGAAAAATTTTTCTTTAAATCAAAAGTATTTAATAGACTGTCAGATATGATCGACCTTACTCAACATTGATCAATCAGTGATAGAAAATGTCATTCTTAATTTATAAAGTTTTTACTTTTTTTTTTTTTTTTTTTTTTTTTTAAATTATTTGTTGATGCAAATATCTGGATAAAGCACAAAAAATAAGTAACACTGTTTAAACCCTCAAAAGCTAATCCAATTTTCATGTATCAAAAGTACTGCATCAGTTGTGATTGACCGTACTCTGTATTGATCGCTTGATATTTCCCCTGACACCTTAATTAAACTTACAGAGATTATCCTCCCTTGAATAGGTAGCAGTCTTCCTATTGGTTGCTGCGATTTCAGTTAGCCAATCAGAAGACATTTACACGACTTTTCAGGTGGAAAGCATTTCTTACAAGAATAGCCTGGGCATTAATATGCCAGCTATTGTATAGCTGGCAGATTTTCAAAACTTTGCCGTTATTGTTCGACTACACAATCACTTAACGCTTCACGTCCCACGATAAGACTGGAAGAAGACAGACAAGGATTTCTTACTTCCCAACCCTTAACTCCTCGGATAAAAAGAGGTTCAGAATATTGAACATTATTGCATTTGATGAACAATAACTTTTTCCCCATCCCACCTTCGCATAAAGATTCGCTTTTCATTTGTGTTAATACTTTCGGGTACTTCAACAGTCAGGGATCCATACTGACCCAAATGTTTCATATTGTGATTTAGGGAACAGACCAGAATTAGCAGAGTTGTCGCCATACAGTCAATTAGTACCAACATTGAAATGACTGTTTAATGTTCCTCTTATCACTAATTTTTTTATTATTTTTATTTTTATTTTAATTACTCATCCCTTACCCCAGTTTTAAGAATGGGTTTAATAATTTTCTTTAAATCATTAAGTGAATTCAATTTTTTTTCAATTTTTTTTTTTTTTTTCTTTTTAGGAAGTTTCAACTTAATTTTTGGAGGGAGTTGAATCTTTTTCCAGCCTCAAAAAAGAACTTTATTTAATAATGTTACTGCATACACAAGTTAACATGTTCTGCAAAATGCAACATGTTAAAAAAAAAATATATATATATATATATATATAATTATAAATCTTTGATTTGTTTTATCTACATACGTATACGTTTCATCCTTTCGAGAATCGTCAGTAGAGAAGATTATTCCTACCAGTCGCCGGACTCGAACGCTGGAACACGAGTCATGTTTCAAACTGACGTCTTAGCTCACACGGCCGTCATCAACAACCCGGTAAATCAGTGAAAGATTAATCCTATTTAAAGGCAGCCGTCGTCAACGTGTTCTACTACTGAAAGGAACATGCATTGAAGCCACAATAACGACTGTGTTAATACTACTCCCTACAGAGCCCAGAACTTCTTGTTCAAGCCCTGGACTTTTTAACATTTCTAACCCCCCCCATCCCTATAATTTTCAAGTTATAAATCAAATAAAATAAAACACAGACCACATAATAATTTACTTTCCTTTGAACAAAATGGAATACATATCCAAGTAACCCGACTGATGCAGTTTCAGAATGTATATTCTTATGAGGTTCTATCTCCAAAACCTTAGGAATCCATAAGTAACAAGCCGCGCGTGCGTGCGTGGTCCCCCTCTGTATGTGACTCGATGTGGCGAGTGTAAAATGCAATAAATTTGGGCAATTTGAGGCATTTTTGACCCCCTTTTGACCCCCTGGGGGCGCGCGAACCAGAATTTTCTGAGGTCAAGAATGCTCATTTTATATCCAGAACAATTGCCTCTACATTTTGGCCAAGTTTCAGAAAAATTGAATGGATGGATCAAACGTTATAAGAGAAAAGGGTAATTTTTTGCCATTTTGGGGGCTTTTACCTCCCTGGGGGCACGAACCAGATTTTTTCCAAGGTCAGCGATACTTATTTTCTATTAGGAACAATTGCCTTCACATTTTGGCCAAGTTTCAGAGAAATTGAATTAATGGATGAAAAGTTATGGGCAAAAAGTGTAATTTTTTGCCATTTCGGGGCCTTTTGAACCCCTGGGGGGCTAACCAGATTTTTTTCAAAAATCGGAGAATGTCACTTTCTAACCTGACCAAAGTTACAACTTCATGCAAAATTTCAGAGAAATTCAATGGATGGTTGCGGAGAAAAATCCGGAGGGACGGACATGCCTCAAAACATAAGTCCCCCGATTTTATAAATCGGGGGACCAAAAAAAAAATAGACACAAATTATTAGTAATATATACGAAGCCCTTCTAAAAAGTATCCGACCTTAAGCCAGAAAAATATTTCAAATATGTGACGGGGTTGGGACCCTAATCCCTTCAAAATAGGCCCCTTGTGCTTGCACATCTACTGCCGAAAATACCTCTGGAAGTCTTCTTTTGGAATGGTGTTCATCTCCATCATCGCGTTAGATTCAGCAGGTGTTTGGAGAAGATGCGATGTGTAACACAAATTAAGGAGTGGTTCAACCGATTCAAAAATGGCCGCACATCAGCAGAGAGTGACCATCGTTCTGGCAGGCCCCTAACTGCTCGCAGTGCAGCTGTTGTTGAGAGGGTGCGAAAAAAAGAGATAATGCGGCGGCGGAGATTAATACCATTCCAAAAGAAGACTTCCAGAGGTGTTTCCGGCAGTGGATGGATCGGTGGGCTAAGTGTGTGCAAGCACAAGGGGCCTACTTTGAAGGGGATTAGGGTCCCAACCCCGCCACGTATTTGAAATATTGTTTCTGGCCTAAGGTCGGATACGCTTTAGAAAGGCCTCGTATATATATTACTAGCAGTATTTACCTGGCATTGCCCAGGTGAAGAGTATGTCACATTAAAACATAATTGATGTTATCATCCATGGCAGGTGTTATAATAAGCGTACGGTAAAGAAAAAAGACAAACACAGAATGAGATATAAACAGATTGCATTTCTTGAAATAGATATAGTCCATCGATTTTAAGAAATGAATAGTCTAATATTGATTTAATGCAAATGTTTATCTGAGAACTAAAATAGGTGGAGCAGTGATGAAATTAGATTTTATTTTATATTAATGATATAAGCTGATTTTTCTTTTTAGTGAAAAATGTCTCCATTGTACCAATCTTTCGGACAAAATAAGTATTTTCTGGAAGAAACCAATGTGAAGTACATTTTAGTTATTTAGTTGAAAGGACATGATACAACAATAATATAATAAACAAAAATTGGCTACTCAGAAACAAATATCGATTTGTCAGATACATTGATGTAAGGTGGAGAATCTGATCGACTAATTTTATATTAGATAATTCATTATGTATTTTGGTGTCTCTTTTGGCATATCTACTTTTAACCATTTTCTCAATTAAATTCTATTTTTTTTTCTTTTCTAAAATCATCTGCACTATTAAAATACAGATCGAAATCTGATATAAATAAAAACCAATAAAATGAAAAGTAAAAAATAAAGGAAAAAAAAATTACACCTACTACAAACAAGATTGCTAAATAGCTTTATATATATATATATATATATATATATATATATGAGAGAGAGATAGAGATAGAGACAGACAATAAAAAAGGATAAGTATAGGTGGAAAATTTGAGGATACCATTGTAACACCAAAAGAGTAGAAATTGAACCTTGAGTTTACTTTCGGCAGCCTCTCAACTCTCGCTTCCCTTATTTTGTGAGCGATGTTTCTGGCCGAGGGGAGAATTGCTATTTTCTGGGTCAGAATCTATCCATCTCATACTTATTGTTGGCTAGTTTTTGACCTTGAAGTGGTAATTTTTTTTAGTGTGTTGCATGTTTGCAATGCATGCGAATAACAAGCTTGCTGCGAGTGAGAAATATTTAACTAAGAGAAATCATCCAAGAAATGAGAAATATGTCTGGTTTGAAGCTGACCACCCAGAATTCGATTTGTCCACTTGAAAAAGTTAAGTACTGATTCTACAGATACAAGGTTCCCTGTTGTGGTTATGATACATTCAAGGTTTGCAACAAAAAAAAAAAAAAAAAAAAAAAAAAATGTATCTGATGTAACTTGTGTTAAACTTGAAACTAGACCTAAAATACACTTTATTGACCTTCGGCCCAAGATCAAAGTGTATTCTATCACTTTAGACAAAAGGTGAGCAACAACACTTAATTCCCCCCCCCCCACACACACTTTTGATGACTTTGTGCCTAATTTGTTTTTTCTACAAATAAATAATTCAAAGTGCAGTAGCTGTTCTGTCCAACTATGGTACAAGAATATCTTTGAGTTTGTGTCGGATGTCCATAGAATGGAAATATATCAAACTCCTACAAAAGGAAATAACATTAACCAGAGTACTTAGATAGATATGTTTCAGTTTGAACAAAAGTAGTATGTGGCGTCTGTTTGCGCCAGACATCCATGGCATCCATAGCACGGAAATATTTTTAAGCACGGAAGCAAAATATAACAGATGAAGGATACAACTGTGGAATTTCCACGGGTCTCGCATGTAATGAGTTAATACTGTTTAATAAAACTACATAAAAGAAATGTATGAACTAATCTGGTGCTAATATAAAAAAATTTACTAATTAATTAGGTTTTTGTTCTTATCAAGATTCAAACGCGTGATTTAGTTTCTTGTGTCTTATCTTATTTAATACAAACAACCAATAGACACTTTCAGACAAACTTTTAAAAGTCAATATATAACTATATATTATTCCATGAAAAATGCCAGTATACTGAAATCATATGCCCTTAATAGGGTTAAGATGAAAATTCATATGCACTAAATGTACAAAAGCAAGGAAATTCCCAAATTTTTACACTTTTATTGTCATTAAGGGTATGTGAGCACAACAGGGCTATGTATTTTATTGGTAGGAATTTTTCTTCAGCGCACCTCACACACTTCATCCACTCATGCATAGAGATTTATACTGTAGTGATTTGATAATGAAATGGTTTAGTTGATATGTAGTCATACCCTTAATGATAATAAAAGAGTAAAAATTTGGGAATTTCCTTGCTTTTGTACATTTAGTGTATATGAATTTTCATCTTAACCTTATTAAGGGCATATGATTTCAGTATACTGTAATTTTTCATGCAATGTCACTACTTTTCTAAAGGCTATGCCTCAATACAATGTCTTCTCATAAGGTTTTTTGGAATTTTCTGGAAAATTAAGGTATATGGTAAACTGAAATTAAAATGCCATCAACTAGACCCTAGAACCTCTATCTGCCAAAAATCAGCTGAATCCATCAAATAGTTGATGAGATACAGGGTGGCACATACATATGTACGTACGCACAGATAACATGATTTCATGATTGAACTTTCTGGATCTCTGGGTTGCCTTGACTAATGATGCTTAAATTCTACACACTTATAGAACCTATCAAATAAAAATTTTGTCCAAAGTTTTAACTAATTTGGTTTATTGGTTTTTGAGTTATGAGTGATCAAAGAAATGAGATTTCCAGCATAGGCCATTCATTAAGTCTATTACGGGATAGAGCACTCTCGCGCCTCCCTTGATTATATATGTCTAGATTTATTATATCATTGTATAATTTATACCCACCCAACCCAATACATCGGATTTACAATTGTTTAAAAAAAATTTGTATGGTAAACAAAAAAATTCAGGTAATTTACCATGGAAAAAAAAAAAAAAAAAAAAAAAAAATTATGTATGCAATAAAAATTTTAATAAATCTTGAAATCTATAAGCTTTTTTTAATGCTAAATATTAAGCTTATCTTTTGTAATTGAAATTTGATCACGTGTAATTTATAATGTAATAATTTCATATATATATATATATACATATATATATAACAATAGTACGCTAAATTCCAGTGATCAAGTCTTTATTCATTTTTTTTTTTCTTCCCAAAATCCAAAACATTCTGGTGCACTTTACGATCGTTTCGCACATAAACAACCGAGAATAGACACGTATTTCCAGGATCTTTTATCTATACAGCTCATCAGAAATTAACATTCAAGCTTTTATCTTGAATAGTTTTGGACTATCTAACACGCGCACACACACACACTATTATATTATAATACCATGAAATACAGTTATAGTAGTAATAATGTTTAATTGCTGATTTAGTAAAAAAGCTATATAAAAAGTACATGCAGTGGTGTGCAGAGGTCTGGTGATGCTCTAGGCCAACTCCTTGACGGTATGTCCAAAAGACTCTGGTATAAGCCCTAATACTGAGAAATATGAGAAAGCGAGAGCTTGAATATGATTGGATGCCACCTCTCCCTTTTGCCATTTGGATGCCACCTCTCCCTTTTGCCATTTGGATGCCACCTCTTCCTTTTGCAATTTGGATGCCTGGAGCCACTGCCCAGTTTCCCCCTCTGCACGTCACTGAGCACATGGTATGTCATTTTTAACAATTTTTGATGCTTCAATTAGCATACTTGACACGCTATTTGTAAGAACACTATCAACAAAATGCAATAAAACAAAAAAATTAAGAGGAAAAAAAGAAAAAAAAAGGAGCATTAGAAAGACATTCATACAAGAGGATTTGAATATTTCCCAAAATGTTTAATATGCATTATATATATATATATATATATATATATATGAAAGGTAAAAGCGGATTACTTTCATTAAATTCCCACCCCCAGCATTTTAGGAGGGTTGAGGGGGTGGCCGCATTAAGTGTTATCTTCTCTAAACTGGAGCATAAATTAAATATAGTTTTTGAGTTAGCCAAGAAAAAAAAAAAAAAAAAAAAAAATTTTTAATTTAAAAAGAAAAAAAAAAAAAAAAGAAAAAAAAAAATGAAAATAAGTGGCGTAGTGGATACCAACACTGACAATTGCAGACTTCTGCTCTAGCAAATACTCTCCCACCCAGCTGCCCCCAAAATAAATAGAAGATATTATTTAGATGCATCTATTCTATCTGCACGCTTTCTGCTAAAAATGCTATTTGAAACTGAAGATTAAACAAACTCCGAATCCAACCCAAATTTTAAGCACATAGTCAGGGATATATTCACAATCTACAAACCAATTGTCATAAAGCTGGCCAGTGAATTTCTTTTTTATTATTAATTTGAGCATGCCGACTGACAAAGCTGTTCAGATGCAAGAAAGAAAGAAAAAAAAAAAATCATTAATGCAAAAAATTTACAGGGATTTGTTAAAAGATCAGATCAACTATTTTAGTTTAACTTAAAAGCCTTTTCATCCTTTTATTTATTTTTAAATTGTTTTGTATTTATGAAAAGCGGAAAAAAAAAAAAAAAAAAAAAGCCCGAGAGAGGATGAAACAGAAGGTGTCTAGCCCAGCTGTTAATAATGAAAAAAAAAAACACTACCACAAAAATAAAAAAAATAAAAATAAAAAAATAAGAGCAAGGAATCTGAAACAGTCCTACCAGCTGTGGTAGCAGACAGTGGGTGGGGACTATAGTCTACCAAGTAAGAATATTGACCAATCAGATCACAGCAATTTAGTTCTTGTTAAGATTGCCAATTAAATGGTATCTAAGCCTCAATACGCCCACTGTTTGTGATGTGGTTGCTATGGTAGCAGGCGGGGTAGTCTTAAGCTAAAAAGGCAACCAAACCTCTCCATGTGCTTGGTAGGCTTCCAATATCTAGTGAAAGACATAGCAAACGCATTCTTAGAGTACATTATTCAAAGTCAGTGCCAAGCATTCAGATTTTCTAACTGAACCAAATTAAATCCATTTGCACCCGTTACAATTTCACAGATGTCAGTCATTAATCCATTTTTAGCATCTAAATTTGCATACCACATAAAATTTACATATATATATATGTATGTAATGTAATGTACCCACACTAGTATTCTCATCGGTTCTCCATTGTCATCCCTTCTTTATCGATAGCCTTTTTAGACCAGCTACAGACCTAACTGGACTGTAGCACGGGTGGCAGGCAAACATACATTCCACTACATTTTTGAAGGTTGTCTTTCCAGATTTGTTTTCTGTATACACCCACGTGTTTTAAGTCTGGAGCTGGTTTTAAAAACCTTATCACACATCACGGAGGTTATCTCACCATGGGAAATATGTTGGTTCTTATGTTACCACTGTCGACCAAAGGAAGAGTTTATCAGGCATGTGTATGCTGCGTGATGTATGGCAGTTGAGGACATGTGTTGCATGGAGATGAATGATATGGGAATAATACAATGGATTTGTAATACAAGTATTAAAGACAGGATTAGATCTGATGACCAGAGGAAGATTAAATGTGGACAGTAAAGAAGATGTATAGACCAAATAAGGGTTTTGTCCGCAGGTGTGTGAACTTCAGCGAGTTTATAAGACTGACAAGCTGTCACTATATTTTAGTAGTCCACAACTTTTGTTTACGGAGGTACCAGCAGCCAAGGGGCTATGGCCAAAGTTCGTTTGCCCGTAAAGAGTATATGTAGCAGTAACTATCGACAGTGCTTAAACTCGTTTATATAGATAATGCCAATAGGTGCCTGGCTCCCACATGCATGCGTGCGTTCACTGCACAGAATTCTCACTGCAAATAAAACCATAACTCTAATTTAAAAACAATTAACAGTGGTTCATTTTCCTTTGGAGGTTACAATGGTACTCGTTTTCCGAGGTTGAATAGCAGACTTACAAAAATGAGATTTTTGCCCGACCAAATCAAAACATAAGTCAATGAGTTTAGAGCCTAAGAGCCCACCTCTCTGAGAAGCACACAAATCCAACTAACAGACTAGCTCACGCCCAGAAGCCGGCTCTGACTCCCCATAGGCTGAAATATGTTCTTTTGACCGGAAATCTTAGATTCTAGTCTTTCACATCATCCCCATTCGGCCACCCAGAGAATGACTACCCGAGATATTCATCAGAGAACGGCCAGCCAGTGTCTACTCAAAAGGGCTTATTTGCAGACCATCTAGGACATCACGTTACTCTCAGTATAAAACTCCATTTAATGAGGCACTTATTTCAAAACAAAAAGAAAAAAAAATTTCTTAGGTGGCCTAACTCACAATCAGAGATATTTTCAATTCCTTGTATCGCCTCTTCTCCTTATTAAATATCACTTACTTGTAGCAAGTCTGCTATTCACATACATGCAATACTTAACATGCAAACTCTTTCCGATTGGTTAAAATCAGATACAGGCAACTAATCAAAGTAGAGTATTCTGATCCAATCAGTATCAAGTATTTCAACCAAATAAACATCAAATATTTCAGAGATCATTTCTTTTGCACCGTTATTACTGCTGGGGCCGGGGTTCCCCTGTCCCAACACCATGTTGAAATTACCTCGTCATGAAGTGGCAGCAGAAGGCAGAGTTGACATTTTGAATCCACAAACAAATCGTACCTGCTTTGGATCTAAAAGTCATTGATCTTCATGAGAGTTTTCACATAAATAATTACATTTTTATCAATTTTCATTGAGATAAAAAAAAAAAAAAAAAAAAAAAAAAAAAATTCAATCAAAACTACACCTTTATTAAAAAAAATCTGCCTTTTCCAAATGTGACCGATCTCAAACGAAGCATTACACAGAGTTTTGGCAAGGTGTTCACACAGGAGTCAGAATAGTTTTGAAATATGTCAATGCAAAGATGCTTTTTAGCTAGGAGCAAAGTGTAGTATTTGTTAGGATACTATACTTCATATTTTCGGTCTCTGGTCAGTGAAGGATAAGAAGAGAAAAAAAAAAAAAAAGAAATCTTACTGACTGAGACAATTATTTTTGTCCCAATCAAGAGTGGCCCCTTTTTGGAGAGCTGGACTTTACCCCATATTAAAAACCAACCTTGTGTAACTGCCCTCGTGGGGAGGAAAGTAAAGAGGGAGAATGCAAAGATCCCACAACAGCTTAAAGATCAGACAAGCAGGTTGGGTAACCTCTCCTCATCCAGCCTATACATCTACCTTGCGGACTCGAGTTAACCAAACATTGTTTAAGAAAGCAAACAAAAAGACTTCAGCCGAGCAGATAGATGTTCCCTACAATACCAGAATAAAATAACGATATTGGTTTTTTTTTTTGGGGGGGGGGGGGAGCATAATCCAAAGAATTTCGTTTGCTATAGTCAAAGAACTTTTTTTTTTCTTTTTTTTTTTTTTTTTTTTTTTTAAATACAAAACTAACAGCTACAACGTTGATATATTCTTGATCAGCGTTGCCCTTGAATAATATCTAAAATTAAAAAATATATATATTCATTTTTTTGGGTGGGAGGGGGGAATCAAGAGAGAGACAGAGAGAGAGTTCGGTTTTTCAGTCATTTTATGCACTAATTTGCAAAGAGAATGCTGACACATTCCTCGAGGAATCTATTATATAAAGGAGAGTTGTCTGTGCGTATGTGCAGAGAGGAATGGGCTGGATGGAGAAAAAAAAGGGGGTTGGAGAGAAAGGTAGAGAGTTTTAATAGAAATATGTTACATTTTTGCCCCGGACAATGCCAGGTAGCTATGCTAAATATAATTAAATGTAGTTAAATAAAGTATAAAAACATTTTAACCAGCAGGGTACCCGGCATTGCTCGAGTGGGGTTTGATAACAAAATTTAAAAAAATAAATAAATAAATAAATAAATAAATTAAAAAAAAAAAAAAAAAAAAAAAAAAAAAGGGAGGGGGGGGGGGGGGTCATGAATAGTAAAATATAAATTAAAAATGACCGAATGCCAAAATTCAATTTTTTAAGGTTTATTTAAAAACAGACTATCACATAAAACATCACTTGTGTACGCCTAAGAGAGTGACAGGCAGACAGACAAATAGATGGACAGTTCATCCCACTAGACCCGGCCACACTGTCCTCACTGGGGACAGAAATCAGGCGTCCTTACTCATTGAGATCTCACCAGCTAAGAGTGACAGGGGTTCAACCGGAAGTCATGCTTTGCATAACTTCGCCTGATGCCACTAACCCCTAAACTTTTTCATTCCACTTCAATACAAATACTATGTAACATAATGAAACCTATATTTGTTTCAATGCATCCCCAAGCAATGCCGAGTTTCGGTTTTCCCTTCTCCAAGCATATACCACTTATCAACTGTTCTACTGTATTATTATACACACCTGCTCTATCAAAGATATTGAGCACTTTCGATTTAGCAGATATCACTTGTCAAGTGTAACATTATTATTGCTACCGGGCAGCACCAAATTTCTTGACCATTATACAACTAGATAATGAAATATATTGCTCCCAGGCAACGCTGAGCTTCTTCTCTACCCCTCTCACAATAATCTGAAGAGAAATTATGTTAATGAGGACAATAGTCTGAAGAGAAACGCTAATCTCATGTTATTTAATGTTTCTTAAATTTTTGACTAATTTCTTTCCAAATTAATATTATTACATTAAAAAGTCGTTCTAAATATTGCCCCCCCCCCCTCCGATTAAATCTGTTCCATTTGACTCCCTAAACAATGAATATTAAAATGTGCCTATCTTTTGTCTAAGACAATGCGGGAAAAGAATACATAAGCTTTGTGGGTGTGTCTTGTGTAGTTTCTGACTTTTTGCTAGACATACACAGAATACCTTTAGATAGTAAACTAATTGAAGTGTCAATCTAATTTTACCTTTTGTGCTTATCAACTCAGCTGGAAACTAGGTTTTTAGTTTAAATTATAATCGTTTTATTGGAATTTAAATTACTAAATAAATAGCATTTACAAATTAAATTGAAAATTTTTTTTTCACTGACTTTTTCTATTAATCAAATTCAAATTTACAAATTGCAAGTAGAAGGAAAAAAAACAACAAAAAAACTTCCACGTATAGTTTACTTTTGATTCATTCTGAAGGAAGGTTTTTAATCTCGATGTCTTTTTTTTTCTATAAACAATCTTCACATTACAGTGATTAATAATTGGTATACATTTAGATCTGTATTGGATGGGAGTAAAGCGAATAGAAAGACAATTTCATCAGACCATGTAACCGACAGAACAGTTATCTCCACACTGACGATTCCCCAAACGGATGAAACATGTGAGTAATAATTAAAAATGATATATATATATATTTTAGTGAAAGACAAAATGGAATAAACTAATTTAATACACGAGAAATAAAAACAAGAGATTGATCGGTTTTGTTCGTAAGTACAGAATGGCTTCAGAAAAGTATTTAATTTATTCAATTTTGTCTTGCGCTGCATCTCATTTTATGAGATGTTATGTATTTTAAATTCCTTTATATAATATATATATATATATATATATATTATGCGCACACGTTTTTCCAGACAACACTGCAGCCCACACATACTATGACAGCTTCAGACAAAAATTCCTGGATTAGAGTTTCCTTATTTGGGCTCTTCAGTAGAACAAATCTGAACACAGGATTCCAAAACAGTCACTTGTCCACAGATCTATAAACGCCACTTAAGCCATCCTGATGTGTCCTACTGAAGAGTTCAAAGGAGGGAGAAACTCAAGCCTAGGACTTCCTGTCTGTGGCTGTCAGTGATATTATTTATGTTAGATAGTGGGGGGGGGGGGGATCTTGCATTCAATATAGCAATATATTTTCTAATGTTATGCACAACACTGATTTTTATGTTGAAATAATTGTTTATGTAAGTAATAGCATTATTAAATGAAATGATTAATTTATCTACGGGACTGGGTAAGGTAAGGTAAGATATTGCTTAATGGCACATCAACCCTAAGGGTCATTTCAGGCCATGAATGTCGAAAGAAATATCTTTCATTTTAGTCTTAAGTCAGTGGGTCATTTATAGTCATTAGTTAAGAGGTTTAGTATTTAGAATTGTTGTCATTTTGGTGAAGGTTTTTATGCTTCAAGTTGTTTATATGTTCAAATGTTTATTCATGGTGTTTGGTTTGGTTGTTTTTGTTTCACGGCATATCAACCCTTTTTCAGGTCATTTAATGCTGAATCCGCTCATTTTCGTGAAGGTTTTTATGCTTCAAGTTCTTTGTGTTTAAGTATTCATTCATGGTGTTTGGTTGAGTGAAAGGGAGGGAAGAGGGGAGAGGGAAGAAGAGGGGAGGGATGGAGGGAAATTGTTTTTGTTTTGGATTTTGCAGAACATGATTGAGTTTTGCAAAGGAAAAAAAAACCCAATAAAACATCAATGTTTGGTGCATTTTGAGTCAGGAAGTCAATAACTTCAGACAGCCTGATTTGGTAGGTGCCAGTAGGTTCTATTTGACCCATAGATGGGGCCCTTACAAGTACTACCACTCCGGGCCAGAGTGGACCTGGGAGCAATGGCAACTAAGAGGCAACTCCACATTCTCCACAGCTCCCAAAATGGAAGTCTCACCACTGGATATCTTTTAAGGTCATACTCAGGATCACAGGACTTGGAACAGGAAATTCACAAAGAGAAAAGGGAGCTACGTACAGGATTGGAACATATGAATATAAAAAATTGTTTACTAAAATTACTAATACTGTATGATCGCGACTGACGGACATATCAATGATACAGAAACATAATGTAAATAAACAAATTGTCAACGAGGCAAAAGATTTGAGTTATCTTTACTAATTCAATGTTATGATTATAGTGTCTCGTTTTTAATTGTAAACCAGTTCTCTCTATGTAATGTTTTTGTTGACTAGGTTTTCAGTTGTATATATTACAACCTGGTAAATTAAACTATCAGACATTTATTTTGCAGAGGACAATTCTTACTTTTTTTGCAATTGCATTTTTTTTATCTATTTTACTATTTTTGTTTCTCATAGTCATTACTTTTATTTTCAATTTAATATTCGTTTTTATTATTATTATTATTATTATAATTTTTCAAATACACCAGTTATATGCAGGGTTGCAAAGCTGAAGTTGGAGGTAGTCCGAGGTATTGGAAGGAGTGGGACTCCTAGGAAGGCTCGGAATTAGATTTGTTTTTTTTAATCTCTAAAGAATGAACAGATTCTAAATATTGAAAGACTTAAAAAATAAAGAGTAGAGTCGGAATTTTTTTCGAGTCCTATGAGTCAGAGTCAGACCTCATACCTTTCGACTCTGCAACCCTGGTTATATGTACCCAGTGGACCTTAGATTCATTGAAGTCCTGTTGGGCGAGTAGTAAAACTGATGCCAGCTAAAGATGGTCCCTTCTCGTAAATTAATTTCATGTGTAAACATATGCAACCTCCTGACACAAATATTTAATAACTTGTAAAGCTATTTTTTATGGCTTTAAAATTTAAGGGAAAGCTGTTACTTATGTGAACATCAAACAATAAAATTAGCAATCCATAATACTTAGCAATTATTAAAACCTTTTTTTTTTCTTTTGTTTGTTTTAAACATGTAAATGTTGAATATTCCTTAGTAGTACTTTTTTTTTCTTTTTTTTTTCATACGTATCAAGGCCACGCAAGGATAAGGGTATAAAAGATCACCGGTTAGATGTACTATGAGAGGATTGGAAACAGGTGAAAAGTGGAGGATTTGATTACTTAACAGGACGGCTCAACAACCATTCATTGACATTAAACTTAAAGACGACTATATTGTAGTCAGCAGGGAAGTACTCTCATGGTATTATGTTCCATAGATGGAAGTTCTTGGAAGTTCCGGCTGAGGAAGAAGGGAAATTCGTGCTTCTGTATTATTGGGGCAGATGAAATTTAATTTTTATTTTAGAACAGTCAGTTGAAAGGAGAGATAATTCAAACTTCTTTTTTTGTTGTAACCATAACCGATAAGGAAAATACAGAGAATTAGTAAAAAGATAAATTTTAAAAAGGGTTGATTAGTTGAAAGTACAAAATAGTCAATCAACCCCCTCACCGCCCCATGTTAAGAATGGCTTTCTAAATTATAACGTTACTTCAGCCCGGTTCATAAACTGCATTAGTAGCATTTTTTTTTTTTTTTCTAATTCTGTCTTTTTTTTAGTTGTAACCATAACCCATAAGCAAAATCCAGTTTGAATTATCTCCCCTTTCAACTGACTCTTCTAAATTAAAGATGCGAATTTCATCTGCCCCAATAATACAGAAGCACCGGGAAATTTTCTTGGCAGTGGTGGTAGCTAGATGGGTACTTGATGTGAAGGTTTTACAAGGGGGGGGAGCATAGATTGTTGTTCAGTAAAGCACCTACTATGAAAATACCAATATAGTAAAGATAGACAAGCAACGTTAAGAAGTCCTATACTTCTGATGTGTAGAGATAGTTCCAAGTTGCAATTGGTTACACAGGACTAGCAGGAAGACCCGTTCATGATTGAATGAGGAACATTAGGTCCTCCGTTTTCACCATGATCACAACATCATTACTTCCCCCCCCCCCCGTGTTTTTTTTTTTTTTTTTTTTTTACTGCCATCACTTCCCCAGTTTCGCCCCCTAACAGTCATTAGAAGCTGAAATTTTGTGAAACTCTGAATTAGTCTTATACGGTTTTAATCTAAATATAAAGTAGAGACGATTTTTCCCCCTGTACCTTCTCGAAGTATAGGAAAATAACCACATGCATCACAGGCTACTAAACTTTCCTCTATATCACTTATTCACTCGAGCGGGTTTTAGTAAATTTATCATTTTCATCTACATAACACTAAATATTACATTTAGCCCACCATCAACGTCTCTCCGAAAAACCAACTCCATATAGGTGGTAGCAAAAACTTTCCTCCTAACAATTCTGTACTGTCACTCTACTCATCGACACTGGGAACTAATACAGTTTAATTTTTAAAAAACACCGATTCTTATTTATTATTTGTCTGCTATTAATTTACTACATGATATAAAGCAATACGCAAAGACTTGATCACCGTTCCCGTTCACTTCGATTATTTTCTGCGAATATCAGATTACATTATTTCTAATTCTACCTATGACTTCTACATTTATATTCATTCCGGAATTAAGCGAATGAAATTAACGAACACAGTTCCTGCAACATTTATTCATTCAACATGGCGGCTACAATTTCTTGATTGAATCGACATCCTATTTAATTCAATAAGCGCCAAGATACTGGTAGACCCCGATACATTTACATTTTCGAAATCATACACCTTTAACACGCATATTATAGAAAATTTGCCCAAATCCAGTCATTTTCATCATCTACAAATGACATAAACCGTGTCATTGCTGAATCTTAACATAACCTAAGCTTGATTATGGGCATGCGTGTTAATTGACCTATTTTCACATGTATTTCTAACTCTAAACTGTGGCGCAGTCGTCAGGAAAGCAGGTTTCATGATCGCCAGTTTCAGCGTTCGATCCCATTCTACTCTACCACTTTTTCCTTTTCTTTTTAAATTTATAACATTTGCCAACACGGTAGAGGGGGAGGGGGAACAACAATAGGCGTTTTTTTTTAGTTTTTTTATTCGACGTCATGCAATAGGTAGTACTTTCTCCCGTGCAACGGGTTCCGCTAGTTAAAAATAAATCAGATATACATATTTGAAGTTTTAAAAGGGTTCTGTTCTCATGGCTTACCTGGGGTGGGCATGTAGAGATTCAGCCACATAGAGAACTTAAGAGATTCTGAACCACTTCCATTGTCTTCCCAAAATTTTTTTTACATATTACATTTTATGTAGACTTACTTTTCTTCTTATAGAGAACTGAAGTACTGTTGCCACATCTGGTTTGGTTTGGTTGGTTTTGTTTTACAACATATCAACCCTTTTTTGTTTTATTTAATGCCAAATCCGGTCATTTTGGTAAAAGTATTTATGCTTCTAGTTCTTTATGTCTTCAAATATTTATTCATAGTGTTTGGTTTGGGTTAGAGAGGAAAATTGTTGTTTTTGTTTTTGGCCATGCAGAACATGATTGAGAAAAAACAATAACATTAATGTTTGGTGCATTTTAAGTCAGGAAGCCAGTATTTTAAGACTGGCCTGATCTGGTAGCACCCAGCCACATCTGGGCTGGTGCACCAAACACTAGTTCCCCCTCTCTTATTAAAATTATTAAAATGCAATAAAAAATTTTAAATACTTTAAAACACACGGAAAAATAGGCAGGTATGTAAAAAAAAGTAATTTTATTGCCTTTGGTAACAGTTATTTGATTTGTTGTTTTTTTTCACCCCCCTTTTTTTCTGTTGGTTATTCTTGACCATCAAATTTTTTTTCATTTATTCCTTTCACTACGGGGAATTCGTTTTTATGCTAAGCATAATCAAATCTCAATATTGGAATATATCAAATAATACCATGACTATAATCTTTTTGTTGTTTTTCTTCAAAATTACCAAAATGTGAAAAGAAAATTGTTTTTCTGTCGTTGTTCACGTACTTGCATGACATTTTTCTTAATATTATCATCCTGAAGTCTTACAAATAAAGACGAAACGTTGATGAACACATAAAAAAACAAAAACATCCTTTTTGGTTTTTCCTTTTTCATATATATATATATATATATATATATATATATATATATACACATACATACACACGATTGACAGGGAACCGACTTTACAATCAGCCAAAACTATTAAAAAATAGATGTTTGATTGGTGAGATTAACCACATGGAGAAATTCAGCTACTACCAGGAGTTTAGTTAAACTACACATAAATAAAACAAGTAAACCTTATGAAATTAGAGGTTCATTTAGGAAGTCAATAAAATTAGTTAAAATAGTTGCAGTCTCCTAAATAGAACCATGAACACATCACTCACTGACCCTTAAGACAGATAATCTATAATATTTAAGGGCAATTATCTGTTATTTCATATGTGTATCCAGCTAAAAGTCAGAAACTACACAAGACACACACATACAAAGCCAATATAATCTTTTTCAGCATTGCCTTAGAATATGGACATTATGTTTTAAATATTCATTAATTTGGAGGTCAACAGGAACAAAATTAGAACGGGGGGGGGGTACATTTAGACTGATATTTTTCCATCGACCTTTGGTGTGAAACTAAAATACACTTTTTTTGGCCCGAGATCAAAATGTAGCATCTGTTCTGTCAGAGATGGGAAGGAAATCCTTGATTGAGGAGAAAGTGAGAGGGGAAGATTTTAAAAAGGAAAATGTTACTCTATTTTATTGTCCATGCCCCCGGGCAACGCCGGGTAGCCATGCTAGTACAACATAAATAGGACATTCCATTCTCTGAGTTATGGGTGGAGAAGGTGTAACATCAGAAGTAAAGGCAACCACAATAATATTCTGAGAAAGAAATCTAAGTTTTGATAGAATATTTAATTTTGGACGTGATGCCAATTGGCAGCCGGACAAACAGTGGACCAATAAGGGCAGAGGAGATTCATATAGATTTTTTGTTTCATATCGTCAGCTAAAAGACTTTCAGGTTTGAAATTCAAGTGTTCTAACTGTTGTAGGAATTGTAGGTCAGGTTCATCTCATGCGATCAATCTTCAATTCGTGCAGATTAGAATGAAGGAGGGGGTCATTTATCCGTACAGTGTTTAGATTTTATTTATCTACCTCCCACAGTGGTAAGATGTGACACAAGGTCGGGAAAGTGGGATTTGATAAACCAGCGCTCGAGAAGTTGAGCACTCTGGCCATTAAAAATTGCCTAGGCAGCCCCGTTGGCATTCCCCGGTAGGGGCGCCTCAGGCGATTAGCAATAAACTAACCCCTTCTCAAAGGGTGAGAAGGCAAAGCCTGGGAGGGTGGACCTCCTAGAACTGCACAGGACAGACCCATAGACTGGCGTAAATCAAGCCCCGAAGGCCAAGACAATACCAGTTTATGGGGTGTAGTATCCATCGGAACAGATACTATACTTTGATCCCGGCCAAAAGTACAGTGTTTAGATAAACACCTAAGATGGCAGCCAAAAGCTGAATGATTTTCTCGATAAGTCATATATATATATATATATATATATATATATATATATATAAATGTTAATGTGTCTGCGTGTTCCCTATAGAAAAAACGGTTAGAGAATCTACATAAAAACTACAAGTGTATTCATATGTAAAATTTTCCAGGGAAGACAATGGGAGTGGTCCTGAATATAAGTGCACCCATAAGGGAGCTATGTGAGTAGAACACTTAAAACTACAAATACCTATATCAGATTTTTATCAAAGTTTAACCACATGATACGAAAAGTTTTCCAAATTTCAGCTTCTTCCAACACAGTTTTGTGGCGAAACAAAAGTAGAAAGAAAAGAAAAAAAAAGTAATGTTTAAAGTTCTGAAGGAGGGTGAATTTTAGGTGGGAATTTTATGAAACATTTTGATGTGGAGTCCTCAAGCAGATAAATTGAAACAACTGTCATGTCAAGTTTAGGTTGGTTTATATCGCATTCTTACTAAAACTCTTCAGAGAACTTCAAATTGACATCAAATTTAAACCATGTGATACTAAAAGTTCTCCAAATTTCAGCTTCTTCCAACTCAGTTATGGGGGAAAATAAAAGCAGTAGAAAAAAAAAAAAAAAAGTCTTGTTTTTTGATGTTTAATGACTTTTCAACCATTATAAAAGATCATGTCAGGTCAATATGGTGTTATGAGTAGAATGAAAAAGGACAGTTCCTCATTCAATCCCGAGCAACGTTGGGTCTTCCTGCTGGTTTTATTAAAAAAAATAAGTGATTTTTGTTAATTTTTATAAATCTTAAACTCTTGGTATATTGGTCTTAAACAAAGCTTAAGACATCAGATTTTCATAATTATTATAAGTTCACAGTACTAAGATTATTTTATTGTTCAAATAAATAGAAAACAACCTCTTCCTCTGCTAAAAATTAAGCTTGTGATTTTTTTTCTTCATTATTATGATCTAAAAATTATGCTTAAATGTTGGGACCCATGTGCCAGGGAAAATTGGGGAACCAAAGAAACTCCTGCTCCCATCCTTGAATCCCACATTACTATTTTTTTTTAATTCTTATTTGTTACTTTCTATATATTTTGATGTTATAAATGAAACCAAGTAAAATGTGATCTTTGTTGTTTATAGATGTCCAGCGCCAATTTAAACCTCACTATATTACTGTAAACCCTCAATGGAAAATTTAAAAACAATAAATCTGAAAGTTTCAAATCGATTATCTATATTGTAAGCTTTCAGCGTCTCAAATTCTATTTTTAAATGGGACGCTGAAAACGTACATACGTCAAGTTTAGGGTTAGTAAAAAACTTTTTTTTAAATTAAATACTTTTTTTTTAATTAAACAACTGAATGCACTTCTCGGTGTCGTCACAAAGCCATCTAGAATAATATAAATCTTAAATGTTAAATTATTTTAACAAAATATCTAAAATGGATAAAATATTGAAAAAGCAGCATTACAAATCCTTTCTGAATGATGTACTTTTAACTGTGTTCATTTTAACACATTATAAAATGAACAACAATGAATGCTATGAAAATAATTTGATGAATGTGAGCCATGAGAGATACTGATCTGTTTAAAAAAAATCTATTTGTATGCAACTGTTATAGACTATAAACATTGTATTCATGGTTGATTTTTTAACTCGAACTGAAGTATTTTGTAAGTTATGATATACCATAATTAGCAGAAAACATTTTTTTTCAGAATATGATAGTAAAACAAAGAAAAATACACCAAACGTTAATGGTGTCAAGTTAGAGTACATAACAGTTACTGGGTGATTTCAACTTGCTCTAAATCTGAAACATAAAATCTTGATCAGGACTAAATATTAAAAAGGGGGGGGGGGGGGGGAGATCCACAGTAAAATGTTGCTTTCTTACAGAGACCAATAATTGTCAGAAAACTAAACTGTTTTTTTTTTTGTATTTTTTTTTTACTTCAAATTGCAATAAAATAAATAAGTGTATTATTCAGGTTTATGTTTGATATCGACGAGGAAACTGGAACGCTATAGAAAAAAACAAATTGTCTCGTCCAAGATTCAAATCCTGAAAGATAGCATAAAAGCAAACACTTTATTTTATTTACCTCTCCAGGAGGTTAGACACAAGGTCAGGTGTTAAGTTGAGAAGTCAGTGCATTAGGATTAGCGCACTCTGGCCTACAAAAAGGCGATAAGCAATAAACTGACCCTTTCTCAGAGAGAAGGTAAAGCCTGGGAGGGTGGACCTCCCGAGACTGAAAAGGACCATACCTCAGCCTGACATAGCAAGGCTAGAAGAAACCACAACAACCCACCCTCTATCGGACCGATTGTCAAGGACGTATCCTCAACTGGTATGAACATCAAATTGGAGTTTGGTGTAGGGATATAAAATCCCGCATAGAAATAGTTCGATTGCCTAAAATAAGTTTAAAGGTTCCATGTTTAATAAAAATCAAGTCAAAATACGTACAATTATTTTTTTTAAATATATATATATATATATATTTTTTTTTTTTTTTTTTTTTTTTACTTATGAAAATGTTTTCAATGTCTGGTCATCTTGGAAAGGAAATGTTAACACATATTGGAACAGTTGTTTCTAATCGTATTTTTATATACTTTTAATTTTGAATAATGAGTTTAAAAAGAAAAAAAAAAGTTCAAGTATTTCTGACATCGAAGGTACCGATTCCAAACCTGCAGATAACTAGATTAACTCCCGATGCTACGACACACGCAACTTTGCTTTTATATATATATATATAAAATTATATTTACCTACAGACAACGTCGTTTCAAGCTTTTTACTCTTATCAGTGTAAGAAAGTGTTCATTTTAGACGGTCGTAAGGCACGAACCCGGTTCACAAAGCCACCTTAGCACACTTTCACTTTATCCTTGCGGCCATAGGAAATTAACGTGATACGGAGAATTTAAGTCATATTACAGCGTAGACATCAAGACATATTAGAGGACTCAAACTTACCGAGTTTTACTCGGTAGCTTAAATGAATGTCTATTTTAAATATCTCCTAACAGTGCTCAACTTTAATTTTCTAAAGGGGGCATTAATAATATTTATAAATAAATATCAAATTATTTTTATGTACTTTTTCCCTAAATTTCGATATTATATGTATATATATATATATATATATATATATATTTTTTATGTATTTAATTTTTAACCATGTCAAGTGTTAAGGACAGATTCACATTTCACAAAAAAACAAAAAAAAACAACTTTATTTTCAGCATACAATTGTTATGGCTTACCAAGATATTTGTAAAATGCTCCTACATCCTATGCATTTATTTCCTGGTATGGCTATCTTCAGTGCTCATATATAAAACAAAGATAGGCAAAGAAAAACAACGTAAGCAAAGTCTGAATTACAATGCGTACTCATTATCATCATTTACTTTTTATCTTCCTAATGGAGCTATTATCTCCTATATGTCAGTCACACGCTATGTGAGTGTCGCTACAAGTTTTTTTTTTTTTAAATTGTTCATCATCAGCTTATATTATATATATTTGAGAAATTAAGGAAGAAAAAATACATGCAGCATATGCAAACTAAAAACAGCCAAATTTGTTTCTTTAAACAATAAAAGGTGAAAATTGGATAATTTTGAAGTCTCTTTGCATCACTATAAAAAGGTGTAGCAGTTTTGATTTAAATCTATTTTCTTTTGTATTTACATGTAATCTCTTGTATACCAATTGGTACGTTGTTCGGTTGGCTAAAACAGGCATGTCCAAACTCGTGTAGTGATACACAGGCCACTCACCCCTTTCAGCCCAAAGCTTATTTGACGCCAAACAAACAGTTCCGGTCGAGACACCAACCAACGTAAACAGACTTGGCATTTCTTCGCTTGCCTCTCGTCATGGCTCAGCCTTTTGGCCAGGAACAAAGTGTAGTATCTGTTCCGATGGATACTACACCCTATAGACCGGTGTCGTCTTGGCCTTCGGGTCTTGATTCCGCCGGTTTGTAGGTTTGTCCTGTGCAGTTCTAGGAGGTACACCCTCCCAGGCTTAGCCTCCCCTCTTTGGGGAGGAACAAGTTTATTGCTTACTGCCTGAGGCGCTCCTACCGGGGAATGCCAACAGGGCTGCCCAGGCATTTTTTGTAGGCCAGAATTCTCAAATTCTCGGGTGCTAGCTTTTCAAATCCCACTTTCCGACCTTGTGTCACACTTACCGCTGTGGAAGGTAGATAAATAACTCGTCATGGCTAATGAGAGGCAGGAATAAAGCAGAGACCAAAGACCTGGACTTATTACATGTCGACCAAATCAGCCCAATTTATATTCTGGTGTTCGTTTGTTGATGAAACTTATATAAAATTAAATTGTAGAGAAAATGTTTGGCTTTCTAAATGGAACTCTGGTGACCTTTTTCTTCATCTTAAGCAAGGCCAGTCAAATGCATACAGACACTACTACAAAATGGCTTTCTCCAACAAGCGTCTCACACCAACCATTTCTCGTATGTGTATTTCTCATGTCAATTTAATCTTGACAATTCAGCATTTAATTTTTTTTTATTTATTTATTTATTTATTTTTTTTAATTTATATTTTTAAATTTATTTTATTTTTATTCACTGTTAATCGATTATTTATGGAAATCAAAAATGTATAAGATAAAACGTTTTAAATTAATTTCGAAATTAAGTCTAACACAATGCAGTTTTGTCTCTTTGTAAACAAGTCAGCCATTTTAATCTTGTTAATAAAAAAAAAATTTTTAATTTAAAAAAAAATTACTTTGTGGCCCTTTTAAATTTGAAAGGAATTTGGAAACATTTACACTGTCGAATAGAATTCGATTTTTGGCTTTAAAATTCTGAGTACATCCTTATGTATAAAAAGATTAAAAGTCTGGGAAGTCATTTACATCCAATCATTTTATTAAAATTTAAACATTACCTGAACAAAATTAGTTATAGTTATAATTTGGTTCAATTAATAACTTAATGATCAAACCAAACTATACTTAAATTTAACTTTCAAAATCCTATTAAAAAAATACATATGTATATATCCTGTAAATATTTTTTAATTTTAAAGTGTTTTTGTACCTACAGACTATTGTTTCTGGTTTTTTACCCTCATCAGTGCAGGAGTGGCGGTTGCAGGCAGTCGCATTGGCTCGAACGCAGTTCGTAGATTAAGCCTAGAATCACAAGCTTAACTTCTATGCCACCGCGGCCACAGACAGTAATTGAAATTAACGTACACTTACCCGGGGGGGGGGGGGGGCGTTATTGTTGTTGAAAGTGTTTGACACTCGAGCGGAACTTTGCATAATCGCTAGTGACACCAAACTTTATATATATATATATATATATATATATATATATTATAATTCTACTAATAAAAAATGAAAGGCATCTAGTATCAATATAAAGTTATGTATGTACATGTTTATATATTTGTATGTACAGGATTCACTCTTGAATTAATGAACCGATCAGTATAAGCTTTGAAATACAATTGCTAGGCATAAGGTTGGCTATATTTAGTTTAATTTGATTTTATGCAAAAGGAGGTGGAAGCCTTTCATGAAAATTCAAATACCTTTTATTTTTTGTGACACTAGCGAAAGCAGAGAGGACAGATCAAAATGTGGGCGAGAGTGAAATCAGACCTGGGAGGTAACTACTGCTGACCCTTAAATCTATAGGGAATGCGGTCAGACATAAAAAAAAAACATGCGACACATTTGAGATGCAATCCAAATCATAGAAGACAGTCGGCTCAAGCAATCCAAACCTGAACATTTTATTCAAAGCAACTAGCAGCCCCTCCCCACCCATGCAAGTCAGTTGACCAAATGGAGAAAAAAAAAAAAAAAAACCCAAGATAATATACAGTTCTGTCTTGTGACAATTTTTCTTTTGTTTTTATCCAGTTCAAAGATTATATAAAGAGTTGTACTATCCACAATTATTTTTTTTTTTTAAATGTGTTCTTACATGAGGGCAGAGTTAAATATAAGGTCGGTTTTTAACGTGGGGAAGAATCCAGCACACACACCCCCACCCCAAAAAAAAGGGCACTCTGGATCGAGACAAAAATAAAAATTGCCTTAATCTTTGTAAGTTAAGGATTCACTCCTAAACTAATTAACTGACCATTATAAATCTTGGAACACAGCTGCTAGGCATAAGAGGTTGCAATACAAGCTATATTTAGTTTTAGTTGTATGCAAAGAGGAGGGGGGGGGCTTAATGAAATTTTAGCAATAGGTATTAGACATTACTTAATAAATAATCCTTAAATGTAAGTTTCTTTGGAGTATTTTAAACTTTTAAACTTTTTTAGGGAGGGCATACACAACCTCTCATCTGAAAATTGAAATATAGCATTGAATTTGATCCATAGTTATTACACACCAATTAAGCAAGATTCCCTAAATTTCAATTTCCTCTTAAGACCCCTCAATTTCTAGAATCTAAATCATCTAATTGATTTTGATCAAAATTTGAATAAAGATTTTAGACATAAGGTTTATTAGTATTATATCTTAATTTTAATCTTTGTAAAGGGACATAGAAGTGGTGCAAAACTGATCTGTTCAGGGAAATTATTTTTATCCGTCCTGGGACGGGTATTCTTCTAGCTCCTACTATAAAAACAAATTTTTTTTTTTTTTCTACTTTACTATCTGCCTCTAAAGAACTATTCCTGCGTTGAGATAAAACTTGATATTTGGAAACGTTCAATAGTGTTTAGAAATCTTGTTTCCTACTCTGTAGAGGAGAAAATAATGACACTCCTACAAGATATGGATCAACTTAGCAAATTGATAAGCAGTTGAATTACTTTTACATAAACTACTTGAGCCTTCTTGCCTGAATATTGATCAGAGTTCACCTGTGAAAGATGACCTTGAAAGTACCTAAGTTCTCGTAACATTCATTAAAGTTCCCTAGTTTTTTGCTAATTTTTTGTTTGTTTGTTAGGCACCCAATCACGAGGGGGGGGGGGGTTCAGTTAGGCATGAAGATCACGCAACAGACATCATGGAAGTTGGCTTGTCCTTTCCATCTCCCAGATCCTTAACGTTCATGCCCTAGTTTTAAGATTATGACGTCGTAGGGCTGTTTATAAGTGTTTTGTGTGTATGTGTGTGTGGTGGGGGATAAGAGTTTTTGAGTGTTAACTATTCTGTACTTTTACCTTACCATCTCCGACCTCACGACACTGGGTACTCTGTGGTAACCACGTTCCATCAGTAGAATCATTCCACTAATTTGAATTGGTCTAACAATCCACCTTTTTCTCTATTCAACATACATAACATAGGCAGAAATATGGTCCATTGTTTACGTCATTACAAGTTATATAAAATTAATCGCCCTGTGACCCGTTGGGTCATGGTTCGTACATTAGCGTCCATATTTAGTGCCCTAAACCGATTCTGATGATAAACAGATTGATATTTTAAAACTACATCCAAGAGTTTGAGAATAAAGTTACTGTTTATTTTCAATTTAACGCAACTTGGCGACATTTCATAAATAAGCTCCGGGGATATCAGTTAAAAAACATAAAAAAAAAATAAAAAATATTATTTCAAACGCCGCTGCTGCTGAATAAAACTATTCACATCATCCTCTAACAGCAACATGAATAGAAGGCGAGTTAATCTCTATTCCTCTCTTCCCACCACCTATCATCTCATTCCTCTCTTCCCACCACCTATCATCTCATTCCTCTCTTCCCACCACCTATCATCTCATCCCACCGCCTATCATCTCACTCCTCTCTTCCCACCGCCTATCATCTCACTCCTCTCTTCCCACCGCCTATCATCTCACTCCTCTCTTCCCACCGCCTATCATCTCACTCCTCTCTTCCCACCGCCTATCATCTCACTCCTCTCTTCCCACCGCCTATCATCTCACTCCTCTCTTCCCACCGCCTATCATCTCACTCCTCTCTTCCCACCACCTATCATCTCACTCCTCTCTTCCCACCATCTAATACATTCAGTATACAAATAAGCAAAATTATTGGGTGTACATGGCCAAACAATCCAAGACGACGAGTACGCGGGAGTTTGAATGCAGCATGCCACCTCTTATGACTGATATAAACACTTTTGGATCGGACCGCATCGAGAGCCGGCATGAAACATTACCTGGTGTTACCCATCCCGGAGTCCTGGATACTAAAACCGGATGATGACGATTTGGACTGCACTGCATTTGTCTTACGTAACAACTGTGCCACCCACAGCAATTACAACAAAATATAACAATCTCATGGGATAACTTTATAAGTTAAACCTGAATAACATTTAAGCTGACATATCAAACCGATTCTGACTAGCCAATTTTCATTTGTTATTGTTGTACCATGTTATTGGCAATACAATAATGTACTTGCTACAGTTTATTTATAAATCAAAAAATGTAGTCCCACCCGAACAAATGTGTAATATGGACCCATCCAATTATGACTGGAGGGGGGGGGGGAATCAAAATCAGCAAGGAAATACATTTTTAATTTAAAAATCTTATATAAGTAGAAATTGTGCCCATCTGTTCGTTAGTCACAATTTAAAAAAATTTTTTTTACATGTAATAAATACATTGCGGAATTTGTCTTATTTCGAAATATCAGAGATCTTAACTACTTTTAGAAATGGAAAATATTGCATTAATAGCAAATAATAAATTCCAAACAAATAAAGCGGATGTGATAATCTAAATCGAAACCTTGAGATCTTCAGTCGGAGGTTCTGCCAACTGAACTATTTAGACTTAAATAGAGCTTAAAACATCACTATAACAAAATAATTTTAGTTTTGGCGTGATGTCAGATTTATGATTTACGTCATGTTTCAAAACCTGAATTTAAACATGCGATAATTAAAAGAAAATCAATAAAATATCAATTAGCGTTGGAAATTATTTTAATAGTCCAAAATAATTTTTGCTTTAACTAGGTAGTGGCATGAAAAACTATTTAATATAAATTAGTATTTGGGCTAGTGGGACCCATAATTCTAGTTATATATATAAATATATATATTATATATAATATATAATATATATAATATATAATATATAATATATATAATATATAATATATATAATATATATATATAATATATATATAATATATATATATAATATATATAATATATAATATATATAATATATATATATAATATATATATAATATATATAATATATATATATAATATATAATATATATATATAATATATATATATAATATATATATATAATATATATATAATATATATATAATATATATATAATATATATATATAATATATATATAATATATATATAATATATATATGATATATATATATAGATAGATAAGAAGGAAAGATGAAGATAAAAAATTGCACAAAATTACATAAAATTACCTAAAATTGATACAAATTTATTACATTGAAAGTTCAGATGCAAGGAGTTACACTAATCCTTAATCCATGGATTTTCAAAGATAAAACTCTTCTCGTCAGAGGATAAAATTCGGTAATGTGATATTTATAATAAATAAATATTACCTGTTCCATTTCACTTTGAAAATTTAAGAAAATTTTATCTTCATCTTTCGTTCTTTAAATTGATTGCTCTACTCTACTATTGAGCTTTACTTTATCACGATAGATCACTTTAACGATACTTCACTTATCGTTAATTCTATTATTATGTATATATATAGTCTAAAGAAGCTTTGAGTCATTAAAAAAAAAAAAAAAAAAATGTAAAATGCAGTTTAAATTCCCAGACAAACTAACTAAATCCAAGATATTGCAGACTTAACATTCAATGGAAAATTAATAAATGAAAAAATATAAGTAAAAAAAAAATAAAATAAATAAATTAAAAAAAAAAAATTTTTTTAAGAAAAAGGGGGGGGGGGGGTAATTATCTAAGTGTTAAACAAAAACAGGGGACCTTAAGCGTCTAATATTAACACGGGATCATCAGCTGTTTACCATGTAACTGTTTATATATATATATATAGAGAGAGAGAGAAAAAAAAAAAAGCAAAAAAAACTAAGTTGTCTCTCTTATGAGTAAAAGCTAAAGTTTAAGTTCGAATCGTCAGAGTTTAGTTTTTAATTATGTACGCAAGACCTTTTTGAAATGAGGTTTTATCAACATAATAGAATATAACCAGTTTTTTTTTTGTTTTCTTCCAGCTTTGGGTAGGGAAATAATTGTGCTGAACACTTTCTTTCAAAATAGAATTATTTGCTTTTGTTAACCATGGCACATGATTCACTGGTGAATCAATATCCATTTTGATTTGTGGTCACTATTCATATGAATAAAAAGAACTAGAAAAAAAAAAAGGGGAAGATAGAAAGACAAATTTATTTACCTCAATTTAGTTTTATATAGATATAAAAGTAGAATACTCGTCCCAGGATGGGTCTAAGCAATAAATATAGCATTAGTTTAAAATTTTAATGTCTTTTTCTTTCTTTGGAGGGTAGGGTACGTTTTGGGTTGCACTTAACTAAATTGTAATGTTCACAAATTCCTAGAATACATATCACATAAGTTCAATAGTTTAGGATTTTACCAAGCACATACATATCGACGTTCACGTGTGTACACTGATCCTTTCAAAAATGCATTACTTAATATAACTGAAAATTTGATTTAAAACAATTCTTTTCTATTAAATTTTTTGTATCTAACTTATTTTAAGTTTTTTTTTTGGGGGGGGGGCGCACCCTCTAAATGGTAAACTTTACAAAAAAAAATAAATAATAATTTACACATGATATTCACCGGGTGGCTGAGAATATATACTCCAAAATTCATAATGATCTGTTCATTAGTTTAGATCATGCTGTACACACACTAACATATATATATATATATACATACATACAGACATACACACAGTAATTATAGGAGCAACGGGACTAATGAAAAAGAATTTCAAAAGCTATCTGGCAAGTATAACCGGTGAACCGAGTGCATGAGAAATACAAACAATTGCACTTAAAAGGATGGTTAGAATCTTAAGATCTCTAGGCTGGAGTGTCTGAAATAGCTGGTGAATGTCTGGCATCCAGTAGGATGCACCATCTCCAGCAAAAACGGAAAGATAAGAAAAATAAAACAAAAGGAAAAATATATAGTTTTTAAATAAGTTAATCAACATTCGTTTCTTCAAGGCTTTTTTCCTATATAGTTTAATCACAAAAAGCATGCTAAAATATTTTAATTTTGGGATTGAGTTATGTTTGAAAAAAAAAAAAAAAAAATTCCATTTAATTGTTTTTGGTGATACAATTTTGGAGCACAGGGTGGAGCAGGTGTTAGTGTGTTTGCAAGAATCATGAGTGGATGGCAAAAGTTCAAGGAACTTTTGCCATTACTAACCAGCAGAATATTACCACTGTCGATCAATAGTAGAGTCTATCAGGCACGTGCACGCAGTGGGAAGATTTATGGAAGTGAAACCTGACTAGTGAGGGTTGAGGACATGCGTTGCATGGAGAGAAATGATATGAGAATTATATGATAGATGTGTAATAAAGACAGGCTTAGTTCTGATGATCTCAGAGCAAGATTAAATCTGAAAAGTAGAGGGATATGTGTGCAGAAGAGTAGATTTCGATGGTATGGCCATGTTGAAAGAATGAATGAGAGTTCTTGGGTTAGTAGATGTAGAACAGTTGAGGTAGCAGGTTCAGTTCACAGAAGGCGGCCAAAGTAAAACATGGAAGTAAGTGATAAAAAATGGACCTGGCCAGAGATTTGAAAGTCAATTTCTTAAAGCCTTCCAACATATGCCAACTTATAAAATGGACACTAACCTAACGAATTGTTCTGATTAGCCGTAATTTGCAATTAACTCAAATAAACTATCTCTTACTAAGTTTCTATCACTCCCCCATCCTATTTTATAAGGTGTCTATAACTATCAACAGTCAAGGATGGAATAGTCCATTTTAAACAAAAGGAAATATAAAAAGTAGAAATACTATTTTAATGAGGGAAAGAGAAAAAACTAAATTAGTCTACCCGTTTTTGGGGGTTTTTTTTTTTAAATTTTTTATTACTTCAAGTGGCTTTGCAAACTCACTTTTTCCTTATTCAAACAATCTAACTTGAGCTTAATAGATCACATCTTTTTGTAATATTAGGCGTTACTTAGGTTATTCTTCGCGATAAATTACTATATTACAACTACTGGTACTTTTTAAGGAAATCGCTCCAGACAAAGCATGAAGGTTTTAAAAATAAAAAAATATTACCACTTCAAGGTCAAAAACTAGCTAACAATAAGTGTTATACGACCCAGAAAACAGCAATTATCCCTTTGTTAGAAAAATTGCTCATGGAAAGTAAGGACTAAAGGAAAGCGAGAGTTATGAGGCTGCCGAAAGTAAACCCAAGGTCCACTTTCTGCTTCCTGAGTATTTAGGAGTTTCCTTCCTTAGATACATAATGTCGCCCAATTTTTAGGGACATATACACATATATATATATATATATATATTTTAATATTGAATCACTTAGGTGCTATCCTTCAGTTTCGTAGTCCGATTTTTTGAATTAATACTTCTAATTTAAATTATGTAAATTATATAAGGAGATTTATTTACCGGTTAATTAAAGTATTCTTATAAATAAACTGGAATTATCCTTTAGCCGGGTTTAAATATTAGTCTCATAAAAGATTTTCGGTCAAGTGTTGTGCATATTTCTCTTAGCTCTGCTTCTAATTACAATATGGCTGCCTAACCCTAACTGCTGAATGAAACGGAACCGTACAATTGTACCAAAGTGATTGTTTTGAAAAAAATGTTTCATAAGATCTTGACATTTGGAATGTAACCAAATCTTGTTTATTTATATATGCTCTGTTATTACAAGTTGACAATCCTCGAGCTTTCAATTGGAAGAGGTTGGTATGCATAAAGAATAAAAGGTATATGCTAAAACTTATATACATATACATATATATTATATTATATATATATATATATACACACACACACACACACTGAAACATAAGCACACCTACACAAATAATACTTAAAATAACAATTGCTATAATTTCATTGGCTTATCTCAGCAAAAATAAATATCCAAAGTAATTGTTGAAGATAAAAGTCTAAATATTTAAGCGTTCACCGCCCCCATTGTACAACAGGGTGTGGCCATCTGGGATTCAACGTCATTTGTAAGTCAACAAGCCTTCTCTTGTAACGAGGCTCACGTCTTGTGTTCACCGATATTTTTAGGACAACATGGATGCAATGCAAAGATAAAAATTTCTATTTTATTTTCAGATTTGAAGGTTGGTGTTCAGAAGTTGTACCGATTTAAGAAAATAACAAAAATTATTTTTAAATATCAATTTGGAATGTTTCGCATATGGAATAGTAGATAAGCATGTAAACTGACTAGTAAAAATAAGGATACAAACACAGCATTAAAGCAGAACCAAGATATTTAATTTGATTAAGACAACCGTAATCATTTGCAGAAAACTGAAAAGTCTGCCATGCTAAAGAATTGAATAAGTTTGTTTTTTTTTTGTTTTTTTTTCTTCTCTTAAGTTGGTACTCAATCGTATTCTTAAATGAAAAAAAAAAAAGTCTTAAATAATTACGGTCGTCTGAATGAACCGAAATATCTTTGTTCCGTTTTAATGATGTGTTTGTGTCCTTAGTTTTACTAGTCTGTTGACATGCTTATCCACTATTCCACATTGATACAGCAAAACTGCCTGGATGACTATGAAGCCCAGAAGCTTTTTCAGATTCATATACCTTCTACCTGGTATAAAGTGCCAAAAATTAAGCAATCAGTTTGAAATTAACTTTTATTAAAATCCAGTAAAAAAAAAAAAAAAATTTTTTTAAATTTAAATTCTGAGATTAAATTCAGGGGGAAAATGTCACAACTGGTATTTATATATACAAAAAAATTTTTTTTTTAAAAGGTATGGGGGGGATAAAAATGAAGAAAGTGCAATGTCGAACAGCTCAGATACGCATACTGAAATCTGATGAACGTCCATAATTGGGGGGGGGGGGGGGGGAGTAGAAAGTACTTCACATTTGTTAGATACAGGATTTAACACTTCATGTCGTACTTTTAAAAAATTCTGCACCAACATAAGTGTTCATAATGTCTTTGCTTATAATTTATACTTACTAATAAGGTCAAAGGCTTCATATATAATGTATAATATATATATATATATATATATATATATATATTAAATTCCTGAAACAGTTTTTCATGGTAAACAATTAAAATAGTGTTAGAAACAAACTAATATAATAACTAAAAAATAAATTGACTTACATGAGTGATTTTCCACTGAAAGACTTGGGACTATAAGTTTTTTTGTGTTTTTTTTAATATAGTTTTAATGGTTGAGAAACTTCCGAGACTATATATAGTACATGTATTATATTAGTTTCTGTAGATATTAATCTGTTGAAACTCAAATGTTTATAAAAAGTGCTCAATAACAAGTAGAGCTGTTTAGTATAAATGTTTATTTATACAAACATTGTGTTATTATACAAACATCTTTTGGGAAACATGTATATATAACATACATATATACATATATATATATATATATATATATACACACACACACACACACACACACACACGGTTTCGCAAAAGGATGTATGCACCCTTTGCATAGTTATAATTCGTTCAATTTACTGATTTTTTACTTGCAAACAAGATTGATAGAAGAGTAGAATGAGAAAAAATACTGACAGTAAAATTAACAAAGGTTGTAGGTCCATTTCGTCACGATGTGAAAGGTATCGAGCAGAACGACGGGTTGGGATTAGAGTTCATTTTATGAACATTCTAAAATTACTTCAAGTAGCTTTCACCTCTATCAAAAGTTGAGTTTCTATGTTTTTGTTAATTTTACTGTCAGCGTTTTCGAATGTGTTTTCTAGTATCAACCTTATTTGCAAGTCAAAATCAGTAAGTTGAACGAGTTATAACGATTCAAAAGTTTGAAGACATCTTTTTGGGATACCCTGTATACATAAGATTGGCATAGTTATGCTGTGGCATGAACAACAAAATAGAAGGGTCCATAGCATCTTTCTTTTAAAACTACTCTCTCCTCTCCCTTTTGGCCACATTAAAACAAATTCGTTGATGGAACACTATATTATAAGATAAAAAATAAATTAAACATAAATTAAAAATCAGTCTAAAGGCCCAACCCCATTGTCTTTTCCTGGTGACAGCCTAAAACCGATGTATATTATAAAAAAAAAAAAAAAAAAATTAAATTTATGTATGTATAATATATATATATATATATATATAAATTGATCAAGTTCAAATATGTTAATAAAATGAACATAGAACCATTTTTGCAAAAGTGCTCAATAATTAGTAGAGCATGTACATCAATCAACCAACGTTTTGATGCTATCACATCTCTTCAAAGACATTCTATAATATATATATATATATATATATATAGTATGCTTATTTTGATCATTAAATCAAGGTCTCTGATGAGCAGCGTGTGAGAACTAAAGACTAATGGATACATACCATGAAAAAATATGTATTCTTTATATAAACCCAGAAATTATGTGTATATACAGGGGGATTGGAAAGTAACTCCCTATTATCAAATGCTTGTAATTTATTACTGAAACATTTTTACAATAAAGGAATATGATAAAGTGTATAGCATGAGGTTTTACTCAAAATTCGATATAGGTTCCAGCAATCGCTACCAGCTTCTAAAGCTGCCTGGAAACCGCATCAACTTATTTCGCAAGGTACTTTTTTTCTTTTTTTTTTTTCTTTACTAATGAGTCACTTCTCAAAGCTAAAAAAACACTTGAAGATTAGGGTCAACAAGATGGATAGATTGACAGATGAATGGTGATGAATACTATGAGAGTATTGAAAACAGCAGCCGACCCAGAAAATAGCATCCTCCCCCCTCATTGTCAAAAACATCGTTCGTGGAATGTGAGGACTAAAGGAAAAAATAACGCATAATTCATAACCTTTACTCCTTCCCCCATTCATTTTTTGTAAGAATTATATTTCAGTAATAACTTACAAGTATAGGGTGTTACTTTCCAATCACCCTGTATATATATATATATATAAATAGATCTTAGGTAAGCTTTATTACAATATCATTTGTTTATGTTCAAAGAATTCAACACAAGTTTGTGTATGATCGTTTTTCGAGATGACATTTTTATTAATATCAATTCTCTTCATCAGCACAGGTTATAGACATCAAGTCAGCATCAAGGCTATATATATATATATATATATATTACCCGAGGCAATGCCAAAAAATAATATCACCTTTGTGGGTGTGTCTTGTGTAGCTTTTTACTTTTAGCTGGACACACATTTCCTTTAAATAATAGACGACTGAAAATGAGTACCTTGTTAGTCGGAAGAATTTGAAAGAAATGAAACTGATAAAATTAAGCGATGACAGACGGGCAGACAGACAGAGCCTCTAGTGTGATGACGTGTCTAAAACGTATTTTTATTTTCTGAAGACAAGCTTATCTAAAAGTTATCGTCAGGTTTTTAAAAAGTTAGACCTAAATAGCATTTAAGCCGACATATCAAACATTGATTCTGACCAACTAATTCTCAGTTATTGTTGGGTGAAGGTACAGAATAAATTAGCAAAGCCTCAGGCTATGAATGGGTTTCTAAATTCATTATTTAGAAAGCCATTCTTAACATAAGACTTTGCTAATTATTCTGTTCCTACACCTATTGTTGTACCGTGGCATTATGTTAACGTACTTCATGAGAATTTATTTTCTAAATTCTGTAGTCCTACCCGGACAACTGGTAATATGGAAACATTCTTTAATTATGACAGAAAAATCAAAATCAGCAAGGAGAATAACTCATATTTTAGTTTAAGATTATAAAAAGAGTAGTCTCCCTTACAGCTGAATTTAATTTTTCTTATGATTAAAAAATGTGCAAACAAACAGAAATTAAAAAGGTACTTATATCGATCTTGACCCAGTTTCCGTGAATTTCTTGTCAGAAGTGTTCGGCTATCCTACGCAAACACCCGAGAAATGACGAGCCGATTTGTACCAGACGACAATTTTGATACGGTGCTGCGTCCTATGATTTTAATGTTTTGCTTGTTTTGTTGTTAGGGTTTAGGGTTAAAAATACTTATTTGATAACAGTAATTTCGTTCTGTTTTGCTTTTAGAAAATTTCTTGAAAATATAACTTAAAATCATAAGATGCAGCACAGTATCAAAATTGTCGTCTGGTACAAATCGGCTCGTCATCTCTCGGGCGTTTGCGTAGGATAGCCGAACGCTTCCGACAAGAAACTCGCGAAAACTGGGTCAAGATCGATATAAGTACCATTAAAACCTAAAGATTTCACCGCATCCCAGGCAACGTCGGTTAGGTACTGCTAGTATTTTTCATATATTAATGAATTGGAAACGGTAAATAAGAAAATGCAAGAATTAAATGAGAACATGAATTTGTCAAGTTTTTATAAAAAGTTTTTAAATTAGATTACAACTAAAATGGCTACTTTTATATATGTGTGTGGGGGGGGGGGGGGAGGTCTAGCAAACCAAAGACCTATGTAGTTATGTAAACAGACTCAAATTTATAATTAAACACTAGAATAGGGATATTAAAATGGAAAGGTTTTTGGGTTATCAAAGTCAAGAGCAACTCTAGGATAAGAGTTAATGAGACAATAATAGTCAGCCGAAAGGTGAGGAACACTATGGGAGTACTGACAGTGACCAATGGTTTAAACTGTGTTTGATTGTTTATGTAGTGTTTTATGACAAGAATTTGTTTACATTGGATTTGAAGATGTCGGAAGAAACGTGACTGAACTGATAAAAGGATTAAAAATAGGTTAGAATCCTTAGGTTTAATTACTTTACTAGAAAGAATAATGAGGGAATGCCTAAATAGATCTTCAAAATGAGATCTCTAAATATGGAACACTTTAATTTCTCCTTTAACTGGAAATTTATTGGCAAGAATTTTCTAAAACTAAATTTACAACACAATCATTTTCTTTTTATAGAGTAATATATTTTGTGAACAAATTGCCTAACCTGGTTTTAAAAATTGCTTTAATGTAAATCATTTTAAGAATAAACTGAATCGATTCATAAATGATAAAATAAATCATTTACAGATATTTTGAAAATCAGAAATATTTAGAACTTGAAATCTATATTGTTATATATCCAAATTTTTTTTGTAGTTGACAAGATCATAGATCGCCTCTTTGTTTAAAATTCTAAAGATGCTTAAAAAAATAAACTTTCCAAAATTTATACCTACCAGCGACCATGCGCGATTTAAGTTAAATTTAAAAGACATTTGCACCGTTAGTCCACACAACATCAGACGTCACTCCTAGAAGACCAGGAAGGATTATTACGAAAAAAAAAAAAGGTTAATACTTTTTATTTATCTAAAGCTGTCAAGGCTTGTTATATCAAGCAAAATATTAGATAAAAAAAGTCAAGATGAAAAAATAAAAGAAATGTTTTGATTTCTTATTTTGATTTTAATAAAAAATATCTGCATCTAACATGGTTTTTATGAAGGCATTTTGCCTCTTTATGTTATATATATAATATATATAGATATATATTTTTTATTTTATTTTTTTATAACTATTTTACTATCCCTGTGCCAGGGCAATGACGAGGGCAATGAATTGTTCATAATAAATATTGGATTTCAGCATTAAATAACTTACAAATAGTTAAGTAAAAAAAAAAAAAAAAAAAATTTGCCTAAACAGCACTATTTGTTATATTAAAATCATTGGATTAAAAAAAATAAAAAAATAACGAAGTATAGTTAATTAATAAAGTATCTTTTTGCACAGCAATATGCAAATTAGTTTACTACTGAGATCATATATACATAAGCAGTATATAAAACAGTAGGGTGCTGCTATTTTGTAAACTTTAATTAATTTGAAATTAGATGTTTTGACCTCACCTTTAGTGCGAGAAAGGAGCCTAACTTTCATTTATTTATTTATCTAGAAGACTATACCCCATGGCTTCATCCATTCAATATTATTCTGGACGATTTAACACTTATCACTTTTTTTCAATCTTTCGCGATAAATTTTTTGCTTGTTTTCATCTAGACATGTTTTTAACCTGCGACGTTAAAATCTTTAACTTTCGTCGATGGCATAGGCAGTTGATTCTGCTGGCATCACCACATCAGATTAAAAGACCTTCCTGATAATCCACTGTGTTCTGCATCTCCTTACAAATACCTTCAAGCTGAGGTCATATACAAAGTTAAAAAAAAATAAAAATAAATTTTTTTTAAAAATTAAAAATTAAAAAAAACAAGCCGCGCGTGTGTGGTCCCCCTCTGTATGTGATTCGATGTGGCGAGTGTAAAATGCAATAAATTTGGGCAATTTGGGGCATTTTTGACCCCCTGGGGTGCGAACCAGAATTTTTCTGAAGTCAAGAATGCTCATTTTATATCCAGAACAATTGCCTCTACATTTTGGCCAAGTTTCAGAAAAACTGAATGGATGGATCAAACGTTATGGAAGAAAAGGGTCATTTTTTGCCATTTTCGGGGCTTTTGACCCCCTGGGGGGGTGCGTGCAGATTTTTTCCATGGTCAGCGATACTTATTTTCTATTAGGAACAATTGCCTCCACATTTTGGCCAACTTTCAGAGAAATTGAATTGATGGATGAAAAGTTATGGGGCAAAAAAAATGTCATTTTCTGCCATTTCGGGGCCTTTTGAACCCCTGGGGGCTAACTAGATTTTTTTTCAAAAATCGGAGAATGTCACTTTCTAACCTGACCAAAGTTACAACTTCATGCAAAATTTCAGAGAAATTCAATGGATGGTTGCAGAGAAAAATCCGGACGGACGGACGGACATGCCTCAAAACATAAGTCCCCTCCCCCCCCCCCCCGATTTATAAAATCGGGGGGGGGGGATAAATAAAAAAATTTAATTTTTTAAATAATAAAATTTTTAAAAAAATTAAAAAATAAAAATTTTAAAAAATTTTAAAATAAATAAAAATTTAAAATAAAATTTTTTTTTTTTAAATAATAAATAAAAAAAGCTTTCCTTTAAAAAGCAGCATTATTGTCCTCCTGAATTAAACATGTTTTTGAAGTCTAAATACAGCCAAGTGGACAACTTGCCAAAGGTGATTATTGATTTGAAGAAGAGGAAGACCACGATAGTTACCAGGAAATGAAAAAAAGCCTGAACACATTCAAACAAGGCAATAGAAGTTTAAGCAAGTGATTTATTTATCAAGTTTTCACTTTAGGATTTTTTTTTTTTTTTAGACAAGCTTGCCTTTAGGCTGCAAACACAGCAAAGGAGCACTATTTCTCATTAGACGTTCTTTCTGCAAAGTCATTACTGAAATGTTTCTACCACTTTATGTCTACACGTCAGACCACTGTTAGAGTATGGTGCTCAGGCCTCTGCTCCATATCTAATATGTGATATCCAGCATCTGGAGAGCACTCAAAGACTGGCTACTCGAATGGTGCAGGGTCTATGTGATCTGCCTTATGAAAGCCAACTCCAGAAACTTAACCTTTTCTCCTTTGAGCGTCGACGATTACGGTGATCTCATTTGGGTCTACAATCTCCTCAATGGTCATTACGATATACCTCAGGACCTATAATTTACTCCTGCACCAGAAAGAGGTCTATGCGGACACCACAAGAAACTATTTCACCGCCAATTTCGATTGAACTGGAGGAGGGCCGCCTTCTCAATCAGGGTCCCTGGACCTTGGAATAGTCTCCCAAGAGAGGTAATAAATGCGCCAACAATGCATCAATTCTTGGGAAACCTTTAACTGAGTATTTTTGGTATCTCAGACTCTTCTTTATGTAATTAAATGATTATGACTTACAGATCCCATGAAGCCTATGCACACACTCTTAACTTGAGTATATCATTATAACTAGATAGAGCCATATCTCGATTATAAAGTTAGGTATGTGCATATGTCTATAAATTTGTAGCTACAAGATTCACTCCTAAACTAATCTATCATTAGGAATTTTGGAACACAGCTGCTAGATGTAAGGGTGGGTAATGTTGGCTATATTTAGTTTAATTTAGTTTTACGCAAAGGGGGGGGGGGATGCACATGAAAATTTAGATACCTAGGACTTTTGTGAAATTTAAACAATTAGTTATTAAAAAAAAAAAAAAAAACACTTAATAAATATTCCCTAAATTTCAGTTAGTTTGAGGTATTTTAAGTATTTTAGGGAACATGATATGAGTATAACCTCCCGTTTGAAAATTCACATTTCTGATTTGCATTAAATTTTATCCATAGTTATTAGACACGAATTAAGCAAGATTCCCTGAATTTTAATTTCTTCTTAAGACCTCTTAAGCTTAAGCCTTAAATTTTAGACATTTTTTAATAATCAAAATCACGTAATGGATTTTGATCAAAATTTGAACAAGGATCTTAGACATACAATTTATTAACATTATATCTAGATTTAAATCTTCGTAAGGGACATGAAAGTGATGCAAAATTTACCAATATTGGAAAGTATAAATTCAACTCGTGTTGGAGTCCATATAATTTGAAAGACTCAAACTCCAGTGACCCCTTCAATTGCTTCCAACTCCAGTGACCCCTTCAATTGCTTCCAACTCCAGTGACCCCTTCAATTGCTTCCAACTCCAGTGACCCCTTCAATTGCTTCCAACTCCAGTGACCCCTTCAATTGCTTCCAACTCCAGTGACCCCTTCAATTGCTTCCAACTCCAGTGACCCCTTCAATTGCTTCCAACTCCAGTGACCCCTTCAATTGCTTCCAACTCCAGTGACCCCTTCAATTGCTTCCAACTCCAGTGACCCCTTCAATTGCTTCCAACTCCAGTGACCCCTTCAATTGCTTCCAACTCCAGTGACCCCTTCAATTGCTTCCAACTCCAGTGACCCCTTCAATTGCTTCCAACTCCAGTGACCCCTTCAATTGCTTCCAACTCCAGTGACCCCTTATTGAGAAGAGGGTTTATCAGGTCAGTCAGTCACACTTCAGTTTGAAATGGCATTTTCGTTGCTAACTCCACCGGTTAAAATGGATGCATCTATTTTGTTTTCTTCGTTCAATGGTATGGGAGGACAACAGACAGAATGCTCCACCGCAAAATGTGACACTGGATACGGACCAGATGGAAGTGGATGAAGAGCTCGCCAACAGAATCAAAATGGTACGAGACCCTTGTTACAAAGGTCAATGATGCCCACACAGATTTTCCTGAGTAATGCCTCTGAGTGAAATTAACCATGCAACGTATAGGGCAGCATGGTTTACACAACTAAGTGTACAGCAAAATACCCTGAAGATTGAAAGTAAAAATAGTATAAAATAGACATTCCTGTCAAATTAGTGGCTAGTAATTATATATATATATATATAATGAGATAAATGTTACTACAGTAAGAAACGTTGTTGAAATGATAAACTTTTACATTTTAGAAACCAGACAACTTGACGCAAGATTTTATCACATAAATGAAATATTTATTATTTATTTTTTTTTTTTTCTAAATACAAATTTTCGGTTTTATAAAACGCTATTTCATGGTAATACAGACAATTTTTTTTTTTTTTTTTTTTCATGGTTAAAGTCTTATGGCGTAGCCGAAAGATCGATGATCTTCTGGTGT
>OY744533.1:18433554-18636054 GCA_963556195.1 Sepiola atlantica
GCCCTCGTGGGGAGGTAAGTAAATAGGGACTAAACCTCATGTGTTCATGCTACTCGCATTAATACACATCGAATTTTTTTTTTTTTTTTTTTTTTTTTACTACTAACTGTGGCTATATTGAAGAACTCCCAACTGAGGCGACCATTTTTTCACGACTAGTTTTGTCTGCTTTTTTGCAGCGGTGACAATTCAAAACTGTCACCTTTTATATTAAACCCTGTAAATTATTTTTGTGCGCTTCTTTAATATGCTTCTTTTTTTTCGGGAGTTGGTTTTATTTTAATTTTTTAAATATTTACATAAATAAACTTACTAAAACCAAAATAAATTAAGTGTTACAGTTTTAATCTTGTAATTACACTCATTTTATTTTAAGTAAATTTGATTTCTGTGAAATGTTATTTGAGAGGTTTTTTTTTTTGTTTTTGTTTTTTTTTAATTTCTGGTGCTTCTATAGAAGAGAACCAATTGCAATTTACGAGACAAACAGGAAACGACCGAAGCAGTTTACAAAAAAAAAAAAAAGTAAAACAGCAGATAATACTAACGCATAGGAATGCAAAACCAGGTTAGATTAAGGTTTAAAAAATTAGCCTTCCCTCACTCACAAAAAATAAAATTTAAAAATAAAGTTTTAAAAAACTTTCCAATAAAATAGATTTGACTCTTGGGGGAAAAAAAAAAAAAAAAATGATTGGTGCTGATACAGCTGAAAGCACAGGTGAAAAACGCAGTTCCAAATAAATTTACAGGAAAACTCTTTGATAGACTTACGTATCGAGCAAAAATAGGTATCTACACCAAATATTAGGAAAAATTATCAATTAGAATTTTAATTGAAAATAAAAATCAGTTTTATCGTATTTTACTGATCCGCCATTGATACGAGCGGAATACCCGTAAAGCAGGAGGAGATAAGTCAGTTTGTCCTTTAAACAAGTAATAATGAATGGCAGCCGGCAAAATACGATAAACAATTTTTATTTTAAATTAAAATTCTACTTGATAATTTTTCCTAATTTTTGGTGAGGATACTTATTTTTGCCTGATACATAAATATATACAAGAGTTTTTATCTGAAAATGCGTTTTTCATATGTGCTTTCAGCTGTATAAAGACCAAATTATTAAACCTATTCTTTACACGGAGGAGGAGGGTAATTGACCCTAAACCCAATTTTTTTTAATATGTAGATAAATTCTACAGTTTTAATCTTGTAGTACTTTGGTTTTTATGAAAAAAAACCCAAATAATTGGCAGTTTAATTTTTTTTTTAAAAATGACAATTTCAAAATGTCACGGTTACGAAAAACAGACAAAACAAGTCCTGAAAAAAATGCTTCATTTGGTATTTAACATTTTCAATACAGCTCTTACTGTATCTACTCGGTGTTGTCCGGACGTCTTTGCGGTGCTCATACAGATTGCCACCCAAAGTAAATATATATAACAGGAAATAAACAGAGTTCCAGTGTGCCGCGACAGGACCCATAAGAACTTACCCCCTCCCCTCGAGGCTTTAACCAGGGAGGCGAGAAGAAAACACTCAAAACTCATGTACAAGCTTTCCTAATCTCGCGCACATCTTACATACGCACTAACAGAACAAGGTAAACCTACGCATACTTACAGTGCCACATTGTCTATTACTCGCACACGCTTATTCACACTAACAAATATATATAGACATACACATGCTTAGTCACTGAACATTTTCCTAACAAAAGCATGAGTTGTATAAACTTTATTAAAAAAATATTTACTAACTATAAATGACTTATTCATATTGTAAAATTAGTTTTATAAATGTTTTGTTCATTTTTGATTTTTGATTTTTTTTTTTATTTGTTTAATCACAAAATCAAACTTTTTTTTAGTAAACGAAGAAACAATTTGTGAAATACAAACAATGATAATGAAATAAAATATTAAGGAAAATGGGGAGGCAAATAATTAAATGTCCCTTTTCGAAACCAACATGGACACATCAGGAAGTTTCATCGAATGTCCGGCTGGCTTGGCAGGCCAAGAGTAGGCTCAAGGTGTTTCCATGAATAATGGCGATAGAGAGACGTTTGTAAAGCCAAGTCAATTCATGATTGTCCCCGATGTGGCGTGTCATTAACAGACCAATGCTGCCGAGGAAGTTGTGCGTGGCGGATCCTATCACTCCATTCATCTCCACAGCAATCGGTTGAAGCAAATTTCTCAAGAAGACCAGCATATTTTGACCGCTTGCGGCTCTCTAACACTGCTACATGTCCAGGTTTTGTTGCCATTCTATCACTGTCAAGGGCGCTAAAGTGTTGACACAAGTCGTTGCCATTTGCAAAAGGAACCACCGTCAGGCCATTTGCCATCCTCTCTGTCGAGGCCAACTGGTTCGAGGATCAACGGGAAGCCAGCGATGTCTAGTGCCTGTCGGACGATATCATTGACAGCGCTGTGCCTGGGAAATCTGCCGGCGTTCCTTCTACACGAAAGGGTGTGGAGTCCATATATGTCGACCGTTTGACCACAACAGCACCTGTGGGTGCGGCAAACTCTAGAACCTGTGCGCACGGCTACAGCGAATCTGACAATAGTCATCAACTAGGTTCTCAACAGCTGGGCTGTTTGCTACATACCGCTGTGTGGTGAACTTGCAGCTTGAAGGCAAGCCAGACAGTGTTGGTCGCAAGATGTTCTAAGGAATTTGACTAGTCTTCATCCTGATTGTGTCCCAGCTCTTCTGTCTTCCTGTCTGCTCTGGAACGATGAGACTAGCTCCCCTCCAGTCGGTGGAAAAGTCATGGATCAGTTGGTCGAGAGGAGATTCGGATGCTTCACATAGAATACTCTCAACCAGATCCTGACTTGTGCAGATAGAGGAGGCGTAAGCCGGCAATGCAACGCCGGTTGTTAATCTCAGACAAAGTCTTCCAAGAGAGATAGAAAGAGTAGCCTAACGCCAGCCTACATTATAATAATTAATGTTGCAGATGGCCGTTGCCGAGTCCCAAATTATGCAATCCAGCCTACTCAGGTCGACAGGCCTACTCATCTTGGCCTTTTGGCTAAGATCAAAGTGTAGTATCTGTTCCGATGGATACTACACCCCATAAACTGCTATTGTCTTGGCCTTCGGGGCTTGATTTACGCCAGTCTATGAGTCGGTCTTGTGCAGTTCTAGGAGGTCCACCCTCCCAGGCTTTGCCTCCCCTCTCTGGGGAGGAGTAAGTTTATTGCTTACTGCCTGAGGCGCCCCTATCGGGAAATGCCAACGGGGTTGCCCAGGCAATTTTTAATGGCCAGAGTGCTCACCTTTCGGGTGCTGGCTTTTCAAACCCCACTTTCCCGACCCGACCTTGTGGGAGTAAGATAAAAACTGGCCTTGTGCCTAACTCCTGGAGAGGAGTAAATAAATACTCAGGTCGACAGGAAACATGTCAGACTACGTAAAGAAAAGAAAAATTTTGAAATACAGAACGATTTGCGCAAGAGGAAAAGTGGCGGATGCTTATCAATCAGTAGGAGCTGGGAGACATGTCGGATAAGTTAGCAAGTTTTTTGTTAATGTCAACTTGGATCGCCGATTTGAAGATTGGGGAGCCGAGGATTATGAGGTTGTCCCAATTGGTAATTTTAATGCTATTTAAGACTTGATTTGAGAGACAGCCACCAAGAAGGATTCTGCCGAACAGTTGATATTGACAACTTCGGACTTGGCAGGGTTTACTTTAAGCCCGATTGCAGCAAGGGCTGGGATGATTCCGAGAGGTTAACAACTTCCGCCCAACTGTCTCCAAATGTTGCATCATCGAGATACAAGATGTAGTCACTGAACGGGTGATATCTTAGACTTCCAGGCCAAAAAGAAGGGGTCCCATCGGGTCACCCTGCTGTATTTAATGGGTGTGGTCGGCTATAACCAGGGTGCTTTTGTTAATTAATAATGTTTTCCTTGATTTTTGATTTACCAAACACTTGCTAGCTGGTGACCTTAATATTCTCTTAATCTTCATTCATTTTCACTTATATGCAATAATATTTAATATGTATGCACGCCCATATATATCCATCTTCTTTCCTTCCTTCGCTATAAGTTCTCCAACTCCTTTTTTTTAATGGATATGTGGTATTTTTAAGATACTGCAGCAGATTTATGGGCATTTACTGCAACCCATTAATTTCTACAGATTTCCAATAGCATATTCTGATTCCTTGCACAAAAATACACCTATTTCATTGCTTAATCTTATGTTTTAACAAAGATAAAAATTTATTGAAAAAAAGTAGTGTAAGAAAGTGATGAAACGCATATTGAGAGGGAAAATATCAGACAGTCTATGTATGCCATCGAGATATTTTAAGTAATTTCACGGTTTTCATGCGTATTGCTACAACACTGACATCTTGACGTTTTAACAACCCAATCAGTTGCGATGATACTCATGTGCGACCAAAAGTAAGCCAAATATGCAATGGAATGTACGCATTTTTCAAAAACGACTCTTTACCAATAGAAACATCTGATTTTGAAATTCATTTAAAACAAAATTTTAATTTAAAAGTTATTATAAAAACATGCTCTTTTTTTAACCCTAAGTCTGGATGGCAATACGAAAAAAATTAATTAAAAGAAAAAAAGAAACTGGAAAAGGTGTGCGCGACTTAATTGTAACAGGGCCATTAACATCAATTAATATTCTACGAGACCATTAAAACTCGATTTCGCCAATTAAATTTAGAGATTTAAAAAAAAAAAAAAAGCAAAGCAGAATTTTATTTATTTTGATGACAGATACAATTTAAGACGGTATTTTATCCAAATTGAACCGGACTTACAAACTTTAATTGCCGTCAGAAATGACTTTATTGGACAAATTAAAGTGTCTGTCTGTTTGTCTGTGTGCGTGTTTTTTCTTTATGAAATAATTCCAGTTCGGATAAAAATCGGGGGGTGGGGGATAATTCGGCAGAGGGTGTTGATCTACAAGTTTACCGAAAAGAAATTTTCAAACCTTCCCTTAATTCTACCACGAACCCTAAGTCCAGATGGTAACAGCCCCACCCCAAAAATTACGTAGAAAAAACGTTTGGAGACTGGATGAGATTCTATAAAAATAGAAAAAAAAAGTTGTGCATTTATTTGTTTGTTGGTTGGTTTGTTTTTTGGACGCGCCCCTACTGGAAAAGGGAACCACAAACTCTAACTTTAAAGTTGAAAATAAAAATTGACAAGACAAATCTAAAATGAAAATATCAGGATATTTGGTTGTGTACTTTTTTTTTTCAGCGTCGCAACTTTTTTAAACGACGTCAATTCGATACCATATACGATTTGCAATTTAGCACGTAGTAAAAAATAATTTAATATTGGGTTTTCTATTTTTTTAGTATGATTTTTTTAATTTTTTTTTTACATCTATCGTATTTCCTGCATCTGTGAAATAAGTCCTTTTTTTTCCCTTTACTATTGATTTTTTCCTATCAAAGTTAAATTAGCAGAACAAATAATCGATATTATATTAAATCTTTGTTACATCTTAAATTGCAATGTACTTATAAAATTACGAATCGAATAATCGTAATCGATATTTTTTTTAGAAGAGAATTTTGGACGCTGAAAACGTAAACAACCTGGATTTTCATTGGAATAATAATAATAATAATAATAATAATACTCTGAAAATGGTCTAGTGGTTACAGGCTCGGCCTGTCATGGAGTTTTTTTTTTTTTTATTTATTTCATTTTTAACAGTTCACCCCCAAACAAGGCATGCCGCCACTGTAGACGTAAGGGACTACTGAGAAAAAAGAAATGGGGAGGTGGGGGAGTCAACCTAAATTGGGATCTGCGCAGTGAGATCTGCATCACTTTCACTAACCCATGCATTCATATATCACCCCTCCAGCTATGGATTGAATAGACTCAAGCCTTGGTTGTGCAACTAGTCTAGAAGGAAAACTCCTAAATAACACCAGTCTTTCTCTGCTTATTCCGGCATTGTTTCCAGTCGTGCTCAAGCAATGCCGTATTCGGAGAGGTGCGGTTGCAGATTGCGAAACCATTGCTTTACTATCTGTACCTAACCCTCCATCCGGGCCACACCGGGAAAGAGAAAAAAATATGATGTTACAAAGTAAAAATATTATAAAGACGTTATTTAATATAGATTCTATTTTAACTCCGAAATAACAGCAGTATTTCTGCTTATTTCGGCATTGTTTCCAGTAGCGTCGGACTTCTCCTTGCCAATGGACTCGAGTAGTGTCGGATCAGGAGAGGTGCGGTTGTATAATGCGCAACCCTTGCTTTATTATAGAGTTCCGGCGCGGGCACCCTTACAGGGAGTACCCCCAGTTTTTCGAGTCTGAAAATACTAATATTGTTTTGTTGTTAACTGTTGTTTCAAGAATGTATGTAAACGGGGGGGGGGGGTCTTTTTTAGACAAGAGAAGACACAACAGCATTGAAGTACGTTTACGAGAAAGATCGCATTTCATCTGAGAAGGAGAAAAAAAAAAACAAACGGATTACAGAAAGAATTCTTTACCATTTACTACAGACATTTCGATTGTAAAATTAGTACAGCGTGAAAATATTTAGAATTAGACATGAAAGGGAAGTTTACGTTTCGATTCCGAAAGAGGGGGGGGGGGTCTCACTACAAGGGTTGGATCCCTTACACAGAATTTCAGTTTGTTAAATTGGAAAATATTAACGATAGATTTAACTAAGATTAAACATTTAGTTACAGTCAACCAGACAGTTATTTTTACCTTAACGAGAACCATGAACGGTGAATAAGGAAATGTAAGAGACAATAGCCGTGGTGTGGGACCGGGTAGGAGGCTTAGATAAAAAAAATAATTTTTAAATATCATCAGGTTTATTTATTGGTAGGGGGGGGGGAGTACTTCTACAGAATTTGAACCGAATTGTTTTTTTTGTTTTTTTTTTAACCCTAGTTCTAGGTTTAATTCGGCAAAAGTCGGTTTGGTTCGGTTCAAATCCTGTAGAAGCACCTTTTTAATATTTAAATAAATATATTAATAATTAACAAATAATTCAATGCATATATTTATCAATTTTAGTCACGTCGAGGCAAGAAACAGTTTTATCAATACAGAAATGACAACCTAGACATAAACATACCTTAAGCTACAGATATTTAAAAAACAAACAAAAAAAACAATGACTTCCCGTTATCTTTTATAATTTGTGTTTATTGTATTTATTACTATCTATAGTAGTAGGTGTATTCATTCTAGTTAGTTCCAGCTGTTTTAGAACGTTCAGATGACCTTTTCTCATACATATTAGATTTAGACATTTTTCGGTGGAGAGAGGGGGGGGGCAACAACACCTTTTATAATCTTTGTTTTGTTTTTAGTTAAAAGATAATGTTATGTTTTTTTCTGGTTTGTTTTTAATTCGGAAATACACAAAAAAAAAAAATTTTTTTTTTTGTATTATTATTTCAAAATGTAAAATCCGATGAACTCCAGAAAACATGTACAGATAAAAAAAAAAAATAAAAATAAAAAAAAATGTATTTTGGTTTGGTCCCAAAAGAAAAATGTTAAACGTCGGCATTGGGTTTCCCAATCCAATTTTTAATTTCTGCGATATTTTCAAATGATAAAGAGAAGAGAAAACATGGCTTTTTATTGTTTTAAATGTTTAAAAAAAAATTTTTTTTTTAAATAGTTAAATAAAATCAAATTTGGTGGGGAGTACTATAGTTACTCAACTGAACAGTCAACAGGGAGTGTATTCTCGCCGGGGTGCAGGTAAAGACAAGATATAAAAGTAGTAGCAATTAATGGAATAGTTAAAAACAATAAGATAAAAGTATTATTGTAGATTAACTGAGTGTTAATCTACAATAATACTTTTCAAATCACCCACCCACCCCCTCTCACAACAAAAGGAAAATGTTTGTTTTTTTAAGGCGATTACGTGTGAAGACCCAGATAAATTTGTCGGAAAGATTTTTTTTTTAATTTTAGAATTTAGAGTGGGGGATCAATTTCGCATATAAATTGAACGTAAAATGACTGCGCATTTTCGGGACATTCTATGATTTTAGGGCATTACCCCACTTTCTTTTTCGCTATGAGAGAATGACTCTAGTTTTTTTTTTAGGGGGCGGGTACTTTAGGCGATTACATGTGGTTTTACGACCTTGCCACTCTAACTTAGGGTTAAGGGTAAAAAAAAATTTGGCTAACGACTCTAATAAATTAGAATGGCCCGGAAATGGATTGTTTTACGCTAAATTTATATACAAAACTGATCCCCCATGCTAAATTCTAAAATATTTTCTTTCTTTCCGGATGCCAAGTTTTCCAGCGTGTTCACACGTAATTGCCTAAAAAAATAAAAAAAAAATTGAAAAAAAACTTGGGGGGGGGGGGCGAGCTGAGGATGTAAATGCACTAATTTAGAATGAGTTGTATTATTTAAGAAAAAATTTTAAAACTTTTAAAAGCTAGCTTTTTTCTTAAGAAATAGGTAGAACTTTAAAAAAAAAAAAAAAAAAAAAAAGTATGCTAAATAAAAAAATCTAAAATACGTTATTTACCAAGAGGTAATTAAAACTCAAAATGCATTAATTATTAATGACTTATTTTAAAATAGCTGGAAGTCTTTACTTTCATTTTGTTTCGCATTTTTAAATCCTATTAAATAAGTGTAACAGGATTTTAAAAGTTAAATTTAATTATTACGGTATCTTTTGGCCATAAACTATTAAACAATGAACCGAATTATAAAAATATAAATTTTTATAATATTTTAGTTTCTATAAAATTATCGGGCGTGAATTTAAGCTTCCAAAACTTTAATAATTTGATAACAAATTTGCTAAAAAATTTAAACTTTCTAAAGAGGCTTCAGAATTCCTTTGCAACTTTCGAAGGGGCACCAAGTCATTCATTTTTTTTTTTTTTTTTTTTTTTTTTTTTTTTTTAACTATTAAAAGAAACCGAAATGGAATTTGATGGATTGAATTTTTAAATTTTTAAATTTTTTTAGCTCTTTTACGAAGGACTTCTTTTTTTTTTTTTAAATAAGTCACGTAAAGGCGAAAACCACCCGAAAAGTGGTCACACTTATTAATTTAGAAATTAAAATAACCCGAGATTTTACGATGAGGATGGGATAAGCTGCCATGCCCCCCCCCCTTTTTTTTTAGTGTAAATTACCTTTTTGCTCATTTCAGAAACATTTAAGAGTTCAATAGTCGACTTGGTGGAATAAAAAGTAAATTGTTTACATTTAATAAATCCATATTGGAAAGTGATGTGTCTTAACTTAAAAGTTAAATTATTTTTTATTTAATAAAAATAAATAATTTAAAATTAAAGAAAAAATTCGGTAGCCTTACTTTAAGTCATAAAAAAAATAAACATGAAGCCACGAGTAATTATTATTATTATTTTTAGGGTCGCACGTAGGACCGTCAAGGAGCGAAATATAATTTGTAATTGATTCGCATTCTTCTATTTTCATCTTGGTGTTATATTCACAACGTTTCGGCCAACAGTAACCTCCGACCTTTTTCGGGTGCACCTTTTTTTGAACTTGGGAACCTAATTATATTTTTAAATAAAAAAATAAAAAAATTTAATAAAAAGAATAACGTTTAAATTTGTTTTTTTCTTGTTTTGTTTTTTTTTTTAACACTTACCTCCCCATATTCCAAGTTTAAGCTGAGATCTGTCCAAATTCTCCACATAATCGCCCAAGAACCGATTCATAAGATCGACAACTAACGATTCGAACACCATCCTGAAAGTCTCTTATTTGTTCTTGTACGATTATTCACGGTGTTCTGATGTATTTTCTGGGAAGATGCACGCGGCACGAGTTTTCAAACAACATTTGAGACGGACGTACACACCAGATAGACGACTGTTTCTGTTTGTCAGACAGGCTCTCGCTCTCACACACACTTATATATACACACACATATATATATATACATATATATATATATTAGTTGTAGTTGTAATAGTGGTGGTTTGGTCGTTACCTCCTTCCCCTTCCGTGTTAGCTAGTCAGCAACAATACTGACGCTAGAACCGCACAAATGGTGCTACAATCTCATCAAGTGATCTAACTCTTTCACTGCTATAAAGGAGAAGAAGAAAGAAAAACAACCGAAAAATGAAATCCTAGAATTACAGTGAGCCTTGACATCTGCGAATAAAGGGCGGCGATCTCAAACACCAATCAAAGCTTTTATCATAATTTTCTTAACCAATCAAAACATCTCATTAAGCGCTAAAAAAAAAAGCCCAGACCCTTTTTCTGTTGAAGTTGTAATTTTTCATTCAAACAAATACTTTTCAATGAAATATTTTTGAAAATCAACACATCGTGCAATTTAAATGAAAAAATAATTTATTTAATTTTTTTTTTTTTGCAAGCTTTCGTTGTAGAACAACTTTGACAAAGCTTGCAAAAAAAAAAAAAAAAAAAATTAAATAAATGATTTTTTAATTTAAATTGCACGATGTGTTGATTTTCAAAAATATTTCACTTAAATACATTTCCATGCGTGCTTCAAAGATGTTGTCAATTTCCTTAAATACTTTTCATTTATTTAGAAGATATTTCATTTCTCAAACTTCGGCTTATCTCTGTATTATTGTAGATTAACGCTCTCGGCTAAATACCCCCCCCCCCCCCGCCCAAAAAACAACAACTACTGAGATTGTACTTTTCTTTTATGTGATTACGTGTGGCTTTACGACCTTGTCAGTGGGACTTTTCTTTCTTTTTTTTTTTCTTTTTTTTTTTTTTTTACTTTTATTCACCCCAAACAAGGGGGTCACATTGCCACTGAGACGTAAGGGGTTACTGTGATTAGGGGCCAGATTTATAGAAAGCATCCTAAGTGGGGAGGTGGGCCGCAAGATATGTGTTCGCATTACATTTATATTTCTGCATGTTGATGCAGTCTAGGAAACAGTGAGCAGGGAGGGGATTCCAAACGCAAGCGGTCCGAGGAAAGAAGCTATTGGAGTAGAAGGCTTTCCGGCATATCGTAGGGTATTTACGTTGAGAAGGTTAAAGAGCAGAGCACATTTCGTGGAAGTACTTGTAAAACAAGCGGAGGGGGGGATGCACATTGCGGCGATGGGACAGGGGCTGGAGCTTGCTAGACAGTGTGGGGGCCTATTAGATTAAAGACACTTTTTTTCTACCATGTCCAAGAGGAAGAGACTGGTGGTTGGTGCACCAACCCAGATGTGACAGCAATACTCCTATGCTCGGGTGAATGGTGGCTTTATAGAGATATAGGATACTGTCAGGTATTAGAAGTTTACTAAGTGGGAGAATTGTTGATTGCTCATTATTCACCACACTATTTTAGATTTTCCAGAAATCGTGAGTTCCTAATTTCTGCGACCGAATGCGTTTTCTGGTCATCTCAGTATAGCGACTCTTAGCTGCGCCTATTACACTCTTATTATTGGAATTTATTAACGTCCCCTTCACTGACTGGCTGCAGCCTTGTCCCTTAAGGGTCTCACGGATTGGCTGTCAGGCATCCCAACCCCTACTCCCTTAGGGGTCACGTGAGTCAGCCCATAGACGCTGTGTCCCGGCCTCTTTTCGACCCACCTTTAGAACCTGGTAGGACCGCGGCTGGATGCTTCTGAGACAAAGCCCTCGACGGCAGTCGCAGAGAGCCCCTACTCCTTCCTGTTACCAACCATCTTGAACTGAAGTGACTACATCTCGACAAGAGCCAGAATGGAGACGGGCGCACGTGTAACTTGTTACCAGAACTCCGACAAGATAAGTTCGCGAAGCACGTTTTCGCAAACCTAAATTAACTTCCTCCTTTCTGAACTTTGAACTCATCATTTTGTTGTATATATTTGCTCTCATTTTTTCTCATAAGTAAAACGGTTTTAAACTTATATACAATTGTTGTTGTGTTCCTTCTCACAAAAGCTGTTGCCCTGTTTCTATTTTGCACTTATCTACATAATTTTTATTGCATTCTCACGTGCGAGAATTGAACTTTCTTCCAGGGATATTTAATCCCAACATTCACTGGCGTAGCTAGGGGGGGGCGAGGGGGGCGGGCCGCCCCGGGCGGCACACCTGAGGGGGCGGCATTTTGAGAGGGTAAAAATAGAAAGTAGAGAAAAAAATTTAAAAAAACAAAAGTTAACAAAAAATATGAAATTTTATACTATAATTTTATATAATAATAAATTTAAATGAGAACATTTGAAAACCTGAAAATGTTATGAAATGATAAAATCATTTTTATTTACTTTTTTGTCGTTGTTAAAGTCCGAATTTTCCGGGCACCCAAATGCCGGAGGAGGGGGGGGGGGGCAAATTTTACTACCGCCCCGGGCGGCAAAAGGTCTAGCTACGCCACTGCCAACATTACATTGGTTTCTTGATGTTATAAATTTTTGTCTATTTGTATCTGACTTATGGCGGTTGAAACGGTGGAATACTTGCTGCCTATGTGCAATAGCAGCTGCACAGGGCGAAGTGAACCATTGGGGAGACTGGGGTTTACTATGGAAATTCTGTGCCGAGACAAATGATTCTGTGCTTGCTTTAATCCTTTCAATTACCTCCTTTGTGCACTGTTCAGCAGGGAAAAAAATAAGTTTTACACCAAGGTGCATCTCTGATGAGATCTGAGGGATTCCCAATCAGCATGTTGGTAGTCTCTTGTTGTTTTGAGTAACGGTGCTTCGGTTTGGGGTCAGGTGTTAACGTGATATCAACCATTATGACAATGTGATCATCATTTTTATAAGTGGGCTATGGACATCTGTAACACAAGCCTTAGACAGTGTTATCAAGAATAAGTTAAGAAGTGGGGCTTGCTGGTCCTCAGGATCTGGGAGGTGGGTGACGGTTTATGAAATTGAATGTGCAATCGAGAAGCTACGCATGCTGTTACTAGCTGATTCTGTGTAGCTCGAGAAACCAAGCCAATCTCAGTTGTGGACATTAAATTCCTCAAATACATGTTTTTGGGTGCTCGGATCCAAGGAAAGTGCTGTGTCTATACTATTTGAGACATAGTCAAGTAGGGTACAATTCTGGGTCGAGGAAGAACGGTAGAGCAAATATACCTAACGCTGTGTTGTAAGGAGTAGTAAAAAAAAATTAGTTAACAGTCCTAAAAAGTTAGAATGGCCCGAAAATGGAGGATTATTTTACATTAAATTTATATACGAAACTGATCCCCCACTCTAAATTCTAAAATAATTGTTTTGAGTTTATTTTTCTTCTTTCCTCCAAGTTTTCCTACTCACTTAAGAAAGTAGAAATTTCTTGGTGTGGGGGGGGGGGGGTCGCAGCTGCAGGTAAAAATCTATAAATTTACCAACTTATATAAATCTCTGTATTAAAAAAAATATCAGACAAGAGCTCATGCGTGTGTGTGTGTGTGTGTTTCTCGACTATACATAACTTTGATAAATATTTGTTAGAATTTTGGAGAGGGTAACCAAACGACACATGATGACAACTTCAATTCATTATTTCAATCTGCTCGCCTCCCCGTGAGTGCAAAGTTAGACACAAGGTCTGTTTTCAATGTGGGCTCCCCAAAACTGGTTTGGGACAAAAATTTAAATTGCCTCAGTCTAGGAGGATCTCCTTCCATCTGACCCAAGATAGAACAGGTACTACACTTTGAATTATTTATTTGCAAAAAAAAAGGAAACAAATACAATATTTAACAAATTAGACACAAGGCCCTCAAAAATGTGGGATCTGTGGGGTGGGGTCGTTGGTTATCTTTTGTCTATCCTACTCTTAACTAGACACACTTTGACCCATTCTTCCAAGCACTGATACTTTTATTCTTTCATAATTTGTCCATTATTTTCACTTCAGCATCGCCATAATACCACATTTACTTAATGGACTAGTCTACTTAAAATATCTCTAATGATTTAAAATCAATTTTATTTACAAAAGATATTTACAATTTCATTGGAAAAAGATGGGGTGTGGAACAAAAAAAATCGGAGGCAAGTTAGTAAGACTATCCAACCCTTTTCTAAGAGTTCACCGTCCACTGTTTTCCAGTTTGCTTATAATCGAAAAAAAAGCAGGTCAGTCTCTAAGCGGAAGTTGGACTTAAGTGGAAGCAAAAGAAATAGGATAAAGTTTGGGAGTGGATGGTGTTCTTCAAAGATAAATATAATTGGGGGAGGCCAAGGGCAAATGTAAAAGTGGGCATCTTGGAAGATCTCAATTACTGAAAAATAAAAGGGGGACAGGACTCACTCACTCTAGCTAAGAGGCTGCCTTAACCAGAGTGGGTTCCAAAAAAATGCAGAACTGCATGTTCCATGCTCAGGCAGGGAACACGCACTCATATCTGACTCTCTTTCGTACGCACACGCTTGCAACTTGTACCCACTTTTTGTTTAATTCCATGGGATGTAATCTTTTTCTATCACATCTAATTTTAACCATAAGCTGATGCTTAAAGGATCAAATCAGATCCTGATCAGAAAAAGATTCAACATCATGCAATCTCTTTAAACATGTCGTCCCCATCATCATTCTAGCTACGACCAGGATTTTTAGGCAACATTTACATCTTTGGGATTTTACCAAGAAGCACGCCAACAATTAATACAAATGTGGTTTGTAAATGGCAAAGGAATTGAAATGGGGATATATATGGGCGTGCATGCATATTAAATATAAATGGAAAGAAATGAAATATTGAGGAATATTAGGGTCACCAGCTTAACATGAGCATAATTTTGTAAATGAAAAATCAAGGAAAATATTATTAAATAACAAAACATTAATAGAACTACAATTTTACATGAATATAAAAGCCATTCTTAGTCAGTAAATGTTCATTTAATAAAGTTTATACAACTCGTGTTTTTAGTAGGAAAATGTTCAGTGAATTAGAAGAGGGCTAAAGATGTGTATGTATATATATATTTGTTAGTGTGAATACTGTGTATGTGAGTAATAGACAATATGGCACTGTGTAAGGCAGGGGCGGGCAACCTCCAGCCTGCGGGCCACATGCGGCCCGTGAAGGCTTAGCGTCCGGCCCGCCACCCTGCTATGCTTTATTATGCAATCCAGCCCATGGACCTCCCAGTAAACTTCATATCATTTTGTGACATAGACGTAAAATACTTTTAGTTAAGATTTACAGTGGGATAAAAATGTATAAATATCAGCGCGCGATGATGCATGTATATTTCATTTTTCATTAACTATTAATTTCAAATCCTTCAAAAGAGAGAGAGAGAGGCAAAGAGGAAACTAGAGACGAGGAAAGGGCATGAAACTTAGAACTTATGTGAGGTGTGTCAAAACGAATGCTGGATCAACTTGCTACTTCCCCCGTCATTATTTTTTATGATTCCAAAATGACTCTTCGTCGGCGCCTTTTATAATATCACATACAGGAGTCTCTTGAGAAAAAATATCAGATTTGTAGAGTGTTCAATGCAATTTTTGTACAATTTATTCATGTAAACAAAATATAGTAATTATGAGATTTCGTTTTTCACTCCAGCCCGCGATCTCCTTTCAAAAGTCTCATCTGGCGCTCACTCTGAAATGGTTGCCCGCCCCTGGTGTAAGGTTTACCTTGTTTTGTTAGTGCGTGTAAATGGGTAGCAATTTGCTTCTGTTCGCCTCACCTCCTGTCAGTGTGTGTAGATGTGCGCAAGGTGATGGAGCTTGTACGTGAGTTTTGAAGTGTCCTTTTCTTGTTGTCTCCCTGGCCAAAGGCCCGGGAGGGGTTGAACATACGTTATTGTGGGTCCTTTCGAGGTCCACCAGGTTGGATCTGTCTTGCCTGGTTATGTCACCGTCTTTTTTAGGGGTTTCTCAGTTCACATCAGCTTGTTAATTTGACATAGACTTGTTAGATTTTGGGTTTGAAACGATATTCATTGGTTGAGAAATATTGAGTTAACACATTCCTGTGAAAACTAACTTGCTTTTTTGGAAATGAAGAGGAGACCGTATCCCAATGAACCAGAGAAAGAAAGAGGGGTGGCTAATGAAGCCATTCGTTTTTTTTTTGGCGTTTGCTCAAACCGCATCTCGATTCACCACAAAACAAAAAAATGTACATTGATGTTTATTGCAAGGCTTAGAGTGAAAGGAAGAAACGATAAACTAGAAAAGGGAATTTGAAAAAGTAATATCAGATGGTTAATGCAGTGTTTATTATTTCAAATTACAAAAATATGTCCCCACCTTCCATCCTCTCACGGTTTTTATCCCCCCTCCCCCATACCGGAACATTTACTTTGGGTGAAGATGCCGGAAAGGCAATTATTTTGAGCCCTGTTAAATATTAGTTGGACTGTGTGAGCCGAATATATATTTATTGAAGAAATATATTTTTTGTGGATTATGGAAAATCGTTCTTGGAGCCAGATGCTGACATCTGCTAACGAAACAGTCAAAATCCCTCTGCAGGCCTGATCGGGCCCCGATGGTTTTGTTCTAAGATCAGGGATTTGCAAAGTGGAGGGTAACGCCACCCCCATCCCATTCTATTCGGGGAGTTGGAAAGATTTATGGTGAGGAAAAAAGGGTGATAGGGGATATTAAAGAAAAGTTATTTTAATCTAAGGAATCGGTATGTTGTAGCAGTCACATATTTTGATGCACTATTTTCTCTTGGTGTAAATAGATAAGATTTATCGCTGAGTAATTCGTTCATCGACCAATCAGATGTCTTGGTGTAAGAATACAATTTTTGTTGGACTACTTGTGCACACAAGTGTAATCTTTTTACATTTCCCGCTTTTTCAGGCAATTGGATTTCGAGAGTCTACGAACCGGACGTTGTGTTGCTGGCTCTTCCAACTCACCCACAACGGGATGAAATCTACAAAGCTTCGTGACGCTCCCCCTTTTTGTAAAGATTGATTATTAGCTGTTTTTAATTCCTTTTATGCACGGAGAAAATAAAAAATGTCGTCTGTCGTTGTCTACTTATTTCATCACTGAATCGGATGGACATTCTATCTAATTGTTTGGTACAAGGAGGAGTCAGATTGAGCTTCTGTCACACTCAAACTCTGATTATAATGAAGATGGATACCGCATTCATCATAACCATTTTAATGCTTTAGAAAGATTCCAATCAGATTCCGGCCTTTTATACTCTCCCTGTTTCGACTCAGCCCATCTACAGACAAGCGAAGATAGACTTTAAAGAAACAATAAAACATGAGGGCTGATTTCTGTAATAATAAAGTTGAAGAATTTTGGACGATGCTTGACAGTGCCGCTACTTCGATATATATATATATATATATATATATATATATATATATATATATATATATATATATATATATATATATGTATATGTTCAAATACAAACATGTACCAATGAAAACAAAGTAACAACTCGAAAAAAATAAAGTATAAAAAAAAAACATTTCTTGTTCGTGAAACCGACTAGGTTCGCTATGAAATTGTGTCCATGAGAATGTGTTCATGAGAGTCTGCAAATGATGCATGCGTGCATGTGTGTTTAAGTAGAGGGGAAAGTCTTACAAACCGAATAGTGTGTTTGTGTAGAGCGCATGTGTTCATGAGAGTCTGCAAATGATGCATGCGTGTGTGTGTGTGTGTGTGTGTACATTGAGAGGAAAGTCTTACATACCGAATAGTGTGTGTGTGTGGTGCACACGCATGCTGTTCGAAGTGTTTTCATAGCAACCGCCAGATCGAAGAAAAAGGGAGAGACAGTCTGTGAGGTGTGGCTGTCGAGGCCAGATGAAAAAGAGAGCGAATCTTCTGTGCACCCCTTTTTATGTAGCAGATCAGTGCCCTCAATTGTATTGAGAAAGGTTAGGGTTGAGAAAGGGAGGTAATGCTACAAGTTCAAGTGATTTTATCAAATGAAATCAAATTTATTTGGTAAAAATAGCAAAGGGCAACAAGCCATGTAAAGAGACAAGTAGAAAATAGTTACATCTACATACAGTCTGAATATTTGTCCAATGCCGCTTTAAACCTGGATATGGTAGTCATCGTCATGGCCTCCTTTGACAGGCTGTTCCATGGAGCAGAAACACGGACAGAGAATGCTGCCTTTCTTCTGTTGAGATAAAAAGCAATGGTGGTACATCTTTTGTGGGTGCCTGCGGAGACTGTAACTTTGCGCTGTTGATGATGTTTTATGCCAGAATCAAGTCTCTTGCGCCCTCCGCTGCTCAAGTGAGAATAGAATTAGTCTTTGGAGCCATTCTTTGCAAGTAAGCATGGAGAGTCACATCACCATGCTGGTTGTGTGATATCTTTTTGAAGATAAAGATTTGTTGCTTGGATGACATGCGCAAGAATGGGTTGTACCAGAATTATATATAGAGGACAGAAAATGGTGTACCATTAGGTTGAGAAAGGATCTCCGGATCAAGTAGAGAACCCGCTCTATATTTTCTAGTGATGGGACGATTCCAATATTTTCCCCGATTCCCATACAATTATCAATTCTCTTCAAAACTTTCGATTGCGATACAATTACCAATTCTCTTCTAAATTTTCGATTCCGATACAATTACCAATTCCGATTCTTCAAATTTCTAAATATTTAATTATAGAGTTGTTGTTTTTTTTTTAATTTTCGGATTATCGTAAAATCCTGTGCAATGCGTGCAGATATATTTTTGCAAAAGTATTAGTACACTTGTGAGCGGAGGGCGTACATTACACGATTAGATCTTTCTATTCTTCTTCATAATTGATTGAAAATAGTGATTTGATAAACTCATTGTGACATTTTCATCTATATTTTTTACTTGTGCCAATTTTTCCTATTTATTCACTTGTGCCATTTTTCCAGTGACATTTTTACCTAAATTCGTTGTCATGATCTATAGATTTTAGTTTTACTGGTAGTTTAAAAACGATAAATATTTATCCTTTTATCATTAGTACCAACAATGGAAAATTAAGTTTTAAAAAAATAATTAAAAGAATCGTCTTTTGGAATCGGAAATTAGGCTCATTTTTTTCCGATTCCGATTCCGATACCGATTCTGATACCTAAAAAAAATTCCGATTTTTCCGATTCCGATTACTCGTCCCAACACTAATATTTTCTTCTGAAATTAAAAAGCTAACTTTTGTTTTTCATTCATTCAAAAAGAAAAAGAATTCAATAGTAGTATAAGATGATAGTTGGTGCTCGACTGAGCTCCAATCTTTTGACCCCCCCCCCACTGTAATAATCCACAGATATAACTCGTCTAACTACCACCACTGTAAAAAAAACTTTCCTTTCTTTCTCTGTGTACCTAAAACCAAACAGAACATCCATGAACGGAGTTTCTTTCCAAGAACTTTTTCCCCTTTGTGGAACACAATATCAGCTTCCCTGCTGACTACAATATAGTTGTCTTCAAGTCTAATGTCAACCAGGGTCGGCGGGACAGTTATAAAAGTGTGTGTGTGGTGGGGTCGGGGGTCGGTCTCCTAAAAAGTGCGGGGGGGCGGTTAAACACATGCATATCAACTTAATTATTGATGACCGTAAAGTGTGGGGGGGGGGGAGTCAAAAAGTGTGGGGACTTGAGCCCCCCTACCCCCCCCCCGGTGCCGCTGTCCATGTCAACAAATACACGTTGAGCCGTCCTCTTAAGTAATCGAATTCTGCCCTTTCCATCCATTTGCCATAATAGTCGGAGCAGGGGTTTAATGGGGTGGCTGTTCTACCTATCCCCCAACTCAGAACTTTCAGCATCTGAGGCTCTGCCATTCCCACACTTGTGCTGTGTGCCTACTGTTGTCCCCTCAGGGGAGGATCGTCTGCCTCGCCACGATAGCAACCTTTTTGCCAGAGCATCAGTTTGTCAATGTCTGCTGCAGGAGCCTACTGCTAGCCAGCTTGTAACCCAGAGAGGCTGGCATATATATATATATATATATATATATATATATATATATATATATATATATATATATATATATATATGGGAAGAGAAGGATGAAGGTAATCCGACGTGATGGGAAAATGAAACAGGAAAACCAAAAAATGGATGTTTTTTATGTGTACATCAACGTTTCGTCTTTATTTATAAGACTTCATCAGGATGATAATATAGAGAAAAATGTCATGCAAATACAAACACATGTAGGGTTGACATATTGGGAAAAAGGAAGAAAATAATGGCCACTACTGGGTGGACGTCCGTACTTGGTGAGGAGTGAAAAATGAATGTTGATGAAAATGAGTGGGGAAGAAGTGGAAAGATGGGGGTGAGCAAGGACTACTGTGGCTGGTAGTTAGAGAAAGAGGTGGGGGGATGAGCAGGAATAATGTGGATGGCAGAGAGGGAGTGGAGGAGAGGGAGGAAGGAGGTGTTTGAACAGATGGCTGCGGTCACATACTGCTAGCCAGCTTGTAACCCAGAGAGGGGGGCATATATATATATATATATATAGTCACATAGTATGCCAGTGTAGATGTGAGCGCAGTTGACTACTAATGGGCCTGTTTGCCACCCAAAACCACCAACATGTTAACTACCACACATCAGGTCTGTTAGAGCACTCTAGTAAACATGGTTGTGTGAACATAGAGATGTATTATGCGTAGAATTTGGTATATTCGGACTACTGTTCTCATCTTGGGTGTTTTTATCACAACGTTTCGGCCGATGTAACCTCCGACCTTCTTCAGGGGAACACCCAAGATGAGAACAGTAGTCCGAATATACCAAATTCTACGAAATATCAACCCTCATCTCAAAAATTCAAAAGCAGATGTATTATGGTTCTCCATTAATTGGAGCAGTGTACCTATAGGTTGTCGTGCAGGATGAACTTCCCCGAAACTTCCACGCTCTCTCTACCGAAGTATCTGTTTGTCGAAGATCACCGCAGAAACTACAACTACCCGTAAAGAATAGAGGAATTTTTTTATCAAGGTTACACTCCTCTAGATCTGCCGTATTAAAACTATGCCCGAGCATATTAACAGGGTTACCTCGTGAAGGGTGTGACTCTTTGCCACGCACGGGCGGTCGTTCACTATCGAGAGGCTAACTAGAGACTGTAGCTGCACAAGTTGCTTTGAGACGTATCATTTTTATATATGATTATTTTTATTTACACAGACATGTACAAAATCTGCGACACTGGAATGTCGATGTTATCGATCAACAGCTACTATAAACTGAGATCTCATCAGGCAGAGTTAAAATCCGATCTTAACCTTAGATCATATTTGGAAAGAATGAAATGGAGAAAAAAGAAAAGAAATTTAAAATTTAAATTTGGAAAGTCACGTGGTTGGGATCGTTAAGAATCAAAATTAAAAAATAATAATGTCAAAAAAACAAAATATTAATACAAAATATGAAATATAAAATAATTATATTTTTTATATTTTATATTAATATTTTGGGTTTTTTCCTATTTTTACCATATATATGCAATAGTTTTGTCGATATTAACAGTAATTAATTAAAGTGATTTAATAAAAAAAGGAAGAGATTATTAAACTTTCTCTTAAAATATTTGCTGATTGATTTTCAAGGAAGGTAATTTGAATTAAACTAACTAGAAAGAAAGACATACAAGTCATAAGCAAGTGTTCAGAAAGGGGAGAGAGTTAATAACTGCTCTCTCTCTCTCTCTCTTCCTCTCTCTCTGGGGACACATTGAGGACGCCACGGAGGGCCAACTCGGAAAGGTACTATACCTCTGCGTGAATCTCCTTCACCACCATCGTTTCCAAATCTTCTTATAGTGATGTTCATCATCCAAGTGACAATCTCATTAATCTTCGAATGGCTTTTGGCCTTGGTAATTGGTGACCAATTAGTATTAGTGTATTATTTACAAAATTACTATTTTATTTTGAAGAAATAATGATCTTACACTGTTAGAAGCAGCAGCGGCAACGGATGTTGTTTTTATTTAGTGACTCCCGATTGGAAAAAATATCCAATCAGCAGTTAATTTCAACCAATTACAGCATAAGAGATATTCACATCCAAGACGTGCATGTACTATAAAAACCCAAACACATAGTTTTTTTTCTCTTTCCTGTTCTTCTTCAAGACTCAACATACATCATAATCCAGCTTAGGCCCTTGGAGTCGAAATGCCTTCGGTAGACATAATGAGAGACTTGAATGTACTACTAAACACAGCGCCAGCATATACACACTGCTAACCCAACTCTCTCTCTCGCACACAAACTCATACATTTACTCTCCATTTGGCAACACAAGCACGCTAATATATACACACATTTACATGCTTATCCAATTTATACAAACTGTAACATGCAAAATGAGAAGGCGACAGCCAAAATAAACACATGGACTCAATTTCTCTTTACAGACCAAACAACTTTCAATCTTTAACATCTTTTTATCTTTCATCATCTTAACAAGTTTTCAAATAAAATCAATTAATTTTGCATGGATAGACTTTGCTATTCCTTTCCTCGACAACACGCTACGTTCTCTTTTATTTAAATAGCAAAATTATTTTGCGTGATGGCATCACAATCGAATTCTTAAAATAATCTTTTGACTCGATAGAGTGATGATAATTGACAGCATAATCACGTTGATACACCGAAGTTAAGCAATGCTGAGCCTGGCCAGTATCAGATGGGTGACTATTTTGGAATACCAGGCGCTGTATGTGGGAGGAGGGAGACATCTGCCTGTCAAAAAACACAGCCCTGAACATGTCTTTAGCAAGTACTTCAGTATAACCTGCTAAAACAATCGACTCACAGGTGGAGTTTTGTTCTCAAAACGGAGTATACACATGGATGGATGGAGAGTGGGTATCCAACACAGCATTCGAGTTTTCACAGCTGGCGTATAGGTGAGAGGAGTGGGCAAAAGCATAGTGGATTTATCTTATAAATCTTACAAATTCTGATTCAGTATCAACTCGACCTGGTTATGGTAAAAACAAAAAGTACTCTAATATTCAATCACTTGGGGTAAGAAAGAAACTAAATTAGTGCATGGGGGGAGGTCAGGAAAAAAAATTAATTTCTTTCATTCATACGAGTAGTTGTTCGAAAACCAACACTGAAACTAGGTCAAGCAGTCAGTTGCTCATTACTTTTATTTCTTGCTTTTCTTTTTCTTTTTCTTTCTCTCAGATCCCAAAGCTTGCAGGAATGAGAAAAAAAAGAGAGAGGCAGTCGGAGGGACGGGTGCGTTAAAAAAGTAATAGGATGAGAGTAAGAGACAGACAGACTAAAAGAAGTTTTTAACGCTTCTATTTTCTTAGGCAATGGAAATCGCTCCAGACAAAGGCATGAAGCCACTAGATGTAAGGAGCTAAAAAAAACAAAAAACAAATACTACTTCAAGGTCAAAAACTAGCCATCGATAAGTGTTAGATGGATAGATTCTGATCCAGAAAGCAGCAATTCTTTCTCCTTTGTCAGAAACATCGCTTACGGAATGTGAGGACTAAAGGACAAAATAAGGGAAGCGAGTGTTACGAGGCTGCCGAAAGTAAACCCAAGGTCCACTACACTGCAGAGCTTACAGCTTCATCCCACTGCCAAGTAACTCTCTTCAGCTCTATCCCCACGGCCATCAGAAATTATCACCTAAATACAGCGGGCATAATATTTATACAGGGTTGGCAAAAATAAGGGTCCTATTTTTAAAAATTCATAACTTTTTTATTTATTGATTTTTAAAAAATTTTTTTTTTTAGAATAAGTAAAGGACCCCTTCCGAAGCAAGCATGAGCCGTATTAGCCCTAAGGAACGTACCCTCATTTAGAAAACATTATTTTTGCTTAAAAAACTCAAAACAGTGTAAAAAACAATACTGTAGTTTTTGTAAGTTTTAAGAAGTGTTTTTCGGCTAAAATTTGTTTTGTTTATTTCAAAAAATCTCGGAAGGGTCAGTCTACACACACATAAAGTTTGGTGAGTTTAACTTTTATTTTGTGGAAGTTATTCAAATTCAAGTTATTCAAAATTTAAAGATAGGACCCTTATTTTGGCCCACCCTGTATATGTATTACAGAAAATCCCACAACATCGGTACCGCTGTTTTCAAATCCAAACAAAGGAGAACTTATCCCTGAACTGGCCCCTGTCCTCCCCAAACTCTACAACGAATGCCTTGCCGAATCTTGCTTCCCTGATAGCTGGAAAATTGCCTCTGTGGTACCAGTCTACAAGAATTCTGAAGATAGAACTAACCCTCAGAATTATCGCCCAATAAGTCTACTCCAGCTCTTTGCTAAAATCTTTGAATCCTTAATCAATCAAGCGATAGTCTGTCACCTCATTAATGCTAAACTTCTCTCTGACCATCAGTATGGATTTAGGCAAGCATGGTCTACTACAGATATCCTAACAGTCATCTCCGAACGCGTATACCATACACTGGACAAGGCAGGTGAAGCTAGGGCGCTAGTACTTGATATATCCAAAGCCTTTGACAAGGTCTGGCATAAAGGTCCTAAAAAAATGAATTCATATGGTATTACTGGACGAATATTTAATATAATTAGATCCTTCCTATCCAAAATAAAGATCCAGGTTATCCTCGATGGCCGTTCATCCAAATAACATGACATAAATCTAGGTGTACCCCAGGAATCGATCCTTGGACTTTTATTGTTCCTGATTTTCATAAACGACCTCCCTGATGACATTGTGTCTGAGATAGGTATATTTGCTGACGACATCACACTCTACTCTCGTCATGTGGGTAAAACGGATGCGCACATATCCGAAGCAATGGCTGAATTTTTAGAAAGTGATCTCCAGTCTGTAGTGGAATGGGGTCATAAATGGATGGAAACATTTAATGTTGCTAAGACAAAACTCCTTTCCTTCAATAACTACAAGAAACCTCTTCAACCACCGATTGTCATGGCAAATAACACCCTACCTGAGGATCCAACATTCAGACTCCTCGGCCTAACATTCACAGGTAACATGAATTGGAACAAATACATAGAAGACATTGCCAAGACTGCTGCAACGAAAGTGGGCTCCCTTTACCATACTAGAAAACTCCTCACACCTGATAGTATCCTATATCTCTACAAAGCCACCATCCGCCCATGCATGGAGTATTGTTGTCACATCTGGGCTGGTGCACCATCCACTAGTCTCTCCCTCTTAAACAAGGTCCAAAAAAGAATCTCTAATCTAATAGGTCCCTCACTATCCACCAAGCTCCAGCCCTTGTCCCATCACCGCAAAAAGGGAGACCTATGATTGGTCTCTTTTACCGGACTCTTTTCAGCCTCTGTTTATGTCTACGTCCCTGGAAAATTTAAATTTTTAATTCTCCAACGCCAGAGATAAAAAGAAGGCGATCCGATATGGAGAAAGTATATTTGGATGGCGAATCTATTGAGGCTGTTCAGAAGTTCTGTAACTGTGTTGATACCATTAGAGCACAGGAAGGAGCAAGTGCTAGTGTGATTGCAAGAGTTAGGAGTGGATGGAGTAAGTTCAGGGAACTTCTGCCATTACTAACCAGCAGAGCGTTACCACTGTCGATTAACGGAAGAGTCTATCAAATATGTGTATGCAGTGTGATGGTCTATGGAAGTGAAACCTCACCAATGAAGGGTGAGAATATGCGTTGCAATTAGAGAAATGATATGAGAATGATACGATGGATGTGTAATGTGAGTCTTAAAGACAGAATTAGATTTGATGATCTCAGAGGAAGATTAAATGTGGACAGTATAGGGAAAAGTGTGCACAACAGGAGACTTTGATGGTTTGGTCACGTTGAAAGAATGAATGAGTTCTTGGGTTAGTAGATGTCGAACAGTCGAGGTAGCGGATTCAGTTCACAGAGAGAGAGCTCAAGGAAAACATGATAGGAAGTGATAATGATGGATTCGAGAGAAAGAAGGATAAATAAAAACCTGGACAGAGATAGGTTAGTTTGGAAGTGAATTTCTAAAGGCCGCCTAACCAGCATGTATATTTCAAGTTCAAGTTTAAGAGAATCAAGAATGAACATTATTAATTGCAGTGTGGATCTTGGTACATTGCAAAGATGTGTTGTAGTAGCAGTAGTAGTAGTAGCAGTAGTAGTAGCAGCAGCAGCAGTAGTAGTAGTAGTAGTAGTAGTAGTAGTAGTAGTTCTTACTACAAACGGCAACAACAGCAGCAGCCGCCATTAACAATGTTGGAAATATCTGCTTGACTTGGCGTTGATTGGAGCAAGATGTTTGAACACTTTCCTTATTTTATCCCAGCGTTTGTTTGACGCTAAAATATAAACAGTTCCAGGCGAGACGCCAATGTAAACAAACGTATCTTGCTTTCCTTGCTTCTTGCCATGACTTAGCGGGATGCGAGATGCAAATTTTCGTTTGAGACAAAAGACTTGGACTCAATCACATTGCTATAATACATGCCTGCCGAACCAACCTGTCTTGCATCCTTATGTTCTCGTGTTACTAACTCCTTCTGGTCCCTATTCTGTTTGATGAAACTGTGAAATAAAGTTGATTCAATTGTAGAGATGTTGGTATTTTTGTATGGAACTCTGCTGACCCTTTTTTCTACTTCATTTCAAGCAAGCCATGGCAGGTCGCCATGTTGGTTAGTGAAGCCTCCATGCCAACGTCGATAGCCCGTGGCTAAGGGCATATTTGGTTTGTGTCTCAAGAGAGGAGTTTGGTGGTTGAACCGAGCAACGTGGGTTGGTTACACAGTAGGGGCCTTCTTGCGGCTAAAAAGAGCTAACAGTGCCGATGGACTCCTTTTAAATGACCTTCAGGAGACAGCGCTCTGCTCGCACAAGAGATTGTTTTCGATCGGGCAAATCAGAATCGAAATTAAATGCTTGCTCCAATCAACGGCAAGATGCACAAGTCAAGCAGATATTTCTAACATTGTTAATGGCGGCTGCTGCTATTGGTGCCGTTTGTAGTAAGGAATACTACTACTACTACTACTGCTGCTACTACTACTGCTACTACTACTACTACTACCACTACTACTACTACTACTACTGCTACTATTACAACACAACTTTTGTAATGTACCAAGATCCACACTGACAATTAATAATGTTCTAGAGTGGCGAATGAGAAAAATGGATGAAACTGCATCATATGAATGGTTGAGAATGGATCATGGTGAACGAACAAAACATATTTATACTTATACAAATTTACAGTCGTGTGAAAGATATTTTGAGTGAGTAATTGGTTTGTTAGAAAAGTTCCTTGTGTTTGTAGAATGTTCGCAGTGAGGAAAAAGACACGACCGTTAGAAATATGTGTGTTTGTTCAAAGTTCCATTTTGTGTGTGGGCGGGTGGGTGGGTGTGTGTTAACCGTTTTGGGTTGGGTTTTAATTGTAGAGACAACAGTTATACTGAAGAGATTTTCAGCTTGACGTCTTGGTGTGCGCTCACTGCTTTTGTTGGCTGGTGGTGATGGTATTGTTGTTGTTGTTGTTGTTGTTGTTATTTTTGTTGGTGTTGTTATCTTCATGGAGTCGAGGTGCATAGGTGTGTCGGGCAGAAGAATACTCTCTCTCTCTCTCTCTCTTTCTCTTTCTCTTTCTCCTTGGGCTTTTGTTGCAAGTTTGCTGTTTTTATTCAAAATTTATGTTTCACACCGGGCTTGCTAAGTTTATCGTTTCAAAGAAGCGGGAATCATTTTCATCGGTTGAAAATGTGGAGTTAACACCTGTATGTGAAATAACGTTTTTTTTTTAATTTCAGGGATGCCTGCTGTGTTTGTGCGGACCTCAAAGAAAGCAATTGCTTTTAGTGAAGCCCATTCCCTTTTGTACAAAAGGAGTAAGAAGAAAAAAGGAAAGAAGAGGAAAGAGTAAGCCGAATAAACGGAGAAAGAAAGAGAGTAGCTTATGCGTGCTAATATCTTTTTCACGTTCGCTCGTCTCGAATATCTATTTACTTATCTACTACAAATACACTAAGCATGTCGGTTTAATCTTTGCACTGTTTGGTATTATTCTATAAGAGTGACATTTTGAGAAACGCCTTTGAAGGCAGTTGTAAAGATATTTATCAAACTCTTACTTGAGTAAGGCCACTGTTGTGAAGTTGGAGATGGCACAGTGGATTAGTTGGTATCGACGCAGACTGAGAACCTGGGTGTGCCAGGTTCAAATCCAAGTCATTCCACTGAAAACGCTTCCATCAAACCCATATGACACTTGTGTCTAATCTCCTGGAGGGGGGATAAATAGAAATCAGATTAACACTTGTCCACGGGTGGCCTCGACCTTGATAAAGTGGTGGTTTCTGTTTTTTAAAAGAAAGTTGTAGATTTATCTATTCAGTTGTTAGTGTACTTTTCCTGCATACTATACTTAAGGAGAGACTTATATAGTAATCTATTTCTACTTATGCTAAGTATGTATATCAATTAGCCAGTATCACCACATCTCCCTGAAACGTATAGGCTTTATGCCTCTTGTGCATCTTGCACTTCTTCTAATGATCATTTCATTTTCGATATTACTTTCATCTTCTCTCTCTCTCTTATTTCATTCTCTGGGAGATCTCGACTTATCTCGCACTAAACTGTAACCAGGGTCGTCCCCTTTCATACTTTGATCCGAATCTGACTCCGAATCCTCATTTTGACCTGCTTGATCTTGCATTGTTTCATCTTCTGACGTTTCATTCTGTACAGGTTGTTCTAATAACTCAAAAACGGAAGGGGTCTAAGCAATTTACTCATTTTGCTCTTCGTATTCACCCTGGGACCTTATTTGATCTGCATGGGTCAACACACTGTTTCCGCTTTCTCTATTTATTATAGCTGTATTGTGGCCTTTTTGCACGATAAATTCTGTCCTTTGTGTATTTGATTCTTTGTTCTTTTTGTACCAGCTTTTTTCATTTGTAGAATACGACATAGTTAACGGAGATCTAATTTGTCTTCTCATTAAAACTGATGGGTTTTCTAATCTTCTCGTGTGTAGTATTGTTCGATAGCTTAAAAGCAGCCTTGGTAAAAAAACTTCTATTTTTTCTTTTTGCTGAGAACATGCTTTTAGTCTAATTTTTACGATCTGCACCATTCTTTCCACCAACCCATTCGATTGAGGGTGATATGGCGGTGTCTTATACGGTTTACATCCTATTTTTTCCAATAAATTAAGACCTTCATCACAAAATTTTGGAGCATTGTCAGATACTAGGGATTTTGGGATACCCATTCTAGAGAATATAACCCTTAGAATCTGTTTTATGGCAGAACTTTTCTTGTCCAGCACACGGACTACTTCAGGCCAGGCTGAAAAAGAGTCTACTAATATTAATAAGAGTCTCACTCCAGAAATGTACGCATGATCCATATGCACACGACTCCATGGCTTTACTTCTCTGGGCCATGAATGTAAAATATTCTGTGTAAAAATTTTTAATTCTCTACATTTTTTTGCATCTTTTTATATATTCTTCGATATCTCGTAAATATCCCGGTCACCATGCTTCTAGTTTTATTCTTTTTTGTGTGGCCGCTACTCCTCAGTGTATATCATCATGTTCACTTTTTATCACCAAATTTCTTTGTGTTTCTGGGGAAATTACCAAATCTCCATTACAAATCACTCCTTTTTCTATCGTTAATTTATGCCTTATTTCTTTGTAAGGTCTCTCTGCTTTGGAACAATTTCCCCATATATTTGTTTCTTATCCTCGATGTTATCCTACTTAGTACTGGATCATGTCTAGTTTCCATAGCCATTCTATCTAAAGATAACACATCAGTCTCTACCCAATGTAAGAATGTATCTTCAAATTCTTCTTCTGTTTAATGTTTTGACTTCTTGTAAAATCGCAACCTTGATAGTGCATCTACGTGTGGAATTGAATTTCCTTTGACATATTCTATATCAAAGTTAAATGGCATTAACTTTATTGCCCACCTTAATATTGTCGATGTCGTAACTTTGGGTAATTCTTTTCTTGAATTGAATATAAATTCCAATGGTCTATGATCACTTCTCAAGAGAAATTATTTTCCAATTAGACATTGTTAAACCCTGGTGGTGCACCATACAATGGCCAATGCTTCTTTCTCTATATTTGAATAATTACATTCAGTGTTCGTTAGTCTTCTTGATACATACATAGGATGTCCTTCTTGTGATAATATTCCAGATATTGAATGTTCACTTGCATCTGTGATTAACGTAATGTCCTTTTTGGGATCAAACATTTTTACTACTAGTTTCTTTGCCATAACTAATTTCAATCTCTCAAAAGCTTTTTGTTGCTTTCCTGACCAAATAAATTCAACATTCTTTTTTCTTAAATTTGCAAACGGTTCAGTCAGGTCTGTATATTTTGGTAAATATCGCCTGTAGAAATTGACTAATCCCCAAATAAATTCTTTTTTGTTTGTAGATATTTTTTAATATTTTTTCTATTACAGCTTGATCTGGGAATACCCTAAAAATGATATATTACAACTATTGTTTACGCATTTTTTTAATTTATAGTCATTCCCACATTTCTTATTTGTTCAAGAAGATGTCGGTTTTCTTTTTTAATTCAATTTCATTATTTGCTCCTGTGCAAATATTGTCTTGGTAACAGACCATATTTTTTTTTATATCTTCTCCTAAAACCTGTTCGATGGCGTTTGGTGTTTTTATTCTATATGGCATTCTTTTCCATCTTAGCAACCCTATTGCCGTATTTATCGTTATTACTTCTTTGAAATTATCATCTATTGGAATTTGTTGGTATGCTGTTTTCTCATCTATTTTTGTAAAAACGCTCATTCCTGCCAGCGCATGTAATGCAACCTCCACATTAGGTATAGGATACGAATCCGAGCGAACTTTGTGCTTTACACCTATTTTATAATCTCCACATATACGTATGTCTCCGTCTGACTTTCTCAAAACTACAATAGGTGATGCCCACTTGCTATTCCCAGGTGAAACATGTTCAATAAGGTCCTGTTAAATTAATTTTCATAGTTTTGCTACTACTAATGGCAACAAAGTTACTGGTAATTTTCGTGCTTCATTTTAAGAGGGGGTAACATTTTCTTTTAATTTTAAACTAACTTTGTAGTTTTTTAATTTTACGTTTTTTTCCCATTTTTATCTCATTAATTAGTTTGATAGAATTTATTTTAAGCACATCGTTTCCAAGGAGTCCGTGGTTCTTTTTACAATTTGTGTCCATTATATGTATTACCTGGAATTTGTCTTTTAACTCTCAGGAACCTTCAAAGTATCCTAATTTTCTTATGACCGATCCATCAAATTGGCGGATTTGTACACGGCTCTTTCGTAAAGTCGGATTTCCGATGCGTTCCCAGAAATATTTTGGTATAAAATCGACTTCGCAATCTAGTGAGCGAGTTCTTTTCTCTTCTCTATAACCTCTTTTTCACAGAAGAGACGTTGCTAGTCTTTCTCTACTCTATTGTTATTTCGATGTAAGGTGTTCAACTGAGCTCCAATCTCTGGTTTCTCCTTGTAAGACATTCACAGCAAGAACTCGTTTTCTACCACAAATAAAACTTTCCTTTCCTCCTCCATGTGCCTAGCGTCAGTCAGAATTGCCAGAGTTTCTTTCCAAGAACTACGTCTATGGAACACATTACAACGGAACTGCTTCCCTGCAGACCACAGCATGGTCGTCTTCAAATCTAATGTCAACAAATACTTGCCATAAACTCTCAGCAAGTACCGGATGATAGCTAAGTGGTTAGAAGCACCGACTGTCGTGTATAGTTTCGATTCCGGCTTTTATTACCAAATTGCAGAAGAAAAAGATGAAATTACGTAGGATAAAAAAAGGTTTCTTTATTTATTTATATGCTTTTTTTTAGTGTGTATTCTTTTTATCAAAGGACAAATGAAACCTTTCTCTGTTTTCCGACATGTAATTATATGAATAATAACTGAAATAGATCATTTTTCCAATTCAAAAGTACTTCCTATAGTAAGAAACTATTTACTTTCACACTATTTAATAAGATACAATTTTCCTGAAAGATTGAGTGAGATTTACATTTCCAGACTTTTTTTCTCTCGATATTATTCAATTCTTTTAGAAACATAAACAACAACATCTGCTTATATATATATATATATATATATATATATATATATATATATATATATATATATATTAAATTCCCGAAACAGTTTTTCATGGTAAACAACTGATGATCCCTTAAATAATGTTAAGACTAGTGTACTTGGAAGCAAACTAATATAGTAACTAGAAAAAATAATTTGACTTACATGAGTGATTTTCTACTGAACGACTTGGGACTAACATTTTTTTTTCTTTTTTTCTTTTCCTTATATAGTTTTAATGGTTGAGAAACCTCCGAGACTATATATATATATATTTTATTTTATTTTTCCTCCCAATATGTCTACCCTACATGTATCTGTACTTGCATGACATTTTTTTCTCTATATTATCATCCTGATGAAGTCTTATAAATAAAGACGAAACGTTGATGTACACATAAAAAACATCCATTTTTTTTTGGTTTTCCTTTTTCATTTTCCCATCACGTCGGATTACCTTCATCCTTCTCTTCCCATATATATATATATATATATATATATATATATATATATATATATATATATATATATATATATTACCTACGTACGTTGTTGTTTCAAGCTTACGGCTATCATCAGCGCAGGGAAATAACAATCTCAGACGGTCACAGGGCGCAAACCCGGTTCATTTAGACACCTGAAATCTGTAAGCGTTCAATTAGTCCTCGGGGCCACGAGAGATTGTCGTGGGCCTATATATATATATATATATATATATATATATATATATATATATATATATATATATATATATAAAACCAAGCTTCTCTCCTTTCACCACCAACGCTCCAATCATCACTTTGCTTCAATTGAAATTAATGGCTCTCTCCTTGAAAAAGCCCCCTGCTTTGATAAGCTTCTAGGACTGACTTTCACCTCAGACCTAAAATGGAAGACTTACATAAAATCTGTTGCTAAGGTCGCTAGAAAAATGGTTGAATCCTTCTACCACTCAAGAAACTATCTCTCTCCTGACGGAGATGGAATACTGTTGCCACATCTGGGGAGGTGCTGCTCAGAGCACCCTTTCCTGCCTTGACAGAGTACAAAACCGACTTCGAAACCTGGTGGTGGTGGTGGTGGTGGAGGTGGTGGTGGTGGAGGGGTCCTCTTCTCTTCCCTACAGCCTCTTTCTCACAGAAGAAACGTTGCTAGTCTTTCTCTACTCTATCGTTATTTTCATGCTAGGTGTTCGACTTAGCTCCAATCTATGTCCCCCCCCCCCTGTAAAACATTTACAACAAGAACTCGTCTAGCTACAACCACTGTAGATAATTTTCCTCTCTCCCTCTGTGTATCTAACAGTAAACAGAACTTCCATGAGCGAAGCTTCTGTCCAAGAACTATTCGTCTGTGGAACACAATACCAAGGGGCTGCTTCCCAGCTGATTAAAGCATGGTCGTTTTCAAGTCCAATGTTAACAAATTCTTGTTGAGCCGTCCTATTAAATAACCTAATTTCTGGCCAGTCTCAATCATTGTTACCAATCCTTACGTTGTTGTTTCACTGACATCCTGACAAATTCAATAATCCTTACCCTCAAGTGGCTTAAGAAAAAAGTAAATACCATCATTCTCTTCTGATATTAGTTTTGTTTATTTACTTACATAAAGATATTAGTTTTGTTTATTTACTTACATAAAGATGTTAGTTTTGTTTATTTACTTACATAAAGATGTTAGTTTTGTTTATTTACTTACATAAAGATATTAGTTTTGTTTATTTACTTACATAAAGATATTAGTTTTGTTTATTTACTTACATAAAGATATTAGTTTTGTTTATTTACTTACATAAAGATATTAGTTTTGTTTATTTACTTACACAAAGATATTAGTTTTGTTTATTTACTTACATAAAGATGTTAGTTTTGTTTATTTACTTACATAAAGATATTAGTTTTGTTTATTTACTTACATAAAGATGTTAGTTTTGTTTATTTACTTACATAAAGATATTAGTTTTGTTTATTTACTTACACAAAGATATTAGTTTTGTTTATTTACTTACATAAAGATATTAGTTTTGTTTATTTACTTACATAAAGATATTAGTTTTGTTTATTTACTTACATAAAGATATTAGTTTTGTTTATTTACTTACACAAAGATATTAGTTTTGTTTATTTACTTACACAAAGATATTAGTTTTGTTTATTTACTTACATAAAGATGTTAGTTTTGTTTATTTACTTACATAAAGATATTAGTTTTGTTTATTTACTTACATAAAGATATTAGTTTTGTTTATTTACTTACATAAAGATATTAGTTTTGTTTATTTACTTACATAAAGATATTAGTTTTGTTTATTTACTTACATAAAGATATTAGTTTTGTTTATTTACTTACATAAAGATATCAGTTTTGTTTATTTACTTACATAAAGATATTAGTTTTGTTTATTTACTTACATAAAGATATTAGTTTTGTTTATTTACTTACATAAAGATGTTAGTTTTGTTTATTTACTTACATAAAGATATCAGTTTTGTTTATTTACTTACATAAAGATATTAGTTTTGTTTATTTACTTACATAAAGATGTTAGTTTTGTTTATTTACTTACATAAAGATATTAGTTTTGTTTATTTACTTACATAAAGATATTAGTTTTGTTTATTTACTTACATAAAGATGTACCGAGAAAGCTGCCATTTGTCTGCTTTGAAAAAAAGGGATAAATATGTGAAATGAAGAGAACAATTTTGATGTTAATTCAAACACAATGATCAATAGAAAAGGACGCAATATCGAACCGTGATGGAAACCACATTTTACTTTACACTGATCAAAAATCGGTCATTGATACTGAGCCTACTTTTAGAATTTCTGTACACAGACTGGACAACATACACAATTCACTCAACAACACTGAGTCTTCTCATTCCCCATCAAAGCTCAACTCTAGAAACACAGCCGAACACCTTTTTACAGAATTCCTTGTATAATGCCTCATGCACAATAATGAATAGCCAAGGACTCAATACCGTGATGAGCATCAGAATTTATCTCAAACTCATCATCAAAGAAGTCATTGACACAACCCCTTTATCTCAAACTGATCAGTAAAGGAGTAAGTAAAACAACGCCTTTATCTAAAACTCATCATTAAAGGAGTCAGTGACAGGAGTCCTTTTATCTAAAACTCATCATGAAAGGAGTCTTTGACACGACCCCTTTATCTCAAACTTATCATAGAAAGAGTCTTTGACACGACCCCTTTATCTCAAACTTATCATAGAAAGAGTCTTTGACACGACCCCTTTATCTGAAACTCATCATGGAAGGGGTCTTTAACACGACCCCTTTATCTCAAACTTATCATTAATAAAGTCTTTGACACGACCCCTTTTATCTAAAACTCATCATGAAAGGAGTCTTTGACACGATCCCTTTTATCTCAAATTCATCATTAAAAGAGTATTTGACACGACCCTTTTATCTCAAACTCATCATTTAAGGAGACTTTGACACGACCCCTTTATCTCAAACTCATCATGAAAGGAGTCTTTGACACGACCCCTTTATCTCAAACTCATTATTAAAGGAGTATTTGACACAACCCCTTTTATCTCAAACTAATCATGAAAGGAGTCTTTGACACGACTCCTTTATCTAAAACTCATCATGAAAGGAGTCTTTGACACGACCCCTTTTATCTCAAACTAATCATGAAAGGAGTCTTTGACACGACCCCTTTTATCTTAAACTAATCATGAAAGGAGTCTTTGACACGACCACTTTATCTCAAACTCATCATGAAAGGAGACTTTGACACAAACCTTTTTATCTCAAACTCATTATTTAAGGAGTCTTTGACACGATCCCTTTTATCTAAAACTCATCATGAAAGGAATCTTTTACACGACCCCTTTTATCTCAAACTCATCATGAAAGGAGTCTTTGACACAACCCCGTTATCTCAAACTCATCATGAAAGGAGTCTTTGACACGACCCCTTTATCTCAAACTCCCTTGCTTCTATCAAGAAACACAATCCATTCATCAGCACGGAGTCTTCTCACTTCCAACGAAAGTCCAGCTCAAAGATCATAGCCAAACACTTTTTTCAGGGTCGACAAAAGCAAATAATAACTTTTTTTTTCTGTTAAAATAGTTGTCTTGCAACTGCCTCAAAATGAAAATAACATTTTTTGTGGCACACCGAAGTCATAAAGCCAAACTTCATTCCATCGATTGCAATCTATTTCTCTATCACCCTTTTCATTACCTCATCAAGCAATTTCAATTCACGCTAATTACTCTTTTCCAATGCATCACCCTCTCCCTTATTCAATAAAACTATTCTTCCTATCATAAGGAATATTGCCATTTTTGATCAGCAAGTTCGCAAGATCAATCACTAAAATAGCACTAGCCATTTAAGATGTTTTCAATATCTCCAATAAAGAAAGGCCATTCTTCATTTTAGCGATCGATCCTGCTACTATTCCTACAGAAATATGAATGGGCGGGCAAACAACCGGAGCAGCACAAGAAAGCTTATCAGCATCTCAAGACAACTCCTCATAATGCTGTTTCCAAGCTAGTGTTTTTTACAGAGTGGCCAATGAAAGATTTTCAGCACTGTTCCTGACACATGTGTCACCAACTACATTTTTGTTTTCGCTTCACATCTTCTTGGCAATCCTGAATATATAATTCTTGCCAAAAAACACATCAGTAAACTTCATCTTCTCAGCTTCCCACTTGACAGTAGAGACAGCCTGCTTGGCTGCACGTTTTTCCCCAAGATACTCATCTTTACTGCTATCCAGCTTAACATATTTTTTTATATGAAAATCGCTCCAGACAAGGCATGAAGCCACCTGATGTATGCACGCATACCGGTTCACATCATCAAGCTCTCATAGGAAGCATCAAGACCTGCCTGCGGTATATAACCTGGTAATACATTGAGGATGTTGTTCACCATAAGGTTGATAACAAAGATCCTGAAAGAAATACGTTTAATATCAAAGACTTACAACCCAACCCTCTGCTAGAAGTACCCCAACACCTCCAGTCCATTCCTTGTTACTCACCCAAAAGAACTTGTATCTAAAGTCCTTTCCAGAAATCATTTTTGCTGATATCACTCCTCACCTAACCTCTTGAAAGCAGCGGAGGTCAATCGCTCTTTTAACAACTTCACCCAAACTATCTCAGATGGTACGAACATTCCAGTAACCAGTTCGAAAGCGATTGGAATCAAAGTTCAGTTTAGCTGTCTTGTTTTACGGCATATCAACCCTTTTCGGGTTATTTAATGCCGAATCTGCTCTGAATATTTATTCATGGTGTTTGGTTTGGTTGTTTTGTTTTACGGCATATCAACCCTTTTCAGGTTATTTAATGCTAAATCTGCTCTGAATATTTATTCATGGTGTTTGGTTTGGTTGTTTTGTTTTACGGCATATCAACCCTTTTCGGGTTATTTAATGCTAAATCTGCTCTGAATATTTATTCATGGTATTTGGTTTGGTTGTTTTGTTTTACGGCATATCAACCCTTTTCAGGTTATTTAATGCTGAATCTGCTCTGAATATTTATTCATGGTATTTGGTTTGGTTGTTTTGTTTTACGGCATATCAACCCTTTTCAGGTTATTTAATGCTAAATCTGCTCTGAATATTTATTCATGGTGTTTGGTTTGGTTGTTTTGTTTTACGGCATATCAACCCTTTTCGGGTTATTTAATGCTAAATCTGCTCTGAATATTTATTCATGGTGTTTGGTTTGGTTGTTTTGTTTTACGGCATATCAACCCTTTTCAGGTTATTTAATGCTGAATCTGCTCTGAATATTTATTCATGGTATTTGGTTTGGTTGTTTTGTTTTACGGCATATCAACCCTTTTCGGGTTATTTAATGCTGAATCTGCTCTGAATATTTATTCATGGTATTTGGTTTGGTTGTTTTGTTTTACGGCATATCAACCCTTTTCGGGTTATTTAATGCTGAATCCGCTCTGAATATTTATTCATGGTATTTGGTTTGGTTGTTTTGTTTTACGGCATATCAACCCTTTTCAGGTTATTTAATGCTGAATCTGCTCTGAATATTTATTCATGGTATTTGGTTTGGTTGTTTTGTTTTACGGCATATCAACCCTTTTCAGGTTATTTAATGCTGAATCTGCTCTGAATATTTATTCATGGTATTTGGTTTGGTTGTTTTGTTTTACGGCATATCAACCCTTTTCAGGTTATTTAATGCTGAATCTGCTCTGAATATTTATTCATGGTATTTGGTTTGGTTGTTTTGTTTTACGGCATATCAACCTTTGTTGAGGCAAAATGTTTTTGTTTTTAGTTTTGCAGAACAAGATTGAGTTTTGCAAAGGGAAAGGAAAAAAAACAATAACATCAATGTTTGGTGCATTTTAAGTCAGAAGCCGGTATCTTCAGACAGCCTGATTTGGTAACCCCAGCCCATTTCAGATGGACATTCCCCGTTGAGATATATTTATAATGTGACAAGGGGTAGGTACTCACTGGCATGAAGTTCTTTTTGTCTGCGGGTGTCCCAATAGAGATGCGACACCAGATAATTTGACACACACATGATAATGCCTCTATTAGTAGAATGTCAGTTTTGAAGGGGCAGTTGGGGGGAGGGGGGATAAGGGTTAATGAGACAGGATGATGGCCAGCTAAAACATGAGGAACACTATGGGAGTACTAACATTGATCAATGGTATGAATTATGTTTGATTAATTAATGGGGTGGTTTATGAGAAGAATTCATTAGCATTGGATTTGAAGACGATCCGGGTGTTAATCAGCAGGGAAGCAGTTCTGCGATAATGTGTTCCACAGGTGGGAAGTTTTTGCGAAAAAGCTCTTTCCATGGAAATTCCGCCTGACATGGAAGGAGAAAGAAAAGTTTTTTTTGTTGTGTTAGGAAGAGGAGTTCTTGTTGCGAATGTCTTACAAAAATTGGAGCTCAGTCGAGCATCTTCTATGGAAATAACGATGGAGTAGAGAGAGAGAGAGAGAGAGAGAGAGAGATCTTCTGTGAGAAAGGGGTTATAGGGAACAGTAGAGATCACTCCCCACTAGATTTCAAAATCAAGTTGGGCTGATGGGTGCCATATAGTATCTGTCCATGTTGTTGGAACTCTACATTTTATGAACTATTAGCAGGACTACCCGGTGTTGCCTGGGACAAAAGTGTAACATATTTCAACTAAAGTTTCTATTTCTCTCTCTTCCGCCCCCCCCCCCCCCGTTTTCCCTTCCCCACTCTTTATTCTCCGCCAGGCCCATTTTCCTCTTTGGACATACACACACACTTTTATAGATTATTTGAGGAATGAGTTGGCGTAAGAAGAAATAACTCATTAGAAAAAAATTACTTCCCTCACGTTAGTACATCAATTCTCTAGGAAACAGACCTCCTCCTCCCCCGCCTCCGTTGAAACCTGACCTGGTTACTCTCAAAGAATAAATATTTTTTTCTTAATTTTAGATATTATCTTCCCGGGGCAACGCCGATCAAGAAAATATCAACTTTGTGTGTGTTTGTTTAGTAGTTTTGAACTTTTAGCTGGACATACACAGACAACTGCAGAAGACTACCCAAATGAGAAAGATTAGCTGGTTGAATTCCGTTTGGGTTCCCACATTTTTAGCTACAAAATCCAAACGCTACAGATTGTATTAAGATTCTGTCAGCAAAAGAAATATAAAACTCAGTGAATAAACATATTTAATTGTTAATAACACAGCGTTATCGATTCATTTGGATAAAACCCTTTTTTGTTTCCGTTACCGCGACCCGCACTGGAATTGATTCCAGACAGGACGCACACACAACGAAGATGATTATGGACCTCAACTAGTACTATAACAGTGACGATAACACTTGACCATGTGGCATTGTGACAGCACACCTTGCTACAAATTTACAAGTTTAAGTGGTTTTAAGTAATGCCTGGGAGTATGATATCATGATAACAGAACAGATACTACACTACCTCCTTCACTTGAATTGAGCATTGAAAGATAGTATATTAGTCTGAAATAGTATAGTAAACTGAATTAATTATTAAAAGATAGTAATAGTATAGTTCGGCTTCAGACAGACAGATACCAAATCTCCATTAGTAATAGATTAATAGTAGTAGTAGTAGTAATAGTAGTATAATTTTTGACAGAATTTTATGTCAAGGACAATTCATACAAACTTTTGTGTAATTTTAACTGCTAGTTATTAATCTAAACATGTTTATTACTATCAGCAGTAGATATAATGATCAGAATTTTTTGTACTTTTTAGGAATAGGTATCCAAGAAAATTTCAGTACTTATGTCATCAATCCTGAGTTTCACAAGACACTTCCGAGACTGGCGAACATTAACGAATTTCATCGAACAATCTACATAATACGAACTGAAATCTTAATTTTTACTCAAACCCTAAACTAAGTTTTAGTTTGCAAAGTTGGTTTAGTTCGGTTCGTATCGTGTAGACACATCGGAACTCGATTTGGTTTTTCTTCCCTCGTAACCAGAACTGTTTACGTCATGACTGCAAATTTCTGGATACCTATTCCTAAAAAGCACCGAATTTTTAGCCTCCTCCAACGCATGACAGATTTGAAATGTTACGGTTTGATGCATGTCAAATTTGGTGCAATTCTGTCGAGTAGTTTCGAATCCTATACGTGACAAACAGACAGATAAAATATGCTCAATTACAACAGATTCATATTCACTGGATATTGGTTAGAAGGGGGGGGGGGGTAATAAAATTTCTAGAAAGTTCACTCAGTAGATTTTAAAGTAATAAGTGTATTCATCATCATATTCGGTTTAACGTTCATTTTACATGCTGGCGTATGTTGGACGGCTTTTAGAAAGTTGACTTTCAAACTCACCTATCTTTGGCTAGGACTTTATCCCTCAAGTTCATCTTTATCACTTCTCCTATGAACTGACCCTGCTACCTTAACTGTTCTACATTTACTAACCCAAGAACTCATTTGTTCTTTTAACGTGACCATACCAAAAGTCCTGTTCTGCACACATCTCCTATACTGTCCATATTTTGTCTTCCTTTGATATCAGATTGTCTTTAAGACTCATATTACAACTCCATCGTATCATTCTCATTTCATTTCTCCACATGCAACGAATGTCCACAACCTTCACTGGCTAGGTTTCACTTCCATACATCACATTGTGTACACACGCCTGATAGACCCTTCTCCTGGTCGTATAGTGGTTAGTAATGGCTCACATAAAAAAATTCAATCATTTATATGCAACAGTAAACACTTAACAGAAAAGAAAACAATTTTTTTTAATGTAAAAAAAAAAAAAATGAAAAAAATAATGTAAAATCAAAAAAATGAATGAAAACGCATATATTTTTTAATATTTAAATTTATCATAAATATCCATATATAATCTATATATTAATACGATAGCGTGTGCGTTCGTGTGTCACGCTTACATCAAAAGCTCTGCGCATGCGTGCCGCACCTAGATTTGGAAAAGCATTCAAGTCACCTAATTTTCGTAATATTTTCCAGTATTTCCTTTTGGCGTAACGGTTAGCGACGTAGGATTTTAACGTAGGAGTTTATAGTTCGATCCCAACCAACCTCTAAGATTTTTTTTTCTACATCGAAGGGGGGGGGGAGGGGAGTAGGGAGGGGACGACCGGGAAGACACATATTAATACTATAGCGTGTGTGTTATTTTGTGTGTCACGCTTACATCAAAAGCAACGACCTTCCGAATCTTTGTATGCTACTCATGAATTGGAGCCAAATTTAATTTAATCTAAAGCATTTACAAAGTAAGTTTTAGTCGTCGAAATATTACCTTCACTAGAAATATTGTATATAAAGAAGTTTTGTAAATTGTTTCATGTATTGTTCATTTTTTTAAAATAAATATACAAGTCAAATCTAATCATATTTTATTAAAACATGTATAGGTTAGGAACAAGATAATTAGTATTGGAAACAACGTTTCGTGTAATTTACACGGGTCCCGCTAGTTGCTATTAACATATTAGCAAACTTTTTTCTTTTTAACTACTTTTCTTTATCTGCAGACTGTAGTACCCAAGCCAACTGTCCAAAATTTCAAGAGAAAGCAGTATATATTAAGATCAGATTCAACTTAAAAAGGATTCAAATTGTGGGTGCGCGAATATAAAAAAAAAAAAATAGCGCTTGATGTAAATTATGACAAAAACATTTTTTTTTTCCCCCGGTGCCAAGTTATAAAACCAAAATCAGAAATTTCATATTACACCAAAATTTTAGATTGGTTTAAACAAATACCATAAATATAATTACTCGCATGCTAACCTACGAGCATTTATTTTATGAAAATCAACTTCTACAGTTATGGATGGCCCAAACAACTTACAATTTTTCTTCATCTCTCCTGAAGCCAAGCCCAGTCTAATGATCCTAAATCAGCAGTGAAAATAATGATATTAGTGTGAATTATAAAATATTGATTTAAATAAGTGATACTAAAACAGGCGTCCATAAATGCGTTAGCTAGAAAAACAGGAGAAAAAGTGTCGGGAAGACACACCAGAAGAATGAACGAAGATTATATTGGGTTGGTAACTAACTTCCTGTCATTTTTTTAAAAAACTTTGGAATATATTTTTTTTGAGAACTCTACTCTGGAATCAATTTGGGCACTTCTGCATTCTTTATGAACCCGCAGATTTTCTGTCCTTCTACTGAAAATAAAGGGAAGTAATTCAACCGGAAGTGACTTATTTACAACCTTAAAAAAATGCAAGACTGATTTGTTTTTGGGTAACAAGAAACAATTAACAATTGTTTTTTTTATTATATAAATTAAAAATTTTATAAATAAAAATGTAAAGTTTGGGGTGGGAGGGAATGAATTTTTTGGTCAACATTGATTTTGCTTTTATTTTTTTTAAATATATTGTAGTTGAAAAGTTTTGTTTGGTGAGATTTTTTTTATCTAAATGAAAAGTTTTCATTGGGGGGGGGGACTGTATTTTTTTGTCCTTTTTCTTTTATTGAACAGGATAAAGTTCTGCAATTTGATTTATAATGGCTTCCATGGGGTTAGCAGAAAACTTCTGCCGCCACATAAATTCCATTAAGTAAGACTCCACCATTTGCGTGTGGGTGCCACATTCTATTTTCTAACGCATTTTGGCCTTTTGCCACATGTTTTCCACATGATTTGTTGTGGCACCTGTGGATGGCGATGTGCCTGTAAAAAATCGATTGTTTTTTGCGTCTGGTTCATTAAATTACCAATGTCGCGAAGATTCAACTCATTTAACTCCATTTTCTAAAAACTAAATTCTACTTCAACTCCCGGTAAATTCAACTTCCGGTGAATTCTGAATGAATGGTACTTGGAGAAAAAAAAACGGAACTCTTCAATTTCGATTTCTTAATCGGCTGCGGGTTCATAAAGAATGCAGAAGTGCCAAATAAAAATTAATGCGAATAAAAAAAAAAATTAATGCGAATAAAAAAAAGTAGATTACAAATTGAGGCACTTCTGCATTCTTTATGAACCCGCAGCCGATTAAGAAATCGAAATTGAAGAGTTCCGTTTTTTTTTCTCCAAGTACCATTCATTCAGAATTCACCGGAAGTTGAATTTACCGGGAGTTGAAGTAGAATTTAGTTTTTAGAAAATGGAGTTAAATGAGTTGAATCTTCGCGACATTGGTAATTTAATGAACCAGACGCAAAAAACAATCGATTTTTTACAGGCACATCGCCATCCACAGGTGCCACAACAAATCATGTGGAAAACATGTGGCAAAAGGCCAAAATGCGTTAGAAAATAGAATGTGGCACCCACACGCAAATGGTGGAGTCTTACTTAATGGAATTTATGTGGCGGCAGAAGTTTTCTGCTAACCCCATGGAAGCCATTATAAATCAAATTGCAGAACTTTATCCTGTTCAATAAAAGAAAAAGGACAAAAAAATACAGTCCCCCCCCCAATGAAAACTTTTCATTTAGATAAAAAAAATCTCACCAAACAAAACTTTTCAACTACAATATATTTAAAAAAAATAAAAGCAAAATCAATGTTGACCAAAAAATTCATTCCCTCCCACCCCAAACTTTACATTTTTATTTATAAAATTTTTAATTCATATAATAAAAAAAACAATTGTTAATTGTTTCTTGTTACCCAAAAACAAATCAGTCTTGCATTTTTTTTAGGTTGTAAATAAGTCACTTCCGGTTGAATTACTTCCCTTTATTTTCAGTAGAAGGACAGAAAATCTGCGGGTTCATAAAGAATGCAGAAGTGCCCTGTTTATTTTCAGATCATCAAAATGGAATGTCATTAAGAAAAATTAACATTCGACACCTTCATTTTGCCATTTTTTTTTTTCGTTTTGATTTCTACCAACGAGGTATGAAAATTTTGTTGAACGTTGGGAAAAAATTCTAAACAACAATAAGAGAGAATATGTTATTAATTAATTTGTTGTTATTTTTTGTTAAAGCTTTTAAATTTAAATTTAAAAATAAAACAGCGGGAACTTGGTTACCAACCTAATAGATTTAAATAAGTGATGTTACAAGAGTCGTCCGTAAATGTGTTTAGTTAGAAAAACAAGAGAAAGTGTCTTGAGGATATCGGCAGAAGAAGAAATAAAGAGAAAAATAGTGCGGAAAGGAATGAGCGAAAAAGATTAAGAAAGGACATTGAGATGGCGATATTGAATTTTCTCGCTCACACGAGACATGGGCGGCATCGACGAGCACTCTCAAGAGACTGCAGCGCAACGAAAGAGCCATGTCAAACCAAAAGACGAGACTATCCTCGAGACTCTTATCTCTAGGCTCGGTATACAAAAAATATCTGATAAATTAAATAAGTAGTTAAAGTCATAAAAAAAATAAAATAAGTAATTAAAATCATAAAAAAAAAAATCAGTTATAGTTTTAGTTTTATTACATTTGCTGTGGATATTAATATTTACTGCGTTATAAGCAATATTGCCATCCACACGTTTTTTGAGATTTGAAACACCTACCATTTGACAAAGAGGTCTTCCCTGAAATATATTATGGAACACGGTCACACAGATTAGATAAGTGTTGAAGTTTTGCCTAATCAAGTAAGATTTGCTATATGAAAAAAAAAATTATTAAAAAAGTTTTTGAAAAAATATATAATTAAAATCACTTGTTGAGTAGAATGAGATGGCTTGACCATGTCGAGCGAAACTTCAGCTGGATCTCCCAGGTAAGAAACATGTCGATCGAATCAAGTCAGCAGGCGGAAGACCAAAGCTCTCTTCGGATGAGTTGTGTAAACGCAATTGTGCAGCCCTGGGGATTGCTAACTTAGATTCTCGTGACAGCCGAACCTGGAGAGGAAAAATTCAATCAAGACTGACAGACAGAGCCCCCACCCTATCATAGGGGACTAATCAAAGACCTGTTAAAAATAAATCTGATGGTGACGATGACACGCCCTTATTCCGAATTTGTGCCCGTGGGCCACCATCAGTGGACTGTTTCTCTTGTACTAAACGGTCATAAACAATTTTTTTAAAGTTTAATTTAAACGGTTTCAAATCGATATAAATAATTGCACACTAAAAATAATTAAATTAAAAAAAAAAATCGATTTTTTTTTTAATCAAATTATTTCATGGTCTTAAGTAATCAAGTAAAAAATTGCTTGATATTCAATTTTCATTAAAAAAAATATTCCAGCAAATTGTAAACATAAAATTTTCCTGAAAAAGATTTTATATGATTTTTTTTGAAAAATTTAATTTGGAGCAGGAGAGTCAGTCTGTTGATGTCGGCCCATGGCCACGAATTCTGGAATAGAGGCGTGTGAGTGAGAAAATTTAATATCGGCGTATAGATAAATGCTATTGTGATAGTTGGTTTAGGATTGAACCCGTGTTCTGAAAAGCTGGAATAAAATAAGATTCTCTGTATTACTTGGATTATTGTTCTTATATTGGATGTTATTTTCACAACGTTTTGGCCGATGTAACCTCCAGCCTTCTTCATGTGCGTCTTGTCGAATTCGGTAATCTTTATGTAGAACTCGGGAATCTGTACAGAACCCTTTATTTAACGGGGGTAGTTTACTCTCATTCCATCAGCCATAACCGGGTAGAGTTGTTAGTTTATTTATCACTTAAATCCAGTCATGGACACACGTCCATTTGTCTAAACCGCCATCTTTGTTTTCCCAGCCAAAAACCAACAATAACAAGCAAGGGAGATCAATCTAAAAGCTTATCATAAAGGAATAGAACCCTTATATCTCAATAGGAAGGAGATAACTTAACAGAAGTCTTCAGTAATTCGTAATTGTATTCTTAATATCGCCCATACTGAGTATTGAACCTTCAACCACCAGAAGACTGTCACTTTGAACTGATTATTACTTAATACTTTTATCCGTTGCACTAGTTCTTGTGGACAATAAATAAAATAAAAAATAATAAGATTATCAGGTATTAAGACTTTTCGTAATTATAAAAGTCTGATTTTCATCGCCTTCAGAAACTGCATCAACAATGAAGAAGTCTGCCACATCATCAAATAACATGCGACTTACTACAAATATCTGCTGAAGCGAAGAAGAGAAAGTATGTAACATGTTCCGAAGAGCACTCGGAACTCCAAGATCATCGATCAAGGAACGGTGCAAGGGAAGAAGAAGACTGATCGGACTAGGATTAACTTTGCCAGAACTCGGACAATCGTCTCTAACCGCCAGAAACTGGAAACATCTTATATTATAGTCATAACAGCAGGATTTCAAGATGAGTAATCGTAAGAAAGTATATGATGTTTTTTTAAAATAACCCATCATCATCATCATCATCATCATCATCATACTATTTGGTTTAACGTCTGTTTTACATGTTGGCATGCGTTGGACGGCTTTAAGAAATTGACTTCCAAACTAACCTATCTCTGACCAGGTCTTTATTTATCCCTTTCTCTCAGATCCATTTTTATCATTTCTTTCCATGTTTCCTTGACTATCCCCTGTGAACTGAACCTGATACTTCAACTGTTCTACATCTACTAATCCAAGAACTCTAATCTATTCTTTCAATGTGGCTACACCATCGAAGTCTACTCTTCTGCACACATCTTCCTATACTGTCCAGATTTAAACTTCCTCTGAGGTCATCAAAACTAAGTCCGTCTTTAAGACTCACATTAGACATCCATTTTATCATTCTATTATTTCTCTCCATGCCACGCATGTCCTCAACCCTCACTAGCTAGGTTTCACTTCCATATATCATCACACTGTGTACACATACCTGATAGATTCTTCCCTTCGTTGACAGTGGTAACGCTCTGCTGGTTAGTAATGACAGAAGTTTCTTGATTTTACTCCATCCACTCCTAATTCTTGCAATCAAACTATCACCTGCTAGAAGACTGTCACTTAGAACTAGTTATTACTTAGCACTTTATCCATTATGCCACGGGTCCTTGCGATAGTAAGAATACAATTCTACCCTGTCATGGCTGAAAAAACGAGAGCAAGCTACCTCCGTGGATTTAATAAAGGGTTCTGTTCGAAATTCCGTAGAGTTCGACAAGATGCACCCGAAAAAAGTCAGAGGTTACATCGGAGTTAAAGAGTTCTTAGCGCAAAGACATATTTTCTCACTTAAACTCAGTGAATTCTCTTCTCGGCTTAAAAAACTTTTACACCAGCCGAAACATTTTGAGAATAAGATTCAACTAAGATGAGAATACGCTTTAATATTTTTTTCTAAAATAGTCCAATTTCTTAAATAGTCCAATTTCTTTTAATATTTTTTTCTAAAATAGTCCAATTTCTTTTAATATTTTTTCTTAAATAGTCCAATTTCTTAAATAGTCCAATTTCTTTTAATATTTTTTTCTTAAATAGTCCAATTTTTTAAATAGTCCAATTTCTTTTAATATTTTTTTCTAAAATAGTCCAATTTCTTTTAATATTTTTTCTTGAATAGTCCAATTTCTTAAATAGTCCAATTTCTTTTTAATATTTTGTTCTTAAATAGTTCAATTTCAATATAGACAATCTCTTAGAATATTTGTGTATTATTTTCATCTTTGCTTATTACATGACGAGGATCCGCATCTGGCATTAGCAGAAGAATCAGAATAGCAGTAAAGTGATCTAACGTTAATGAACGTTGACCATAAACATTTTTATATAAACCTGACACCGCTGACATCATAAACACGTTCTACCATGTGCTGAATCTAAAAGTTGTCGCTTATAGGTTTTATGTTATTTTCTTCTATATTTGAATAAAGATGCTAATCTTTATTTCTTTATCATGTTGTTAAGTCAAAAGTTGTATGACATCTTGCACCAGTCTAATCCAGCACTGCAGGAGTTTGGTTTCTTTAATCTTGTAGTAACGAAGACACATTCGAATAGTTATGTTCGTGACACCATGCTTGTTGCTGCCGTCTTTGATAAGTTGAAACTCTCTACTTCTGAGCTTGATGCCTCTTGTGAGAAATGAGGGATGAAAGTGAACCCAGGCGATTGCAAAATATTTTTCTTCTTCTGGAGATAATATCTAAATAGACAGCAAAACAGTTGAAAAAAAAAAAAAAAAGACAAAAATGTTGTTTCTTGGCTCAGGGGTTCCAGGATGCTCATCTGCCATTAGTAGAAAAATAGGAATAGCAACTTCTGAATTCGAACATCTAAAAGAAAAGATATGACACAGGAAAGACATATCAATGCCTCTGAAGTTAAGACTTTACGATGCATTGAAAGTTTCTATTGTTGTATATGCAAGTGAAACATGGGACTATACTGGCAGAACATAAGAGAAAGCTCAATGTCTTTGAAATGAAATGTTTATGAACTATTCTTGGAGTAACTTTACGAGATAGACTAAGAAATGCAGATATCAGAAAATGGATTAATGCTAACAGATCCATCGACAACGTTGTTCGAAAAAAGAGATTAGTGTGGTTTGGACATGTTTCTCGACTACCAGGCTCCAGCTATGTAAAGAAATCATATAAGGAAAATTTAATTCAAGAAAGATCAAGAGGATGACCACCAAAAAGATGGGCTGACCAGATAATGGTTGAGACTGGCATGCTGCTCCTGAAAGCTGAACGACTGTGATAAATGGTGGAATTTTGTTTTCAAGCATGTGGCGAAGTAAAAGTTCTTACATGATAACATTATGTGTCGCCATGTTGTTGAAATAATGGCGTCTTGGATACTTTATGAATCTTATTTTCGATGCTTTGTCCACCTAAAAACAAAATATAGTGACCGTTTTGTGCTGCGGCAGTTTTAATCGGCATAAAAAAAAGGCGACACTCATAATGTTATTATGTAGTAAGTAAAATCTTTAATTAAAATCAAATCTACTTTTTTGTTATTGAAATGAACCAAGATTCTAAGAGTTGATTGGAGTGCCCATGCCAAGAATTGAACTGTTTACAAAATAATAAGACCCCTTTTATTTAAAAAAAAATGGTTGGGTGATTGAAAAAAAAAAAAAAATGCAGAGTATTTATAGTTTCAGGAATTACTCCAATTTTTCTAAAAACGAATTTTGCTGCACTGTCTTTATAAAAAATAAATTAAATAAGTAGTTAAAGTCATAAAAAAAATTTAAAAAATTAAATAAGTAATTAAAATCATAAAAAAAAAAAAAATCAGTTATAGTTTTAGTTTTATTACATTTGCTGTGGATATTAATATTTACTGCGTTATAAGCAATATTGCCATCCACACGTTTTTTGAGATTTGAAACACCTACGATTTAACAAAGAGGTCTTCCCTGAAATATATTATGGAACACGGTCACACAGATTAGATAAGTGTTGAAGTTTTGCCTAATCAAGTAAGATTTGCTATATGAAAAAAAAAATTATTAAGAAAGTTTTTGAAAAAATATATAATTAAAATCACTTGTTTTTGTCTTACTTCTCAACGCCGACATATTTCCATTTCTTGCATTGTGATAGCCTTCTAATACTCCTCTCTCTCTCTCTCTCTCATATATATATATATATATATATATATATACACACACACAGTAAGCTATGAAAATATATTTATGGCAATTAAGCTACACAGAGGCTTCCGCGTTTCATCCCCGGGGGGAATCTTCAGGCTACCTAGCTCTACTTACGTATCGAGCACTGTTGAAGTAAATACTGAAAAGTAATACATAAAAAATTATATCTCCTTATAAAACTATATGTAGATACAGTAAATACTAATATATATATATATATATATATATATATATATATACACACATACTAGCAGGGCTTCCCAGCGCAGAAGGAATACCCCTCTTTTAAGTTCCCACTCCCATTTAGGGACTGACCCGCTTGTTTTCGGTCTTGGGCCGGAAAACGGCGGGTGGTTCAACACTTAGCAACAAGGGAAAGACGGGCCATACTAACCCCTCTTTTTATCATTTTATTTGGTTCTTTATTTTTCTTTCTTTTTGGGTGTTTTTAATATTTTTTCCCACTCCCACGATAATTATCATTTACAACGTCAATTTTTGGGGATATGTTAAGTAGGGATCCATCCACAGAGTGAATGCAGTATTTTGGTGCAAGAATCTGGTTAAGAGTAAGCAAAAGTTTTTATTTTCTGTTTTTGTTGTATTTTTTGTTGAAAATAAAAAATGTTAAAAGCTTGTCTCACTTATCCCCGACCCCCCCTCCCCCTACATCCCGGGCGCTATGCCTAAGGTCTGGTGAGTTCCCAAGGTTTGTAAAATCTCCATCTGTAGATAAAGATGGAGGTTGTCCGAGGGAATTCACCGGCCTAAATAACTTCCCGGCGCAGAAGTGTGACATATTTCTATTAAAACTTCTATCTTTCTGTCCGTCTCCCCCCCCCCTCTCTTTCTTCTCCGTCCAACCCATTCCTCTCTCTGGACATACACACACACACATGCAACTCCTTTTTTATGAGGAATGAGTTGGCATAAGGGAAGTAACTCCTTGATTAAAAAAATTAGTTACTTCACTTTAGCTAGTACATAAAACTGACTGAAAAACCGACCACACCTGACAAAATTTGCTCCAGTTTAGGGGCAAAGAATGAATATTTTTTTCTAAATTTGAGATATTATTCAATCAGGGCAACGCCGATCAGATCAAGAAAATACAAGCTTTGTGGGTATTTGTTTTTTTTGTTTTTTTACTTTTAGCCGGACATACATGCATACATATACACACACACACACACACACGTGCAACTGCCCTTTATATTATAGATATATGGTGGTACGGTTACATCATCTATACTAACGAGTGAAAAGTCATATGAAACATATACGTCTATGGATATTAAAAACTATTTATTAGCTCCGTCAAGTTGAGCACTTTGAGAGAAATTAAATCGAAGATTCAAATTTAGTCACATTGCAAAGTTCTCTCCCTTTAGGAGATTGGAACAATGTCTGGATCTCATTACTTCTGTTTACAAATGAATACAAGGCATATTTCTCTTGAAAGTGTGATCGTCACGGCGACACAGCCAAGATTTGAATCGTCCGACCGGTAGTATGGTTACATCATCCATACTGACGAGTGTAAGGTAACTCGAAACATCATATGTCTATGGATATTAAAAATATTTATTAAAAAATAATTATATACAGGGTGGGCAAAAATAAGGGTCCTATTTTTAAAAATTCATAACTTTTTTATTTATTGATTTTTTAAATTTTTTTTTTTAGAATAAGTAAAGGACCCCTTCCGAAGCAAGCATGAGCCGTATTAGCCCCTCATTTAGAAAACATTATTTTTGCTTAAAAAACTCAAAACCGTGTAAAAAACAATACTTTAGTTTTTGTAAGTTTTAAGAAGTGTTTTTCGGCTAAAATTTGTTTTGTTTATTTCAAAAAATCTCGGAAGGGTCAGTCTACACACACATAAAGTTTGGTGAGTTTAACTTTTATTTTGTGGAAGTTATTCAAATTCAAGTTATTCAAATTTAAAGATAGGACCCTTATTTTGGCCCACCCTGTATATATATATATATATATATATATATATGTGTGTATTTCTATGTATAGGATTCACTTCTAAACTAATTAACAGATCATTATGAATTTTGGAACACAAGTTTCTAGATGTAAGGGGTCCAAATGTAGGCTATATTAAGTCTCATACAAAAGAGGTAAAAAAAAGGGGTGCCCTTTGTGAAAATTCTGATCTCATGAAATTTTAACAATAGGTATTCTACTTGAATTAATAAATATTCCCCAAATTTCAGTTTCATTGGAGTATTTTAAAGGGTTTTTAAAGGCATAATATAAGCACAAACTCCCATTTGAAAATTAAAATATTTCAGATTTTTTATTAAATTTGATCCATGGTAATTAGACACCAATAAAGCAAGATTCCCTGAATTTTAATTTCTTCTTAAGACCTCTTAAGCCTTAAATTCTAGACATTTTCTAGAATCAAAATCCTGTAGTGAATTTTGAACAAAATTGGAATAAGGATTCTAGACATAAAATTTACTAGCATTATATTATGATTTAATTCTTCGTAAGGGGACAAAAAAGTGGTGCAAAACTATTCTGTTCAATGATTAATTTCATCCGTCCTGTAATTGGTCTCATTTATCTTACCCTGTCTTTATACAAAGATACATGCAAAATTGAATATCCAGAGCCTAGCTCTGAATGAGTGACGTCATTCACGTGACTATATCTTTTATCCTTTTCCTACAATCTCTTGAAGAGATGTAGCACTTCTTTAATACCGTCTTCGGGGAGCTTTCAGCATCTCAATGGACATCTCATATTACTTAAACCAAATTACATTTAACAACACTATCACTTGTTCATCACTGCATCCGACAAAAGATTTATTTTCTAGTAATTCTTTTCATTACCAGTTTGTAGATATCATTTATATTGCTTAAATGGTTAAAGATTGTCTACAAGAAATAAGTCACCATCTTGCACTCACATGATCATTAACGTACTAATACTGTTAGGAAACATAAATCCACAATTTTCTCCGATTCAATTTATTGTTTACAATAAAAGGTATCGCATTTCAGCATGAACGAACTGAAAAAAAAGGGTTGATTTGTCATAAAATAGCTCCCTCCCCTTTCTTCAGGATGATTAGAATTTGGTAAAGGAGACCAATTATAGGTCCCCTTTGTTTGGATTTGAAACCGACGGTACCGATACTGTTCTGATTTTCTGTAGTACATATATAAATAAATATTACGCTTCTATTTAAAAATTTTCTTAATATTCAAGCACTCTGCTAGGGTTCTCTCCTACTAACCTTACGTAGAAATATATAAGATATTGTGCAGCAAAATAGCAACACGTTTTGAGCTGTTAACTTTTCTTTGTTTTGTCATCTCTGAAACGATCGTAAGTCAGCCTAATGTAATAAAAAAATGTTTTGAAATTTGTTTTTGATTTGAAATTTATTTTTTTCTAAAACAATAAAAATAAATAAATATACATATATATATATATATCCTTTTATGTATTTTAATCGAATCTTTTTTGTTTTTTCTTTTTTTTCGACGTACTCGCCATTTCATGTTCATCCTTTCTAAAAGTGTAAACTGTAACAAGTTTTGGTGAAAAAACGACTTTCTTTTTATGGCAGACTTTCATTATGTCTTCGTCACTTATTCTCTTTTCAATCTTATTGCGTAATTCATCAGGCTGAGATTTTTCTACGTCAAATTGTTCATCGCCGATAAAACTTTTTTCTTCAGTTCCTTCATCTCGTTTCTTTTTATCCTTTTTCTTTCTTTTTTTGCTTTCCTTGATTTCTTTCTCCGACTCATCTAGCGTTGTAGATTTTCTGGAGTTTTCTTCTTCCATTTCTGTCCGTTGCCTCTCTGGCTCGTCTTCAGCCTGGAATTTCCTCTTTTTCTTTTCAAACTGGTCCTCTTCCTCCAATTTATTTTTCTTTCTCTTTTTTCTCACACGGCAAACTTCCTCTTTTCTTTCCTCGTTCCCACATATTTCTTGCCTTTCCTTCTCTAATTCTTCTTCTTCTTCTAAATATTGCTTCCTCCTCTTTTTCTTCTTCCTTTTTCTCTCCCTATAAAATAGGTTTTCTATATCGACTGATGTCGTTTTATCTTCTTGTATAAGATCTTTCTTCTTTTTATTGGATTTAACTTTGCCATTTTCTATGACTCCATCCGTATCTTCCCCCTTTTGATTCTGTTCGTTTTCCTCTTTGCATTTTTTCTTTTTTGCTTTTTTGGTCAGCACCGATAATTCGCTACCCTCTCCGCTTTCTCCTTCAAGAAATCCGATTTTATCTTTTGCTTCTTTTTGTCTATTCTCTCCATGCAATTCGTCCTCCTCTCGGGAAGTTTCTGACTCCTCTTCCTCCTCTTCTTCCTCTGCCTTCGAAACGACCAATTCTTCAACAACCTTTTCATCTTTATTTCTTCTTTTAGTCTCAGACATGGATAAATTCTCGACAGATTTAGATTTCTTATTCAAAGACTCCAGGTATTGCCGTTCTTGCTCTTGAATTCGCTGTAATTTCCCATTCTGTTTGAACCCGTGTTTAGCGGCCCTACAAAATTTAAAAAAAAAAAAAAAAGAGAAAACAATGCAATTAGACTTTATCTCATTTATTCATAAATAAAAAAAATAAAAACATTGTTTAAGTAGTTTGAAAAGTCACACATGGAAGCGTTGGTGAAATGGCAATAATAAGGAGAATATTTAAAAAAAAATATATTTTGAAAACCTGGACAATGCAATTTGTTTATGTTTTTTAAAATAAATTATTTATTTACTTTAAAAACTTGAGTACTTTCGGTGATATACACCCTTGTCAAAAGTTTAAGCATATTTTTTTCTCTCTTTTTTTCTCGTTTAATCCTCCTTGATTGAGACATATTTATCGCAGTGAAGTTGAAATACGTCTTGATATTATCGACGTTATGTTATCGACGTGATGTTATTGTGTAAGTAATTTTAAATTACGTTGTTTAAAGAAATGCAAACACAAAAGTCCGGGACAATATTCTGTCGGGGTACAAATTCTCAGTAAACACTGTTTCTTTTTTTCGTAACTTCAATTTTTCCATTTCTCCTTCAAATACAATCAAAGTTTAACTGATAAAAATAAACCGTTTCATCTGCCATCATTAAAACTGTCACTCCACTCACCGCCTAATTCGTTCTGCCTTCGACACAATTTTCTTTGTTTTATAGAAGCCTGAAGATCTGGGCATTTAATGCAATCATGTGTATGCAAATGACATCAATCTTAACATCCTGGCACCTCAAATCTTTGTCTATGTCCATCACTTATTCAGAGTGACCCGTTTTGGGGAGCCGGATTTTCCTCACATTAAAAACCGACCTTGTGTCTAAGTCTGCCCTCGTGGGGAGGCAAATAAATAAGGAATCGGGGCACTAATCTTCATAAACAAACAAATTGGTTAATTTTAATCACCAAAAATCAAAGAATTATCAAATTTTAGTGAAATTTTCAACATTCATCCAATGAATAATTTATATTTTAAAGAATACAGGTTTTCAAATTATGACGTTTATAAGAGTCGATGTTTGACAGAATTCTAAAGTTTGGATCAGATAAACACACATACGCAGTAACATTTAAAATTTAAAAAGAAAAAAATTGTTAAAAGCAACCCTCTCTCTCTCTATATATATATATATATATTTTTTTTTTAATTAAGTGGATGAAAATAAAACTAAAGAGACCCCCCCCCCCCGAGCGCTATTGAAATCACTCCTTTCGGGGCTCCGCAATAGGCTTGATGCCATTCTGTTTGTATGGTTCGAAGGTAGGTAGTGTCAGCTATGTTTATACGAAGTTCAAGACAACATGAATTTTGGAAAATCTTCATTTACCTTACATAAATTTGTTACAACTTTAGAAAGAATGATGGTTGTTTTGTTTTACGGCATATCAACCCTTTTCGGATTATCTAATGCCGAATCCGGTCATTTTGGTAAAAGATTTTATGCTTCAAGTTCTTTATATCTTCAAATATTTATTCGTGGTGTTTGGTTTGGATGTTTTGTAGAGGAAAATTGTTGTTTTTGTTTTTGGCTTTGCAGAACATCATTGAGTTTTACAAAGGGAAAGGAAAAAACAATAACATCAATGTTTGGTGCATTTTAGGTCAGGAAGCCTGATCTGGTAGAATCAGGTAGAAAGAATGATGAATTAATCAAATAGACACAGAATGTTTATCTGATTCACTGAAATAGACTTGAATATATATATATATATATATATATATGAAGCAATCCAACAAAAGATATAAGCGTCAACTAATATCTTATAATTAGTGAAACATCCGGATAAAAAAACTGAAGCTCAATATACTGGATAGAGCATTAATATTATAATATAAAATGAAGTAATAAAATAAGGTGTCAATCAAATTTTATTAGAATTCAAAGTTCATAAGGACTTAAGGATGCTTTGCATGAACTTTGAATTCTAATAAAATTTGATTGACACCTTATTTTATTACTTCATTTTATATTATAATATATATATATATATATATATATATATAAATATAAATAAATATATATATATATATACAGCATAATCACGTTGACACACTGGTTCCTGTTAGATCACCAAAGTTAAGCGACGTTGAGCCTGGTCAGTACCAGATGGGTGACCATTTGGGAATACCAGGCGCTGTATGTGGACACCTAGCTATAGGCAAATAGCATCACCAATCCGCAGTGCCTAGCGTGGCGACTATGGCAAAAACCCCTGAGTGACAGTCACCAATAAGTTGGACGGAAACCAGGGAGGAGTTTCTCCTCCAGGAGTGATCGAAAGACCCTGATGGTGATACTAGTAGTAAACCCATCCCAGGACGGGTATAAGCAATAAATATAGCATTAGTTTTAAATTTTTATGTTTTTTCTTTCTTTCGGTGGCACCTTCCTAAATGGTAAAGTTTACAAAAAAAATATATAATGCACCTACGTTACTCACTGTGTTGACTAGAATACATATTCCAAAATTCATAATGATCCGTTCATTAGTTTAGGAGATTATCTTGTGTATATATATATATATATTTTGAAAATGAAAATAAAAATTATTTATATATTCATCGACTATTAGTCTTTATTTCAAGACTTTCTGAAGATGATTGATTTGAAGAAATAAGATACAAGTACAATCAATCATCTTGAGAAAGTCTTAAAATAAAAACAAAATGTTGATGAATATATGAATAATTTTGATTTTTCCTTTTTCGACACGGAATATTATTTGCATAATTTTCATCATATATATATATGTATATATATATATATATATATATATATATATATATATATATATATATATATATATAAAAATAGTAACTCTGTCTGTGTGTGTCAGTCCGCCTGATCTTTGTGTCTTATGTTCACCCAAACCGCTGGACAGAATTGCTTGAAAATTGGCATGTGGACTACTGACCTCTCAGTGAAGGTCATAGGCTATATAAGAAATATATCACTTCAACGCTGCCTCCCCCAATACTGAAAACTGTTTTCCCTTTGATTCCTCTGTCTGTGCATGTCTGTCCCTAAAAACGAAGACATACTAGGAAGTAAACTAATCTATATATTAGCATTAGTTTAAGAGTATTAACATATCTCTGAATAGCTCGGTGAGTAAGATATCTAGCTGACAGCATCAAGGTTGCTGTTAAAGTAAACTCTCCCTACCATGATGTTGCATATGATGCTATCCCACACTCTAACCTGGACAACACCGGGTAGCTCTGCTAGTATGTGTGTGTATGTATATATATATATATATATATATAGAGAGAGAGAGAGAGAGAGAGAGAGAGAGAGAGAGAGAGAGAGATAGAGGAAAAAAGAGTGATAAATATGCGACGATTGTCCAAATTTATTTCAAATTTCAATTGTTCAATGCAAGGTGTATTCAGTAATAAACTAGTGTTTGTTATTCTTTCCTTAAGCCAAGGCTTTTCAAAGATCGAAATCTTATCATCAGAGGAGAAATACAGATGGATAAGTTGGCTTTCGAAAAAACCAAAGTTCAAATATTTGAAAAATATGAAAATTATTATTAAAAGAATTTTTGTTAAAAAAACGCAGTGAATATATATATATATATTACATTCATCAGTGAAGAGTCTAACCCGTGTTAAATATTAACAAAAATTAGTCAAAGGTAAATGCCGAAAAAGTTCAAAAGTTTTAAGTAAATTATTTTTTAGTATTTCATTTATGAATTTTACATAAAACATTTTTAGTCATCAACTTTATGTATCGCGTATTTGAATAAGTGAAATGCTCTTTAATAGGTTTTTACCAATGGCTTCACACTTAGCGATCGTCAGACGGCCTAAAAACACAACCTCAATCGTGATTCTATGATTAGTTTGTTTACTTCTGGTTTCACGTAACCATACCACAAATATTAACTTCTGGTCATTGAAGTTTATCTCAATTCCATTGCCAGGTTCGGTTTGTTTTACAACATATCAACCATCTATGGGTTATTTAATGCTGAATAAAGTTGTCAAATTCTATAGGTAGGATAATATTTTATATTCCTAGAATACATTGCTCTCCGAATACATCGTATTACTCTTAGAAAACATTACTTCTAAAAAGCATTTCTCTCTTAATTACTCTTTGGCATTGGTAATCTTCTTTGTTCTCAACACGATTGACCCTCAGCCACCGCCTTCTAGTATCTATTTTGGAAGAAAATAAAAAGGAGAAATAAGGTTTTGATTTTTAGGAGTATCTGATTGAATAATATGGTTGGGGATGAACTTATAGACTCTAGGGCATCACATGACCAGCCATGTATTATAATACACTTGTTGCATTACCCGTTCTTTCGGGGTACCCGATAAGATCCAACAAGAATGACAAAGAACAGAACGTCTATGAAAAAAACTTTGGTTTTCTTTATTTCCCATCACCGGATGGTTTACACCGGCTACGCACAAACACTAATAAAATCTTTTGACATACTTTTGTCTCATGAAAGTCTTTTTCTTGCTGAGGTCACAGACTTGGTTTCCGCTAGAAACTTGTTCATATATACATCCGATTGGAAAGCAATTTGCTCTGCATTGTCTATCCGAGCGTGAACTAAAGCAATTGTTCCACAAGCACTTCCAATTCTCTGTTTGATGAAATACAAGTCAAGGGATTCCTTCACAGTACCAACTTGCTTATCAATCGCATTTTTAGTCAGCGGACACGAAAGCCTAACAGCAAGACGGGATTGGGTACCATAGCCAATAAAGCTTCATCGGTGCCATAAACATCGGTAAACTCCCATTCTTCCGGTACTTGGATACTCCGATCACCAAGCGCTCCGGCTCTTCGCGTTTTTGAGATCGCCGCCTTTCAAGTCTCGCTTGCACTGCGGAACCTTCTCCTTTTTAACAGTTATCAAGTCGCTTTCTTTCTTTCTCGACGTCCCACCCACAATGGACTCGTTCACAATTCATTTTTGCCACTCTTCATTATCTTACACACTCACATATGCTCAAAATGTTGTCCGTTTAATTAAAAAAAAGTGAATAAGCCAAACGCAATAGAATTTAAACAAAATAAAATTAAAACAATAAAATTTACAACCTCAAATTTCCCGCTTTTCTAGCAACCACCTTGTATTACTTGCTAAATTCTGTCAATTGCACTCGATTTCTGTTGTTATTTTTACATACATTTTTAATATTTTGGACAACTGTTTTTTATTCTACAATTATTTATTGTTTAAATATGGGTTTAACTGGCAAAGCCAACAACTGGAGATTAAGCCCAAAATAAAATTCCTCTGAATCATAAGTTTTCAAACTTTAAAGAACCATAAAGCCAATTTTAAAATTCACTTACTTGTGGGCAGTACGTCCTCCGCAGATTTTAAAAATTTCTTCATCTGTGAGTCTAAAAGAGTGTAAATATCAGAGAAAAAAATTAAAGACAAAAATTTAGTCATGGGTGAATGAAAATATAAGTTTTCATATACAAACGGGAGGTAAACATTGAAACAGAGAATTGTGTATAATTTCTAGTAACTTTGAAGAAATATGAAATACTATTCTGTTTTTATTATATATGCATAGAAAAATAAATGGAAACTTTGTCAACGTGACTAGAAATTAAATTTTTTATCACTTTTGTACAAGAGATGGATATGAGGACGGGAGAAGAGAGAGATAAATATGAGGACGGGAGAAGAGAGAGGTGATAGTCTCTTCTTCCTTATATCATCATTTGTACAAAAGTGATCAAAAATTTAATTTATAGTCACTTTGATAAAGTTTCTTTTAATAAAAGAAATGAAATATTAGTCAAACAAATATGATTTTGATTTGAATCTGTCATATATTTTGTAGTTTTTCCATTTATTTTCTTATACATTCTGATCGATTGTATACCAGTATGAATCTTATGCATAATGACAAAACATGTGTCCATGGATAATTTAAAAAATATATATGTTGCTCCCATTTGGGGGCACCACATTGATGAAGGGAAAATTATTCCCAACTAGCATTTAAGTAGTGTTTTACGTTGCAAAAGTATCGCAAACAAAATAAACAAATAAATGACATTTATAAAAAAAAAAGGCGATACATTCAGTAATAGCCGGGATTGGCTCAGTGGTAGAGCTTCAGGCTTCAGACTCTGGGGTTCTGGTTTTGAATCTCGCTAAGTTCAGCCGCACTGATGAGTCGTATAATGATGAAACACGTGTCCGTGCATAATTATATTTATATAATATGTCATCAAAAACGAGAGATTTACCAGTTTCATTTGGATCAACGAACTTCTTCAGAAAAAGAGACGTTTGTTGATCTGAACAAAACCGGTAAATCTCTCGTTTTTGATGATTTTTTCCTGTGTTTAATTTATTTTTCCGTTTGTCTTTTTCTTACATATTGTCTCTACAGCATTTCATTTTATGATATATTGTGCATTTTATTCCTCATATATATATATATATATATATATATATATATATATATATATATATATATATATATATATATATAGCAGCCAATTGGGTAAACAGAATCTTATGTTGTTGTTTTGAAGCTACATTTATGAATGCTTTTACTATTGAGTGTTGTTGTTTTTTTTGTTTTCTGGTGTTTCTGAACACGATTTTTAAAAATTTCTGAACACGATTTTTAAAAATTTTCTGAACACGATTTTTAAAAATTTTCTGAACACGATTTTAAAAAATTTTCTGAACACGATTTTTAAAAAATTTCTGAACACGATTTTTAAAAAATTTCTGAACACGATTTTTAAAAAATTTCTGAACACGATTTTTAAAAATTTTCTGAACACGATTTTTAAAAATTTTCTGAACACGATTTTTTAAAACATTTCTGAACACGATTTAAAAAAAATTTCCTTCTGAAGAGTTGCACTTATGGACAATCCAGGATATATAACTCTATATTATAGTTGTTCATGTGTCGACAAAACGATCCATTAAGTATTTGAATTTTTGAAAGGTGACATGGTTACAATAGGTATCCCAACCCAAAATTTTATTTTCATTGTATCTAAAAACTTTTAATGTAGACACTTAGATTTTTGCATAACATAAACAATGGTAGCAAATTTATTTTGGTAGCTCAATTAGCCACAAAGTTATGACCGTTCAGAGTTCGTTGGAAATTAGAAAATTTGCTGTCTTGTGTGCTATTGGTCGCGAAGCCAATTTTAACAGTATATAACTGAAAATGCAAAATCCTTACAAATGTACAAATGTAATGTCATTTTGTGCTAAATGAAAATTAAGACTAATGGAAGCAATAATTATCAGATCAAACAAGCCTAAACAGTAAGCAAAATCCCATTAATCCCCCCCCCCCTCCCCAAAAGCGCAAAGATTACACGGAAGGGCAACTTTGACTGTTCATATAAATTTCAGTTCAACAGTTAACGCATTGAATCTTCTTAATATGATTCATAGCACATTAGAGATACAAGCTAAATTATTCTCTTAATAGTAAATCAATAAAAAAACTCATATTTGGATCTTGTAAAAACAGACGGAAACACAATTTGATAATAGGGCAAAAAAAGGTAAAAAAAAAAAAAAACAGTAAAAAGTATACTCTGCTGAACTTGCTGTAAAAAAGTATCCATTGGAGGTACAAGCTTGAAACTTTGCAAGTTTACTCATTTTTGGATGAGGAATTCAAAAAAATACTTGTCTTCTCTACAATATCAATACTTTTTGTCACAGATATATTTTAACTTGAGTGAATTCATGCAGTGTTCTACTCGCTAAAAAAAAGACTCACAGCAAACTTTACAAGTTTTAGAAAAGTTTTTTTTTTCTTCTTTTTGCAAGCAAATCTTTAATACAATAAAGAAAAAAAAATTCCTATGCGTTTTTTTTTGGAGGGAGGGGGGGGGTCTCTCTTTTTTTTCTAGAAGATTATGTGTAGTTTTAAGAGAGTTTTTGTGGGAGAAGGTGGAGGGGGGGGGGCTTGCCACACAGACTTCGGGTATGTGGTAAGGCTAGAGGCAATTATGTGTGAATGCCCTGAAAACTTTTTGTTTGCACAGAGACGGTTGTCGTAAATTGATAGCAACCGCTTCGAGAATTTTTAAATGCAATTTCGAACGAGCTCTGTGCAAAATAGAGAATGCCTCATCCGAGCACCCTCCAGCGCAAACTTGGCACTGTAAAAAATGTTCACCAATGGCCGACTCGTGGGCTTGTGAACGCCTGGATTTCAGCAACTGCCTGTGCCTACATATCGAAGGGGGGGATATGCTGGGAAATTCTTACCTCTAAGCGGACGCCCCACGTAGCCTTGCACTGACCGTGAAAGCGATAAACGACCATGTTATATTGAATGGTGGGATATATATATATATATATATATATATATATATATATAAAGTGGAGAACTAAAAGCGAACTTTTAGGAAAGGTAAAACCTATTGTGAAAAGTATACAGCTCAATATACTGGATAGAGCAGATAGATATGGCTAATATTCCCCACCTCACGAATCACTGAGCCTTGTTGCATCCACGAATGAACCCTCTATTGGACTTTTTACCCTCTGGATTCTATCTATTTTGGCCACACCTGAGGAGGTTGGTTTCTGGAGTTTCTTTAAAACCTCTCATTTTATTTCTCGTGCCTTTTAACGACCTTCCTACAAATCACTTTCTCCGCTGGACTTTTTGATACCGGATTTTTTTGCAATCGGACACTTGCTTGCATTCGGGCAACTTTTTGCCTTGTTTTTTTCCCCCACAATCTTTATTTTACTTTTTCAAATTTTAAATCTTGACCTTTGCCAACTTATCTATCCCAGCAATTTCCTCTGATGATAAGACTTTGATCTTTGAAAAGCCTGGCTTAAGGAAAAAATTAATTGAATAAATGGCCTTTTTGTGGAATATACTTTGCATTGAACAACTGAATTGAAAAAAGATCTGCCTCCGTCGCTTTTCTAATTTCTTTGCATCCTTCTACCTATATATATATATATATATATATATAGTAAGCAATGAAAATATATATGGCAATCAAGCTACACAGAGGCTCCCGTGTTTCATTCCCGTTTACTACCTAGCTCTACCTACGTATCGAGCACTGTTGAAGTAAATACTGAAAACTGATACATAAAAAATTATATCTCCCTATAATATTTTATGTGGATACATGAAGTACTAATATATATATATATATATATATATATATATATATATATATATATATATATATATATATTATATGCACAATTTGTTATAAACAAGGATTGTTTCAAGTTTCATCTTACAAGTCTTTTATATGCTTCTTGCACAAGCCTTGCAAGTCCGTCATTTATAGCAAAGTGTGAATAAAGGAAGACTTGTTGCCCAAATATCTTAATACCTTGGAGGGATCTGTTCTTTTTCATTATCAGATTCACTGGAGTCTTCTTCCGCTTCTTCAATTGTTCTTCCTTCGTACGATTTTAAAGTGGCACCCTAACAAAAACAACAAAAAAAAAGTGGGAAAATATTTATTATCAAACATAACAAATAGAAACTGAAAAAATTTAGGCCATTTATTTTTAGCCAACAGACTATCTATTGTTACGAAATATGTCCTTTTTTTGTTTGTTAAAGATTGAGTTGTGTGTTTTTGTGGCATATCAACTAGTGTTGGAACAATTAATCAGAATCAGGAATAGGAAAAATCGGAACTTTTTGAGCTATTGGAATCAGAAAAATTTCTGCCTTATTTCCGATTCCAAAAACGATTCTTTTAATTTCTTTTTTAACTTAATTTTTCATTGCTGGTACTAATGAGAAAATGATAAATATTTATAGATTTTAAACTTCCAATAAAACTAAAATCCATCACAATAATGAATTTAGGTAAAAATGGCACCGGAAAATGGCACGAGTGAAAAACATGGATGAAAATCTCACAATGAGTTCATCAAAATCTTGGATAAAATACATAAAGGGAAACCATTAAGAAGTTGTCAGATTAAAAAGAAAATTATATTCACATTCAAAAGTAAATGAGGATATATGAAATTCTACTTTTTTTATTAGGCGATTTTAAAATTGGAATCTGTATCGGAATCGGGAAAAATATTGGAATGGTGTCATCACTGATATCAACCCTTTTGAGGTTATGTAATGCTTAAATATAGGAAATGCTTAAGTGTAAACAATATTTAAATTATTTTTCTTTGAACTTTTGTCTTCATAAACGTCGATACTTATTTCGTTCAGCCAACGTGTTTTCCTGCCTTCTTAAGATGTATGGCTCATTTATGTAGAACAAGTTGGGTTATCCAACGTTGCTCGGGTGGGGTGGAGGGGGGGGGGGGCATAGATAATAAAATAGAAGAGTTGAAAGAAAAAAAGTATGGATAATGTCTTCTTTTTTTTACCCCCCCCCCCTCCTTTCTCTTTACACATTCTAAGTCAAATTATCTGTTGTATACACCTCCATCTACCTGCCTCCCTCTCTTTGGCAACTGGTTCAATATAATGGAAAGAAAAAAAAAAGAAAGAAAAGAAAGAGAAAAGGAAAAGCTGACTGACTATTTGACCTAGTTTTATGTGTTTTTAAAACAACTGTCAGTAAGAATGAAAGAAAGTAATTTTTGACCCCCTATCCGCACTAATTTGGTCCCTAGTAAACCCCAGGAGAATGAATATTACAGTATTTTTTTATTATTATAATCAGCCTGAAAAAAAAAAAAAACAGTTGATAAAAAAAATGTCTGGATATAAGCAGTTGGTAAAAAAAAAAAATGTCCGGATCTGAGAAATTATGTCAAAAATTAAAAGAAACGGGGAATAGATCACATAATTCTGCAGAACGAATACCATAGTAGTATTATAAATGCAATACTTCAGATGAGCATAACGATGGAGAAGCACCAGTTTTTTCTTACAGAGAACAACTTACCTTCACAAATCTTGCATAGAGCAAAGTTTTATTTTTCTTGATTTCTTTCGTTTCATTCTTATGAACAGTGGCGCCATCCTGGGACAAAAGTAAGATTAGATTATAAAATAAAGCAGTTTGGACAATTATACGAAATTTATTTTGCTTCATCAGAAAGACATTTTTTAGAACAATTCTAATCGTTAAAAAATTAGTCACAAAATAAAATATGAAAATAAAATTAATTGTTGATGAGTTTAAGATTTAAAAATGGCTGATCCAAACATTTTAGTAAATTGTCTATTTGTGGCACAATAAACTGATTGGTTCAATAATTAATTAAATTTGCAACCTTATTCTTTTCGATTGGCAATATCGAGATATCGTCCAAGTATTGTTCTCAGAATAAAGTAATGGTTTAGTTTAGTGGTGGCAGTCAGTCAAAACCTTCGATCCGTCCTGTGTTGAAATAACCGAGCTGTCAGCAAGAGTGTCAAGGTCAACACAGGTGAGCGCTTGAAGTGTTGATAGCTCTCCCCAATGAGCAGGTCTGGAGATGCAGAACTTTGAAAGGTCGACGCACCTGGCTTGTGCGCAGAGTAGTAGATGGAGGAGGGGTGATTTTTGAATGACAGCTTTTCTTTCTTATTGTAAGTTTCAGTTCTGCAACCGTCAGCAAATGCAACGGACGCATATCACATCGTCATAAAAATTTGTTTCAATTAACATTCATGAGAGGAATAACGTTAGAATTCATCATCATCCGGTTTATTTGTTGAATCAGGCCACAATTAATTCTCTGGTGAGAGTAGAGCCTGATTGTCTAGTTGCATTTCGACTAGACATAGTTTTTAAGGCAGTTTTATGGCTGGATGCTTATCCTTCACCAACTTGAACACTTTTGGCAGTCCAAGACCTCCACCGTTTCCATCTAACTAGGGCTGATGTGGTTTCAACTTGAGCACGCACCAATGTCACATATTACCTGTGAGTTTCCGCATACACTACTGTCACTCAGGTTGTGACAGGCCATTCAAAGATAGCATTTGCAAAATGCCCTGGGGATTGGATTGGTGAGTGTCGGGATGATGATGATGATGTTTATTTGTTGAATCAAGCCACAATTCATCCTCTGATGAGGGTGGGGCCTGATTATCTAGTCGTATTTCGACTAGACATAGTTTTTAAGGCAGTTTTACGGCTGGATGCCTATCCTTCCACTTGAGCATGCACTAATGTCACATATTACCTGCGAGTTGCCATATACACTATTGTCACACAGGTTGTGACAGGCCATCCAAAGATAGCATTTGCCACATGCCCTGAACAATTGAACATAAAAAATGCAACAAACCTATGTCACATCGTCATAAAAGTTCATTTTAAGTAACATTTATGAGAGGAATAACGTTAAAATTGAACATAAAAAAAAATCTATCGACCGGAGAGCAACCCAAAGGCTCCTTTTTCATTGGCTACTACACAGAGACATACGAGAGAGCTCCACTCTTTTTCCTGGGTTACCTCCACTTACCCTTGATCCTTATCTTAGTGGCTAAACACTCAGCATTATAAGAGATAAGGGGCTATACTGTGAATTAGAGGTCATATCCATAGGGGGCATCCTAAGTGGGAGTTGTGCAGCAAGATGTTTGTTCACAGTACATTTAAATTTCTGCATGTTGGTACAATCGGGGAAACAGGAACGGAATTCCAAAGACAAGTGGTTCGAGGAAAGAGGCTATTACAGCAGAAAGTTGTCCGGCATCTGGGTACCTCTAAAGTGAAGGGGTACTATATTTCAATTCTCAATTCAGGAGGAGGGGGGATTATAGTGTAGTATCTGTTCTGTTGCAATGATACTCTCCTCCCAAGCATTACTTCCTCCTTTGTGGGGAGCAGTGTAGTATATATTTTGTTTCTGAATTTTTGAGATTAGGATTGATAATTTGTATAATTTGGATTATTCAGACTACTGTTCTCATCTTGAGTGTTATTCTCACAACATTTCGGCCGATGTAACCTCCGTGGAGCAACGAATAAAGTACTAAGTATAATTCAGTTCAAGGTGCAGTCTTCTCAATGTTGAAGGTTCAATCCCCAGTGCGGGTAATACTAGGAATTGCAAATTACTGAAGACTTCTACCCAGTCATGGCTGACAGAACGAGAGCATGCTACCCCTGTTGATTAAATCAAGGGTATCGTTCGAAATTCCATGCAGATTCTAGAGTTTGACAAAATACATCTGAAGAAGGTCGAAGATTACATCGTCCGAAAGTTGTGAGAATAACACTCAAGATGTGAACAATAGTCCAAATAATCCAAATTGTATATATTTGTTTGTGATGATACCATCCTCCCAGGCTAGGTAAAATATGCGACTGGAGGAAACATATTCGTTAGTATTAATAAACATATTCGCTAGTATTATTAAACATATTCGTTAGTATTATTAAACATATTCGCTAGTATTATTAAACACATTCGATAGTATTATTAAACATATTCGATAGTATTATTAAACATATTCGATAGTATTATTAAACATATTCGATAGTATTATTAAACATATTCGCTAGTATTATTAAACATATTCGCTAGTATTATTAAACATATTCGTTAGTATTATTAAACATATTCGTTAGTATTATTAAACATATTCGTTAGTATTATTAAACATATTCGTTAGTATTATTAAACATATTCGTTAGTATTATTAAACATATTCGTTAGTATTATTAAACATATTCGTTAGTATTATTAAACATATTCGTTAGTATTATTAAACATATTCGTTAGTATTATTAAACATATTCGTTAGTATTATTAAACATATTCGTTAGTATTATTAAACATATTCGTTAGTATTATTAAACATATTCGTTAGTATTATTAAACATATTCGATAATATTATTAAACATATTCGATAGTATTATTAAACATATTCGTTAGTATTATTAAACATATTCGATAATATTATTAAACATATTCGATAATATTATTAAACATATTCGTTAGTATTATTAAACATATTCGTTAGTATTATTAAACATATTCGTTAGTATTATTAAACGCATTCGTTAGTATTATTAAACGCATTCGTTAGTATTATTAAACACATTCGATAATATTATTAAACATATTCGTTAGTATTATTAAACATATTCGATAGTATTATTAAACATATTCGTTAGTATTATTAAACATATTCGTTAGTATTATTAAACATATTCGTTAGTATTATTAAACATATTCGATAATATTATTAAACACATTCGATAATATTATTAAACATATTCGTTAGTATTATTAAACATATTCGATAGTATTATTAAACATATTCGTTAGTATTATTAAACATATTCGTTAGTATTATTAAACATATTCGTTAGTATTATTAAACATATTCGATAGTATTATTAAACATATTCGTTAGTATTATTAAACACATTCGTTAGTATTATTAAACATATTCGATAATATTATTAAACATATTCGTTAGTATTATTAAACATATTCGATAGTATTATTAAACATATTCGTTAGTATTATTAAACATATTCGCTAGTATTATTAAACATATTCGCTAGTATTATTAAACATATTCGTTAGTATTATTAAACATATTCGCTAGTATTATTAAACATATTCGTTAGTATTATTAAACATATTCGTTAGTATTATTAAACATATTCGTTAGTATTATTAAACATATTCGTTAGTATTATTAAACATATTCGCTAGTATTATTAAACATATTCGCTAGTATTATTAAACATATTCGCTAGTATTATTAAACATATTCGTTAGTATTATTAAACATATTCGTTAGTATTATTAAACATATTCGCAAGTATTATTAAACATACTCGTTAGTATTATTAAACATATTCGATAGTATTATTAAACATATTCGCTAGTATTATTAAACATATTCGTTAGTATTATTAAACATATTCGCTAGTATTATTAAACATATTCGTTAGTATTATTAAACAGCCAGAAGCTTTTATCAGAATATTTTCAAAGTAGAAAGAAAGCAGAACAAACCTCTGTTGTTTTCACTAAAATTTGGCTTGCAGTCTTGTTGTAAGCCTGATCCCACCAATTTTTGGTCAGGTCTGAACCGGGAATGTGGCCAACCTATAATAAAAAATATATAAATAAATATAAAATATATAAATATATATAAAAGGATATTTTTTTTACTAATGAGTCACCACTTATCAAGGTCAAAAGCCACTCGAGGATAAGGGTTAATGAGATGGATGGATTGTCAGTTGAATGATGAATAATATGATGAGAAGATTGAAAAAAGATGAATGGAATGAACAAAGTTTGATTACTTATGGGGACGGTTTATGACAAGTATTTGTTGACATTTGATTTAAAGATGACTATGTTGTAATCTGCAGGGAAGTAATCCTATGGTAATGTGTTTCACAGATGGGAAGCCATTGGAAAGAAACCTTGTCCATGGAAATTCTGTTTGATATTAGGTACATGGAGAAACAAAGAAAGGTACTTTGCAGATGAGTTCTTGCTGTGAATGTTTTTTTACAAGGAAGATCCAGAGATTGGAGATCAGTCGAGCACCTTCCATGGCGGTGCTCCATTTTAGGACGTATCTGACTCTTATGCAGATAGACGATTGCATTTGGAATCGGGTACTTTCTGGAGCAGTAGAATACTGCTTCTGCAACTTGTACATTTTCTCGGTTCCATGAAAACGCTGTATTCAACAATCTCTCATAATAGCATTTCCAAGCATCCCTCTCGTCGTGTTCATTCGTTGCTAGCACTCCATTGTCATTTTGAATTCACTTTTCTCCAACAACAATATCCACATTTGTCTTTGCCATCCATTTTAATCCTGAAAACTTCATTCTTCTGATCATCTCTTCATAGTATATTGCTTTTCTTGCTGTTCTCTTTGCCACCAGATAAATATCCTTATTCACCAAACTTCTTCTCCATCGTTTTTGCTTTTCTTTGATACATTTCTCAACTTCCTTATTCCACCATATGTGTTGGAGGCCCTTTCATCCATTAACAAGTCTGGTCTGTTACCTCTAACAGTGTATCTTTCAAATTCTTCCACTGTTCTTCCAAATTTCCTGAAGTGAATCTGGTAAAAGAACGCTCATACACTTGGTCTCTAAACTCGCGTTTCACGTGTTCTTCATTCAACCTCCACACCTTTCTCCTGGGGATAAACTTCCTTTTTACCTCATGAGCTTTTTTCAGTTTGAAAATAATCGGTTTACGCCGTCTCATAATTTCTTCACCAGGTATTATTTTCACATAACTCAAGAGCTTTCTGTCCTTTTTTCAAACCAACAGATAATCGACTTATGAACAATAGTATGTTAAATATTTTTATTTAATTCTTATCCACATAGAAATGTGTTTCATCCTTTTTCAGGAAATATATGTTTGGGGCAATTTTTATGGAAAAAATTCATTATCTTTTGATTTGCTTCATTTTTTTTTTTTACGTGTCAGTGTTATCACTGGAGTTCCTCCCAATGTATTTACTTTATGAACGGGAGGGACTCAAGTGATAACACTGACACGTAAAAAAAAAAAAAAAATGAAACAAATCAAAAGATAATGAATTTTTTCCATAAAAATTGCCCCAAACATATATTTCCTGAAAAAGGATGAAACACATTTCTATGTGGATAAGAATTAAATAAAAATATTTAACATACTATTGTTCATAGCCCCCTTTAACACAGAATGGGCACTTTAAGAGAATTAATAATAGGCTTCAATTAAATGCGTAATGCAAGGTTCTGTCCGTCTGGATCGTTGAACACTTATGAGAACCTACTAAAATATGTCAGCTTGTATAGACATGAATAGAGTTTAATTCTCTCCTTACCCCATGACTGTTGGGTTGGTCACGTGGTAGACGTTCAGACTGGAGAGTCAAAGATGACTTTAATCTAGGGTTCGAATCGTGCAACCGACAGAACAGTCATCCTCCCCACTGATAATTCCCGAAAAAGGATGAAACAAGTGTATGTTGAGAAGAATTAAATTAAAATATTTATCATAATATTGTATATATATATATATATATATATAGCTCATTAGGTAAAACTAATTCGAGCTACCGGCACTTGACAATGTTTACATTGAGATATTACTTACATTCAGTCAGTGTCGTATGATAGCGCAGGAGTTGAGTTTCAATCCCGGCTTGAGGCACTAACTGGTCTAGCCGCACTGAAGAGCTGCGATACAGCGAAACAGTCTGTATATGGATGACATATATATATATATATATATACATGCACGATCCGAATACGTTGTTGATCACTCTAACTGCTTGTGTAAATTAAGCCGCCGATTCGCTATTTTACAAAGTTAAATTCCTCTTTAATTATTAGCTAATTCCCTATGCCGAGGGGTTAACGCTCTTGACTGCAAATCAGTGGCGATTTGTGATCGGAGTTCGCGCACGCCGACCGTTGAGAATTAACTTCCTGCACTGAAGATTGCGTTAGCATGAAACATCGATGTCTGTAGGTAATAAAATAATTAATATTTATTTATAAATATTATTATTTTATATATATGTGTGTGTGTGTGTGTGTGTGTGTGTGTGTGCATTTAGGCAGCATTTTCTCATTTATGCAAACATTGTGAAAGATAACAGAATTTGTCCGTTTAATTATACCTTTTTTATTTCTTCAATGTTTTTATGGTCTTTTTGTATTAAAATAAAAAAAATTAATAAATGTCCCATAGTATCACGAATGTTTTCAATTCTTCATCGAATCATCCTCAGGTGTTAAAAGCAAATGAACAAAAAAGCTGGAGAAAGAAGAGTATTTTTGAAAAGACGCCGGAGAAAAGCACAGAGAACATTTTTCGCATTGTTCCAGAAAAGACATTGACGATTTAAATTCAGCGACACCGGAGTGACATCCCAGAATAAAATCGCACTACGTTAAGCATTTTAAAATGTTGCCACTGGTTTCATACGTGATGTTATTAATTTTAGGTTGTTGTGTTTTTATGTAGATAGCTTTCAGTATTTTATATTCTTTTTAATTGGTTTTGGAATGTATTATTTTAGTGTTATTAACTAGAATTTGTCTTAAATCAGAGGGAAGGCAGTTATGTTTTTGTAGATGTTTACTATAAGAAATTTAAAACCCAAAATCTTGTAGTAAAAAACAACTCCTCCCCAACTCAAAAGAACCAATGTTATTCATAAGTTTAAATGCCCTTTGGAGAATGTAACTCCCATAATAATAATAAAGCTAATATCTACATTTGTTTTACAATCATTACCATATCCCATCGCCTCACCATGCATCTAGTAAACTCGAGCTCAATTTACCAACATCTACAAAAACATAAGTGATTCAAATACCTCCATTTTTGTGAAATTTTAACAATATGTATCAGACATCAATTAATAAATATTCCTCAAATGTCAGTTTCTTTGAAGTATTTTCAAGGGTTTTTAGGGGGCATAATATGAGCACAATTTGGAAATTCAAATATTTCAGATTTGCATTGAATTTGATCCAGTCATTAGACACCAATTAAACAAGATTCCCTGAATTCCAATTTTTTCTTAAAACCCCTTCAGCTTTAAATTTTAGACATTTTCTAGAATCAAAATCATGTAATGGATTTTGATTAAAATTGGAATAAGGATTCTAGACATAAGGTTTAGTAGCATTATATCTTGATTTTAATCTTCATAAGGAGACATAAAAGTGGTGCAAAACTGTTCTGTTCAGGGAATTCATTTTATCGGTCTTGATGTTAACATGTGCAATGCTGCATGTTTAGTGGGTTGCATAATTGCAATGCATACGAATAACCGACTTGTTGAGAGTGAGAAATATTTAACTAAGAGAAGAAAAAAAACACATAAGCTATTTCGGTGCTTTTGCTGTTTCACAGTGACATTAAAATGTTTAAAGAAATGTATAAACTTTATTATGTATTTACTTGGTTAGCTGAAAATAAGATTGTACAGAAAAAAATTATGCAAATTCATCCAGTATTTATTAAATTATAAGAAAAAAAAAAAAAAAAACAATTTTATGTATCGTTACATTTTGTAACCAGTTTAGGCAAGGGAGATAACTAGTTTTGAAAGATGGTGACTACCGATAAAAAAAAATCGCTTTTTATTTTTAATTCAATAAATACTGGATGAATTTGCATAATTTTGGGTGTACAGTCTTCTATTAAGCTATCACGTACGTACATAACAAAGTTTATACATTTCTTTAGCTATTTTTTTTTTAACATGTCACTGTGAAACAGCAGAAGCACTGAAATAAGAAATATGTCTGGTTTGTGGTGGACTACCCAGAATTCAATTTGTCCACTTGAAAAAATAATGTTTCTACATATACAAGGTTCCCTGCTGGTTTGTGTGTTTCTTGGGCAAGATGGACTCTTAAGCCCCAAGCTAATGGATTGTGTTTGGTTGGAAGATATGTTTGTCTTGATCGGCAAGTCTATTGTTCAGTAGAAGAAAACGAGTATCATTGTAGCATCGGTTCAAAATAAAACTTTGTTACTTGTTTTAAACTGGAGTTGTAATTTTGTTTGGAGGGAGACAACTTCTGTTGCAGCACAGACTGAGACCACACAATTGACACTGCAACCAGTGTCGGAATCAAGTGCCAGCTCCAGGTTAGCACAATGAGCAGACAATCGTGGTCAGTGCAATGAACGCACACACAGCACGCACGTTCATATTAGAACAGGTATTCTTCTAGATCTAAATAAAAATTAAAATTAAAACCTTACCCCATCTTTGTTATTCTTCCGGACAACTTTTATTGGCTTTGTTATGCCAGTTTCATGTTTTCCAAGGCCAACTCCTGAAAAATAAAAATAATAAAAAAAATAAAAACTTTACATATGTTCAGAAAGTCAACAGTTTATCAACCATTTTAGAAAAGTATATTCTATTATTAACTGGCTGGCTTTGCCAGCTCGTTATCGCTTCGCAAAGTTCGCTACTTGAAACCAAAATTTTAAATAATAAACATTTCATTCATAAGTTTCTTGCAAACACAAGACTTGGGCATTTATTCGTATAAATATTAACAATTCAATAATGTCGATACACAGTTACTAATGAAACCAAAAGAAAGAAATCAATTTGCTTGAGAAAACTATAGCATCGTTAATGAGAGAGAGGAAAGGCAGAGAGAGAGAGAAAGAGAAAAAGAGAGAGAGAAAGAGAGAGAGAGAGAAAGAGAGAGAAAGAAAGAGAGAGAGAGAGAAAGAGAGAGAGAGAGAGAAAGAGAGAGAAAGAAAGAGAGAGAGAGAGAAAGAGAGAGAGAGAAAGAGAGAGAGAGAGAGAGAGAGAGAGAGAGAAAGAGAGAGAAAGAAAGAGAGAGAGAGAGAAAGAGAGAGAGAGAAAGAGAGAGAGAGAGAGAGAGAGAGAGAAAGAGAGAGAGAGAGAAAGAGAGAGAAAGAAAAAAAGAGAAAGAAAGAGAGAGAAAAAGAGAGAGAGAGAAAGAGAGAGAGAGAGAAAGAGAGAGAGAGAGAGAGAGAGAGAGAAAGAGAGAGAGAGAGACAGCCAGCCAGCCATTCTGCTCTCTTCCCTGTTCTCTTCTTGCTTTTGCCTGTTTGTAAGAATTCTCAGAAAGGTTTTTAGTAAGTTACTCATTTTTTTATTTAACCATTTTAATTAATTACTATTAATATTTGATTAAATTATTGCATATACATATATAACACTTCATAATAAAATTACAAATGTGTAACACTAAACATTAATTTATTATAAACTGTTTAAAAAATAATTCTGCTAATTAGGCATTCAAATGATTGTCTTTGAATCGTTCATCTGTACTATATACAGAGTATTTCAAAATGTTATGTTTTATTATTTGTTTAAATAACAGTAATCCGTTTTGATGGTTATGTAGGAGTAATAAACTTTAAAAAAATTTCACTTTTATTCATTTAGATATCTGATCAACCTTAGCAGTGGCCATAACATTTCCAACCAACCAAAAAATATTAAATACAGAAACTTGAAAAAAGAAAAACAAAGGTCTCTATCCTATACAAGATTTAGGTCAGAAGCCGCAATAAACACATGAAAATAAAATTACATAACTTTTTTTTTTAATGTGCCACCCCTTATGAAGGCTCAAAGGTCACTCGAGGATAAGGGTAATTTTTGGCATAAACGTTGTTAACCTGTAGATTTGTTATTGTGCAGACAAGTAAACGTTACTATGGCCGAGATAAATTATTTAAAAGTAATAATCAGTTCTAAGTGACAGACTTCTGGAGGTTGAAGGTTCAATCCTCAGTGCGGGTGATACTAAGAATACAATTATGAATTACTGAAGACTTCTACTCGTCATGGCTGACGAAAAAGAGCAAGTTACTCCCACCCCCGTGGATTAAATAAAAGGGTTCTGTTCGAAATTCCGTACAGATCCCCGAGTTCGACAAGATGCACCTGAAGATGGTCGAAGGTTACATCAGCCGAAACGTTGTGAGAATAACATCCTAGATGAGTAGTCCGAATAATCCAAATTATCAATTCTCATCTAAAAAAAATTCCGAAACATCTACTCAATAATCTTTACTATGTGCAACAGATCTTAAAGGAAATATAGTTGGGAAATTAGTCCATAACAATTTATTTTGGTTTACCTATTCATTTGTGTACTATTTGTGACCACCCCCCCCAAAAAAAACAAAAAAAAACTTTAATGTTTTATACTAAGGGCAATTTGTATCATTTTGGTTATTCGGACTACATTTATCATCACGTTTCAGCAGCTATAACCTTCGGTCTTCTTCAGGTGTATCTCTTCGAACTCAGGAATCTGAACGGAATTTCGAACGGAACCCTTTACTTAATCCACGGAGGTAGCATGCTCTTGTTCCGTCAGCCATGACTGGGAGAAGTCTTCAGTAATTCGTAATTCTTCGTATCGCCCGCACCGAGGATTGAACCTTCAACCTTCAGATAACTATCACTTAGAACCGAATTTAACTTAGTACTATATCCACTGTGCCACAGGTCCTTGCGGACAGTTCTAGTATGAATTTTGGGAGCCTTAAACGCAGTGGATATAGTACTAAGTTAAATTCAGTTCTAAGTGATAGTTATCTGAAGGTTGAAGGTTCAATCCTCGGTGCGGGCGATACGAAGAATTACGAATTACTGAAGACTTCTCCCAATCATGGCTGACGGAACAAGAGCATGCTACCCCCATGGATTAAATAAAGTGTTCCGATCAAAATTCCGTCGAGATTCCCGAGTTCGACAGAAATATTCCAGAGTTCGAAGAGATACACCTGATACAGCGGCCGAAACGTTGTGATGACAACACTCAGGATGAGAAATGTAGTCAGAATAACCAAAATTATACAAATTATCAATCCTCATCTCAAAAATTCAGAAAAAAAAAAGGCAATTGTCTGTGTGTTTGTGTATGTCTAGCTAAAAGTAAAACAATACAAAACAAAGATCCATAAAGTTGGTGTATTCTTGATCGGCGTTTCCCTGGATTACTAATATCTATAATTACAAAAAAATCATTCATTCTTTGGGGGTCAACTGGGCCAGGTTTCATCAGGAAGTGGGGTGGAGGGGGTCGGTTTTGTTAGCCATTTCCAATGTTATCTCCGAGATCAAGGAGAGTTGTCTGTGTGCATGTTCGTATGTCTGCAAAAGGCTTCCAAGATACTCGACAACCGCCATAAAATTGATATTTTCTAAATTGTCCATCTTTCGGTACATAATATCGAAAAATTGGAAAAAACATCGATCTCTTCTTGTAGAACAGACACAAAATTTCTGATGGGGATGCTCAAATTTGTTTGTTTTTTCGTCGCCCGTACACTTTGCGCATGTGCGCTGTGCCAAAAAAAAAATTCACAGATTCTAAAAACGTTCAAGTGACCTATTTTGAGGTGGATCTTATACTCTGTCTGTTCGGTGCAACGGTTAGCGATAGAGAATGAAGACCGAGAGGTCGACAGTTCCATCCACACCAACTTCCAAGAATTTTTTTTTAAATGATAACTTAAATATACATCGAAGGGGGAGGGGGTGTGAATTGGGACGACCGAGGAAGACGGATAGTACTTTTAATAATAGAAATATGTTACACTTTTGCCCCGGGCAATGCCGGGTAACCCCTGCTAGTCTATTATATAAAGGCGAGGTGAATGAGTTACATCATTATTATTATTTTCAATGGAGAGGAATGGGCTGGGCGGAGGTGAAAGAGGGGTGGGGGAAAGGGATGTGGAAAAACAGGGAAGGGGAAAGAGAAAGATATAGAGCCAGATTGAAAGAGGTAGAAGTTTTAATATAAAGATGTTACACACACTTTTTAACCTCTCCTATTTTGTTTATTATGTCCCCGGGCAACGCTGGGTATCCCTGCTAGTATTTAGTAAAAAATATGAGCAAGTAAATGTTAGTATAGATCTGTAAACCCCTACTTCCAGAAGAAATACCATCGCCGATGATACATGATTACTAACTTACGACCAATATTTACGGTAACTTATACCTGCTTATATTTTCTATTAAATATTAGATATTATTTTTTAGCGCAAATCCGTCGCAAATTAGTAGATAAACCAAAATAAATTGCTTTTGACTAATTTCCCAACTGTATTTCCTTCAAAAAGAAATTATGTCGCTAATAGTAATATTTACAAACAAGAAATTTATTTGTTTGAGATTTTCAACTTTCAAAGAGTATGTAGTTGCCACAAACGAGTAATCTGCAAGGGGAGATAACGTGCGATACAACTAATCATAATTACAGTCAGTGAAGAAAGAGAGAGTAATTCACACGTGTTGATGTATATATGTATATAATACTGAGAACAGCTATTATTAGATATTAGTTGAGAGTGTGAAAATAGGTAAATTTTGTGCTGTTGTCATGTTTGGGCTGGTGAATCTGTCCCATTTGAGGGTTCTTGATAAGGTGCAGAAGCGTATCTGTACTTTGATTGGCCACACCCTTTCTTCTTCTCTACGCCCTCTCTCTCACAGACGTGATGTTGCTAGTCTCAGTCTTTTCTATAAGTGCTGTTGTGTCACGTGTTCTTCAGAATTACGTGATTTGTTCCCTGCTTCTTTTGTTCCAACTAGTTTGACTCGTTGGTCTGGTGGTTTCCCTCGGTTCACTGTTTTGCTACCTTGTTGTGGTACATATACGGCTTCCTATTTGAGTGGCTTCTTTTCAAGAACCGCAGGCAGCTTGTGGAACTCTCTTCATTCTGACTGCTTCCCCTCAACCTATAGTCTTGATCTTTTCAAGACTAAGGCCAATAGGCATCTTTTGTCTTTGCAATAATCATCGTTCGTTCTTGTTAGCTCCTTACATCAAGTGGCTTCATGCCTTGTCTGGAGCGATTTCCATTAATTTTTTTTTTATTTAAACATACTGAAATTCTCTTCAAGTTCAACTTGTAATATCTCATTTATTTTGATAAAAATCTGGATGCAAGCAAAATTTAATCTGTTCTTTTCATAAATGTACAATTCTTTCTCTTGTGTCATTAATAGTTATTTTCCAGGTTACTACAAGTTTGGTTACTATTTTCAGTGACGGGAGATTCATTTTTTAATGTTGGTGTTTTTCAACTTAATGCACACGATATTGTGTGTCTGTCTCTATGCATATAAAAACATTCATATCATCAAGAAAAAGGACCACTCATCAATATGGTGGTGGGCTTAATATACGGTTTTAAGTTGTCTTTCACAAAAATATCCAAGTTAAAAACTTGAGTGAATGAAATCTTTGCCCTATTATCAAATTGTGGTTCCGTCTGTTTTTACATGGTCCAAATCTGATTGTTTTTATTGATTAACTCTTAAAAGAAAAATCAGCGCTTCTATAATAAAAAGCCAAAAAAAAGTTTTTTGTCTTTTAGTGTTGGAGAGGTAACTAAGGGGCAGGTAACTCTTACAACGAATTTTAAACACAGTTTTCCAGTAATCAAAACTGATTGCTTTAATTGGCGTTGCACATGTGGCTATTGTGCAAGGAGAACGTCGATTAGACATAAAAGGGTTAGGGTTAGAAAAATATTGTTCGAAAGCTAGAGCTGTTGTGAAGAGTTACATGCCCCTTATTTACCTCTCCAACACTAAAAGACTTTTTTTTCGGCTTCTTATTATAGAAGCACCGAAAAATCAAGCTTTATTTCTTATGCGCTATTCATAACATTAAAAAAATTTAATGTGTTAGCTGTTGAAATGAATCTTATATGAACAATCAAAGTTATATTTCCGTGTCAGTTTTGTATATTTTTGTAGGGGTAATGGGATTTAGGCTGGTTTGATCTAACAGGGATTACTTCTGCTATGATAAAGTTTTACTTACTATAAGATGGTAAACAAATGGTACCAAATTCATTCTGGTAGCACAATTAGCCACCAAATTATGAGTGTTCAAAGTTCGTTGGAAATTAGAGAATTAACCGTCTTGTGTGATATTGGTCCGGAAGCCAATTTTTAGTGTTGGCCTTTTGGCTAGGAACAAAATGTAGTATCTGTTCTGATGTTACACTTAGTCTATTCTCTCCTCGGTCAGTGAACGAGAAATCTTTCTAGTCTAAGGCAATTTTAATTTTAATCCCTTTTTTGGGGAGCTGGATTTTCCCCACATTAAAAAATGTCTAACTTCACCTTCGTTTGGAGGCAAGTGAATAGGAACTAAAAAGGGTTCTTGGTGGGGTGCAGAAGTCTACTACGGATATCCTAACGGTCATCTCTGAATGCATATACCATACACTGGACAAGGCAGGTGAAGCTAGAGCGGTAGTGCTTGATATATCCAAAGCCTTTGACAAGGTCTGGCATAAAGGTCTTCTCCTAAAAATTAATTCATATGGTATTACTGGATGAATATTTAATATAATTAAATCCTTCCTAACCAACAGAAAGATTCAGGTTGTTCTCGATGGCCGTTCATCCAAACAACATAATATAAATGCAGGTGTACCCAAGGGATCAATCCTTGGAGCTTTATTGTTCCTGATTTTCATAAACGACCTCACAGATGACATTGTGTCTGATATGGGTATATTTGCTGACAACACCATGCTTTACTCTTGTCATGTGGGTAAAACGGATGCGCACATATCCGAGGCAATGGCTAAATCCTTAGAAAGTGACCTCTAGTCCGTAGTGGAATAAGGTCATAAATGGATGGTAACATTTAATGCTGCAAAGACAAAGCTCCTTTCATTCAATAATTACAAGAAACCTCTTCAACGACTGATTGCCATCGCAAATAACACCCTACCTGAGAGTCCAACGTTCAAACCCCTCGGCCTAACATTCACAGGTAACATGAATTCGAGCAAATACATAGATGACATTTTCAAGGCTGTTGCAAAGAAGGTGAGCTCCCTCTACCGCGCTAGACAATTTCTTACACCTGACAGTATCCTATATCTCTACAAAGCCACAAAGAAAAAGAAAAGAAAGAAAAAAAAGAAACAATGCACCGGTAGAGGTCAATTTCGCCCAACTTATTTTTACTTTAGCCATGAAGAAGGAAAAACACCAAGTTATAGCAAGTTTCATCGTGCACGTGAAACGTTGTATTGAAAACTCGCTATCTTCATAGACAAGTGCAGAAAGAGGCTAGCTAAGAAAGAACAATAACCCAAATTCAAAATTTTTTAGTTACATGATTTTAAACTTTTCCCTATAAGGGCAGCACTTTGGGCATTTATAACGACAGCTAACAGAACGAAAAAGGGGTGAAAAAAATAAATAGTCAACAAATAAATGTTACCAAAGGCAAAATAAGTTACTCTTCTACTAACCTGGATAAATTTATTTGTGTTTTAACTTATTTTAAAGCATTTTTGTTCAAAACAAACCTGGTGTCCACATGTTCAGTTAGAACGAAAAAAAATGTCTGTTCATGAGGCCAGCATGGGGATCCTTGATAATTGGTGAAAAATCGAAAAATAAACAAAATAGTGTTAGAAACACGTCCAATAAATGTCACCAATCGTGGGAAAATGTAATGTTCTACATTGCTTAATTTTCGTTTTTTTGAGCGATTATCAAAACCATGTAACATTCAGCCATTTTCCTTTCGTTCTAACTGAACAGGTGGACACTAGGTTTGTTTTGAACAAAAAAACCTTTAAAATAAGTTAAAACATAAATAAACTTATCCAGGTTAGTAGAAGAGTAACTTATCTTGCCTTTTGTAACATTTATTTGTTGTATCGGATTGACATCCTCTATTTTATCAACAAACGGCGTAAACACAATAACAGAAACCAACCCGATTTCACTTCAACAACAAAAGCTAAAACTGGGGCCATAAAAATCAGCTCCTAGAGACAGTCTAACAAAAAGGCACAAAAAGCCAAAAATGTTGATCATGTGTGGTGCTCTGAACTATGTCCGCCAAACCACTGCAAAACAATATAAAAGCAGACCGTGCAACAAAATCTGCCTCTTTCTTTTCCCTCTTTTTCAGAGAATACAACTTCGGCTACTCCTCGCCTTTTGGCTAAGATAAAAGTGTAGTATCTGTTCCGATGGATACTGCACCCCATAGACTGGTATTGTCTTGGTCTTCGGGGCTTGATTTACCCTGGTCTATGGGTCTGTCCTGTGCAGTTCTAGGAAGGCAACCCTCCCAAGCTTCACCTCTTCTCTTTGGGGAGGAGTAAGTTTATTGCTTACTGCCTGAGGCGCCCCTACCGGGGAATGCCGACGGGACTGCCCAGGCAATTTTTAAACCCCACTTTCCCGACCTTGGGTCACATCTTACTTGTGGGAGTAAGATAAAAACTGGCCTTGTGCCTAACTCCTGGAGAGGAGTAAATCAATACTCCTCGCCTTTTGGGCGAGGGGGTGCCAGCGCATCGGCTGACTACTAAACACACACCCACACACAAAGGCTTATACTCCTATCATTCAACACGTACAACCACACACTGCTGACAAAGACACACACACATACAAATGGCTAAAACGAATTATCAACTCTCACGCATACACATTCGTACAACCACGACACGCACATTCACACACTTCGACACATGGCTACACTACGCACATACATACATACTCATAAATCACAAACATGAACATTTATCATTTCTCTAACTGGACTCTTGAAATGAACACTTAATGTGCTGTAATTTGTAAATATATAAATATTTTGTGTTACCTTTAAATAACGTTTTATTCTTTCTTCAGTACTTATATCGATCTTGACCCAGTTTCCGGGAGTTTCTTGTCGAAAGCGTTCGGCTATCCTACGCAAACGCCCGAGAGATGACGAGCGAATTGTACCAGGCGATAATTTTGATACGGTGCTGCGTCCTATGATTATAATTGTTTTGCTTGTTTCATTTTTAGTGTTAGTGGTTAGGGTAAAAAAATATTTATTTGATAACAGTAATTTCGCTCTGTTTTGCTTGTTTTATTTGTTTCGTTGTTTAAAAAAATTCTTGCAAATATAACTAAAAATTATAGGACGCAGCAACGTATCAAAATAACAGAAAATATTTATTTGATAACAGTAACTTCGCTGTTTTGCTTTTTTTATGTTCTTGAAAATATAACTTAAAATCATAGGACGCAGCACCGTATCAAAATTGTCGTCTGGTACAAATCGGCTCGTCATCTCTCGGGCGTTTGCGTAGGATAGCCGAACGCTTCCGACAAGAAAATCGCGAAAACTGGGTCAAGAGCGATATAAGTACCCTTCCTTCAAACATACGCATGCCTTATCCTTCATTCAACTTTATACATGTTTTTACTCTTTTAAACATTTCTTTACACAATCTAAATGTTGGCGGGGATCTTAGCACTTTTTCTAAGACATAATAGTAATACCTTACTAATCTAAGGTCCGCACTCCTACAGTTGCCTATTTGTTTTTGTTTTACCCCTTTTTCGTTCTGTTAGCTGTTGTTATAAATGCCGAACATTTTTTGTATCTGCCAGTATATCACGACTACTGACAAATAAATACAAAATCCAACCTTCAGGATTTTCGGTACTTCTACAGAATTTGAACCGAACTGTTTTTTTATCCTAACCCTAAGTTTACGGTTTAGTTCGCCAAAAGTTGATTTGGTCCGATTCGAATTCTGTAGAAGCACCGGATTTTCACATACCGACATTTCAAAACTTAATATGATTTTTTGACAATAATAATGTAGTATTTAGGTACTTATATCGATCTTGACCCAGTTTCCGTGAGTTTCTTATCGGAAGCGTTCGGCTATCCTACGCAAACGCCCGAGAGATGACGAGCCGATTTGTACCAGACGACAATTTTGATACGGTGCTGCGTCCTATGATTTTAATGTTTTGCTTTTTTTTGTTGTTGTTAGGGTTTAGGGTTAAAAATATTTATTTGATAACAGTAATTTCGCTCTGTTTTGTTTTTGTTTTGTTGTTTAAACAATTTCTTGCAAATATAACTAAAAATTATAGGACGCAGCAACGTATCAAAATAAAAAAAAATATTTATTTGATAACAGTAACTTCGCTATGTTTTGCTTGTTTTGTTTTTTTTGTTTCTTTTAGAAAATTTATTGAAAATATAACTTAAAATCTGGCACACGCTAGGAAGTAAGTGTAGTATCTGTTCCGATGGATACTGCACCCTATAGACGGATGTCGTCTTGTCCTTCGGGGCTTGATTCCACCTGTCTGGGTTTGTCCTGTGCAGTTCTAGGAGGTCCACCCTCCCAGGCTTCGCCTCCCCTCTTTGGGGAGGAGTAAGTTTATTGCTTACTGCTTGAGGCGCCCCTACCGGGGAATGCCGACGGGGCTGCCCAGGCAATTTTTAATGGCCAGAGTGCTCACTTTCTCGGGCGCTGGCTTTTCAAACCCCACTTACTCGACCCAAGCTGTGGTCACATCTTACTTGTGGGAGTAAGATAAAACTGGCCTTGTGCCTAACTCCTGCAGAGGAGTAAATAAATATAACTTAAAATCAAAAATTGTCGTCTGTAAAAATCGGCTCGTCATCTCTCGGGCGTTTGCGTAGGATAGCCGAACGCTTCCGACAAGAAACTCCCGGAAACTGGGTCAAGATCGATATAAGTACCAGTATTTATAATACCAACAATAATAGTTTCTTTTTCACTAACTGAGAACAGAACAGAAGGTACACTTTGATCCGAAATCGAAATCAAATGAGTGCCAGCGCTTTTTCAGTCAACTGAACATCCACGTGTTTCCAAATTGATGTTCAGATTTTGGCGATGCCATAGATCAAAGAAAACACACTGAAATCTAAAAGGTAAGTAGCGACGATGATAACTGATCTAAAAGGTAAGTAATGATAAAATTAAAGTAAAAACAACTTATTAATTCAAACCTTCAGTCCATCCATGTTTTTCCAATTGACATCTTGCAAACATCGAGTCAGCCATTTTTTAAAAAAGTTAAGTTCTCTCCCCTTGATAAGTCTAAATGTCTCCCGTTAAAATATGTCCGGGTTGACACACGGACATATTTTAACGGATGACATCAATTGTAATGAATATTTTTTTTTGCTGTTAACTAGATGACTTGTGACCCGTTGTACAATGTACATTATTCAGTATAATTGTAGGTTAACACACTGCGCTAAATCCCCCCCGAATAAGATTCTACTTTTTTTAGGCGATTACATGTGAATAATATGAAAAGCTTAGCAGAGAGAGAAGAAAAAAATATATTTTAGAATTTAGAATGAGGGTTTCAGTTTCGCATATTAATTTAACGTAAAATGATCCCATATTCCCGGACCATTATAGCGTTTTAGGGCATTAATCAAATTTTTTTTTTCTGCCGGAAATAAATCCGGTGCGTTTTTTAGGGGTTACAGTGTACCCGGTACACTTTTTAAGGCGATTATGTGTAGTTTTATGGGGGGGGGGAGCGGGCGCCTTGCCACACGAACTTTGGTTACTGGTAAGGTTAAGGAAGTTTTTTTTTGGGGGGGGGGTGCTTCCTACTCGGACCTAGGGTTACAAGTAATCTTTTTTTACTAACTGTTCAGCATGACCCCGCCCCCACAAAAACCGTCCAGAATTTGTCTCGCATAGCAAAAAAAGAAGAAAAAAAATGGTAATTGGCCTAAAAAGCTAAAATGACCTGGAAATATGAGATCATTTTATGCTAAATTTATATGCGCAACTGATCCTCACTCTAAATTCTAAAATAATTGTTTTGTTCTTGTCTACAAGTAATCGCCTAAAAAAAGTAGAATCTCGTTTTGTGTGTGTGTGGGGGGGGGGCAGCAGAGGTTGCTTTCAACCGATTATAGGAGATAAAATAGATAGATATTTTAAAATTACATATATTTATTTGTAGTTTATAGAATTTCTTCTTTTTCTTCTTCTTTGATTATCGTGTCTTTTCTACTTCAGATGTGAGTTGCACTTAACCCTAACCCTAACCTAGATCTCAATCATGTAACTGCTACCACTTCAATATATCACCGAAATATCTCTTGCTTTTTGATCAAATTAACTGTTTGTCTTAAATCATATTTCTTGTCTTGAAATGGAAATACAATTCGAATTTACTTTTTAAAGTGTTGAGAATCCAGCTTGAATTCACTGTTTTAATCAATGGCGTTCTTGTTGTTTTTATTGCTTTTGTTTTTTGTTTTTTTCTGGACACCAAATATATTTTTACTATTTTAAAAGCACATGAAAAGCAAACTTTGGACATTCGTTTAACAAAAAAACAAAGCAAGTTTTAATGGAATTTAACGAATTTAAAAACAAAAATGTAGAATTTAAAACAAATGAGCCGATAATTTATTAATAGCAAAATGTCAAAAAGAAAATGGTGTAGTGGCCTGTTTAGAACCCCCCCCCCCCAACCCTAACCCCCTAGAAAATTGGATAGGTAAATCAGCTGACCTTTATCTTTCATTCCTGACAGGCCTGCCTTTACATCAAAGCAGCAGCAACGAATCAAAAAATCAGTGGATTTTTGGCATTTTATCATACTGATCAAAGTATAGATATAGGGGTTCACTTAGCAGACACTGTTAAGACAAACTCCTATAATATTTTTCTAACAACTAAAACGGTCGTCACGCGAAAGAAAAACAAAACCTTTTTATGAACAACAACAAAAAGGTATTTATTTAAGTTATTTCTAAGCCTGGCGCTGATTGGTGCAAGCATTTAACTTCATTTCTTGCTTGCCCAATCAGGGACCATCTCTCATGCAAACTAACCACATGATGGGAGATTATAAAAGGGATAACCCACTGTTTATTTCCTCTTTGCTTGACCAGGACATGGCACTGTTAACAATTCCACATTGCTCGAACCAATCCCAAAATTTCTCTCTTGGGATGCAACCAAAACTGTCTGGGCTGTTTGGGCCCTGAGTTCGACAAGAATCTCCAAGGATCCAACGTTGCTACCACTGCACACGTGTGGACTTAATGCAACACACACACACATGCCTACATACACATATAGACACCGTCTGACTTCAACACCTGTGTACGTAAACTCATTCTCACATATGAACTCTTTTCCTTTCCTTACAAACAGGACATTCATCCTATCCTTCATATATGACTTTTTCTCTCTTCCCTATGAATGGGACATTTATTTAATACCACGTGCAATTTTTAACCTTTTGTCTTCGTCCATACTCATGGACGTATTCATTCACTAACACCCTTCTCTTTCATTCCCTTTTATTTACACCTCAGCGAAGATGGCGACCAATAAAGTTGTTTTAAATGTTATAATGTGACTTTATCTTTTTATTATGCACGTCCTTCTTTGTTGCTTCAAGGAAACTGTTGTGACCCTGTTAGGGGCCGAAATAAAGACACGGAAACACAGGGTTACAGGAACAAAGATATATTATTTAAGAAAAAGAATATACATACAAGAAGTGGTATTCTGGACTGCCAGTATAGAACTGGGGTGGAAGAAGTCAGTGATTTGGAATGCTTTTCGCATTTTATTATGGATGGACGAGTCCATTTGTTCTTCGTACAGGTATGGCACCATAACAGAAACTCTCTGACTACTGTACACTCTTCAAATAGTTTACCTGATGTCCTGCTCTGGGGCCATTTTAAATAACGGGCCCAATTGATTTTTTAATCTGGTAGCACCTTGGTCCAAATGGGAGGTGATGCACCAAGCGAAAACTACCACACACAGGTGTTAATTCAGTGGAATATATCCCTGATACTGTTGAACTTGTAGAGATGATGAGAAGCTTGTCGCAGATGACGAGAAGCTTGTCTCAGATAACGAGAAGCTTGTCGCAGATAGCCATTTTGTAGTAGCGTCGCTGCATCTGACTGGCCTTGCCTGAGATGAAGAAAATACATATTGTTAATTGCTAATAACACAGAGTTGTCAATTCATTTGGATAAAAACCTTTTTGTTCCAGGCTGAGGTGATGAGAAGCTTGTTAGAGATAGCCATTTTGTAGTAGCGTCGCTGCATCTGTATTCATCTGACTCGCCTTGTTTGATAAGAAAAAGAAAAGGGTATCCAAGTTTTGTTCCAGCTAACCAGATGTGTAAAAGTTACATGATTAAGATCTATTTTATTTTGTACTAACATGTAATCACCCATGTAGTGATTGGTATGTGGTTCGGTCGGATAACACAGTCATGTCCAAACTCGTATCCATCCGACTGGTTTTGCTTGATAAGAAGAAAAGGGTCACTAGGTTTCAGTTAAAAAGACAAACTTCTTCTCTACAATTTAAATGAACTTTTATTGAACAGTTTCGTCAACACAGAATATGGTTTGGAAAGAGTTATAGAAACAGGCATATTAAACAGGTTGATTCTGCCGACGTATACGTACAATAGAAATGTAATTGAATTTAAGTCTTTAGTCTCGCCTTTCGTCCAAGTCATGACGAGAGGTGAGCAAGGAAATATGACGCCTGTTCACATTGTCATCTCGACTGGAACTGTTCATAAATGGGCGTAAATAAGTTTGGGTGGAAATGGAAAAATGCATAAAGTGTTACGTGTTCTAATCGCCGGACGTATCACTATGTGAGTCTGAACATGCCTGTGTTAGTTTACCGAACCACATACAAGTGCAAAAGAAAATTAATTATGTAACTGCTACAAGCTCTTTAACAAAGAGATCAGCAGCTTTTCAGAGGATAAAGAATCGGCGCTCATGTAGAGTGAGGCACTAATGTAAGGGAAATAACTCTTGTTGACTAAAAAGAGAATTTGGGACGTTAAAACAAACGCAACTTAGAGAAATTGTACCTTTTATTAAAATGTTGAAAATGCGACAGTAGTTGCAGAGGAATTGGAATTTTTATTAAAATCAAACTGCGATGCCTATTTTTTTAATGTAATAAGTTTATGATATATTAATAAAAAAATGTTGAGGTCTTTAACATTAAAAATGAAAGAAAATGTGATGATATTAATGTTATAAACTTTGTTACATTAAAAAAATCGTCGCAGTTTTCTTTAATAAAAATTCAAATTCCTCTGCAATTATCATTGTTCATGTCACTAATGTAGAGTAAGGCACTATCGTCGCATTTTCAACATTTTAGTAAAAAGTACAATTCCTCTAAGATGCGTTTGTTTTAGTGTCCCAAATTCTCTTCTGAAAAAAAAAAAATCTCTTAGTTAACGAGATTTATTTCCCTTGCATCAGTGACTTACTCTACATGAGCGCCAAAGAATCATATCTTTCACTCAAAGACCAAACCTTGAGATCGAGAACAAGAAGGAAGCTGTGAGTAAGTTAGATATTGAGCGAGTATAATTTTGGTAAGTTGAGAAACAAGAAAATAGGGTTCAGTCAGGGTCAGCTAGTGTACTTAGATGTCAGTTAGACCTTCTCTGTACCAGAAGCGGACATGACATCACATGGCTAAAAGAGGAGAGGGAGTGAAGAGAGAAGTAAAAGTCAGTTGGAAGTGTGTAATGAACTGGATGGGTGGAGATCACTTGAGATCGACGATAAACTAAAGGTCCAAATATCCATAGCTCAGGGCGCCCCTCTCCGCCGCTGGCAGAAGAGAAGGCAAAGTCAAGATCTCAATAAAGGGTCCTTTCTTCAAATTGATGATTTCTTTATTTCTTCGTGCTGTTGTGAAACATTAATTGCAGGTGCCCTGGTCACAGAGGAGTGGAAGACACGAGGCGAGATCAGACTGTGCAGTTATGATTGTGATCTGTATTCGATAACAAGGTATGTTTATGAACCCGTGTATTTTAATTGATTGTGACTTGTGAGACATTTAGACCTCCCCTCAGAGGGGAGGTAATATAACAGGTGCTGCCAAGCCAAGCAATCAAGGAGGTTTGGTGTTGACTGTCATACTTGTCCATGCATGTGCATGTGGAAAGGCTATTTGGAAACAAATCAGCCCAGAGAAGATCCTAACATTACAATCAGCATGGGTGAAAAGCAGCAATATCATGAACTCAATCCTGACTCGACAACGATAAGCCAGTGTCGGCAGAGGGAGCGGCTAAGGGACCAAAGGACTGACCCGGGTCAAAAAGAAGTCATCCTGGAGCTCCTGTTGAAGTTGAAGATCCCTATGCAATACATCTGCTTCTAGATTTTTCGCAAAGTGAATTGTACTGCTCTTCACCAAAGAAAAAGTGGAAAAACTCATCAGATCGGAGATAAGTGGAAGTATAGGAACTTATCTTAGCATATGTTAAGTTATCTCTCTTGTATTGAGATATAAGAGTTCTATTCCTAAGTGATAAGTTTTTAGAGTGATCTCCATTTGCTGGTTGGTTATGGGCTGGAAGAACAAAGATGGCGGTTTGGAAAAACGGACGTGTGTGGATTACGGGTAAACAAATATTGGTAGAAAAAATTTTCTTCTTTTGTGTGATGGGAAATTATCTTGTTCAGCAAACGTTGAAACATTTAAAAGAAAGATGGCTTCTTTTATAAAACACCCACCTATTTTGGTAAACGAAGAGTCATATGCTGAATGGAAGCAAGATATCGGCATATGGTCTATATTTACAGATTTATCTAAAGAGAAACAGTATAGACTTTAAGACTAACTCGTATAATCTTTTGTAACAAAATGGACGTCAAAAGAGAAAAAAACATGTATTTATTTAAGTTGGGAAAAGAGTGAAGAAAGGAATTAAGTAAGAATGTTTGTGGGCTGCTGAAGATAGTTGGTGCTCAAATGTCCAGTTAACAGAGAAACAGGAAAGAGAACGCCTTTCTTCGGCAGTGACAGAAAGCTCTCTGGGGCTGCTGTCCAAATCCCACGGGGTCTGGAAGTAGAAATTAATGCGCCCTTGATTGGTTATTGTGTGACCCAACCATCTCGCTGGAACTGCTCTCTGCAAAAGAAAAGAAATGTTTATATTCATGACTACTACAGAAATAGTTAAAGCTGAAACTTGAGTCGCCAGGCAGTAGACGTACAACCATCTCCATACTTGGTGGCCCCCTCCTACATATGTTAGGTAGCGAGGGGTCTGCCCGGGGAGGGGGGAGGGACTAAAAGGAGGGATGAGCCTCAAAGCGGAAGTCGAGAAATCATGTGACTTCTGCCCAGAAGAGCGGTTCTGTTCTTAGCCTGCCAACACAAACCTGAATGGACAAAGAAACATGGCGGATCCGGCCAGCCTTGCTGGAGGACGGGAAAGGTGAACACAGGTGGCCAAACGTCAGCCCGTCTATATATGTAAATGGTATCTCTCCCGCCAATGCACTCCTTGTCTCTCACTCTCTCTTTCTCTCTCTTTCTCTCTCTCTCTTTCTCTCTCTCTCTTTCTCTTTCTCTCTCTTTCTCTTTCTCTCTCTCTTTCTCTTTCTCTCTCTTTCTCTTTCTCTCTCTCTCTCTTTCTCTCGTACACATGCATTTAATTTCTGTCTTTGTTCTGTTCAAAATAAAACTATTTAAAACCAAACCGGCGTCCACGTGGTTCTCGATCAACAACCGAGAGAACAAGAGCCAACAGCACGAGCATCGACGAAACCTGGGTTATAACAGAAATTGCACGGGCATATGATATTTATGCACCCACGCTGGTAAGTGACACAATAGCTGTCATCCCTGTACATGTTACCTGAAACATAATAACTACGCCAGATTCAACCCGACGGTATGAGCAGCAGGAGCATAAAGCCAAACTTGTAGCAGTCATGAACTTTAACATTTTTTTCTTCGACCCGAGAGCAGCTCTTGTAAAGGGATTTGGTCACAGGAGAACCAATAAGACTCCAGGGAATATTAATTTCGACCGGACTATTGGACGACTACTTCCAAACCCTTTGTCCTTTGCAGATGAGACAGACAAATTCTTGACACCAATGAAGAAAGACGTCTTCTCTCTCACCCCAATCAACTTGACACTGAGTAAGGCTATTCTCCACTGGAAGATATACTGCTCGAAGACTTTCGGTAGACGACCTTTCTTACTTTATTACTTCCTTCACTGTAACACTGTCTTAACTTTCGGCAACCTACACCTAATTGTGTAGGTCACTCAAATTAATTTATTATTGTTTATTGATAAAAGGACTTTGTTTTCCTTTCATTTGACGACCTTTTTGTTGCAAATTATTATAGGTTTTGGTTTTACAGTTTATGCGAAGACTGTGCCTATAAACTCTGTCCCAGGATGGTTGTTCCAGTGTAAACTCCTACTGCTGATACCTAACCCTAACTCTAACCCTAAACCCTAACTCTAACTCTAACCCTAACTCTAACCCTAACTCTAACCCTAACCCTAACTCTAACTCTAACCCTAACTCTAAACCCTAACCCTAACTCTAACTCTAACCCTAAACTCTAAACCCTAACTCTAACTCTAACCCTAACTCTAACCCTAAACCCTAACCCTAACTATAACTCTAACCCTAAACCCTAACTCTAACTCTAAACCCTAAACTCTAACCCTAACTCTAACCCTAACCCTAACCCTAACTCCTACTGCTGATCCAGTTTGAAAGAATACTGTTACCTCTGCAGCACCAGCAGCTCTTCCAGTTTTAACACCTACTTCTCTCTTCATCCCCCTCTCTTTTAGCCATGTGATGTCACGTCCGCTTCTGGTACACAAAAGGTCGAGCTGACATCCAAGTACACTAGCTGACCCTGACTGAACCCTATTTTTTTATTTCTCAACTTACCAAAATTATACTCGCCGGATATGTAACATACCTACAGCCAAAGGTTAGAATACAATTGTTCGTGAAAACAAGAAACCCAAGAAGTCTCCTTCAGCACTGTTTCGGGTGTCACCAGTTAAGCAGCTCCCCAGAAAGTCCTCTAGGAAGACATCAAGTCAACCTCTGGTTCCAGTAGAAGAAGTAGCCAAAGAAAGGCTGCAATCACAGCCGTCAACGTCCAAAATAATAATGGCTACAGTAAAAAAAAAATATTCGGTCCCCTTTTCAGAATTAGAAAGGGAGTACAGAATCCAAAGAATGTAAAAGAATAAGCCAATGTTTGACTATTTGTTTAGGTAATCATAAATATCATATTAAGATGAATCAATCTTATTTACATCAGTGCGGTTCGATGGAAGTTGTATAACTCTGAGGTGTGACCCAATTTCTGATTACCGCTTTTTTGGAAAATTCCATTCTTTTGCTGGTCATGTTATACAAAACTTTCATTGAACCGCACTGACTAAAGTAAGATTGTAATATAATATAAAAAAATATTAGTAGTATGTTTTCAAAAGGCTGTGGGCAATGCAAATTCCGGGTAAGATGTAAGCTGGAAGGAACAAAAATAATAAATCGAATACGAAATGTGACTTACTATTTATTTTTTCTTAAAATCTTACATAACAGCAAGTGTGGTGTTAGCTGTTTGTGTGATGTCCGGATGATTATAAAAATCATTTATTTAATATTTCGAGAAAAGAAACTTCCCTTTGTCAAAAATAATTAACACCAGAGGAAAACTCTGTCTGGCAGAGAATCTGCCAAAAATATATATTGTCACGCACGGCCTTCGTCAGGACCACGGCAGTGAGTGCGTGAGAATGATAATTATATAAAAAAGTAAAAATGTCCGGAAAATGGCTCACTTGTCCTCAGGTTCCGATATTACCACCAGAATACAGGGGGAGGGGGGATTTCTCCAATTCAAGACATTGCATAGAAAACAAGAAAGAATAACAAGCAAGTAAAAGACGATGCAAACACGAAGTAAAGTGTAAACAATATTTATTTACATGATAACAAAAGGGACAAATATATATATGAAACAAATAACGAAAAAAGACAAGGCATTATTTTAAAAGAGAGGTAGACTTTCTAACATAACTATCGCGAACAAAGTCTATGAACAAGATAAGTCCGAAGCAACGCATGGAAGGAAGCAAAATGGGGTGGGGGGGTTACTCACTCTCTGATATGCGTCTCTCCGACAGGGCTAAAAGAGATTGAGGGTCACATTCATTTAAGGTCCATAATGATCATTTGACGGAAATGTCATTGGCAGCAAGTGCCGGGGACCACATGTGCATATGCGGCTGTTGTGTTTTGTCTCGGCGCTATCCAGTCTTCTTGTAGGAAGGTGTACTCGTCTCTCCCTGAGGTTCATATGTGACAGGACCAATAGAACCGACAGAGATCGTGCGCTTTAAAGTGCATTAGCATGCATCTTGGTGATGAGGTTGGGCCCTACGTAGAATTGGGATAGAGAATTGAGACTAGTATATATTCACACGGAATCAGCTATTCAAAACAAACTGGGTTAGGGTGCCGGGCTGTCTGAGAAAGCCATGTGAGATTGTCAATTGCATTTAGATCTTACACAGGCCGAGTTTAAACAGGTGGACCAAGTTTTGGTAAAATCTTTTTTTATCGCCAACGAAAAACATACGTGTGTCAGTACTATGTGGTTGGGCGTGCGAGGCCGGAGTGGAGATAGCCCCCTAGGCTGTCATTATTAATTAGGGCGAGAGCCTACTTTCTCCAGCAGGGTACGGATAACTGTTTTTTATCTAGATAATATCTAAAAAAAAACCTAAGCAATGAATTTCGATTGTCGTACCACCCAACAAGAAAGAGAAAAGAGAGTAATTACCTTTTGAAGGAGATATTCAATACCACCCAATCCCAACCCCCTCCCAAGAAAGGGGGAAGGTGTGACAATATGCTTTTTTGGGAAGAGAAGGGAACTTTGGTTTTAGAACGAGAAGACAGTCGCACGATCAGTACATGAGCGCCGGCCAGGCGAGGGTGTCGCGCGAACGATCGCTCTCGTTTGGGATGGCATTGGCCATAGTAGCCCCCCCCCATCGTTTTCAGTAGACAAGTTATGCCTTAATGAAAAGAATGCGATCGTAAATGGACTCACACACAGAGACCGAGAGAACGACGGCGAACTAGTTTAGTAAACAAAGACATTATCGAGGAGTAGACTTAATTCGACGTTTTAAAAACAGTTGTTATCTTGTTAATAATTATTTGATACAAAAAGAAACCACCGAGTTTGAATTATTCCTATTGTCTATTTGCTCTGTTTGTGTAACCTTGCCTTCACAGAATCACGAGATCATCATCATCGCCGTCATCACGACCTAGAGGAGATTCGGCACATCTTGTTTATTTTTACAGCCACTATTGACGATCACTGGCCAAAGAGGGTGTTCACAGCCGGGAAAGATTTCTGCAGAGAGAACCAGATGTGTGGGCACAGCGATAGAAACACGAGTGGACCGCCTATGTTGCAAGTGGTTCAGTGACATCGGAGCAGAGTGAGGTATCTGTTTTACTCGGCACCGCGACCGGGATATCAAACCCCTGTGCGTGAGTGGCCGACAACGATACCCACGGGTGAAAGAAGCGTGTGGGGTACCTTTACACATACACAGCGGCAGAGTTTGGAAAAAGAAATAGCCTCAAAGGCTTTCGTTTCATCGGTGTAACTTAGAGAATGTCTCGGGACGGCATGTTCCCGGCTCATTGTTTGCACATCCGCAGATCCCTGTAGTAGCAGTGACTCAAGCGATGCTTTTCTCTCGGCTGTTCGTCGCTGACTGTCTTTGTACCCAACTCCTCCACCGCTGCTGCGCCTGGGCGGGGTGTATGGGTGTGTGTGTATGGGTGTGAGATTCTTCTGGGTTGACGATTTGATGAGTCAGAACATCAAGTGCGAATTTTATCTCATCAGGCCAGGACACTCGGCCCTTTTATGTGGGGGGTCATGTGTGTTCAGTAAGGGGTGGCGCAGGATATTGTTGGTTTGATGTCAAATTCCTTTTTGGTGAGTGTACGAGTAAAGGGGTCGGTCGGGGTGTTGGTACCACATATCAAGTACACTCCTTCAATCGTATGGATCAGCCCCCATGGCTGCTCTCAAGATAGGACAAAATGGACTCTGCTCGCTTTAATAAAATGTTTATAAATACATGTTACTTTTCTTAATTCTGGTTGGACCCCCATTCATTTGTAACAATATATTGTATTAATAAAAAGGTGAAACAGCAAAACTCATTCCACCGTTATATGTTTTAATTTGCTTTGGTTCGTGTTTATCCGTTACACCTCTGCATTGTATTGCCGTCTATAAATTACATTTATATACACACTAAACAATGCTTCAAGCAAACTACATTAACCTCTTGTAGAAAAGAAGTTTGTCTTTTTAACTAAAGCCTAGTGACACTTTTTTCTTTTATCAAGCAAGGTCAGGTTAGCAGTAACATGAATGAACTATTTACTGTCGATCTACGTGAGTTGTGATTCGGTTTGGCGGTTATGTAATCATCACTTCTTCAGCAGGTGCGCATATAGCACATCTGCGTGTAACGAGATTCATGCGCGACGAATCATCTTGGGGCTAAAGCCAGATCATGTGATCAACGTTAATGGCCCGAGGTGTTATCTTTATTTTTAGCGGGAGGGAAGAATACAGTGGTGAAGGATTGCCGGACAAATGGTTATGAGAGAAAGAATCCCCCTGACCAAAGGTTGTGAGAGAGATGCCTTTGTAGCGGCATGTCATCCCACTGTTTTAGGACGTCGCCGGACCACATGTAGATTAAATTAATAGACAAACAAAGGGGAAAGGAAGAAAACATTATTATTATCTAAAACTTATATTAGAAGGAAAGCGAAGGAATAAGAAAGCTAACACAACATAAGAATGATATTTTATAAAATTAAAAAAGAGGAAAACATTTATATTAAACAAAAACAATTTATTTAACAAAGACCTTTGTATAGTTCTTCAGTTCATATTTGTAAAGTGTATATGCGATGCGTGTTTGCTGTATTTTTGTGTGGCAATCGTAATGTGTATGTTTGAAAAGTTCAGCATTCGAATTAAAAGGCATTACCTTTTGTCTCCCCCACACTGCTCGGTCGAGCCGGTAGGGAGGGTGTCGACGATCTCCTCGGTGTGTGTTCGCCCAGAACACGGCAGAAAAAGAGAGAAAGGAAGTGCGTGCCTTCTTTTATAGACCTCACACCATGCGTGGTCAAGCTGACCTGTGGGTCCCTGATTGGCCGGAACCCTCTGGCAACGTGGTTTTGCGAGATTCTCTACCTCAGAGACGAAGAAGGACTGAGCAAACAAAGAAAGAAAGGTCGCACATATATCCCCTTAGTTGTGGCGTATGCCACAAATCTTCAGTTTGTGATTTATTCTCAAACAGACAAGATGTGATCCTGCAATTCTCTACTGTCGGCCCGGCAGAGAATCGAAGAACTCCAGGAGAAAGATTATTTTGCGTTGTCTAAATTCACTCAACCCAATGTATTATTCTTCATTTTGTTCCCGCGTTTCTCCCACATAAAACTATTACTCGTCTGTGCACTGTGTTGTTTAATTGTATTACGTCATAAACAAAAGTAACGTCATTCTCTTTCATTTCTCCTTTTAATCTCTGTGAACGAAGACCAATAAAGTTGTTATAAATAATAGAAATGGACTACGTCTCATTTTCTATAATTTTATTTCTTTTGTTTAATATATTAATAACAAAAATTACTATTTACACTTTATTACTACAGTTTACGAACCGGGCTGAAATAATATTATTTAGAAAGCCATTCTTAACATGGGGAGGAAGGGGGCTTTATTAATTATTCTGTACTTTCACCTAATAATTTAATAAACAAAAGATACCGTAAAAATTGGATTTAACTTGAAAGTCATATCTAAAAAAACTGTATAAGGCTGAAAAAATTTTTAATTGTTAACATCTACAATGCTTTATTTTCATAAAAACAACAAAAAAATTAATGCATTTTTTTTTATTGATATATAAAAATATAACTTTATTAAAGGTGTATTTTGTTTTAAAAAAATAATACATTTTCACTAAGATTTAAACAAATAATGGTTTAATTATATTCCTTGATTATTGATAAATAAATATTGAAAATTTCATTAAAATTGGTTGATTTCCTGAAATTTAGTGAATTTTTAAGTGAAGGGGGGGGGGGTCAAAATGTTTTTACATTTTGGGAATCGGCCATTAATTTTGCACGTACCTAGTATAAGCTCACTAAAAAAAATAAATTTTGGTTGATAATTTGTTTCTTAAGATTAAATAAAAACAATTTGTTAAAACAAAAAAGAAAAATAAGTAATAAAATGTCTCATTATAGCATATTTTTAAACATTTATTTCAAACACTTACATTATTAAGAAAATGTATTTTTTCAATGTAAATATTATTTGTTTAATAATACATTAAATAAAAAACAAAAACAAATGTGAAGACGTTAAAAAAAAATAATTAAACAAATGTATTATTATGATAGCATATTTGTTGTTTTATTTCAAATTAATAAAATGTATTGTTATCATAGCATATTTACTTAAAAATAACTGAATAACTGCTTAAACTATAATGCGAAAGAACACTTTCCACTTTGCACTGGCTCTTCCTTTCGTTTCAAACGTTTCCTACAGCAACAGGAAGCCACAATAAAGAAAAAAAACTTTGAAACTACACGAACTGTTGTTCATGGTTGCATCAAATATTTAATGGTAAAAGGGACACTATCCTTACTTTTCTATTGAAGAACTAAAGTTATCTCCCTTTGACAATGGTGGTACAAACGTGAAGGAGCTGTGAGCTGACTTTCGTATTCCGTTAAATATTTAACGGTCAAAGGGAGGTTATGCTTATTTCCTTATTTACCGAACGTATTCACAGGACTCTATAGTAGTCTCCCTTTCACTATGAAGTGTTCTATCACTTTTTACATGTTTTCTTATACATTTAATACAAATATCTAAGTATTCATTAATACATGCGAGCTAGACGCCTCCGCTGGTTGGGCCACGTGCTCCGCATGAACGACGGCCGCATCCCCAAAGACATGCTATTTGGAGAGCTTGCCACTGGCACAAGGCGTACTGGATGCCCCACTCTCCGCTACAAGGACGTCTGCAAGCGGGATCTTAAAGCTGGCGGACTCAACCCCTCTCAGCTCGAGACCACTGCCTTAAACCGCCAAGGTTGGCGAACCGTCATCCGGAACATCATCAGTGCAGCTGAGGAGAGGAGAAACACCCGATGGAGGAAGAAGCGATCACGCAGAGCGCAAAAGACAGGAGTCGCCCCATCACATGCTCACTGTTAAAAAAACAGAAAGATGAGAGAAAAAAAAAACAAAAAAAACAAAGACTACACAGCCTGTTGCAGCCCTGGGTACAAATTCTGACCAAGACCATGACGCGCATCCCCCATGATCTCCCGAGATCGATGGAGCCAACATCAACATTAATCTCTTGCTCGTCCGTCGAAGTCGACGATGACCAAGGTATCAATCAGTTTGGCGTCGGGGGTCGGTGGGTCCTGAGATGGCTGATGAGGCCGATCCGTGCTCGGCAGACTCTTCCACACTCCGGCGGCATCGACAGGCTGTGGACCGGCAGCTCTCTCCTTTCGCCTCCTGCGCTTCTGCCGGTCGTGGGTCATGCGTTGATCCTCTGCCCTATCGGCTCCCAGGCTGACGGCACAGCGCCAAGCAGAGCGTTCTGCAGCGCGACTCTCCCAAGACTGGGGGTTGATGTCAAAGTCCTTGAGGGAGGTTCGCAGGCAGTCTTTATATCGTTTCTTTTGGCCTCCTGCAGTCCGCTCTCCCTGGCTGAGTTCCCCATAAAAGAGTTGTTTGGGGATTCGGCCGTCAGGCATGCGGTAGACATGGCCTGCCCACCGAAGCTGGGTTTTGTGGACTATAGTGGTGATGGTATGGAGCCCCGCGCGCTCCAAGACTTCTGTGTCAGGAATTCTGTCTTGCCAGCGGATGTTGAGAATATTACGGAGGCATCTGAGGTGGAAGCCATTCAGCTGTTTTTCATGTCTTTTATAAAGCGTCCAAGTTTCACAGCCGTAGAGTAGGGCTGTTAGGACGATTGCTCGGTATACTTTGATTTTGGTTGCGAGTGCAATACCTCTCCTCCTCCACACATTGTCTCTAAGTCTTCCAAATGCACTGCTCGCTGTGGAGGCCATATGGTTAACTTCAATGTCAATGTTGGCGGTACGGGAGAGGGTGCTGCCAAGGTAGGTGAATTGCTCCACAGCATGAATCTTCTGCCCTTTGACAGTGATGCCGGGTTCGTGGTATGCATCTCCTGGGGCGGGTTGGTACATAACTTCTGTCTTCTTTGTACTAATAGTAAGACCAAAATTGTCACAACTGGTGGAAAATCCGTCCATTAGATGTTGCATCTCTGTCTCATTTGGGGCGTTAAGGGCGCAGTCATCAGCAAAGAGAAGGTCTCTGATGATGGTTTCCCTCACTCTCGTGACTGCCTGCATTCGCCTGATGTTAAACAATTTTCCGTCACATCTGTACTTGATGTTAATGCCAGTGACTGTCTTTGAAAGCGTCCTGGAGCATGGCAGAGAAAACCATGCTAAAAAGCGTTGGGGCTAAGACACAGCCCTGCTTGACTCCGTTGGTCACAGGGAAGGGCTCTGAGGGGTCGCCGTCATCCAGGACGTGAGCGGTCATGCCCTCGTGGAACTGCCTGACGATGGCTATGAACCTGTCTGGACAACCAAATTTTCCCATGATCCGCCAGAGGCCATTTCGGCTGACAGTGTCGAAGGCCTTGGTCAAATCGACGAATGTGGTGTAGAGGCCCTGGTGCTGCTCGACACATTTCTCCTGCAGTTGGCGTGCAGCAAAGATCATATCAGTCGTCCCACGGCCCGCTCGAAAGCCACACTGGCTCTCGGGAAGACGACCATCTTCAAGGTGTACCAGCAGGCGATTAAGAAGGACGCGGGCCAGGATCTTCCCGGCGATGGATAGAAGGGATATCCCGCGGTGGTTGTCACAAGACTGACGATTTCCTTTGCGTTTATAAATGTGAACAATAGTGGCATCACGAAAATCTTGGGGTAGTTCTTCACTCTCTCACATGGATTGGAAGAGTTCTGTCAGTCTTTCCAGCAGTGTAGGTCCACCAGATTTGTATATTTCTGCTGGAATTAAATCGGGGCCAGGGGCCTTCCCAGAGGAAAGTTGCTTGATGGATTTGCTTACTTCCTCTGACGAGAATGGGATGTCGAGCTCCTCGTTGATAGGCTCCTGGCGTAGTCGGTCGATGGCTTCATCGTTGATGGAAGATGGCCGGTTTAGCACGTTGTTAAAGTGCTCTGCCCATCTATCAAGGATCTGCTTTTTGTCGTTTAAGAGAGTTGTTCCATCGGAGCTAAGCAGGGGAGAGGAGCTTGAGGACTGGGGACCGTAGACAGCCCTCAGCGCATCGTAAAACTTCCTCATATCATGGTTATCGGCATGCTCCTGGATCTCATCTGCTTTGGCGCTGAGCCAGGCATCCTGCATGGAGCGAAGTCTGGCCTGCACCTTGCTGCGGGTGTTGATGAAGGCAGCTTTCTTTGCGAGGCACTTAGGGTCACTCTGATGTGCACGGAGAAGTTGGCGTTTCTCCTCCAGGAGGGGTTGAATCTCAGAGTCATTTTCATCAAACCAGTCCTGGTGCTTCTTTTTCTTAGGTCCAATGATTTCGAGAGCGATGGTGTAGGTGGAGTCTCTGAGGCGTGCCCACTGATCTTCAATAGTGTCCGAGATGGTAAGGGGGACAGATAGCTTGTCGTTGATTGTTTCCTGTAGCTCATGGATGACATCTGGACTTTTCAGTTTCTCCACGTCGAGGCGCTTTGTGACTTTCTGGCCCTGAGGCCACCTCTTAGGTTGGATGTAGAGGCACATTTTGGATGTGATCAGGCGGTGGTCTATCCAACACTCGGCACCGCACACAGCCTTGGTCAGCCTTACATCTCTTCTGTCCCTTGCCCTGATAATGACGTAGTCGATCAAATGCCAGTGCCGGGAGCGTGGGTGCATCCACGACGTCTTGCTACGGGTGGGTAGGCGGAACATGGTGTTGGTGATGGAAAGGTCGTGTGCAGCGCAGAGGCTGAGCAGCCGCAGGCCGTTGCTATTGCACTTGCCCACTCCATGGTGGCCAAGGACCCGGTCCCAAGTGGAATGGTCAGTGCCAACGCGGGCATTGAAATCGCCGAGGACGATGAGCTTCTCTCTCTGCGGAGCAGTGGAGATGAGGCTTTCCAGATCTTCATAGAACTGGTCCTTGGTATTTTTGAGGTTGGTCATAGTTGGTGTGTAGGCGCTGATCAGTGTGGCGGTTCTTCCCTTGCTAAGCGGGAGTTGCATCTTCATCAGCCGGTCATTAATGCCGTCCGGGATGCTGACCAGCTTCTTCACGTGTTCAGTCTTGATGGCGAAGCCCACGCCGGCCTCTCTGCGCTCCTCGCTACTGCGTCCACTCCAGAAAAAGGTGTAGCCGCCGCCTGACTCTGTTAGTTGGCCCTTGTCAGGGAGGCGAGTCTCGCTGAGGGCTGCGATGTCTACCTTATAACGGGCAAGCTCCCTTGCCACAACGCAGTTCTTCTCTCGTCAGCTCTGTTGTTGTCGAGCAAAGTACGAACGTTCCATGATGCTAAGGTAAGCACCAACCCTTTCTTTCTCATGTCTCGACCGCTGTGAGGGAAACCCCGCCAGCCGCGGTATGCTGGCCAGAGGTAATGGTGAAGCAGCTATGTTTAGGGCTCCTTTTATCGCCCTGTCCTCATGCCATGGAGGCGAGCAGAGTGATCCTGAAAAGGAGCTGTAGCTGTAGCTGTAGCTGCAAACCTGCACACAGGCGGTCCAGAAACTGGTCGTACTCCACTCGACCGAAGCAGCGAGGGGGTGCAGGCAACTCAACATTAATACATACATACACACATGCGCGCCTATATATCTTGGAGAAAGAACTTGGTTACACCATTGAAGAAGTCCAGATGATGAGGCTGGAGGAAAGACCTCGACTGCCAAAAATACAAGCCTCAAGAGCTACCAAGGCAGTAATAAAAGTTGTAAAGTTATAAGTCTCCAAAGACTTGTTCCATCCAACATATCCCTCAGGGAGCTGAATCAGGTAACATATGCTGTAGGACTCTACATTTTCAGGAAAACAACACCTCAATTCCAAAAGTAATGGGAGTTCAGAGCACAAAGCACAACACCACCTTGGAAACTGGAGCTTCCAAAACCACTAAACTTTTTCAGAAACGATTATCTGAAATCAAACAATTCCTTGCACGGGTGGCTGAAGAACGCCATCTGCAAGCTCAGTTTTAAATATAAGAAAAATTTAGAGAAAATTAAAAAAAAGCGAAGGAACTTGAAGGCAAGATTCCAGCAGTTGCCAAAAGAATCCAAACAAAGGATAGTAAGGACAGGGCGAAAGTGGGAAACAAACAGTTTAAGAAAATGCAAGACTGTTTTACAGAAACTTAATAAGAGAGAAAATCGTAGTGGAAAAAGCCACTGAAAAATCAAGAGCTAAAAAACTACTGGAAGCCTTTGTTTGAGAATGAAGGAGCATGCAATCAAGAGACCAAGTGGATCGTAGATATAGCTCGAAGAAATTAAAGCAAGCCAGAAATGCCAGAAAAGCCAGAGCTAGAGATAACGTCTGGAATGATAAAACAAAAGTTGGATCTATTTCAGAATCACAAAAAACTTGGCAAAGACAAAATACCCAATTTCTGGCTTAAGCAACTAACAGCACTTCATAGCCATTATAGTAGTAGCTTCACCAGACTGTTGAGGGGTGAGAGGACAACATCAGCATAACTAGTAAAAGGCGATATGACCTTCATACCCAAAACAAGTGAGACATAACACCCTACAAAATACAGGCCGATCTGCTGCCTCACTACAACCTACAAACTTTTCACTGGCCTGGTTGCAGACAGCATCTATGAACACCTCTCTCATGGAGCATACCTGAAAAAAGAACAAGCATGACGCAGGAGGAAGTGTTTAGGCACCAAGGATCAGTTGTTGATCAATAAGACCATCCTTGAGGACTGTAGGAAGAGACAGATAAACCTAAGCATTACTTGGATCGTGTAATGTAAAAAGAAGACACGAATAGAAAAACCTTTTCTAAGGCTTTATTCAATTAATTCAAAACTACAATGCCAACAAGGCAAGAGGCCAAGAACGTATATATGGTAAAATAAAGAGAACGCATTTAAATTAAAAAGTCACGTGGACAAGAAAACCCAGTAATTTTACTTTAACGGAAATATATGCAAGTGCACGTAATCCATCTCGTAATCCCAAGGTGCTGAGTTCAATCCTGGGCAAATGCAGCTGAAGAAATATAATATACATAACATTCTCCCCCACTTGTAACAGAGATTGTTATCAGAAAGTTTTATAAATCCAGACGCTGGACTGGTTTGCGAATCCTGCTAGACCGGCGGGGAAGTAGTTCACTATCAGAAGCACCATATCTCTGGGAAGGTTGATTCTCTGAATTCTGATTCACTAATTCATTTTCTGTATAACTTTTCCTAGGTGAAGGAGTATTTGTGGAACTTGTATCAGGCAAAGGGCCCATGTCAGGTAGAACGTTTTCAGCAGAATCTTGAGATCGACCCGAGCGTGGAAAACGTGCTAAATGTCTTAGTGCTACTGAATCTTCCCGGCCATCATGATATCGTATTCTTGCATGTGTAGGGTTAGCCTCGAGGAGTTCCACTACCTCAACGATCGGGTCATATTTACTCCTGTTACCAAATCGCTTTAATAACACCTCCCCAGGCTCACAGAGCCAAACAGGTAATGCAGTGCCAGTGGAAGAGCGCCTTTTAAAATTGAACATGCGTTCGTGAGGCGTAGCATTTGTGGAGGTGCATAGTAAAGAGCGAATAGTTTGTAAAACATCCTGTAGAACATCCTGCCAAGCGCTAATGGGTAACCGTTTTGATCCCAAAGCTAATAAGATGGTGTTCCAAATAATGCCGTTATAGCGCTCACATTGGCTGTTACCTCTTGGGTTATACGCAGTAGTGTTACTGGATCCAATTCCAAGTCGCAGCAAAAATTGTTTGAATTCCTCCGACATAAACGAAGTTCCTCGATCGGAATGGATGAATGAGGGAAGTCCAAAAATAGAAAAAATATTCACCAGGCACTGAATCGCGGTTTGAGAGGAGCAATCACGACAAGGGAAAGCAAACGGAAATCGACTGTATTCATCGACGACTGTAAATATGTAACGGCAACCTGATGAAGATGCCGGGATAGGTCCTTTGTAATCGACAGAAAGACGCTGGAATGGAGCAGTAGAACGGATAAGAATATTATTAGTAGAAGTAAAGAATTGGGGTTTTATTTTGGCGCAAGTAGTACATTGAGATGTCACACGTCGGATTTCATCAAGTGAATATGGCAAATTTTGTGACCTTACAAAATGCCAAAAGCGTTGTACTCCAGGATGTATTAAGGAATCATGAATTGATTTTAGTTCCTCCAAGGAAGAAACAGCAGCACCACATACTCTGGATAATGTGTCAGCGACAATATTTTCATTCCCGGGACGGTGTTTTATATCATATGAAAAGGGAAGAAGTTCCATTTTCCACCGTATAATTTTATCGTTTTTAATTTTTCCACGATTAGCAGGTTTAAACACAAAAGATACGGCTTGTTGATCAGTAATAATAGTAAAATGTTTCCCAACAATGAGATCTCTCCATTTACGAACACATTCGACTATGGCATATGCTTCTTTTTCGACTATATGAAGTCGCATTTCAGAGAGGTTTAACGACCGAGAAAAGAATGCTACAGGTCTCCCAGCTTGTAAAAGAGTGCAACCGATAGCCTTTTCTGAGGCATCGGTTTCAATAATAAACGGCAATTCATCATCAATAACTTTTACGGATGATTCAGCAATGTCTTTCTTGAGTTTTTCGAAAGAATTTACAACTATAGGAGGCATAGGGAATTGTTTATTTTCGACCAGTGGACGAATTTTGTATGAATACTTAGGTATCCATTTCGCATAGTAAGCAAACATACCAAGACACCTTTTTAACGATTTTGAATCGGAAGGGGGAGGCATTTGCAAAAGAGGTCTCAAACGCTCTGGATCAGGTTGAAGAGTTCCGTTACAAATTTGGTATCCAAGCACGTTAATAGAACGAAGTGAAAACTTTGATTTTTCCCGGTTTATTTCGAGGTTGTATGTCGAGGCAGCTTTTAAGAAATACTCCAAATTGACGTCATGCTCCTCCTGGGTTTTACCGCAAATAGTTATATCATCTATATACGAGAAGGTTCCAGGTAATTTGTTATCAGAAATGAAAGAATTCATAAATCGTTGAAAGGCAGAAACCCCGTTTGTGACCCCCATGGGTATTCGTTTAAATTGGTACAGACGGTTTCCAGCCTGAAAGGCCGTATAGGGGCGATCTTCAGGGCAAATTTCAATCTGATAGTATGCTTTGGACAAGTCAATTATACTAAAGATACGATACTGGGCTATTTGGTCAACGAGATCCCCAATTCGTGGCAAGGGGTATGCATCAAGTAAGGTGAAACGGTTAATAGTTTGGGAGAAATCGACTACCAATCGTTTCTTTTTATTAGTTGACGAAGTCACAACAATTTGAGCGCGCCACGGAGAGTAACTTGGTTCAATTATATCATCCTCAAGCATTTGTAGAATTTCTTTTTCAATGAATCGAGAGTCCTCCGCACGGTAATTTCGGGACCCAGTAGCAATAGGTTTGCAATCACGGGTCAAGTTTCGGAACAATTTAACGGGTGCACAACTGATTTTGGTTAAAGCGCAGATTTTTAGAATATCCTGAGACCCTCCAAAAGAAATAGTGATACTCTGGTGTAGTTTTAAGAAGGGCACTCCGAGTATAATATCCATACAGGAATCAGGAAGTACTGTGAAGTCAATTTCTTTATATTCGTAACCATTGAAGATAACGTCCTCAGTACAATATTCAGATAACTTGAGGGAAATGGCCGATGATGCCATGGAAATTACGGAATTCCGTTTAGAAGTAGACAGTTTCATTGTTTTAACAATACGAGCACTGATAAAGTTATCAGAACTGCCGGTGTCTATGAGAGCAGTTAATCGTTTACCCTTTAATTTTACAATTTTAGTAATAGGAGGGAACCTATCATCATCTTTAGCACGGGCTACTATAATAGCTGAGGTGGAACGTGAAGGTGTAGACGTGGTAGAACGGCAAACTTTGGCAAAATGGCCGAGTTTGCCACAGTTTCGACATACTTTATCGCGGGCAGGACAGTGGCGGCGATCATCCTTAATGTGACGTTTCCCTCCGCAGTTGTAGCACTTTCCATGAGCAGGAAGGGCAGCAGACAATTGTACAGATTCACACTCCATAGGAGCAGTAATAGTGGCCTCCTCGACAGAATCAGTAAACACATTTTTAGTCGTGGTAGCAGCAACGGTAGGTCCAATCTGAGAAGCGTATGACTCAGCACGAAAATGAGCCTGTTCTAAAGCTCTAGCACATTGAGTAGCCTCCTTGAGATTTAACGTATCATTTTCAAGTAGTCTGGCACGTATTACGGAAGACCGGAGACCACGTATAAATGAATCACGGACAGATTCATCTCTGTAAGTAGTAGCAGTAACATCTTTGAAGCAACAGTCTGCGGAAAGTCGGTTCAAGGCCTGAAGGTACTGGTCTACAGACTCATTTTCCTGTTGTAGACGTGTAGAAAGCAAATGTCTAGCATGAATAACGCTTGGAGACTTATCATAAACACTTTTCAGCAATTCAACAGCATGTTCGAATCCAGAACAACCCTCGATAGTGTCAGCAACGGTAGCACCAATGTTTAAATAAAGGACTTCGAGTTTGTCTGGATTTAAAGAAGCAATAGTAGATAAGTAATAAGTAAAATTACGGTACCATAGTCTCCAGAGCTTGCCAGCCTGAGGGTCTGCAGAAGATATATCAAACTTGTCCAGACGAATAATCTTATCCATGAGAAATTTAGTAAATGAATTAATTGAATAAATTGTAATGTAAAAAGAAGACACGAATAGAAAAACCTTTTCTAAGGCTTTATTCAATTAATTCAAAACTACAATGCCAACAAGGCAAGAGGCCAAGAACGTATATATGGTAAAATAAAGAGAACGCATTTAAATTAAAAAGTCACGTGGACAAGAAAACCCAGTAATTTTACTTTAACGGAAATATATGCAAGTGCACGTAATCCATCTCGTAATCCCAAGGTGCTGAGTTCAATCCTGGGCAAATGCAGCTGAAGAAATATAATATACATAACAGATCGATTATCAAAAAGCAAATGATAGTGTGCCCCACACGTGGCTTCTGTGGTTCCTTGAATTATATAAGATACATCCAATCATCAAGAAAACCATGGCATTAAGCCACACTAATGGAACAATAAAAATCCCGACGTCAACATCTGAAGAGGAATCTTCCAAGGAGATAGCTTATCTCCTCTACTCTTTTGCCTGGTGATTGATCCGCTAAGCAAATTACTAAACAAAAGCCAGAGTGCCTACAATCTGAACCAGGGCCGCAAACAAGATCTAAACAAAAGAGTCAACCACCTGCTCTTCATGGATGACCTCAAGATGTATGCCAGTTCAGATGCTGGCTTAATCCAACTCTTGCAGGTTGTCCATGCCTTCTCCAAAGATATTGGAATGAAGTTTCGCCTGGACAAATGTGCCAAGTGCTCCCTCAGAGCTAGGAAGAAGATCCAAACGGAAAACATACAGCTTGATGAAGATACTGACATCAAAGACCTTGAAGAACAGGAACAATACAAATACTTTTGCATAGAAGAAAACGATTCAATTCAACATGCCAAGATGAGAGAAAAAACTTAGCAGAGAATATGTATGCCGTGTTAGAAAAATTTGCAAAACACAGCTCACAAACAAAAACAAAGTAACTGCCATTAACCAACTAGCCATGCCAGTGATAGCATACAGCTTTGGCATTATTGATTGGCTACAAAAAGACATTAACAAACTAGACACTAAAACGAGGAAAATGTTGACACTGCACAGAGTAATGTACAGAAACCAGTGTCTATCAAGGCTGTATCTGCCAAGAGGAGCAGGAGGTATTGGTCTCTCAGAAATTGACCATCAACATCGAGCCACTATTGTAAGCACCGGCCAATATCTGATGAGCTCTCAGAACCCAAACCTTATGATGGTACACCAACACCAAGAAACCAGAGCTAGTAGAACAACCTCTATTCCAAAAGTGGCCCAACATCTTGGACAGGATTGTCTTACAAATGAGGCATAAAGGGAAAACAGGCCTGCCACGGAAATCGCCTGGAAGAGCCGACAAAAATACACCAAGACCTTCCATTGCAGAAAACTGGAAGAATGGGGCAACCAACAACGTGCTAAATATTTTCTGGATGAACTATCCCAGGAATATATAGATAAGGAAGGCTCTGTAGACTGGCTGAAAAGAGGGTCGCTCCACTATGATTAGAAGAGAATGATAATGGCTGCCCATGATCAAGGCTTGATGATCAATGCCTTTAAAAAGATGAGTGGTCTCAGAAATAACAACAAGTACATGTTCTGCCATACAGAAGTGGAGAGTGTGAGCCACCTGACATCCAGTTGTATGGTTCTGCTGAGGGATGGCTACTATACAATGCGACACAACGACATGTGCAAATATCTTCACTGGACCATCTGTAAAAAGTTAAATATCAAATGTAGCAGCAAGTCCTGGGAGCATATAACAAAAAGAACAGTTGGAAATAAGTCATACACCATCTAATATGACTATGCAATTCTGACAGCTACATATCTAGAAAACGGAGCTGTTAAACCTGACATAGTGATATGGGACAACAGGGAGAAAGTAGCAACCCTAGTTGAAGTCAGTGTCCCTAATGATGCTCACTTAAACAGAACTGAAAGGGAAAACATAACTAAATACCAAAGTCTTATGTACGACATGAAAAGAAACTGAAATATTAGGAAGATCTCCATCATCCTAGTAATTATAGGAGCAACTAAACGCATGAAACAGAATTTCAAAAACTATCTGGCGAATCTACTCGGTGAACCAAGTGCAAGCGATACAAACAATTCCACTTAAAGGACGGTTAGCATCTTAAAAAGATCTTTCGGTTTGAGTGTCTGAAATAGCGGATGAATCTCTGGCATCCCATAGGATTTCCCATCCCCAGCAAAAACAAAAAGATGAGAAAATTGAAAAAAAAAATATATATATATAAATCCCTACAGTTACATATCTAGAAAATATTATTTTTACCTACAGACACATGTGTTTCAAACTTACGCATTCTTCAGTGTAGGAGATGATAATTACTGCCGGTTGCAGGATACGAACCCAGTTGCAAGTCACCTTTGATTCTGCAGCCTGGTATTCAACCCTAAGGCCACCATGAATTAACATGGGAAAGAAGAGAATATAAATTCTATAATGTCGAATCGGTGGACATATACAGTAAGCTTAGTCATATAGTGTTCAACAACAGAGTCTGGAACATCGCATTATGCATAAATTGACAGCTTATTATGATAAATTCTCCTAGAGGCCTAATTTTTGTTTTGAAGAGGGCGATAACAATATTTTTTATATAAATATTTATTATTTTTTACATAGAGACACATGTGTTTCATGCTTACACAATCTCTTTCTCTCTCTCTCTCTCTCTCTCTCTCTCTCTCTCTCTCTATATATATATATATATATATATAAAAGTTTTATAAACATTTACACAAATTAATTCGATGTTTCTGTGCTCAAGTGTACCACACCGAGACTCTCAATGCTGTGCACTTGAGCATAGAAACATACATTAATTTGTGTAAATGTTTATAAAAGTTTGTGTAGATTGTTTTAATGTTTATATGAATTTATTTAATTCTTTATGAAGCTCTACGTTGTATTGAGCACTTTGAAAATATATATGTATATGCTAGTGTAATACCCGTCCCAGGATGGGTATAAACAATAAATATAGCATTAGTTCAAGTTCTCCAATAGCCTAAATAGTAAAGTTGACAGAAAAGAATGAAATAAAATAATGTGCCAGGTAATACATATTCCATAATCTATAATGATAAGTTCAATAGTTTCGGATTTTACCAAGCTCACGTGTGATACCAATCCTTAAACAATGTATTGCTTAATATAACTTTAAATTTGATATATATATATATATATATATATATATATATATATATATATATATATAGCCTGACGATTCCCTACGAGGATAAAACGCAGCCGCCTCTGCATAGCTTAATTGCCATAAATATAGTATGAAAATATATCTATGGCAAGTAAGCTACACAGAGGCTAAATCATCGGGCTAAATAGATTTGCTTCAAGGTTTTATAAAATTACCTTTCCCACAAAATGGCCATGAGATAAGTGAGGGTATCACACTTTCCTTTGCCCTCTCTTTCTCCGACCAGCAACTTCTGTTGTGTCACTCAAGTACAGCGATTGATAGTCTGTGTCTATGTCTCTCTATTCATACTCAGCAATACTCATGTACAGCGATTGATAGTCTGTGTCTATGTCTCTCACTTTATACTCAGCAATACTCAGGTACAGCGTTTGACAGTCTATTGTCTATCTCTCTCACTTCATACTCAGCAATACTCAGGCACAGCGTTTGATAGTCTGTGTCTATCTCTCTCACTTCATACTCAGCAATACTCAGGTACAGCGATTGATAGTCTATTGTCTATCTCTCTCACTTCATACTCAGCAATACTCAGGTACAGCGATTGATAGTCTGTGTCTATGTCTCTCACAACATACTCAGCAATACTCAAGTACAGCGATTGATAGTCTGTGTCTATGTCTCTCTATTCATACTCAGCAATACTCATGTACAGCGATTGATAGTCTGTGTCTATGTCTCTCACTTCATACTCAGCAATACTAAGGCACAGCGTTTGATAGTCTGTGTCTATCTCTCTCACTTCATACTCAGCAATACTCAGGTACAGCGATTGATAGTCTGTGTCTATGTCTCTCACTTCATACTCAGCAATACTCAAGTACAGCGATTGATAGTCTCTCTATGTCTCTCACTTCATACTCAGCTATACTCAAGTACAGCGATTTATAGTCTGTGTCTATGTCTCTCACAACATACTCAGCAATACTCAGGTACAGCGATTGATAGTCTGTGTCTATGTCTTTCACTTAATACTCAGCAATACTCAGGTACAGCGATTGATAGTCTGTGTCTATGTCTCTCACTTCATACTCAGCAATACTAAGGTACAGCGATTGATAGTCTGTGTCTATCTCTCTCACTTCATACTCAGAAATACTCATGTACAGCGATTGATAGTCTGTGTCTATGTCTCTCACTTCATACTCAGCAATACTCATGTACAGCGATTGATAGTCTGTGTCTATGTCTCTCACTTTATACTCAGCAATACTCAGGTACAGCGATTGATAGTCTGTGTCTATGTCTCTCACTTCATATTCAGCTATACTCAGGTACAGCGATTGATAGTCTGTGTCTATCTCTCTCACTTCATACTCAGAAATACTCAGGTACAGCGATTTATAGTCTGTGTCTATGTCTCTCACAAAATACTCAGCCATACTCAGGTACAGCGATTGATAGTCTGTGTCTATGTCTTTCACTTAATACTCAGCAATACTCAGGTACAGCGATTGATAGTCTCTCTATGTCTCTCACTTCATACTCAGCTATACTAAAGTACAGCGATTTATAGTCTGTGTCTATGTCTCTCACAAAATACTCAGCAATACTCAGGTACAGCGATTGATAGTCTGTGTCTATGTCTCTCACAAAATACTCAGCAATACTCAGGTACAGCGATTGATAGTCTGTGTCTATGTCTCTCACTTCATACTCAGCAATACTCAGGTACAGCGATTGATAGTCTGTGTCTATGTCTCTCACTTCATACTCAGCAATACTAAGGTACAGCGATTGATAGTCTGTGTCTATCTCTCTCACTTCATACTCAGAAATACTCATGTACAGCGATTGATAGTCTGTGTCTATGTCTCTCACTTCATACTCAGCAATACTCATGTACAGCGATTGATAGTCTGTGTCTATGTCTCTCACTTTATACTCAGCAATACTCAGGTACAGCGATTGATAGTCTGTGTCTATGTCTCTCACTTCATATTCAGCTATACTCAGGTACAGCGATTGATAGTCTGTGTCTATCTCTCTCACTTCATACTCAGCAATACTCAGGTATCGCGATTGATAGTCTGTGTCTATGTCTCTCACTTCATACTCAGAAATACTCATGTACAGCGATTGATAGTCTGTGTCTATGTCTCTCACTTCATACTCAGCAATACTCATGTACAGCGATTGATAGTCTGTGTCTATGTCTCTCACTTTATACTCAGCAATACTCAGGTACAGCGATTGATAGTCTGTGTCTATGTCTCTCACTTCATATTCAGCTATACTCAGGTACAGCGATTGATAGTCTGTGTCTATCTCTCTCACTTCATACTCAGCAATACTCAGGTACAGCGATTGATAGTCTGTGTCTATCTCTCTCACTTCATACTCAGCCATACTCAGGTACAGCGATTGATAGTCTGTGTCTATCTCTCTCACTTTATACTCAGCAATACTCAGATACAGCGATTGATAGCCTGTGTCTATCTTTCTCATTTCATACTCAGGAATACTCAGGTACAGCGATTGATAGTCTGTGTCTATGTCTCTTACTTCATACTCAGCAATACTCAGGTACAGCGATTGATAGCCTGTGTCTATCTTTCTCATTTCATACTCAGGAATACTCAGGTACAGCGATTGATAGTCTGTGTCTATGTCTCTCACTTCATACTCAGCAATACTCAGGTACAGCGATTGATAGCCTGTGTCTATCGTTCTCATTTCATTCTCAGGAATACTCAGGTACAGCGATTGATAGTCTGTGTCTATCTCTCTCACTTTATACTAAGCAATACTCAGATACAGCGATTGATAGCCTGTGTCTATCTTTCTATTTTCATACTCAGGAATACTCAGGTACAGCGATTGATAGTCTGTGTCTATGTCTCTCACTTCATACTCAGCAATACTCAGGTACAGCGATTGATAGTCTGTGTCTATGTCTCTCACTTCATACTAAGCAATACTCAGGTACAGCGTTTGATAGTCTGTGTCTATCTCTCTCACTTCATACTCAGCAATACTCAAGTACAGCGATTGATAGTCTGTCTATGTTTCCTACTTCATACTCAGCAATAATCAAGTACAGCGATAGATAGTCTGTGTCTATGTCTCTCACTTCATACTCAGCAATACTCAGGTACAGCGATTGATAGTCTGTGTCTATGTCTCTCACTTTATACTCAGCAATACTCAGGTACAGCGATTGATAGTCTGTGTCTATGTCTCTCACTTTATACTCAGCAATACTCAGGTACAGCGATTGATAGTCTGTGTCTATGTCTCTCACTTCATACTCAGCAATACTCAAGTACAGCGTCTGATAGTCTGTGTCTATGTCTCTCACTTCATACTCAGCAATACTCAGGTACAGCGATTGATAGTCTGTCTATGTTTCCTACTTCATACTCGGCAATACTCAAGTACAGCGATTGATAGTCTGTGTCTATGTCTCTCACTTCATACTCAGCAATACTCAGGTACAGCGATTGATAGTCTGTGTCTATGTCTCTCACTTCATACTCAGCAATACTCAGGTACAGCGATTGATAGTCTGTGTCTATGTCTCTCACTTCATACTCAGCAATACTAAGGTACAGCGATTGATAGTCTGTGTCTATCTCTCTCACTTTATACTCAGCAATACTCAGGTACAGCGATTGATAGTCTGTGTCTATGTCTCTCACTTCATACTCAGGTACAGCGTTTGATAGTCTGTGTCTATGTCTCTCACTTTATACTCAGCAATACTCAGGTACAGCGATTGAAAGTCTGTGTCTATGTCTCTCACTTTATACTAAACAATACTCAGGTACAGCGATTTATAGTCTGTGTCTATGTCTCTCACTTCATACTAAGCAATACTCAAGTACAGCGTTTGATAGTCTGTGTCTATGTCTGTCACTTCATACTCAGCAATACTCAGGTACAGCGATTGATAGTCTGTCTATGTTTCCTACTTCATACTCGGCAATACTCAAGTACAGCGATTGATTGTCTGTGTCTATGTCTCTCACTTCATACTCAGCAATACTCAGGTACAGCGATTGATAGTCTGTGTCTATGTCTCTCACTTTATACTCAGCAATACTCAGGTACAGCGATTGATAGTCTGTGTCAATGTCTCTCACTTTATACTCAGCAATACTCAGGTACAGCGATTGATAGTCTGTGTCTATGTCTCTCACTTCATACTCAGCAATACTCAGGTACAGCGATTGATAGTCTGTGTCTATGTCTCTCACTTCATACTCAGCAATACTCAGGTACAGCGATTGATAGTCTGTGTCTATGTCTCTCACTTCATACTCAGCAATACTCAGGTACAGCGATTGATAGTCTGTGTCTATGTCTCTCTCTTCATACTCAGCCATACTCAGGTACAGCGATTGATAGTCTGTGTCAATGTCTCTAACTTCATACTCAGCAATACTCAGGTACAGCGATTGATAGTCTGTGTCTATCTCTCTCACTTCATACTCAGGAATACTCAGGTACAGCGATTGATAGTCTGTGTCAATGTCTCTCACTTTATACTCAGCAATACTCAGGTACAGCGATTGATAGTCTGTGTCTATGTCTCTCACTTCATACTCAGCAATACTCATGTACAGCGATTGATAGTCTGTGTCAATGTCTCTAACTTCATACTCAGCAATACTCAGGTACAGCGATTGATAGTCTGTGTCTATCTCTCTCACTTCATACTCAGGAATACTCAGGTACAGCGATTGATAGTCTGTGTCTATGTCTCTCACTTCATACTCAGCAATACTCAGGTACAGCGATTGATAGTCTGTGTCTATGTCTCTCACTTCATACTCAGCAATACTAAGGTACAGCGATTGATAGTCTGTGTCTATCTCTCTCATTTTATACTCAGCAATACTCAGGTACAGCGATTGATAGTCTGTGTCTATCTTTCTCATTTCATACTCAGCAATACTAAGGTACAGCGATTGATAGTCTGTGTCTATCTCTCTCACTTCATACTCAGCAATACTCAGGTACAGCGATTGATAGTCTGTGTCTATGTCTCTCACTTCATACTCAGCAATACTAAGGTACAGCGATCAATAGTCTGTGTCTATCTCTCTCACTTTATACTCAGCAATACTCAGGTACAGCGATTGATAGTCTGTGTCTATCTTTCTCATTTCATACTCAGCAATACTAAGGTACAGCGATTGATAGTCTGTGTCTATCTCTCTCACTTTATACTCAGCAATACTCAGGTACAGCGATTGATAGTCTGTGTCTATGTCTCTCACTTCATAATCAGCAATACTCAAGTACAGCGTTTGATAGTCTGTGTCTATGTCCCTCACTTCATACTCAGCAATACTCATGTACAGCGATTGATAGTCTGTGTCAATGTCTCTCACTTAATACTCAGCAATACTCAGGTACAGCGATTGATAGTCTGTGTCTATCTCTCTCACTTCATACTCAGCAATACTCAGGTACAGCGATTGATAGTCTGTGTCGATGTCTCTCACTTCATACTCAGCAATACTCAAGTACAGCGTTTGATAGTCTGTGTCTATGTCTCTCACTTCATACTCAGCAATACTAAGGTACAGCGATTGATAATCTGTTTCTATCTCTGTCACTTTATACTCAGCAATACTAAGGTACAGCGATTGATAGTCTGTGTCTATGTCTCTCACTTCATACTCAGCAATACTCAAGTACAGCGTTTGATAGTCTGTGTCTATGTCTCTCACTTCATACTCAGCAATACTCATGTACAGCGATTGATAGTCTGTGTCAATGTCTCTCACTTCATACTCAGCAATACTCAGGTACAGCGATTGATAGTCTGTGTCTATCTCTCTCACTTCATACTCAGGAATACTCAGGTACAGCGATTGATAGTCTGTGTCGATGTCTCTCACTTCATACTCAGCAATACTCAGGTACAGCGATTGATAGTCTGTGTCTATGTCTCTCACTTCATACTAAGCAATACTCAAGTACAGCGATTGATAGTCTGTGTCTATGTCTCTCACTACATACTCAGCAATACTAAGGTACAGCGATTGATAGTCTGTGTCTATCACTCTCACTTCATACTAAGCAATACTCAAGTACAGCGATTGATAGTCTGTGTCTATGTTTCTCACTACATACTCAGCAATACTAAGGTACAGCGATAGATAGTCTGTGTCTCTGTCTCTCACTTCATACTCGGCAATACTCAAGTACAGCGATTGATAGTCTGTGTCTATGTCTCTCACTACATACCCAGCAATACTCAGGTACAGCGATTGATAGTCTGTGTCTGTGTCTATGTCTCTCACTTCATACTAAGCAATACTCAGGTACAGCGATTGATAGTCTGTGTCTATCTCTCTCACTTCATACTCAGGAATACTCAGGTACAGCGATTGATAGTCTGTGTCTATGTCTCTCACTTCATACTCAGCAATACTCAGGTACAGCAATTGATAGTCTGTGTCTATCTCTCTCACTTTATACTCAGCAATACTCAAGTACAGCGATTGATAGTCTGTGTGTATGTCTCTCACTTTATACTCAGCAATACCCAAGTACAGCGATTGATAGCCTGTGTCTATCTTTCTCATTTCATACTCAGGAATACTCAGGTACAGCGATTGATAGTCTGTGTCTTTGTCTCTCACTTTATACTCAGCAATACTCAGGTACAGCGATTGATAGCCTGTTTCTATCTTTCTCATTTCATACTCAGGAATACTCAGGTACAGCGATTGATAGTCTGTGTCTATGTCTCTCACTTTATACTCAGCAATACTCAGGTACAGCGATTGATAGTCTGTGTCTATGTCTCTCACAAAATACTCAGCCATACTCAGGTACAGCGATTGATAGTCTGTGTCTATGTCTTTTACTTAATACTCAGCAATACTCAGGTACAGCGATTGATAGTCTGTGTCTATGTCTCTCACTTCATACTCAGCAATACTCAAGTACAGCGATTGATAGTCTGTGTCTATGTCTCTCACTTCATATTCAGCCATACTCAGGTACAGCGATTGATAGTCTGTGTCTATCTCTCTCACTTCATACTCAGCAATACTCAGGTACAGCGATTGATAGTCTGTGTCTATGTCTCTCACTTCATACTCAGCCATACTCAGGTACAGCGATTGATAGTCTGTGTCTATCTTTCTCATTTCATACTCAGGAATACTCAGGTACAGCGATTGATAGTCTGTGTCAATGTCTCTCACTTTATACTCAGCAATACTCAGGTACAGCGATTGATAGCCTGTGTCTATCTTTCTCATTTCATACTCAGGAATACTCAGGTACAGCGATTGATAGTCTGTGTCTATGTCTCTCATTCATACTCAGCAATACTCAGGTACAGCGATTGATAGCCTGTGTCTATCTTTCTCATTTCATTCTCAGGAATACTCAGGTACAGCGATTGATAGTCTGTGTCTATCTCTCTCACTTTATACTAAGCAATACTCAGATACAGCGATTGATAGCCTGTGTCTATCTTTCTCATTTCATACTCAGGAATACTCAGGTACAGCGATTGATAGTCTGTGTCTATGTCTCTCACTTCATACTCAGCAATACTCAGGTACAGCGATTGATAGTCTGTGTCTATGTCTCTCACTTCATACTAAGCAATACTCAGGTACAGCGTTTGATAGTCTGTGTCTATCTCTCTCACTTCATACTCAGCAATACTCAAGTACAGCGATTGATAGTCTGTCTATGTTTCCTACTTCATACTCAGCAATAATCAAGTACAGCGATAGATAGTCTGTGTCTATGTCTCTCACTTCATACTCAGCAATACTCAGGTACAGTGATTGATAGTCTGTGTCAATGTCTCTCACTTCATACTCAGGAATACTCAGGTACAGCGATTGATAGTCTGTGTCTATGTCTCTCACTTCATACTCAGCAATACTCAGGTACAGCGATTGATAGTCTGTGTCTATGTCTCTCACTTTATACTCAGCAATACTCAGGTACAGCGATTGATAGTCTGTGTCTATGTCTCTCACTTCATACTCAGCAATACTCAGGTACAGCGATTGATAGTCTTTGTCTATGTCTCTCACTTCATACTCAGCCATACTCAGGTACAGCGATTGATAGTCTGTGTCTATGTCTCTCACTTCATACTCAGCCATACTCAGGTACAGCGATTGATAGTCTGTGTCTATCTCTCTCACTTCATACTCAGCAATACTCAGGTACAGCGATTGATAGCCTGTGTCTATGTCTCTCACTTTATACTCAGCAATACTCAGGTACAGCGATTGATAGTCTGTGTCTATGTCTCTCACTTCATACTCAGCAATACTCAGGTACAGCGATTGATAGTCTGTGTCTATGTCTCTCACTTTATACTCAGCAATACTCAGGTACAGCGATTGATAGTCTGTGTCTATGTCTCTCACTTCATACTCAGCAATACTCAGGTACAGCGATTGATAGTCTGTGTCTATGTCTCTCACTTCATACTCAGCAATACTCAGGTACAGCGATTGATAGTCTGTGTCTATGTCTCTCACTTCATACTCAGCCATACTCAGGTACAGCGATTGATAGTCTGTGTCTATCTCTCTCACTTCATACTCAGCAATACTCAGGTACAGCGATTGATAGCCTGTGTCTATCTTTCTCATTTCATACTCAGGAATACTCAGGTACAGCGATTGATAGTCTGTGTCTATGTCTCTCATTTCATTCTCAACAATACTCAGGTACAGCGATTGATAGCCTGTGTCTATCTTTCTCATTTCATACTCAGGAATACTCAGGTACAGCGATTGATAGTCTGTGTCTATGTCTCTCACTTCATACTAAGCAATACTCAGGTACAGCGTTTGATAGTCTGTGTCTATCTCTCTCACTTCATACTCAGCAATACTCAAGTACAGCGATTGATAGTCCGTCTATGTTTCCTACTTCATACTCAGCAATAATCAAGTACAGCGATAGATAGTCTGTGTCTATGTCTCTCACTTTATACTCAGCAATACTCAGGTACAGCGATTGATAGTCTGTGTCAATGTCTCTCACTTCATACTCAGGAATACTCAGGTACAGCGATTGATAGTCTGTGTCTATGTCTCTCACTTCATACTCAGCAATACTCAGGTACAGCGATTGATAGTCTGTGTCTATGTCTCTCACTTTATACTCAGCAATACTCAGGTACAGCGATTGATAGTCTGTGTCTATGTCTCTCACTTCATACCTAGCAATACTCAAGTACAGCGTTAGATAGTCTGTGTCTATGTCTCTCACTTCATACTCAGCAATACTCAGGTACAGTGATTGATAGTCTGTGTCTATGTCTCTCACTTTATACTCAGCAATACTCAGGTACAGCGATTGATAGTCTGTGTCTATGTCTCTCACTTTATACTCAGCAATACTCAGGTACAGCGATTGATAGTCTGTGTCTATGTCTCTCACTTCATACTCAGCAATACTCAAGTACAGCGTCTGATAGTCTGTGTCTATGTCTCTCACTTCATACTCAGCAATACTCAGGTACAGCGATTGATAGTCTGTCTATGTTTCCTACTTCATACTCGGCAATACTCAAGTACAGCGATTGATAGTCTGTGTCTATGTCTCTCACTTCATACTCAGCAATACTCAGGTACAGCGATTGATAGTCTGTGTCTCTGTCTCTCACTTCATACTCAGCAATACTAAGGTACAGCGATTGATAGTCTGTGTCTATCTCTCTCACTTTATACTCAGCAATACTCAGGTACAGCGATTGATAGTCTGTGTCTATGTCTCTCACTTCATACTCAGGTACAGCGATTGATAGTCTGTGTCTATGTCTCTCACTTTATACTCAGCAATACTCAGGTACAGCGATTGATAGTCTGTGTCTATGTCTGTCACTTTATACTCAACAATACTCAGGTACAGCGATTGATAGCCTGTGTCTATCTTTCTCATTTCATACTCAGGAATACTCAGGTACAGCGATTGATAGTCTGTGTCTATGTCTCTCACTTCATACTCAGCAATACTCAGGTACAGCGATTGATAGTCTGTCTATGTTTCCTACTTCATACTCGGCAATACTCAAGTACAGCGATTGATAGTCTGTGTCTATGTCTCTCACTTCATACTCAGCAATACTCAGGTACAGCGATTGATAGTCTGTGTCTATGTCTCTCACTTTATACTCAGCAATACTAAGGTACAGCGATTGATAGTCTGTGTCTATGTCTCTCACTTCATACTCAGCTATACTCAGGTAAAGCGATTGATAGTCTGTGTCTATCTCTCTCACTTTATACTCAGCAATACTCAGGTACAGCTATTGATAGTCTGTGTCTATGTCTCTCACTTCATACTCAGCAATACTCATGTACAGCGATTGATAGTCTGTGTCAATGTCTCTCACTTCATACTCAGCAATACTCAGGTACAGCGATTGATAGTCTGTGTCTATCTCTCTCACTTCATACTCAGGAATACTCAGGTACAGCGATTGATAGTCTGTGTCTATGTCTCTCACTTCATACTCAGCAATACTCAGGTACAGCGATTGATAGTCTGTGTCTATGTCTCTCACTTCATACTCAGCAATACTAAGGTACAGCGATTGATAGTCTGTGTCTATCTCTCTCACTTTATACTGAGCAATACTCAAGTACAGCGATTGATAGTCTGTGTCTATGTCTCTCACTTTATACTCAGCAATACCCAAGTACAGCGATTGATAGTCTGTGTCTATCTCTCTCACTTTATACTCAGCAATACTCAAGTACAGCGATTGATAGTCTGTGTCTATCTCTCTCACTTTATACTCAGCAATACTCAAGTACAGCGATTGATAGTCTGTGTCTATGTCTCTCACTACATACTCAGCAATACTCAAGTACCACGATTGATAGTCTGTGTCTATGCTCATTTTTTATGGATGGCAAAGCATGCCGGTCGCACGTGGTCGATACGCATAAATACTCTCATTCTAGCGTGCACTGGTTTTTTTTCACATCCAGGTTCTGCACACCAGGCAGAGACGTACTCTTTTATGGCAGCGATAAAGTGAGTGAAGACTATTTACACCACTCGATTATGGTTCTGGCTCATCACGTCCGCCACATACTAAACCTTTTATAAATCCGCTGTCAAATAAACAATCAGCTTTGGTACGAAATATGAAAAAATTCCGACTCACGTAACTGAAACAAAATCAATTTTTGTGTTTTGTTTTCCTTTTTACTTTTGCATTCAATCTTTAGTTCTCTCATCTTATTCTCTCTCTGTTGTGTTGTTGTCTTTTCTTCTGCGGTTTGTCATTCATTTCTTTGTTGGGATCCGGATCGCTGCTGTTTCAAATCTACTTGTAATCAGCTTCTTCTCATCATCATGTCGTCTCTGGTTAGGACCTGCATTGCCTCATCATTGTGCGAAATCACTTCTTTGTTGAGTTGGAGTAAAAGCAATTGAGAGAAGACATATTTTCGGAAATGGAGGTTTATTGAGAGAAAATGTTAAAGCAATCACAAGTATAATTTACACTTAAAGCAAAACTGAGAGTGAGAGAGAGAGAGAAAGAGAGAGAGAGAAAGAAAGAGAAAGAGAGAAAGAGAGAGAAAGCGAAAGAGAGAAAGAGAGAGAGAGAAAGAGAGAGAGAAAGTGAGAGAGAAAGAGAGATAGAGAAAGAGAGAGAAAGAGAGGGAGAGATAGAGAGGGAGAGAAAGAGAGAGAGAAAGAGAGAGAAAGCGAAAGAAAGAGAAAGAGAGAAAGAGAAAAAGAGAGAGAGAGAGAGAGAAAGAGAGAGAAAGAGAAAGAAAGCGAAAGAGAGAGAAAGAGAGAGAGAAAGAGAGAGAGAAAGAGAGAGAGAAAGAGAGAGAGAGAAAGAAAGAGAGAAAAAGAGAGAGAGAGAAAGAGAGAGAGAGAGAGAGAGAGAAAGAGAAAGAAAGAGAGAGAGAGAGAGAGAGAGAGAGAGAGAATCCTAACCTAAGTTAACTATTTGAGAGTCAGATAGATAGACAGACAAACATTAGCACCTATCGCCGTGAGCGACCCTCAACAGTTATCTCGTCCTTAAGACATTTTTGTCAGCGACGGTTCGCACCAACGTCCAACCCCTGGTTTTCTAAAATCTAATTGTTCTTTCTCGCTTTTGTCCCATGTGACGTCACATCAGGGACTTTTGAAGGAGTCAGAGTTTGACTCGTAAGAATACTGAGTCCGATTCTGAGTATTACTGTATATTGGAAGACTTTAAAATAGTCAGATATTTTTTGAATTCTAGAAATCGGAATCGGAGTTGGACCTTATACGTTCTGACTCCGCAACCTTGATTTTAACACCTCTGACAGTCGTTTCAACGTTTTTTTTCTGGGAAACCTTGAAGTATGGGTTTCCACAGCCTGGTTCAGTTTGATCTTTTCTCACCTATAAATTCCATTAACGATTTTCTTTCTTGAAATTACCTCTCGGTTTGATAATAGGAGGTAGGGAAATCGATACCTCCAAAAGCCGTTTTACCATGGTTACGGTTGCTAGGGTCCTTACAAACTGCAAAGACTCTCCCTTGCATACCATAGGCAACCCAAACTTCTCCTCGGTAACCACAGTCCACACTCCAGAGTGTCTAGAGTGATCACTTGAGGCAATATTTCGACCTGGCAATTTCGTTCTCGCTCCTTCTTACTACTCTTAAATAGACATAATACACACAGTTCATGACGACTTGTTATGTACAGGGGACACATTGACGTGCACGTCCCCAAGGCATCTACACTTTTTCTGCTTCTCCTGAGATCAGCAGCATAAATTGTGCCCTGGTCATATTCAAAGCTAATAACTCAGTCTCCATCCCATAATACTCTAATTAAGTATCACAAACAAACGTCGTTTAGAGTGCGAAAAATGGATGGATACAATAAAATTCCCTTCAATTTTAACTTGCGATACTTCTTTTATTTTGGCAGTTATTTTGATTAAATTTAGATCTAAACAAAATTTAATATGTTTCCTTTATAAATGTACATTTTTTTTCTCTTGTTTTCCTTAATAGTTTTTTTTTTTCAGACTACTTCAAGTTAGGTTTTTTATTTTCAGTGATGGGCAATTTATTTTCTTGATCCCATGAAAATTCAATATTCAACAATCTCTCATAATAGTATTTCTAAGCATCCATCTTGTCATGTTCATTTTTTGCTAGCACTCCATTGTTATTTCGAATGCATTCCTCCAACAATATCCAAATTTGTTTTTGCCATCCTGAATACTTGATTCTTCTGCTCCACATTCATCTGTTGTATATCTGGGAACCTAGCTTGCTCAGCCTCCATCTTGGCTTTGTAGAGTGCTTCTCTTTGCCATCAGATATATATCTTTATTTACTAAACCTTTTCTCCACTTGTTCCAGCGTTTCAACTTTTCTGTGGTACACTTCTCAACTTCCCCATACCACCACCATGTCACGCTATGTCTTGAGGCTCCTTTCATCAACAGTGTATCCTTCCATTTTTACTGCTGTTCCTTCACATTTCTTAGAGTGGATCCGGCAACCAAACGCTCATTCACTTTGTCTTCAAACTTCCATTTTTATTGCTGTTCCTTCACATTTCTTAGAGTGGATCCGGCAACCAAACGCTCATTCACTTTGTCTTCAAACTTCCATTTTTACTGCTGTTCCTTCACATTTCTTAGAGGGGATCCGGCAACCAAACGCTCATTCACTTTGTCTTCAAACTTCCATTTTTACTGCTGTTCCTTCACATTTCTTAGAGTGGATCCGGCAACCAAACGCTCATTCACTTTGTCTTCAAACTTCCATTTTTACTGCTGTTCCTTCACATTTCTTAGAGTGGATCCGGCAACCAAACGCTCATTCACTTTGTCTTCAAACTTCCATTTTTACTGCTGTTCCTTCACATTTCTTAGAGTGGATCCGGCAACCAAACGCTCATTCACTTTGTCTTCAAATTTCCATTTTTACTGCTGTTCCTTCACATTTCTTAGAGTGGATCCGGCAACCAAACGCTCATTCACTTTGTCTTCAAACTTCCATTTTTACTGCTGTTCCTTCACATTTCTTAGAGTGGATCCGGCAACCAAACGCTCATTCACTTTGTCTTCAAACTTCCATTTTTACTGCTGTTCCTTCACATTTCTTAGAGTGGATCCGGCAACTAAACGCTCATTCACTTTGTCTTCAAACTTCCATTTTTACTGCTGTTCCTTCACATTTCTTAGAGTGGATCCGGCAACCAAACGCTCATTCACTTTGTCTTCAAACTTCCATTTTTACTGCTGTTCCTTCACATTTCTTAGAGTGGATCCGGCAACCAAACGCTCATTCACTTTGTCTTCAAACTTCCATTTTTACTGCTGTTCCTTCACATTTCTTAGAGTGGATCCGGCAACCAAACGCTCATTCACTTTGTCTTCAAACTTCCATTTTTACTGCTGTTCCTTCACATTTCTTAGAGTGGATCCGGCAACCAAACGCTCATTCACTTTGTCTTCAAACTTCCATTTTTACTGCTGTTCCTTCACATTTCTTAGAGTGGATCCGGCAACCAAACGCTCATTCACTTTGTCTTCAAACTTCCATTTTTACTGCTGTTCCTTCACATTTCTTAGAGTGGATCCGGCAACCAAACGCTCATTCACTTTGTCTTCAAACTTCCATTTTTACTGCTGTTCCTTCACATTTCTTAGAGTGGATCCGGCAACCAAACGCTCATTCACTTTGTCTTCAAACTTCCATTTTTACTGCTGTTCCTTCACATTTCTTAGAGTGGATCCGGCAACCAAACGCTCATTCACTTTGTCTTCAAACTTCCATTTTTACTGCTGTTCCTTCACATTTCTTAGAGTGGATCCGGCAACCAAACGCTCATTCACTTTGTCTTCAAACTTCCATTTTTACTGCTGTTCCTTCACATTTCTTAGAGTGGATCCGGCAACCAAACGCTCATTCACTTTGTCTTCAAACTTCCATTTTTACTGCTGTTCCTTCACATTTCTTAGAGTGGATCCGGCAACCAAACGCTCATTCACTTTGTCTTCAAACTTCCATTTTTACTGCTGTTCCTTCACATTTCTTAGAGTGGATCCGGCAACCAAACGCTCATTCACTTTGTCTTCAAACTTCCATTTTTACTGCTGTTCCTTCACATTTCTTAGAGTGGATCCGGCAACCAAACACTCATTCACTTTGTCTTCAAACTTCCATTTTTACTGCTGTTCCTTCACATTTCTTAGAGTGGATCCGGCAACCAAACACTCATTCACTTTGTCTTCAAACTTCCATTTTTACTGCTGTTCCTTCACATTTCTTAGAGTGGATCCGGCAACCAAACGCTCATTCACTTTGTCTTCAAACTTCCATTTTTACTGCTGTTCCTTCACATTTCTTAGAGTGGATCCGGCAACCAAACGCTCATTCACTTTGTCTTCAAACTTCCATTTTTACTGCTGTTCCTTCACATTTCTTAGAGTGGATCCGGCAACCAAACGCTCATTCACTTTGTCTTCAAACTTCCATTTTTACTGCTGTTCCTTCACATTTCTTAGAGTGGATCCGGCAACCAAACGCTCATTCACTTTGTCTTCAAACTTCCATTTTTACTGCTGTTCCTTCACATTTCTTAGAGTGGATCCGGCAACCAAACACTCATTCACTTTGTCTTCAAACTTCCATTTTTACTGCTGTTCCTTCACATTTCTTAGAGTGGATCCGGCAACCAAACGCTCATTCACTTTGTCTTCAAACTTCCATTTTTACTGCTGTTCCTTCACATTTCTTAGAGTGGATCCGGCAACCAAACACTCATTCACTTTGTCTTCAAACTTCCATTTTTACTGCTGTTCCTTCACATTTCTTAGAGTGGATCCGGCAACCAAACGCTCATTCACTTTGTCTTCAAACTTCCATTTTTACTGCTGTTCCTTCACATTTCTTAGAGTGGATCCGGCAACCAAACGCTCATTCACTTTGTCTTCAAACTTCCATTTTTACTGCTGTTCCTTCACATTTCTTAGAGTGGATCCGGCAACCAAACGCTCATTCACTTTGTCTTCAAACTTCCATTTTTACTGCTGTTCCTTCACATTTCTTAGAGTGGATCCGGCAACCAAACACTCATTCACTTTGTCTTCAAACTTCCATTTTTACTGCTGTTCCTTCACATTTCTTAGAGTGGATCCGGCAACCAAACACTCATTCACTTTGTCTTCAAACTTCCATTTTTACTGCTGTTCCTTCACATTTCTTAGAGTGGATCCGGCAACCAAACGCTCATTCACTTTGTCTTCAAACTTCCATTTTTACTGCTGTTCCTTCACATTTCTTAGAGTGGATCCGGCAACCAAACGCTCATTCACTTTGTCTTCAAACTTCCATTTTTACTGCTGTTCCTTCACATTTCTTAGAGTGGATCCGGCAACCAAACGCTCATTCACTTTGTCTTCAAACTTCCATTTTTACTGCTGTTCCTTCACATTTCTTAGAGTGGATCCGGCAACCAAACGCTCATTCACTTTGTCTTCAAACTTCCATTTTTACTGCTGTTCCTTCACATTTCTTAGAGTGGATCCGGCAACCAAACGCTCATTCACTTTGTCTTCAAACTTCCATTTTTACTGCTGTTCCTTCACATTTCTTAGAGTGGATCCGGCAACCAAACACTCATTCACTTTGTCTTCAAACTTCCATTTTTACTGCTGTTCCTTCACATTTCTTAGAGTGGATCCGGCAACCAAACACTCATTCACTTTGTCTTCAAACTTCCATTTTTACTGCTGTTCCTTCACATTTCTTAGAGTGGATCCGGCAACCAAACGCTCATTCACTTTGTCTTCAAACTTCCATTTTTACTGCTGTTCCTTCACATTTCTTAGAGTGGATCCGGCAACCAAACGCTCATTCACTTTGTCTTCAAACTTCCATTTTTACTGCTGTTCCTTCACATTTCTTAGAGTGGATCCGGCAACCAAACACTCATTCACTTTGTCTTCAAACTTCCATTTTTACTGCTGTTCCTTCACATTTCTTAGAGTGGATCCGGCAACCAAACACTCATTCACTTTGTCTTCAAACTTCCATTTTTACTGCTGTTCCTTCACATTTCTTAGAGTGGATCCGGCAACCAAACGCTCATTCACTTTGTCTTCAAACTTCCATTTTTACTGCTGTTCCTTCACATTTCTTAGAGTGGATCCGGCAACCAAACGCTCATTCACTTTGTCTTCAAACTTCCATTTTTACTGCTGTTCCTTCACATTTCTTAGAGTGGATCCGGCAACCAAACACTCATTCACTTTGTCTTCAAACTTCCATTTTTACTGCTGTTCCTTCACATTTCTTAGAGTGGATCCGGCAACCAAACACTCATTCACTTTGTCTTCAAACTTCCATTTTTACTGCTGTTCCTTCACATTTCTTAGAGTGGATCCGGCAACCAAACACTCATTCACTTTGTCTTCAAACTTCCATTTTTACTGCTGTTCCTTCACATTTCTTAGAGTGGATCCGGCAACCAAACACTCATTCACTTTGTCTTCAAACTTCCATTTTTACTGCTGTTCCTTCACATTTCTTAGAGTGGATCCGGCAACCAAACGCTCATTCACTTTGTCTTCAAACTTCCATTTTTACTGCTGTTCCTTCACATTTCTTAGAGTGGATCCGGCAACCAAACGCTCATTCACTTTGTCTTCAAACTTCCATTTTTACTGCTGTTCCTTCACATTTCTTAGAGTGGATCCGGCAACCAAACACTCATTCACTTTGTCTTCAAACTTCCATTTTTACTGCTGTTCCTTCACATTTCTTAGAGTGGATCCGGCAACCAAACACTCATTCACTTTGTCTTCAAACTTCCATTTTTACTGCTGTTCCTTCACATTTCTTAGAGTGGATCCGGCAACCAAACACTCATTCACTTTGTCTTCAAACTTCCATTTTTACTGCTGTTCCTTCACATTTCTTAGAGTGGATCCGGCAACCAAACACTCATTCACTTTGTCTTCAAACTTCCATTTTTACTGCTGTTCCTTCACATTTCTTAGAGTGGATCCGGCAACCAAACGCTCATTCACTTTGTCTTCAAACTTCCATTTTTACTGCTGTTCCTTCACATTTCTTAGAGTGGATCCGGCAACCAAACGCTCATTCACTTTGTCTTCAAACTTCCATTTTTACTGCTGTTCCTTCACATTTCTTAGAGTGGATCCGGCAACCAAACGCTCATTCACTTTGCCATCAAACTTGCGCTTCATTATGTTCTTCATTCAACCTCAACACTCTTCTCCTGGGATAAACTTTCTCTTTTACCTTTAAGAGCTTTCTCCAACTTACAGTCACAAATTACTGGTGTATGCTGAGTCACAATTCCTTCACCAGGTATTACTTTCTCCACTCAAGAGCTTTCTGTCCTTTTTTCCCCAACCAACAAATAATCGACTTAAGTCTTTGCTGTTCCAGATTCATACGTAATATTCACTGAAAAAGAATTCTCTAAACATATTTCATTTTTATCTATCTTAACTTGGCTACTCTGGTGCCCCCTCGACGTAAATTCACTAGACCAACTCGACAATCAACTAAATCTCATTCATTCACTGTGGAGGTCCCCAGATGCCGGAGAACCTTCTACTCAAATAGCTTCTTTCCTCGTGCTGCTGGCCTCTGGAACTCCCTCCCTGGCCCCTGTTTCCCCGACAGTACTGACATGCAGAAATTTAAAACTTATGTAAACAGACATCTCGTTGCGCAGATCCCAATTTAGGTTTACCCCCCCCCCACACACACACACACACCCAACCTTCTCCCCTTTTCTTTTTTCTCTGTAGTCCCTTACGTCTACGGTGGCGGCATACCTTGTTTGGGGTGAACCATGTTAAACAAAAAAAAAACTTAATTTTCTCCCTTCTTCCAAATTTATTTTTTAACGCTATGCAAAATCGAATGTGCACAAAAATAATTAGAAGTGAGACAGGAAGTTGCCAGCCGAGTAGAGATCACAAAGGCTATCAGTGATGAATGCCATTTCATGGACGTGAAACTCTGTCCTAAGTTTCCTCAGCCATGTCGAGCCCCTAACAACATCCCAGGAAGAGATCTAACTGCAGCTGTGGATCAGAGGGTTAAATAATGGTTTCCCTCCTACTAACATTAGAATCCCTCCTGAATACCTCTCTCCCAGCTCAGAAGTACCCTGGGTCCAGTGGAGGACACGCAACTGCCTGAGAACGGGAATGGGGTGATCAAAAGTTACTATGGCCAAAAGGGGTTACAAAACTGACCCAACCACCCACGGATGTGGAGAGGAGGACCATACGATGCAGCACTGCCGTGTCTGCCTTCTACTGCCCAATCAGTGCAGTTTGAAAGATCTTGCAAAGAACTGCGCAATAAGTGTGAAACTGTCGTATGACCACATGCTTCAAAGACACGCAAAGAAAAAAATTAGAAGTGGAAGAAAATAAATTAACTTACATTTGATCTCGATCTCGGTGGTGTGCTCGTTCGTTGGTTTTACTTGTTTTTCTTGTTGGCATCACTTGTTTTGTTTTGTTTTTGTATATTTTGTTCTTCTTGGTCGGATTTTGTGTAATGGTTTCTTTGTTAATTGTTTTTTCTGGACCTGGTTGATATGTTGTACTCTGTGAATTGTTCTTTGTTATGCCGTGAGTGTGGTAATTTCAGGTTCGTACACACTCTTCTGATGAAAGCTATAATTTGACGCATCAGAAACGATTATCCAATGTTACCAGAGCCCTGTTAGCTGGTTAGCTCTGATACTACCACTGCCCCTACCAAGATGAGGATGAGTTGGACTTTGGTTGTTGTTGTTGTAGATTTATTGTTGTTTTTGTGTTGTTAGTTGCTTCTGAGGTTAGTAGCGCACAAGACACAAAAGAAATGCATACAACTGTTATTCTTATTTTAATATCTTTTTTTACATTCCATGTAAGAACCTTGCTTTGTGTAACCTACTTTCATGACAAAGATCATCATCATCATCATCACGTTAATATGATTAATCCCTCTATCCTTGTAATTATCAGTAGGAAGAGTTTTCATAAGAGTCATTATAAGTTATTGCTCACTACTACTACTACTACTACTACTACTACTACTACTACTACTACTACACAGTGGCAAAGTGTTGGCCTCTTCTCCACATCTCATATCCCAAAAATAAAATTTCTCAAAACATTTTAGTGACAATAAGCCTCCCAAAGAATCCAGTACTCTCCACACCCTTCAAATGGATGTCTGGATGGTGGTTTCCCTTTTCGGGCTTCCCATCCTCCATGACTCTTCACAACCACTTTGTGTGGTACTATCCGACGCTACATATGTGTATGTGTGGGTGTGTGTGTGTGTGTGTGTGTGTATATCTATTTTGGGGGAGGGGGGGAGATCATCATCATCATCATCATCATCATCATCATCAGCATCATTTAGTCACTTTTTTTACTTTTCACACAAGTCATTATCAGTGGTTGCTCACTGGTAATAACAAGTGGTGTTACCTGGAGTCCGAGTGACAACAAGTCTCCCAGATTTCCAGTACTCTCTGCCTCCTACGATAACCGTTACAAATCATTTTGCGTTATTGTAACAGCCGCTTACCATTGATTTTTAGCTGGCAACGGCCATTGGTTTTTTTCAAGGATTTGGGTGGCAATAAACCTCCCCAAGGTCTACATACTCTCCGCACTCTTCCAGTGCAAATCTGGTTAGTGCTCTCCATTCTCGGTCTTTCCATCCTCCTTGATCCTTCATGACAGTTTTTGTGTCGTATCAGCCGAGGCTGGTGTCATCATATGCATGTGGGTATGTCTGTTCATTTGTATATGTGTGTGTGGAGAGGAGGGGGTCAGTTTATTAGATTTCTGTCAGTTTTCCCTTCCCTTGGGTTCGTGTAATGTTCTTTTCACTTCCCTTGGACTCCTCCTCCTCCTCCTCCTCCTCCTCATCATCATCATCATCATCATCATCATCATCATCATCATTTTTTAAATTTTAATTTTTATTCTTTTCTATAGTCACTAAAAGTTCTCATACGAGTCATTACCAGTGATCTCTCACTGTTAAAATCAGGTGGTGTTACCTGGAGTCTGAGTGACAATAAGTCTTCCCAAATTTTCAGTACTCTCTGCTTCTTTCATCATCATTGCAGCTCATTTGTTGTGCTCATACCAGCTGTTCACCATGGAGTTCTTATTGATAATGACTGATGGCTTTCTCCGAAATTTGAGTGACAATAACCCTAACCCTCCTCAGGTTTCCAGTACTCTCCGTACCCTTCTAGTCGAGGTCTGGATGGTGCTATTCTTCCATTGGTCTTTCCATCCTCTCAGACCTTTTATGGCCACTTTCTCTGATACCTACCGATGTTGCCTCTGTGCACTTTTTTGTTGTTTTCTTTATTCTATAAGAACTCAGATGTGGAGAAAGTATATTTGGATGACAAAGCGATTGATGGTGTTCAGAAGTATTGTTACCTTGGTGATACCATTGGAGCACAAGGTGGAGCAGGTGCTAGTGTAATTGTAAAAGTTAGGAGTAGATGGAGTAATTTCAGGAAACTTCTGCCATTACTAACCAGCAGAGCATTCTCACTGTTGACCTAGGGAAGAGTATATCAGGCATGTGTACGCAGTGTGATAACGTATGGAAGTGAAACCTGGACAGTGAGGATTGAGGACATGCGTTGCATGGAGAGAAATGATATGAGAATGATATGATATGAGAATGATATGATGGATGTGTAATGTGAGTTTTTTTTTTATCGAAATCGCTCCAGACAAAGCATGAAGCCACTTGATGTAAGGAGTTAACAAGAACAAATATGATTATCACAAATACAGGAGATGCCTATTCGCCTTAGTCTTGAAAAGACCAAGGTTATAGGAAAGAAGGAAAACAATCAGCAGGAAGAGAGTTCCACAAGTTTGCGATTCTTGGAAAGAAGCTACTGGAGACCACTAGACCAATGAGTCAAACGAGGTGGAACAAAAGAAGCGGGGAATAGATCACATAATTCTGAAGAACACATGCCATAATAGTATTTATAGAAAAGACTGAGACTAGCAACATCACGTCTGTGAGAGAGAGGGTGCCGAGAAGAAGAAAGGGTAGGGCCAATAGATTTAGTATTAATGACCTCAGAGGAAAATTAAATCTGGACAGTATAGGTAGTTCTGTGCAGAACAGGAGTCTTCGTTGGTATGACCATGTTGAAAGAATGAATGTGAGTTCTTGGGTTAGTAGATGCAGAACAGTTGAGGTAGCAGGTTCAATTCACAGGGGTAGGCCAAGGAAAACATGCGAGGAAGTAATAAGGATGGACTTGAGAGAAAGAGAGATAAATAAAGACCTGGTCTGAGATAGGTTAGTTTGGAAATCAATTTCTAAAAGCCGTCCAACACATGCCAGCATGGAAAACAGACGTTAAACCAATGATCATGATGATGATGATGATGATGATAGGGGTGGGACTAGTTTACATTATTTTTTCTTACATATTTATCGGAGAAGTCTCAGTTCCACATATTATTACATAAAGATTAATTATTTGAAATGTAACGTTGTTTTATCATTTCACAGACATTATTTTCTTCAAATTAGAAAAACTAAAACGTACAATATGCATGGGGATAAAAACAACGTCATCAACATTTTCTATTTACAACCATCATCACGCTCATAATAAAGAGCAATGTGTATTTATTTGTAAATATATATCCGTCCCGTCACACAAAGTCTGCCCGACGAATAAGGGAAAGGAGAAGGCAAATCTATTTCCATGAGATGTTTTCTTTCTTTTTTTTTTCATTTCTGTTTTCTATACCGATTTATACGTTTTTCCTTTTTCTTTCTTTAAAACTAGTGTCATTTTTTAAAAATGTCGAGCCGCCTCTGACCTCCCAATAATCAAAAGAAAAAAATTAAAAGAAGAAAATAAAGAAAACGGTTGTTATTTTTTTCTTTAGGTCATCAGAAATGACTCGCAAAAGTCCCAGCCCCTAATTATCCTATCGAAATAAAAACAAAAAAAGCATTACAAAGATTTACAAAGGAAAGAAAATAGTAAGTCAGTCAACCCTCGCCATCTGCAATGAATTCGGAAAAGATCCTCCACAATAACGATTGTTTTTTTGTTTTGTTTAGATCATCAGAAATGATACTAATAATTTTTATATATGAAAAATTAAATTACTGACGTAATTCTTTGATTTATATGAATAATAGAAGAATACCCGTCCCAGTGTAGGTAAAATTAATTCCCTTAACAGAACGGTTTTGCACCGCTTTTATGAAGATTAAAATCAAGATATAACTATATTAAACTTTATGTTTAGAATATTTATTCCATTTTTTTGTTATCAAAATTCATTATATGATTTGGATTCTAGAAAATGTCTAAAATCTAAGGAGCCTTAGATTTGAGACATTTTCTAGAATCTAAATCATATAATGGATTTTGAGAAAAAAAATGGAATAAAGATTCTAGACATAAGGTTTAAGCTTAAGGGGTCTTTAGAAGAAATTGAAATTCAGCTAATCTTGCTTAATTGGTTCTAATGACTATGTAAGAAATTTAATGCAAATCTGAAATATTTCAAATTTTCAAATGGGAGGTTATGCACATATTATGCTCCCTAAAACCCCTTTAAAATACTGCAAAGAAACTGAAAATTGGGGAATAATTATTAATTGATGTCTAATATCTATTGTTAAAATTTTACAAAAATCGGAGGTATCTGAATTTTCACGAAAAGCTTCCAACCCCTTTTTTTTACCCCTCTTTTCATAAAACTAAACTAAACTAAACATATCTCACATTACGACTCCTTACACCCAGCAGCCGTGTTCCAACGGTTAGTCAGTTTAGGAGTGAATCCTATACATACAAATATATACATATGTACAGTTGTACACATACCTAACTTCATATCAATAGAGATTAGTACGAACACTGGCGAAGCATATTTATTTTCCCATCTTTTTCGACGGAGGGTGTACAAAAAAATAAAAATCATCATCATCATCATCATCATCATCATCATCATCATCATCATCATCATCATCATCATCATCATCATCATCATCATTATTTCCAAACACCTTACTCTTATTGTCGCATGCAAGTGCACGCGTGCATTCGCCGAAGAAAAATGCAGGGACGAGGAGGGGGAGGGAGAGGGGGATATATTCATAATAAAAATCGTATTTTTTTTATAACGAATACGAACAAGAATAGTATGACGTCATCACATTCCAGAACACCGGTGTAGATTCCTGAACAGACATCCAAGTGTGCTGACGTCACAGCTTCCACCAGTTTTTTTTGTTTTTTTTTAAGTCACTGGCGTGCGTATAGTCTGTGTTACTATCAGAGAATGCTAAAATGATCTATAATTTTATTTATAATCCGTTTTGATCTGTGACCATAAGGCAGGCAGCTCTGGTGAGACACCCAAGCGGGTAAGTTCACGAAAATCCAAAATTTTGTTTTTAATTTTTCATTTAATGTTTTTTTTTTTCTTCTGCTGTCTTTTTTTTTTTCTTTCAAAATATGACTTGGCTTGTTTTTGTTGCTATCCGACTACGGAGGCCCGTACTTGCCAAAACAGACATCTTTATTTATATTTTAAAAATCGGTTTTCTACGCCAGACAAAATGTTGATCCCTTGAAAAGATTTAATCCCATAATTTTTAAACATATTTTATTTTTCTTAAATCCCCTAAAACCCAAAGGGTCAACTTCGCGATAATATATTTTATAATTTATTTTTGCAAAAATTTATGCTTGTTTTTAGATTTTCCATTACTAAATATAGCACATTCTATTTTAAATTTTGTTATCATTTCTATATTTATAAAATTGGTTATCTTGAACTTTTCAGCTTTAAGATGACTGCCATTGAAACAACATTATCTTAACCAAATTAGTTCCAGTTTTATAACAACTTGGTTCAATTAATAATTTAATGACTAAAAAATATCGTAATAATATTATCTAATTATTACGTATTGTTTGGTCATTAAATTATTGATTGAACCAAATTGTTATAAAACTAGAACTAATTTGGTTAAGATAATGTTGTTTCAATGGCAGTCATCTTAAAGCTGAAAAGTTCAACATACACATAAAATTGTGTGACAACTTCTCAGTGTGTGTGTGTGTGTTTCTCGTGTCAACGTAACTTTGATAATTTACAAATTGAATTATTATTTTGTTGCTTTGCTATTGATCCAATAATTATTGAAAAAAAAAAAATGCATCAGCGTGAAATAAAAGGAAACATTTATTTAAAAAATAATTTAATTACGAAATTAAATCTACTATAATGCATTTCGGTTTATTCATAAACAAATGGTTATATTGAAGCGGTTAGCCCCCCCTCCCCCAAATGGCTGCCAAATTTAATCTACAAGTCTTGTCTGATTTTCCAAGCGGTGACAGGTCAAATTAACCCACTGTATTAATTTGTTGTCTGATTTTTTTTTCGGATTTCTGTTTGTTTTGTTTTTTAAATGTTTGTTTTGCGAACAGTAAACACTGGTGCTTCTACACAATTTAAACCGAACCAAACATAAAACTTAGGTTAGGGTTAGTTTCGGGTTAGGGTAAAAAACAACAACAAAAAAACAACAACACAGTTCGGTTCAAATTCTGTAGAAATACACAAATATTAAACATACTCTCTCTTAATCCTACCACTAACTCTAAATACGGGTGACAACGTTTTTAATAGACACTGTTCGAATTTATTATTTGATAAATAATTAATATTTGCAAAATAATCCGCAAAAATACAATTTAATCCGAAAAAATCAGAAAACAAATTAATATGGTGGATTAATTTGTTTTGTCACTGCTTGGAAAATCAAACAGAACTAGTCGATAAAATCTGGCAGTCATTTTGGGAGCTAACTGCTTCAATATAACCATTAAATAAGTCATTTCAATCTTTTTGTTAATAGTTGAAAAAACAAAATGAATGAATTACTTTGTAAATCTTCGAAATCTGAAAGAAAGTTGGGAGCCTTTAAACTGTCGACTAGAAATACATTTCTGGCTTTAAAATTCTTAGCATGTATTAAAAGATTGGAAGTTTTGGAAGCTAATTACATCCAAACATTTTATAAATGGAAAGTAAAAAAAATAATATATTAACAAAATTAGTTAAAAAAATTTTTTTTTTTTACAATTTGGTTCGATTAATAATTTAAAGACCAAACTTTATTAATACATTTAATAATTTAAGTTAACTTTCAAAATCCTATAAAAAAAGGAAAAAAAAGAAAAAGAAAAGAACAACAAACAAACGGGAAAGTTTACAAAAAAAAAAGAAAAAAAGCGAAACAAAAAATGAAAGTAAAAAGAACGTCGTTTACATCCAACTAGTTTTCTATATATTTGAATTAATTTATTTTCATTTTTTATCTAATTGAGATTACTAATAGTTAAATGAAATTTTTTTTATTTAATTTTGTTAGTTTTTTTTTTAAATTCTTTTAGAGGACTGGGCCACTTTTGACTTTTTTGGTTAGGAGCAAAATGTAGTTTCAATGAATTTCTCTAGACTGTACTTAATTTATGAAAAATAAAAAAATTTCAAACCAATTGGAGATCTTAACTAGGACGGCCCCTAGAGTAAATGTGGTATTGTGGTTTTATTTACTCCTCCCCAGGAGTTAGGCACAAGGCCAGTTTTATCTTACTCCCACAAGTAAGATGTGACCCAAGATCGGGTCGAGAAAGTGGGGTTTGAAAAGCCAGCGCTCGAGAGGTGAGCACTCTGGCCATTTAAAAATTGCCTGGGCAGCCCCGTCGGCATTCCCCGGTAGGGGCGCCTCAGACAGTAAGCAATAAACTTACTCCTCCCCAAAGAGGGGAGGCAAAGCCTGGGAGGGTGGACCTCCTAGAACTGCACAGGACAGGCGTGCAGTATCCATCGGAACAGATACTACACTTTGATCTTAGCCAAAAGGCCAAGAGTAAATGTGGTATTGTGGTGACTGAGATGATTCTAGTTAAGAGTAGGATAGACACCTTGACCACTATAGACCAAAGATGACCAACGACTTTTGATGGCCATGTGCCTAATGTGTATTGAATTTACATTTTTATATTTTATGCAAATAAATAACACAAAGTGTAGTATCTGTGCTGACATTACACTTTATCTTCTCTGTCCTCAGTCAGTGAAGGAGGAATCCTTCTAGATTGAGGCAACGTTTATTTTGATCCCAATCAAAAGTTCCCCTTTTTGATGAGTTGGATTTCCCCAACATTAAAAACTGACCGAACTCTGCTCTCGTGGGCAGGCAAGTAAATATTGATTTACTCCTCTCCAGGAGTTAGGCACAAGGCCAGTTTTTATCTTACTCCCACAAGTAAGATGTGCCCCAAGGTTTGGTCGGGAAAGTGGGGTTTAAAAATTGCCTGGGCAGCCTCGTCGGCATTCCCCGGTAGAGGCGCCTCAGACAGTAAGCAATAAACTTACTCCTCCCCAAAGGGGGGAGGCAAAGCCTGGGAGGGTGGACCTCCTAGAACTGCACAGGACAGTCCCATAGACTGGCGTAAATCAAGCCCCGAAGGCCAAGACAATACCAGTCTATGGGGTGCAGTATCCATCGGAACAGATACTACACTTTGATCTTAGCCAAAAGGCCAAGAAAGGCAAGTAAATAGAGACCCATATCGAACCGAATGTTTTTGATTTCGATTTACGGAACTGGCAGAAGAAGTTTACGATGTGAAAACCAAGAAAAAATAAAATGTAAAAAGGCAGACGACACTAAAGCATCCGAATGTAAAACCAGGTTAGGGTTAATTTTTTAGCCCCCCCCCCCCCCCTAAAAAAATTAAAGTTGAAAATGCTTTCTTAAAAAAAAAGGAAATAAAAGAAATAAAGTTGTTACTGATTAAAAAAATTATTAAACACATTCTGAACACGAAGGGGGAGTAGTAATTGACCCAAACCTTGAATCAGGGAAAAAAATTAAAGTTGTTACATTTAATGTCTACTAATTGACTGTTCGGAGACGGATCGGCAATTTCAGATCTGTTCCGTAAATCGATATGGGCCCTCTCCTATAGAAGTACTCTTTTTCTTTTGTTTAAACTGTAATAGAATAATTTCTATGGCTGTCCATATTGGTTCGGTAAAATTTGGTAACAACTTACAAAAGCTGAAAGGCGACCACGCAAAATGAAATCCGGGTTCCTGAAACGGGAACAAATGAAAGAAAGAAAGAAACACTCTATGATTTATTTACAATGCATTTTTTACTGATATATATCTATGTTGTTGCATTCTATTTTTTTTTTGTAAATTGTTGTATTTTTTATGTAAATTGTTGTTTTCTATTTTTTTATGCAACAATTTACAAAAACTGATTGTTTGATTGAAAAAAAAAATGAATAAAAATAACGCTACAGAACAATAATTATAAAAAGAAACAATTTACAAAAAAAAAAAAAAAAAAATACAGTGCAACAATGTAAATATAGGTACTTATGCAGAATAGACAGCAATAGAATTTCGGTACTTACGTAGATTCCCGAATCTTGACGTACGTAGCTACTCGAACGCTCGGCAGATTGAACAAACTTTCTTTTTCTTTGCAAACAATTTATTGTATATTTTTCTTGATTGTTCAGAAGAGGATAATGTTTTTAAAATTTTTTTTTTAATTTGTTATTAGTATTTTTTTGTGTGTGGAGGAAGGAAGACTACAAATGGAAGATGGAGGTCAATAAATTTTTTATTTTTATTTATTATTCTTTCGGTCTTTTTTTCTTTTTGAGGTGGGGGGTCTGTTGCCAGTTGGGGTTAGGGATAGGGTTTCACTGCTTTTTTAAGGAAGACTGCAAATGGAAGATGGAAGCCGATAAATTGGAATTAGGCATATTTACAAAATATTAGAAGACGGCAAAAAAGTAGTAGGAAGCGATGTTGCCGAGATAGAAGAAGACGGTGGGTGATGTTCTTTATCCGAAAACGGGTACAAATCAGAAATTAGGGACTCTCGATTTCTGAAAAATCTATAATAGTGTGCTGAACAATGGCAATCAACAATTCCCCATGATCCACCCACCATGAAGTTGCTTCCATGGCAACGGACAAGGCTGAATTGCTTGCCCAGCGGTTTGTTCTAAACGCCACCTTTGACTCCGTAAACTACTCCCTTCCTTATTTTCCACAACGGACAGAAACCGCATTAGATGATCTGATTATCACCCTTTCCCATGTGTTGGAATTTATTAACGCCCCCCCCCCTTACTGATTAGCTGCTGCCTTATCCCTTAAGGGCCTCACGGACTGGCTCTCAGGCATCCTACTCCCTTAGGTATTATGTGAGTAAGCCCACAAAAATGTTTGCATGCTGTGTTCTTCCTCTTTTCGACCCCTCCTTTAAACCCAGTAGGACCGCGATTGGACCCCTCGGTGACAAAGCTCACAACGGCAGTCACAGAGACCCTCCCGCTCCTTCCTGTTATCCACCATCTTGTTCTGAAGTGACTACATCTCGAGATCCCTAGACGGCAGTTTGGATTTAGCCAACGCTTGTTCCTGGATTCCCAACATTGGTTGTTATCAGCCCGCTTGTATTGCATCAAAAATCCTCGAAGACGGCACCCGCAAAAGGCCTTTACTTCTCCACGACAAGAGCCAGAATTGAAGCGCGCACCATGTGCAACCTGTCTGTTACCCAAACTCTTGATAAGATAAGTTTTTGCAAAGCATGTTTTCGCAAACCCAATTTAACTACCTCCTTTCTGGACTTTCAAACCACTGTCTTTTTTTTTTAACAAGTAAAACTGCTCTAAAAGTAAATACATGTGTTGTTGTGTTTCTTCTCACAAAAGCTGTCGTCTTATTTCTATTTTGCGCTTATCTACAAATTATTACTGCATTCCACGTGTGAGAATTAAACTTTCTTCCAGGGTATATTTAATCCCAACACATGTCCTGGCTATTATAAAAAAAACAAAAAAACTTGACACCCCCAAAGCATGTGAACCAGATCTTATCCCTGCTATAGTCATAAAGAAATGCTCTGCTGAGCTAGCCCCTGTCAGCTTCAAAGTCCATAACAAATGCTATACAGAATTTTGCTTCCCTGATAGCTGGAACATTGCCTCTGTGGTATCTGTTTTCAAGAACTCTGGCGAGAGAACTGACCCCAAAAATGATCGTCCCATAAGTTTCCTCTCACTCTTCGCTAAAATTTCTGAATCATTAATCAATCTAGCGATAGTTCACTACCTTAAAAATGCTAAATTTCTTTCTGAACAACAGTATGAAGTTAGGCAATCCTGTTCTACTGCAGATATCTTAACGGTCATCTCTGAACGTATATATCACACACTGGATAAGTTAGGCGAAGCTAGGGCAATAGTGCTAGATATATTCAAGGCCTTTGACAAGGTCTGACACAAAGGTCTTCTCAGGAAAATAAACTCATACGGTATTACTGGACGAATATTTAATATAATCAGATCTTTCTTAGCTAAAAGAAAGATCCAGGTCGTTCTCGATGGCCGTACATTCAAACAATATCACATTAATGTGGGTGTGCCCCAGAGGTTGATACTTGGACCTATATTATTCCTTATCTTCATAAACGACTTCCCTGATGCAATCGTGTCTGTGATGGGTGTATTAGTTGATGACACCACCACTCTATTCCTGGCATGGAAGTAATTCAAATGCCCACACAAGCAAGGCAATGGCCGAATCCTTGGAAAATGACTTCCAGTCTGTAGTAGAATGGGTCCAAAAATGGATAGTCATATTTAATGTTACCAAGACAAACCTCCTTTTCAAAAATGGATAGTCATATTTAATGCTACCAAGACAAACCTCCTTTTCAAAAATGGATAGTCATATTTAATGCTACCAAGACAAACCTCCTTTTCAAAAATGGATAGTCATATTTAATGCTACCAAGACAAACCTCCTTTTCAAAAAGGGATAGTCATATTTAATGCTACCAAGACAAACCTCCTTTTCAAAAATGGATAGTCATATTTAATGCTACCAAGACAAACCTCCTTTTCAAAAATGGATAGTCATATTTAATGCTACCAAGACAAACCTCCTTTTCAAAAAGGGATAGTCATATTTAATGCTACCAAGACAAACCTCCTTTTCAAAAATGGATAGTCATATTTAATGCTACCAAGACAAACCTCCTTTTCAAAAAGGGATAGTCATATTTAATGCTACCAAGACAAACCTCCTTTTCAAAAATGGATAGTCATATTTAATGCTACCAAGACAAAGCTCATTTCTTTTAACAACTATAAGAAACCTTTCCAACCACCGATTATCATGGCCAATGACTTCCTTCCTGAGAATCTAACATTTAAACTCCTCGGTCTGACATTCACAGGCAACATGCATTGGAATAAATGCATTGAAGATACTGCCGAGTCTGCTGCAAAGAAGGTGGGCTCCCTCTACCGGGCTAGAAAAAAACTTCTCACACCTGCCAGTATCCTATATTTCTACAAAGCCATCATTTGACCGTGCATCGAGTATTGTTGGCACATCTGGGCTGGTGCAACACGCACTAGCCTCTCCCCGTTGGACAGGATGCAAAAAATAATTTCTCACATAATAGGTTCTGCATTGTTCACCAAGCTCCATCCCCTGTCCCATCACCGCAGTGTTGCATCCCTGTGGTTGTTTTGCAAGTACTTCCACAGAATGTGCTCCAATGAACTTGCTGCACTTGTGCCCCTTCAACGTAAATACCCCCGACCCATCGACTGTAGTCCCGGTAGATTTTCTACTCTAATAGCTTCTTTCCTTGAACTGCTTGCCTTTGGAATCCCCCTTTCCTCCCCATTTCCACTACCGCAGAGATTTAAATATAATGTGAACAAACATCTTGCTGGCCAGCTCCCCATTCAAGTTGCCCCCATCCAAAAAAATCTGACTCCTATCACAGTAGTCCCTTCCGCTTCAGTTGCAATGTGCCTAGTTTGGAGTTAATAAAAGTTAAAAACAAAACTCTGCAAAAGTAAACTGGGTTCATCGTCGGCCAAGTTATCGTCGGCATATCTCGGCCAAGTCCGGAACTTCTCATCAAAACTCTAGAATCTTCATTAATATCTCGGATGTCTATTCTGTACAAGTACCCAAATATATAGGTAATATAAAATGTAAACACGTGTCGGGTATTTTTAAAAATGTGTACGTTTGAACTTTTTGACTCGCGCAATGTTATTCCGGTTAATTTTGTTTGTTTTATAGCCTTTTTTTTAAAACCCTAACCCTAGCCCTAACCCTAGCCCTAACCCTAACCCTAACCCTAACCCTAACCCTAGCCCTAACCCTAACCCTAACCCTAACCCTAGCCCTAACCCTAGCCCTAACCCTAACCCTAACCCTAACCCTAACCCTAGCCCTAGCCTGTAACTAGGTTTTTACCTTATTTTCTTTACCGTAAAAAAATAACGGAAAGATGTTTTACATTTGTTGATTAACCCCCTCTGCTGAATCACCCCCACACTAACACACATAAAATGAGATTTTACTTTTTTAGGCGATTATATTTTGTTTTATTATTTTAGAATTTAGAATTTAGAAAAACTTGGTGGGAAAAAAAACTCCCTTAACCCTATCACTAACCCACTCTGTAGTATTGATTTACTCCTCTCCAGGAGTTAGGCACAAGGCCAGTTTTTATCTTACTCCCACAAGTAAGATGTGACCCAAGGTCGGGTCGGGAAAGTGGGGTTTAAAAATTGCCTGGGCAGCCCCGTCGGCATTCCCCGGTAGGGGCGCCTCAGGCAGTAAGCAATAAACTTACTCCTCCCCAAAGAGGGGAGGCGAAGCCTGGGAGGGTGGACCTCCTAGAACTGCACAGGACAGACCCATAGACAGGCGTAAATCAAGCTCCGAAGGATAAGACAATACCAGTCTATGGGGTGCAGTATCCATCGGAACAGATACTACACTTTGATCTTAGCCAAAAGGACCCACTCTGTAGTAGACTGGATCCAAAAATGAATAGTCACATTTAATGCTACCAACACAAAGCTCAACAAATCATTGTAAGAGCGAAATAGCCGTAGTCAAGAGAAGATATACCGATATGACAAGAAAACGCATTGAGTCGCAGAAATTAGCAACTCGCATTTTCTGGAAAATTTATAATAGTGTGGTGAATAATGAGTAATCAACAATTCCTCCACTATCAAACCGCCATGATGTCGTTTGCACGGCAACTGAGTAGCCTGAACTGCTTGCCCGGCGGTTCACCTTAGACTCCACAAACAACTCTCTCCCAAATTTCTCACTGCAGACAGAAGCCACACTCGATGATCTGATCATCACCCCTTCCCATATCCGGGATATCCTAAAAAATGTAGACACTTCCAAGGCGGGTGGGCCTGATCTTATCCCTGCTATATTAATAAAGAAATGATCTACTGAGCTAGCCCCTGTTCCCTCCAAACTCTACAGCAAATGCTTTGCTGAATATTGCTTCTCTAATAACTGGAAAATTGCCTAGCGATAGTCTACTACCTCATAAATGCAAAACTTGTTCCTGACCGACAGTATAGATTTAGACAAGCCCATTCTACTGTGGATATCCTAATGATCATCTTTGAACGCATATACCATGCAAGTCTTCTCATTAAAATTAAATTCTACAACATTACTTGACGAATATTTAATATAATAAGATCGTTCTTAGGTAAAAAATATTTAGGTTGTCCTCGATGGCTGTACATCCAAACAACATAGCATTAATGCAGAGTGCCCCAACGATCTCTCTGATGAAATTGTGTCCGAGATGGGTATATTTGCTGATGCCATCACACTCTACTCTAGACTTGTGGGCAAAACGAACTCACACATATCCAAAGGCAATGGCTGAATCCTTAGAAAATGACCTCCAGTCTGTAGTGGAATGGGAATGTGAATTGATGGTAACATTTAATACGACTAAGACAAAGCTCCTTTCCTTTAACTATTATGAGAAACGTTTTCAACCACTGATTGCCATGGCTAATAGCACCCTACCTGAGAGTTCATCATTCAAAACCAGGGGTTCTTACCCCACCCATAGACCGGTATTGTCCGGGCCTTCGGGTCTTGATTTACGCCGGTCTATCGGTTGTCCATCCTGTGCAGTTCTAGGAGGTGCACCCTCCCAGGCTTTGCCTTCTCACCCTTTGAGAAGGGGTTAGTTTATTGCTAATCGCCTGAATGCCGACGGGGCTGCCCAGGCAATTTTTTTAATTGACCAGAGCGCTCAAATTCTCGGGTGCTGATTTTTCAAATCCCACTTTCCCGACCTTGTGTCGCATCTTACCTTGTGGGAGGAAGATAAATAGAATCATTCAAACTCATTGGCCTAACATTCACAAGCAACATAAATTGGAACAAATACATAGAAGACATTGCCAAAGTTGCTGCAAAGAAGGTGAACTCACTCTATTGCACTAGAAACCTTCTCACACCTTCCAGTATCCTATATCTCTACGAAGCCATCATTCGCCTATGCATCGAGTATTGTTGCCATATCTGGGCTGGGGCATCAACCATTAGTCTCAGGGTCCCAAAAAAAGGTCTGCAATCTAATAGGTCCCGGACTGTCAACCAAGCTCCAGCCCCTGACCCATCACCACAATGTTGCATCCCTGTGCTTGTTTTACAAGTACCTTAATGGAATGTGTTCAAATGTACTCGCGGTACTGGTGCCCTCTCGATGTAAATACTCCTGACCAACCCGACAAGCAGCAAAATCTCACCCCTTCACTGTAGAGGTCCCCAGATGCCAGAAAGCTTTTTACTCTGATAGTTTCTTCCCTCGAACTGCTAGCCTTTTGAATTCCCTCCCTGTTCCCTGACTGTACTAACATGTAGGAATTTAAATGTAATGTGAACACACATCTCGCTGTTCAACTCCCTACTTAGAGACCATACTTACATGGGCATCCCAATTCACAGTAGCTCTGTGTCAGTGGTAATGTGCCTTGTTTGGGGTGAAGAAAAAAATAAATCCGTGTCTCCCCACCCAACTCAATTTTTTACTAATACCAGAACATGTGGTTCATCATTTTACATTAAATTAAAAAAATTTTTTTTAACATAGTTTACCCTAAACAAGGCAGGCTGCCACTGTAGACGTAAGGGGCTACTGAGAAAAAGGGTGAAAGTTGTTTTTTTTTTTGGGGGGGGGGGGTAGGGTCAACCTAAATTGGGAGCTGCGCAGCAAGATGTCTGTTTACATTAGTTTTAAATTTCTGCATGTCAGTACTGTCAGGAAAACAGGGAGCAGGGAGGGAGTTCCAGAGTCCAGCAGCATGAGGAAAGAAGCTTTTGGAGTAGAGTGTTTTTCAGCATTTGGGAACCTCCACAGTGAATGAATGGGATTTGGCAGATTGTCGGGTTGGTCTAGTGAATTTACGTCGTGGGGGTACCAGAGCAGCAAGCTCATCAGAGCACAATCCATTGAAGTACTTGTAAAACAGGCACAAGGAAGCAACATTGCGGCGATGGGACAGGGGCTGGAGCTTGGTGGATAGTGAAGGACCTATCAAGTTGGCAACTCTTTTTTCGACCTTGTCTAAGAGGGAGAGACTAGTGGATGATGCCCCAGCCCAAATGTGGCAACAATACTCCATGCATGGGCGGATAGTGGCTTTATATACTAAACTGATCTCCCACTTTAAAGTCTAATAACAAAAAAAAAAAACCGCCAAGTCTTTCAGGATATTTACATGTATAGAATCCCATTTTTCATTTTGGATGATCTAGCTTCGGGTCCTTAATACATATTTAAAAAAATTTTTTTTTATTAAAATATAATTTATGTAAAAATAAGTTGTTTGGCGTTAATATCCATTTCACTCGAAAATAATTTGGGTGATTGAAATAGGATTTAACCGATCTCACCATTAAAAACCTAACGGTTAACTGGTGGTCATCATCATCTTTGTCAGTAATAATAATCATCATCATCTGTTGTTGTTGTTAATAATAATAATAATAATAATAATAATATGATCTTTGTTAGTAATAAAAATGATCTTTGTTAATAATAAAAATGATCTTTGTTAGTAATCTATTAATAATGGAGTTTATGTATCTGTCTGTCTGTCTGAAACCGAAACTCCATCAAAGTAGTATGACTATTTACTAAGTCAGCCAGCTTCACTATATACTACTAAAAAAAACGCTGTAAACATTATGCGCATTCCTCAATTTACATAATCAATTGTTTTTGAACTTCTAATAAATTAGTATTCGCAAATATACACTCATGATTGTTTTCTTCAGATTTCCATATGTATTTACGTCATTTTGCTCGCTAATAATCTTACTTATAAATTATAATTATTTCTTTTATTATATATATATATATACATATATATATATATACATAATATAACTATGACGAAACTGATTAAACAGTCAGCATTAATCCATTGAATTGTTTCCCTACCTCCGTTATGTGATTTTTTCTTTTCTGTCAATAAAAAAACTAACACATTGTACTGTTTTTTTTATTACACCTACGATTGTTTTCTTCAGATTTCCACATATATATACGCTATTTTGCTCACTAATAATCTTACTTAGGGTTAGAGTTAGGGTTAGGTTTTTCTTTTTCCTTTTTAATTAAAAATATTTATATGTATGGGGGAGGATAAAAAATAATTGGGGGGGGGCGGTTAAAAAAATATTTTTTTCTTTTCTTAACTAAAAATATTTCTATGTATAGGGGAGGGTAAAATAAAAAAAATTGAAGGGGGGGTTCCCAAATTTTTTTTTCTTTCTTTTTAAACTAAAAATATTTCTATTTATGGGGGAGGGTAAAACAAAAATCGGGGTAGGGTCGAATTTTTTTTTTTCTTTATTTTCAACTAAAAATATTCTTGGTCATAAACAAAGAAAATCAATGTCTAACCACCCAAGAAATATGACTGGGACTCCATCGGTTTACGCATGAGCGTTCATTTCTGACGCGGCAGCCTAGCAAAAATATTCGACCGGAGGGAGCATATATTTGCTAGTTATGATAATGATTATTATTAAATCATCTTTGTCAGTAATAATAATCATCATCATCTGTTAATAATAATAATAATAATCTTTGTTAGTAATAAAAATGATCTTTGTTAGTAATAATAATAATAATCAGATTTATTAGTAATAATAATCATCATCATCATTGTCTTTGTTAGTAATAATCAGCATCATCAGCAACAGTAATGATAGGTTTCAGTTTCTCGTTGATCCCCCCCCCCCCACACTCCTTCGAGGTGAAATTGAAACCTTCAGTTTCCATTTCCCCGCAAAGATATTCTCGTGTATTTTAGACTTAAAACAACAGAAAAAGTATTTCTCAACTATTTAACCAATTAAAACACGAGAGCAGTCTAGTAAAATAGGAGAATAATATATAGAATTACAGTTTTTTTGTTGTTTTAATTTAATTTATCTATTTTGTGTACAGAACCACCGTGTTCTTTTTCTCGGTCAGTGTCAAGTAAACAAACATTGGATTGGAAGGTTAGTTTCACATTAACGTGTGCCGCCGTCGCCGCCGCTGACAGATTAAATGGCAACAATCAGTGAAGTTGACTGAGTAACTGAGACAATGGTTTATTTTTGTCTCAATCAAAAGTTCCCCTTTTTTAATGAGCTGGATTTCATCCACCTTAAAAACTGAACTTGTGTCTAACTCTGTAGCAGTCACCAATAGGGACTACTTTTGAATGCGTATTCACTGTCCCTGTGAGATGGCTTGTCCAATCAAATCACAGGGCACAGTAATATCGTTAGTTCCCTAAGGGACTACTTATGTCCTCTTAGGGTTCGAAGAAAAAGATCAGACGACCTCCTGGCACCAGCTTGCACACATCGCAGAGAGCACCACCGAGGAACGAGGAAACACTCTCTCTCCCGCCGCCGTCGTCGCCACTTGACGACTACTACCATCTTCCCCTGAAGAAAATCACGGGCAGCCCTAAGAACTCTTATATTCTTCCTCTTCCTCAGACAGACACCGTCCCACTCTCTTCTACCTATACCAAACGGTATAGGTAACCTTGAGTTAATAAAACCCCTTTTTGTTATAGTTACAGAAATACTTTTTGTTGTTCCGTTTCTTTACGAGAAGATAAAAGGATAACCCCTTTCATCCACTCATCATCACCTTACAACTCTGCCCTCATGGGGAAGCAAGTAAATAAGGACCATATAACGAAACAGACTCGAACCTCGCACAGTCTAAGTAGGTGTTATTCATATCAGTCGAGGATACGGCCTCGCCAATCAGTCCGACAGTGGCCTTACTTCTGTCGGACTGAAGTATTGTTCTGTTCAGTTTTAGGCGGTTCACCTTTCATACCTAACTCGAAATATGAAAACACTGTCACAAAGCAATAATCGCCTGAGGTGTTCCTGTCGGGGAATGTTGATCGGGCTGCTCAGGCTTTTTCTGTAGGCTAGAGTGCACTTCCTCTAGTGCGCTGGCTTTTCAAAACCCCACTTGACCTTGTGCCTAACTTCCTGGCGAGGATATAAACAAAGTGTAGAATTTTAGCAGCGGTACAATTACAGCGACAGCCGCCATTACGAGTTTGAATCTGCGTTTAATTCATAAGCTCGGTGCTGATTGGTGAAAGCATTTAACTTCTTTTCCGGCTTGCCCAATCAGGGACCATCTCTCATGCAAGCTGGGCACGTGATGGGAGATTATAAAACGGATAGTTCTCTCTTCACTTCATTTTTTCTTCTCGGCCTTTTGGCTAAGAGCAAAGTGTAGTATCTGTTCCGATGGATACTACACCCCATAGACCGGTATCGTCTTGGCCTTTGTGGCTTGATTTACGCCGGTCTATGGGTTGGTCCTGTGCAGTTCTAGGAGGTCCACCCTCCCAGGCTTTGCCTTCTCACCCTTTGAGAAGGGGTTAGTTTATTGCTAATCGCCTGAGGCGGCCCTACCGGGGATGCCGACGGGACTGCCCAGGCAATTTTTAAAGGTAATAGGTGCTCTTCCTCTAGGGTGCTGACTTATCAAATCCCACTTTCCTACCTTGTGTCACATCTTACTGCTGTGGGAGGTAGATAAATACTTTTTCTTGACCAAGATACGGCACTGTCAACAACATTCACGTTGCTCGAACTAGCCTCCAAACTCCTCTCTTGGGATGCAATGGAAACTACCCGGGCCTTTGGCCCTGGGGTTGACTTCGACAAGAAGACCCAAGGATTCAACATGGCTACGACTTCCTCACACACGTGGACTTAATATAACACACACACATAACTACTTCTACATGACCTGACTTCCACACCTGTGTAATGTATTGTAAACATTCTTCATATATGAACTCTTTCTCTTTTATTATAAACAGGACATTGCCGGACTTCCACACCTGTGTACAGACACATGTCCTTCATATATGAACTTTTTTCTCTTCTCTGCTAACGGGACATTTATTTAACACCATGTGGACTTTCTAACATTCACTAACACCCTTCTCTTTCATTCTCCTTGTATATATGTTAACGAAGACGACCAATAAAGTTGTTCTAAATATTAGAAATGGACTTCATCTCATGTCTATACTATTTATTCTGATACTGCACTTCATCTGTTCTGTTCTCGATCAGTCAGGTGAAATCCTTCTAGACTGAGACAATTTAAATTTTTGTCCCAATCCAGAGTCCCTGTTTTGGAGAGCTAGATTTTCCCCATATTAAAAACTGACCTTGTGTCTAACTCTGCCCCTATCCCCTGTGAGGAAGAAAATAAATAGGGACTTAGTAACTTCATCGATTATTGCCCATATTTATCAATCCCCCCAATGAGAGCCATATATGACACAAGGTCGAACTTTTGATGTGGGGTATAGGTCCATGAATACCACAAGAACGCCCAATCCCCGGTATGGTTGATTGTTGGGTATTACGGCATGTCAACCGTATTTTATGACGAAGCCGTACATATGTTTTGCATACGATTGTATTAATAATTATTAACGGAGTCGTTTGCTACGTGCCCTGTGATTGGATGATGGTGTAGGCAGAAGACTCTAGGAAGACATATTTTGGGTTGGTATGGAACAACCTATAAAAATTGCTCGATCAGCATTTTCCTATATAGGTACCCCAGGAGATTGGCTATAAACCAAGTTCCTTCTGACGAGAGGAGGAAGTAACACCTTTGCTGCTACAGAAAGAAGGAAGTAATGCCTGGGAGGATGACTTCCTAAGCACCTCTTTTGTTCATTTTGGCAGTGCCTTTTGCACCAATGATCTACATTTCTGTGCTTTGGGTGATATATTTTTCTAGTTCTTTTATGCCGTCATCCACGCAGCCCTCTTCCCTCTTCTTATATAGAGTTGGCCAGTACCATCCTTCGAATGCAATGCATTAGGATGGTCATTAGTTCCATAGTTCTTTGGTTCAGGTGTTTGTGTTCTTCTTTTATCCACCCTATGAAGGGTCTAGAATTATTATTATTGTTATTGTTAATAATTCTAGACCCTTCATAGGGTGGATAAAAGAAAAACACAAATAATAATAATAATTAAAAAAAAAAAATTTTTAATTTTTTTTTTTTAATAATAATATTAATTAATTAATAACAACTTTTTTTATGAGTACAAATCCAGAGTAGGCATCTAAGAATTTAACAGAGATTCCCAAGTTTCGACAACAAATTCTGGACTTTGTCGAGATATGCAGACGATAAATTTGGTAAACGTGTATGAATGAAAAAAATCAATTCTGCGCAAGTACCTAAAAGTGATTGACGTAATGAACCTCAATGAAGTAATTTTTACTGTTTAGCCTTCCGTAGAAAGTTGCGTCAGTTTCTGTCAGGAGAAAGGCTTTCTATGGAAGGAATTTTATCGTAGAAAATGCAGCCCCCCCCCCTTCTCTTTCTCTCTCAGCACTAACCCTAAGTCCGGATAGCAACAGACTCCCCCCCCCAAAAGACCAACATAATAATAATAATAAAAATAATAACAATAACAATAACAATAATAACAATAACAATAACAACAACAAAAACAATTTATCAGCCTCAACCTCCATTTGCACTCTTCCTTTCCCCACAAAAACGCACTGGAATTATAACAACAGATACCCTCCCTAAAAAAGAAAGACCGAAAGAATAAATAAACAAAATAAAAAGAACAATTTATCAGCCTCTGAAGACAGACGATACTAATACGAGAGAAAAAAAAAATGGTTACATATATGCGTTCTGGCCATGCCTTTGGCCCACCCCCCACCCTACATTCGAGCATCACCACCAGAAACGATATCCAAATGAACCCCTGAGCGCACTAGTTAACCCATGCAACAGAAACTGGTGAACGAGTGCAGCTCGTTCCTGCCTCCACCTTACTCGTACTAGCCTGTATGGGCCATGACTTTTTCCGCAAAAGAAAAAAATGGACTGAAGTGAACAGCCAGAAAAACAAAACATGATATGTCCTCCCTTAATCCTACCACTAACCCTTTGTCCGGGTGGCAATACACAAAAATACACACACATAAGGAGACTTTGAATGCCTACTAGATACCATCCTCGAGTGTCTTTGGTCTCTATGTATAAGGGTTTGTCAGGACAACCTGACATGAGGATATTTCACCCTACAAGTAAACTCTGATCAAATATAAAAAAATAACATAGTATTCAAAACACAAATAAGATCCCCTTAATATGGCTACGTACTGGCTCATACGAGAAATGGTGCACCTTCTCCTAGTGATGTTACCCCAAGTAACAGCACTAAGCTGGATAATCCACCAGACCAGATGAATTCTTGTTCTGGAATCCGGCAAGACAAAGAAAAGACCACAAGAAAGATAAACTATAACATAGTTAAGGGAACCAATTTGGGAGAAGGAAAATCAGTGTATTTCACTGCTTTACTAACTCAACATTTGAGATGTAAATGAGATTCTTGATTGAACACTTGGATATCTATGTATCTCATATAGAATGTAAGTGTTAGTCCCAGGAAGAGGAGACCCCTTGATTTCTGAGAACTTACACTGAAGTAAAATAAAAATAAAAACATAAGAGAAAAAAATCCACACCCACAATTGATTTAAAGGAAATTAAGGAATTGGCAAGATTTTCAATAAAATAACATGGTTACATGTCCTTAAATACGCTATCTGGTCTGGAAGTGGGTCATCATTTTACGTTAAATTTATATCCGAAACTGATCCCCCCATCCTAAATTCTAAAATAATTGTTTGTTTTCTTGTTTTTATTTTTAACTTTAATTTTTTCAGTCTGTTTACATGTAATCGTAAAAAACAAAAATACAATCTTTTTTCTTGAATTAGCATATTAAAATAACATATTATTATTATTATTATTATTATTATTATTATTATTATTATGAAACAAATAGTTATAAAACTATAACTAATTGTTGTTAACGTAATGTTGTTTTAATCTCTTTTTATAAAATGATTTAGATGCAAATAACTTCCCAAACTTTCAATCTTTTAATAAATGAGCACTTGCTAAGAATTTTAAAGACAGTTTAAATGCTTCCAAATTCATTTCAGATTTAGAAGGGTCACAAAGTAACCCATTCATTTATTTTCAACTATTAACAAAATATTAAAATGGCGGACTTGTTTACGAAGAAGCCGAAAGGCATTCTGGTGGATTAATAGTAAATAATAAACACACAGACACACGAGATGTGGTCACACAATTTTATTAATGTAGAGATTTATTTCCTAAATGATCAGTAGTTTAAAAAAATATATATACTTTTATTGTTTCGTGGCAGTGTTTTCATATTTCGAGTTAGGTATGAAACGACTTATTTATTTTTCCCTTTTATTTTTGTTTGTAAAAAAAAGTCAGCCGTGTCTATCGATTTACACGCAACAAAAGAATGTGAAATCGATTAACGATTTCGTTTCACTTACCAACCATACGGCTTCTCCATTACGACATTCGCTTTAAGACGAGACTCAATAATGGTGGAATTAGACTTTTAAATTAATTAACCATTAATTAACCATAACAAACACATTTAAAGCTACGATCAAAACAGCTAATTGCCCCTATTTACTTGTCCCCCCCCCACTCCACGAGGAGCAGAGGTAGACACAAGGTCGGTTTTTAATATGGGGAAAATCTAGCCCCCCCCCCCACTCCGGATTGGGACAACACATTACAATCTTTTCAGTCTAGAAGGATTTCTCTCTTCAGTGACCGAGAACAGAATAGATTAAGTGTAGTATCAGAACAGATACTACTCATTCTTAGACACTAAAAGCAGAACAACCCTATTAATAAACCTATCAGACAAGATGTTGTGTCCGTGTCTCTCGCCTGCACGTAACTTTGATAAATACAGGTTGAATTTTCTTTTTTTAATTTTTATTTACTAATAATCAAATATTTATTGAAATAAAAAATAAGGGAAAAACGAATAATAATAAAAAAAATCTATTTAAAAAAAAAGAAATTGTAAACACGACTTATTTTGAATTATTTTTCGCCAAGCCTGGACAACGCCGGGTAAATATATATATATAATATATATATATATATATATATATATATATTAAATGAGAATTTGGATTATTTGGACTACTGTTCTCATCTTGGATGTTATTCTCACAACGTTTCGGCTGATGTAACCTTCGACCTTCTTCAGGTGCGTCTTATCGAACCCAGGAATCTGTACGGAAAAGGGTCTCATTTGAAATTCCGTAGATTCCCAAGTCTGTGAAACGTTGTGAGAATAGTAGCCCGAATAAGCCAAATATTACTAAATACGGTTTGTAATTAATAAGTGTGTTCATGGCTAGGGCATGTATCCAGTAAACAAAAACCAAACCAAAATAAAACAACAACAAAAAAAAAAAACACCTGTCCAAAATGCAGAACAAGTAGAAATACTACTTAAAATTTCGTGAGGAAGGTATGAATTACACGGACGAAACTCAACAGTTCTTTTAATTACTTGAAAAAAAAACAAAAACCGGATAAAATAGCATTCTTCCATTTTGTTGATCGCATTAATTCCTAGTCTTCCATCTTTTCACATTTTTTCCTATTATATGGGTGGGTGATGAGAAGTTGTTTGTTTGATGTAAGGAAGAGTCATTAAAAGAATGTTATTGCGCGTACGGGCTTCCATAGCTGTGACTTGATGGCGGTCGCTTCCTTTAATCGTCTGCTGTTGTGTATTGTTTTGCAGCATGTGTTCAGGTTTCATTCATTGTTTACGTACATGCGTTTATTACAGTTGCAGTTTGGTGTTTATCTTTTAGCTAGCTGTACATATCCGGCGTTGCCCGGGAATCTTACTTTCATTTTTGTTTCTTTGTTTTTCTCTTTCTTTTTTCTTTAAACCATTTTTTTTTTTGTAAATAAAATTTTTGAAAGTTTGTTTGATGAATGAAATTGTTATAAAACTAGAACCAATTTTGTTGATGTAAGATTGTTAATCTCTATTCATAAAATTATTGGGTGTAAATAGCTCCCCAAAACGTTCAATCATTTAATATATGATAATTTGCTAAGAATTTAAAAGACTTATTATTCGACAGTTTAAATACTTCGTAAATTCCTTTCAAATTTCGAATATTAACAAAGTAATCCATTCATTATTTTTTTTTCAACTATTAACAAGATTAAAATGGTTGACTTGTTTAGGAAGAAACCGAAAGGCATTCTGATGGATTTAAGTTCGTAATTAAATGATTTTTTTGGTAACCTTACAGTATAGCCAACAGTCGAGAAATCGTAAACACCCCCCCCCCAAAAAACGACGACAAATAACTTATACTGAGCGCAATAGAATTTAATTATTAGGTAAAATAGTAAGTATCCACTTCACCATGGCCGCCATATCTGAAATCAGAAATTGCGAACTTGCGTTACACCCCCCCCCAATCACCCATTACATCAGGCCGCATAGCTTTTGGCGGAATTTTTATTTTTATCATTTATATATATTAAAAAAAACAGTTTGTAATTTATTATTTCTTAATAATTGTTTGTTACATTGTAATATAATTATATTTGGTTAATAATTAAACTATTAAAAAAAATATGAAACAAAACATTCCAATTATAAAATAAAGTTTGATTTAATTATTTGTTAAAAAATATTTTCAAAATGACGAGCCGATTTGTACCAGACGACAATTTTGATACGGTGCTGCGTCCTATGATAATAATGTTTTGCTGTTTTTTTTTTGTTAGGGTTTAGGGTTAGGGTTAAAAATATTTATTTGATAACAGTAGTAATTTCGCTCTGTTTTGCTTGTTTTATTTGTTTCGTTGTTTAAAAAATTTCTTGCAAATATAACTAAAAATTATAGGACGCAGCAACGTATCAAAATAACAAAAAATATTTATTTGATAACAGTAACTTCGCTATGTTTTGCTTGTTTTTTTTTTATTGTTATTTCTTTTAGAAATTTTCTTTGAAAATATAACTTAAAATCATAGGACGCAGCACCGTATCAAAATTGTCGTCTGGTACAAATCGGCTCGTCATCTCTCGGGCGTTTGCGTAGAATAGCCGAACGTTTCCGACAAGAAAAGCGCGAAAACTGGGTCAAGATCGATATAAGTACCAAAACTTTCATTTCATTATTTGTTAATAATCAAACAAATTGTTGAAAACAAATTATTATTTGCCAAATAGGATTTTTGTTTTTGATTAACTCAGGTTCGCAATTTCCGATTTAAGATATGTCGGCCATGATGAAGTGGATACTTTGTATTTTACCTTTTATTAATATAGAGAAGCTATGTGGCAATGTACTGATGTGTATATTCTGAGTGCAGTATGTTTACTTGTTTAACTAATAGTAAACAAACACTAATCGCATGTTAAGTAGTTGTAATAGTAGTGGTTAGGTTAAATGCAGCTGTTGTACAGCTGCTATTATTAGTAGTACGGCTTTGATAAAATAGAGTTTATATGGTTTTATGAATGAACGAGCGATCGTATTTTGTAGTGGTACGTTGAGAGAGAGACACACACACCATGTTACTTATGTAATTTGCCGATACGGACTAAAAATGAAATTTCTTTTTTCTTTTTTTAATTTTTTTATTTAATTTTATTGAAATCTGATTTAAAATAAAAGGTTAAAATTGTAGATTACTCCCATCCCTCCCGCTCAATGAGATTCTACTTTTTTTAGTCGATTACGTGTGTATCCTGAAAAACTTGACGGAACGAAGAGAAAAACAAAAACAAAAAAAATCACACAATTATTTTAGAACTTACAGTGAGGTGAGGTAATTAAAAAAAATATTAATTTAACATAAAATGATCACCCTATTTCCAAAACGTTTTAGCCTTTTAGAGCAGTTAACCAACAGCTTTTTTTGTTGTTGCTATGGGAGATGAATTCTATGCGTTTTATTTAGGGTAGGGTGGTTCTACTTTTTAAGGCGATTCCGTGTGTGAGGTTTTACAATCTGGCTAGTCGAACGTAGGGTTAATGATAAAAAATTAGTTAACTGCCTTAAAAATTTAGAATGGCCTGGAAATGGAGGATCATTTTACGTTAAATTTATATACTACATTAGGGTGTTCATGCTGCGTAATCGCCTAAATAAGGTAGCACCTCATTTAGACGGTGATTTAGCAGAGGGTGTTAATCTACAAATTTACCATATTTTTTGCTCATCTTCGTATTAATGAAATGGTGTGACCACTTCTCCTGTGTCCGTGTGTGTTTCGCATTATTTATTTTTATTTAATTGATTATTTATTGAAATCAACAAAGCAATATCGTAAAGTACCAACAATATATTTTTAGAAATCCTATTTAAAAAAATAATTTAATTACGAAATTAAATCCATCATTAATTTCGGTTTCTTCCTAAACAAGTCAGCCATTTTAATCTTTTGTTACTAGCTGAAAATAAAAAATGAATTACTTTGTGATGCTTTGAAATTTGAAAGAAATCTTGAAGCATTTATACTGTCGAATAGGAAGTCATTTACACTGTCTTTAAAATTCTTAGCAAATCAACACAAAGAATGGTCCTGAAAGAGTTATGAAAACAGGAATACAAAAGAGGACAAAGACATTTCATTTATTAATAGTTTGTCTACGACAACCTATATAGACAATAAACAAGACTTTGCTAGACATATCATGTGAGCTAACTTAGGATCGAAAAAAAGTGGGCTGCAATGGTCAGAGATCTGTATTTGCTCGGGCAGAAGCTGGCTTAAGCCGACCAGGGTTATAGCCGATACAAGTACAAACAAGAAGACAAATAAGACATGAGATTAAACATACAATTAAAAACATTATTCCCATATGTCATAACCCGTATTTGTGACTAAAGATATTTATATTTTTTGCCCTTTTTGCACCTCAGTCAGTCTAGCTAACAATGTTTTCTTGGCTAGAAGAGTTGTCTGTCAGACAAGAACTGATAAGCAAAAAACACGAAACACAATACACGGTGAAAGAAAAACACAGACAATGATATATAGATATAAAACTGAAGATTTCAGAAATCTGGTTCTCGAAGGATAGAAGATAGACGTATTATTGTTTAAGCAAAATGTGATGCAATGTGTGTGTGTGTGTGTGTGTGTGTGTGTCGATATAAACACAATGGAAAAAAAGTTTGTTAGTCAATGTGCGAATAGGTGTTGAGAGAGAGAGGGAGACGAGAGGGGTTTCTTTACTTAGCTGAAAGAAATATTCCAATATTCCACTTTGTCCTTATTAAATCCCACGTTAGTAGACAGAAAAGGATGATTCCGTCTTCAATTCGGGTAGCAAGTGGCTCCGAGTTTTTTTGTAAGAGTGGTTTGTCCAGACCGAGCTAACGCGTTCAAATATTTTCTCTAACTGATTTCATATTCAAAAATCCTTTAATTTCCCGCCGTGGTGCGTGTCTCGGAACTAGAATTTTATATAATATGATTACTTGTATCCTTCTTTATCGTTTCCTTATCCCTTTTTCGGGCCGCCTTTTGAAACAAGTGGGGAGAATGAGATGAAAAGTGAGAGAGAAAGGACGAAGCACGCTGTGGTCACTGGTGTTAACGTACGCCTTCCTTTTCTCTTAGTAGCAGTGAGAGACGGGAAGGGCCAATCACGCCGTGTTCACTGTTCTTCGGGTAGGTGCCCTGCCTTCCACCTCTCTTAGTAGCAGTCAGACGAGTGAGGCTTGCTCGCTTCCCCCCTCTTTCTCTAAGTGGCTGATCGAGTTACTGACTCGATTGTAACACATACAACAGAAGAATGCACAAGCTATTACTGTACAAAGGTAAAATGACAGATATGCAGAGCATGAAGTAGAGACTTATATTTTCTCGTGACATCTTTTCTGTAAGGGAACATGTTCAAAACCTGTTCTGTTTCTAGGGCATCCAGCGAGCAAATGAGAATTGAATCTTGTCTTAATTCTCCACCATATGGTGGCATAAGAGTTCCCAACAAAATCTTGCATTGTAGTGTGAATGTTTGAACAAGATACTTCTTGTATTCTGATTTTCACCATGATCCAAATGTCCCGAAATACAATGGTCGAATGAACCAAAAGCTACACGTCTCCAACCGACACTGCGTCGAACAAACACCTGTTATCGCTAATAACTTTCTCGCAACAAATGACATAGATGCTAGAGACGTTCTGAGTCCACATTAACGGGCAGGCGAATCATCCACCTTATATGTAACTCGAAATGACAAATCATTTATAGCACGGAGGTCGAGAGTTCAAATCAGTTTCACTGCATCTCTGGTTTTAATATTTAAAATTACAGTACATTACGCCTCTTGTTGTTTGAAGTTTTTATGTACAGGCGATTCTTTGCCATTTACTTCGGCCAGATCAGCTTTGCCCATTACACACAACAGGATTTCAAGGTCTGACCCTTTTTTACCAAAGAGGGATCACTCTGGCTTAGAAACCAGTTTCTCCTAAGGGAAATAACTCTTGTCCCACCACGATCATAGTTGGGAACTATTAGGGTAATTTCCTAGTTTACAGTGTAACAAAAGGTGGATTTTATATTAAAAAAAAAGAACTGAGATTTCTTTGTTAGTTTTAATTGAGCTTTTTGTCCCAGGTCAGTAAAATATATACTTTTCTTTTTATCAAAAGATAGAATCTTCCACCACCTCTATACATTCTAAACATTTTAAAATATCTATTTCTTCTCCCCTCACCCCCAACTCCCTCCTTGAATTCGGCAAAGCAAAGCATTAATGCTTTTGACATAAACGTGTGAAATTCTCATGTTCCCAGAATCCCTTTTCACACCTACATGTGACAGACTAACCAAAAGCTTTTGGAAGTTGCTAATGCCACAATATCCGGACTTCAAAGAAAGGTTCCACCTGGGTAAAACCATGTCGGTAAAATGCGCCCTTCCCATTTTCCTCATTGGTATTAGATTCTCATCAAAAAAATATCAGTGACTATCTACATCGCTGAACCATCAGAAACTCAGACCCGTTTTTTCATATATTCAAGTCTTGGTCAGAAAAGATTCAGGTTTCACTCTGCCGTCACCAAGTGAAAGTCGCTGCAAGGTCGTCCTTTCGCCTCATGATCTTCCTCTCCATCATCAACCCAAACAAGGAACTTTGAAAGAGAGGTCAAAAATTGCCTTTTGAAAGAGAACAACGCCTTGAAACTAATTTAATCCTGGCAATCCCACGGCTATAATTATATATATATATATATATATATATATATATATATATATATGTATATATATATTATATTATAGTAAGCAATGAATATATATATGGCAATCAAGCTACACAGAGGCTCCCGTGTTTCATCCCCGGGGGGAATCGTCAGGCTAAATGCATGGAGTTATTTTTGTCAGGTGTTTTTATATACATGGCTTGCTTGTTAACCAATCAGATTCTTTGTTGTTCCCTCAGCCAATCGTTGGGCTTCCCGCGAACAAAGGCTTCCCGCGAACAAAGGCTTTGTTGGTGACGCTCCTATGTCTACTCTATTGTTTGTTAACAATGGCTTTTCTTATATCCTGTTTCCTTTGTTTAGTCAATGCAGTAGGCGAATTTATTTTAACACGTGGTTTCTTGTATTTCTATTTTAGGTTTTAAATTTTAACTTGTTCAGTTTTTTATTTATTTATATATTTTTATTTATTTATTTTTTTTTATTATATATTATCCTAAAGTAAATTTATTTCTGTGTAAACAGCTGTTGGCTATTTCGCTTCTAGAGTTTAATAGGTTTCGGGGATCTTTAAAATTTAGGATTTCATATTTTTCATTCAGGCATAATCTACACGGGTCGTCTAAGTTTCTACATGTACTGGCCTGTCTTACTATTTTCCATTCAATTATTGGTGAGTGTCCATTTTCTTTGAGTTCCCAATAATGGTTAGCTAGTGCTGTTTTAGTTCGACGTTCTTTGTTTTTAAATGTGCTTTTGTGGTCATAGTATCTGGTCTTAAAGTCTAGGGATGTCATACCCACGTAGTATTTCTTGTTATTTGGTCTTTCGTTGGCAAATATCGTTGCTTGATATACAACACTTTTAGTTAGGCATTTATTTTGTAGTGGACAAAGTTTACGATTTATGCAGTTACATCTTTTCTCTTCATTGCTAACTTTTTCGTTTTTATTCGGGTGGTTATTATTAGTGTTTTGTTTATTTCTATTAGTATTGTTTATATTTTTGTTCTTCGTAGTGTTATTTTGTGTATATTTTCTACTTTGTTTATTTTTTTCTTCTCTGTTGTTGTCTTTTAGTATTTTGTTGTTGTGTGCCTTAATTATCATTTCTAGGTTTTCACAGCAACTGTAGGATAGTTTTAGATTATTTTTATTGAATATTTTATGTAGAGGGTTAGTTACGGGGAAGTGTTTTTCAATCAGATTTAGGAATTTTTTGCCTAGTTTAGTTTTTAGCATCTGGTTATAGGGAGGGGTATAGTAGATTATATTTCTTTTTCTTTTGTTTTTATTTTTAATTTTGTTGTAATTATTGGTGTCCTGTTTTTTATATTTAATTTCGGTATTATGGTAACCACTATTTTTTAGAGCTGTATTGTAAATGTTGATTGATTTTTTAAAAACGCTTTCGTTGCTAGAGTTGTTGATAAGCCTACTTTCGATCGAATTCGGGATATGTTTTATGATTGATGGGGGGTGATTAGACTTTGGGTGTACGTATATTGGGTTGGCGTTATCTTTTAGGTATGGTTCGTAGGTGTTTTTACTTAAGTTTAATGTGACGTCTAGAAAGTTTGTTGTTTTTATGTTAGCCATTACTTCTACTTTTAGGCCTAGTTTTTTCATTTCCATATGTATAATTTTCTTGAAGTTTTCTCCCTTAACTTTGTTGGAGTCTCTTATTATCGCTAATCCATCATCTCTATAAAGGCCGATATCCGTATTATCGAATATATTTGTGAGTGTATATAAAATGAATAACCCCACAAGATCAGATGCCTCCGCAGAGTCAAGGGCACCCATGGCCAAATCAAAGGAGTTTGTCATATTCGTTTTAATCCATTGGTCCTCGTTGTTGATTAAAACTGATCTCCTACATTTTTTAATGATGTGAATTTCATCCTTGGATATATCGGTATATATCTCGGCGAATTCTAGGGCGATATTGAAGAGTTCTTCTGATATGGATGGGTAGAAGTCCACTATGTCGAATTGTAAGAAGGTACAATTGTTCTTATTTTCTATACTGTTAAACCAAGTGATTGCGTCGGCAGTATTCACCCATTGGTTTAATTCTAGGTCTTTTCTTATTTGTTTGTTAATTCTAGATAGAATTGTTTGGCTGATTCTTCCTATTTCTGATTTGGTCGGATTAATTAAGCGAGTGCTAGGGTTATTGTTAAAGTTACTTTTGTGGTCTTTAAATAAGATATAGGCTTCCTTAGGTTTTAACTTACTAACTTTGTAGCTAATTTTTAGTTTATCTGTGATTTGTTTACTTTCAGTATTTATTATATCTATGTAGTTATGTTCGCTTGTATCTAGTTTTTTGTAATATTTTCTGTTAGTAGTTTGTTATACTCTTGTTTATCTATTTTGTAAAAATTTCTAGTTTTATTATATATATAAGATATTGTTTTTTTCCCACGACATATAAACAGAGATATTGTTCTTTGAACTTCGAACACGATCACATCAACCACACAATGGAACATTTAACCTAATTACTGATTTAAGAAATATTAATTTCTCAATTGACCGACACTCCCCTCCTTAAAAGATAATCGTTTTATATTCACAAAGATTTTATTCATTCAAAACCAAAACCTTATCTATTTTCATGCCAATGTCTTAACCTTTTAAATTTGCTTTATTTCCCAAAATCTTTTTTTTTTCTCCAAGCCAAAACATTTTCCCTTTTCTCTGCCATTATCTTGTTTATTCTCCCCGGTTCTTGTTCTCTCTGTTTCCTTAATATCTCTATTAATAAATCATATATTTTATATAATCTTCTGTGTCATTGTTGTTTCTTCAGTGTTTTTTTTTTGTTTATTGATATTTTCTGTGTGACTTAAAACGGAGTTCAAGAACGGATAACCACCTAAAATTTTGCTTTTATTATTTTCATTCGAATCTTAAAAAGTAGTGTGTGTGTCTGGCGATAACGCATTTCCTTGTGTGATGCATTATAGTTGATTCGTAACAATAGGTATTAAGTCCAGATACGTTATTGGCGTTTGGCATGAGTTCAACTTTAAAAAATCGTTATCTCTGTATTTATTCTTATATTATTTTTATTTAAAAAAATATTTAAATGATCAAACCGGACGCCCCCTCCCCATAAAACAACCAAATGATGTTGATATGTACCTTATAGAAAGAAAGGTTAAAGAATTTACATAAAATCTAAAAGTGTATTCTTATGTAAAATTTACCGGGGAAGACAATGGAAATATTCACGAATCTCTAAGTGCACTCTTAAGGGCTATGAGTGCATACCCCCCCCATAAAACTTTAATTTTATGTAATTTCAATTATATGTATAACATTTTCCGAGGAAGACAATGGAAGTAGTCCCGAATTTCTACGTTACCCTCTACATGCCGAATATCTACGTGCCTCCATCTCTTAGTGACACATGAGTACAGAATTCTCTTAAAACTTAAAATACGTATATCCGATTTTAATGAAATTCAAACCATATGTATAAGACACTAATTTAGAGTTTTCAAACATTTCAACTTCTTCCGACTATATTAGAGGCGAAACGGGAAGAGTAAAAACAAAGAAAGTAATATGGTGTTATAAGCATAGTGAAAAAGTACAAAGTAGTGATCCTTATTCAATCCCGAGCAATGTCGAGTATCCCTGCTAGTTATTGATAATTTTCAAATTAAAAACACGTAATGTAACAACGAATAGGTAAATCCAGATTTTATTTTTTTAAATTAGTCATTTTGAATTAATGCCAAATTGCATTAGCATACTAGGAAATTGCCGCTATTGGATGGGATATTTAACAGAATTATATCCATATGTTTATGTATGAATAGCGTAAATATCTATGCAGCGATAATTTAATTTTTAAGTGCTGAATTTAGAAAATCCATCCCAAAGCATCAGTATCATCGTCGTCATATTTGGCTTAACGTTAGTTTTACATGCTGGCATGTGTTAGACGGCTTTCAGAAATTGATTTTCAAACTCACCTATTTCTGGCTAGGTCTTTATTTATCCCTCTTTCTCTCAAGTCCATCCTTATCACTTACTCCAATGTTTTCTTTGGACTTCCCTTGGCAACTGACCTTGCTATCTCAACTGTTCTACATCTACTAACCCAAGAATTCTCATTCATTCTTTCAACGTGGCCATACCACCGAAGTCTCCTGTTCTGCACACATTTCCCTATACTGTCCAGATTTAATCTTCCTCTGAGATCATTAGATTTAAGCCTGTCTTTAAGACTGACATTACACATCCATCGTATCATTCTCATATCATTTCTCTCCATGCAACGCATATCCTCAACCCTCACTGACCAGATTTCACTTCCATACATTATCACACTGCGTACACATGCCTGATAGACAGTAGTAATTCTCTGCTGGTTAGTAATGGCAGAAGTTCTGTGAACTTACTCCATCCACTCCTAACTCTTGCAATCACACTAGCACCTGCTCCACCCTGTGCTCCAATGGTATCACCAAGGTAACAAAACTTCTGGACAACCTCAATAGCCATGCCATCCAAATATACTTTCTCCACATCTGAGTTCTCACCCATCTCCATTGTCTTAACCAGTTTGTACACAAGAAGTGTATCATCTCACAACCTACCTGTAATCTCACAACAAATACATTTCCCAGCGTATTTACATGACGATCACAGATTTAACACTTCACAATACATGTTTTATTCTGAGGAGGTGGAAAAATCCTTCTAGATTGGGGCAATTAAATTTTTTTATTACTATTCAGAGTGTCCCTTCTTTTTTTTTTTGGAGGGGGAAGTGGCCATTGTGTTTTACTTTGTCCCCGTAAGGAGGCAAGTAAATCAGGACAAGTGTAGTGATTCCACTTACAGATTGGCCGAATAGTCCAGTCAAATCAATGAAAAAGGTGGGAGGTGACGGTGGTTAAGTGGATATCGACACGGACTGAAGACCTGGGTGTTCCAAGTTCGAATCCAGACGATTCCACATTCCCACTTTCACTTAGGGATGTTGGCAACCTTCTCGTGGTCCTTTCCGTAAGTACCCGATGTCTTTCCAGAAAGATTTCTAACTAGAAAAACATCGGGGAAACTAATGCCAACACCAGAATCATCTGATTCACACGAAAGAAGAAGAAGAATGAAAAAGGTCAAACTAATTGCAACACAAGTTTTCTTTTTGCTGTGAGGTGTCTATATGAACGCATTAGTCTAGAAAAATCGACCAATGCAAAATATAAAAATTTCACAGTTATCAATCTGTGAAAACAGTATGTGTTTAAGCCAAAGAAAATGTAAACGACCTCATTTTTGTTTTGTCTATTTTGCCCAAATTTTGAATGAAATTTATTGTTGCTCTTAATTGTATTTCTGGTCCTGTGCTAAAATTCTGAATTACTTTTTAAAGTTTTGAGAATCAGACTTTAATTCAATTGCTGGCGGCCATATTGTTTTTTGTGCACTAAAAATATTTTTCAACGTAAAAATTTAATTACACACAAAACCAACTTATTGATACAAAATAAAGTTTGAACATTCTTTTTACACACACACACGCACGCACGCACGCACACACACACACACAAAACTTGTTTAAAACAAAATTAAGAGATTAAAACTAAGACATTGGTCGATATTTAAAGAATTCTTTTATCCGGTCGAAAGTATAGAATAATTTACCGAAATAAATTTCTATTATACACAGAACTCTATAGTGTTCAATATATGAAACAAAAACTTTAAGAATATTTTATTGAAATAATTGCTTTTACTGATCTAGGTGGCAAGCCACATATTATTACATTTAAAACCAATGCTTCAGTCATATTGTATAATTATTATAATAAACCAAAATATAGCAATATTAAAGAAGAGACCAAACGCATTGTGGAAACTGCAGAAAAACTTATGAGAACTGAAATGTACTGTTTTTGCCTTTCATTGACTTAAATTTATCAAATATGTCATGTATCTATTCTACATTGATATTCCTGGTTGAACAAGTAAATTATAACAACACAACTTCTGTTGTCACATTTGACCAGTCACTGTATTGGAAGGATCAAACTATTACAGCTAATGAGCCACCTAGTAGCCGTCTGTAATCTAGTTCTCAGAATTGGAGGATTACATATGGAGATGAGTCTTCTTGAGTGTATAAGCCATCTAATGGAAAAGGCAGGATTATCAGAAGTTTTGAAACAGATATATGGCCACAACACTGTGTCAAATATGCTTAGTGGAAATGCTCTTGATAGAGAACGAAGACATACATTCTTTAACATATGATACACTTAATATATTACTTCTTGCAGACTTCTGTATCTAATAATGAAACTCAGTGGTGAAGAAGACTCACAAGTGAACTATGTAGTAGACATCTGATACAATCCAAGAGATAGGTACTAATTTAGCAGAAAGTTGGTTAATGTCAGCTAAAATAAATTCTTGCACAGCCCATTGCTAATGCAGATATGATGGTAGATGAGGAATCTATGATAGCAGTTCATGAAAAGTTGGAACAGAACAAAATAAAAATTTGACTAACGATACTTGCTGCGTGTGGTTGCAATATATGAAAATGGTAGGCATTTTGAAGTATTTTCTCTGGGTTGAAAGAACAGGAAATTGGAGTCTCTATCTTGCTTCATTGCATGACATGCTACCATTCTTTGCTGCCGCATGTCACAATTTGTATGCTTAGACAATATTTTATATCTTCAACAAATGCTACTTTGTGAAGAGACCATCCTGATTTTTTAAGGATGGTTTACATGTTGTTCGCCATCGTGATAAATACTGGGCAGGGCTTTCCACTGGTCTTATCATTGAACAGGTGTTGATGCGAAGAATCAAATCCACTGGCGAACTCACAAGGGGCATAGGAATGACAGAAAAGCAACGAATTGTGTCGATTAAATCTTTACTAGCCTGGTTTGGTTTGGTTTGTTTTATGGCATATCAACCATCTACGGGGTTATTTAATGCCGAATAAAGTTGTCAAATATAATTCTATAGGTAAGATAATTATTCATATTCCTAGAATACATTACTCTTTGAATACATTACTCTTTCTAGACATTACTCTTAAAGATGACATCAAAAATTTGAAATTAATTTTTTTTGAAAAGTCCAACTTCTTTGAAGTGTAAGATTTTGGTCGGATTTGTGTCTTTAAACAGATCATTTACTTTTTTCAAGTTGTAGTATTTCCTTTGGCTTTGTTGCAGATCCTGACAGTCTATAAATATATGCTTAACTGTATAAGATTCTTGACATGATATACACATTGGAGATTCTTCACCTTCCAATAAATGTTTGAGTAATATGTGTATGTCCTATACAGAGTCTGGCTACTACAACCTCTTCTCTTCTTGCCTTTCTGTAGGCTAAGGACCACTCATCAATAGTTGGCTAAATCTTGTGTAATTTATTACTTTTGCATTCATCTCAGGATTCTTGCCATTTTTGATTATCCTGTTTATAGAATGTTGAAGATCAGTGTATGGAATCCGAATATTGGTAGGTATCATGTTCAGTTATTCTTTTTCTGCACTGTCCGTTTTTTCATTCCTATGAATGCCGATATGGCTCGGTACTCAGCAAAATTTTATTTTATACTGCTTCTTGTTATAGATAGAGGTGATCTTGTTTAAGATTTTTATGATTAAAGGGTGATCAATTTTTTTTGTTATTCAGTGCTGTGAGCACCGATAGGGAGTTGGAAAATATGATGAATTTATCAGTTCTACTATCTTCAATTATTTTTAAAGCCAAGTATATGGCTGCAGCTTCTGCACTGAAAATTGGCGCTTTGTCAGGTAGTCTATACTGCATTTTTGTCTTATTTAAGATAGCTGCGCATCCAACACTGTCTGCACAACCAAATTTGTTTGCATCTTTAGAGCCATCGGTGCAGATGGGTTTGTATTCAAGATTCTTTTCCATGATCACTTGTTTGTAGTTCTTCTTGGTAAGTAGATGGATGTATATTTTTCTTGTATAGGTTGTTTAGTGTTAGAATCACTTCTCGGAGGTCTGATGATCCAAGGTTCAATTTTAGACAAAGTGGAAATGTTAATGCGATATGGTTCGGTATCCAGCATAATTTTGTTTTACACTGTTACTTGTTATAGATGGAGGTGATCTTGTTTAAGATTTTTATGATTAAAGGGTTATCCATTATTTTGTTCAAATTATGCTGAAGTTCACTGGTGTCAATTATAACATTAGTGATCAGCACAAAGAAGTAACTGACACACGACACAAGAGAGACGGCAAGGATACAGAAAAGCTTCTTGAAGGTAAGAAATCTTTTCAGTAAATCTGATAGGTCACTGCGCAGTATTATCTCAGGTGTTGTTGCACAAGATTCAGTAAATGGGGATCAAGCAAAAAAAGAGGTATTTAACTATTCATTGAAGAAAAAAAAACGGGCATTTACCCTTGGATCAAAAAACGGGCAGTTACCCTTGGATCAAAAAACGGGCAGTTACCCTTGGATCAAAAACAGGCAGCTACCCGTGGATCAAAAAACGGGCAGCTACCCTTGGATAAAAAAAACGGGCAGTTACCCTTGGATAAAAAACGGGCAGTTACCTTTGGATAAAAAACAGACAGTTACCTTTGGATAAAAAAACGGGCAGTTATCCTTGGATCAAAAAACGGACAGTTATCCTTGGATCAAAAAATGGGCAGCTACCCTTGGATAAAAAAACGAGCAGTTATCCTTGGATAAAAAAACGGGCAGTTACCCGTAGATAAAAAAAAACGAGCAGTTACCCGTAGATAAAAAAAATGGGCAGTTACCGTTGGATAAAAAAAATGGGCAGTTACCCTTGGATAAAAAAAACGGGCAGTTACCCTTGGATAAAAAAAACGGGCAGTTACCCTTGGATCAAAAACACGGGCAGTTACTCTTGGATCAAAAACACGGGCAGTTACTCTTGGATCAAAAACACGGGCAGTTACTCTTGGATCAAAAACACGGGCAGTTACCGTTGGATAAAAAAAAATGGGCAGTTACCGTTGGATAAAAAAAAAATGGGCAGTTACCGTTGGATAAAAAAAACGGGCATTTACCCTTGGATCAAAAAACGGGCAGTTACCCTTGGATCAAAAAACGGGCAGTTACCCTTGGATCAAAAACAGGCAGCTACCCGTGGATCAAAAAACGGGCAGCTACCCTTGGATAAAAAAAACGGGCAGTTACCCTTGGATAAAAAAACGGGCAGTTACCTTTGGTGGATAAAAAACAGTTATCCTTGGATAAAAAAACGGGCAGTTATCCTTGGATCAAAAAACGGGCAGCTACCCTTGGATAAAAAAACGAGCAGTTATCCTTGGATAAAAAAAACGGGCAGTTACCCGTAGATAAAAAAAAAAACGAGCAGTTACCCTTGGATAAAAAAAAATGGGCAGTTACCGTTGGATAAAAAAAAACGGGCAGTTACCCTTGGATAAAAAAAACGGGCAGTTACCCTTGGATAAAAAAAACGGGCAGTTACCCTTGGATCAAAAACACGGGCAGTTACTCTTGGATAAAAAAACGGGCAGTTACCCGTGGATCAAAAACAGCTGTGATCATAAACAAAGAATCAGTGCATATTCATCAGCAAACATTGTTTCAACATTAGTTGCAACAAAAGAACATTTGAATATACAGGACCTCTTTAAATATAAACTGTGTAGTTCTTCAACATCAATATTTGATTCCACTGGTTCTTTCAGACCGGCAAGCAAAACAATTCTAGGAAATACTCTTTGGAGCCAGTTTCAATACTAAGAACGCATCTTTCTCACTGCGAACTCTTTGTTTTGGATAGAGCAGCATTACTACATCGGATCATTTCGCATCATAGTCTTACATTTAAAGAACTATGTCATGTATATATTAAATATTCACTGTGCAAATATGGCAAATGTGTTATTGTATTTGATGGTTACAGTGAATAAGACATGGCTCATTTGAGAAGAGGAGTAAATACTGTCCCTATACACTGTGAATTAACTATAGTTCCAGCAATGAAAAAGGAAATTTTCTTGGCAAATAAATCGAATAAGCATAGATTTATACTGATGTTCTCTGCATGTTTGGAACAAGCGGGATGTCGGCGTATCCACACCAATGCTGATGCTGACTGTCTTATCGTTGAAACTGCTGTCAATCATAAAGAAATTTGTTGTTGCTAATAACAGACATAATTGTTCTCCCTTGTTACGATGTTGATTCAAGTATTAATACTGTCTTAATGCCGTATTAACCCCCCAAAAAAGGGATTTCACAAAATATCTGGAATATAAAATGTTTGGAATCTGCTGTTGACCCCCCGCACCCCCCCAGCATATGTTTACATTTACCATGTCTTCATGCCTTACTTGGATGTGACACAACTAAATGCTTATTAAATGTAGGCAAAGCAGTTGCTATAAAAAATATACAAAGACTTACAGCATTGTGCCGAAGTCTTCTGTCAGAGTGAAGCATCAAAAAGAAATCATTATTGCATCGGGTGAAGATGCTCTAGTTGTTGTATACGGAGGAACGCCGGGAGTGAAATTGAACAAATTACACAATCGCCGGTTTTCCCAACAGATAACCAAAAAACATATTCACAGTCTTGCCGCCAAAATTCCATTCTATATGTTTCGTTTTCTTTCGTGTGAATCAGATGATTCTGGTGTTGGCATTAGTTTCCCCGCTGTTTTTCTAGTTAGAAATCCTTCTGGAAAGACATCGGGTACTTACGGGAAGGACCACGAGAAGGTTGCCAACATCCCTAAGTGAAAGTGGTACTGGATTCGAACTTGGAACACCCAGGTCTTCAGTCCGTGTCATTATCCACTTAACGTCACCTCCCATTCTATATGTTTATACTACCTGGTAAATCTATGGTTAGGAATTGTTTTCTAAATCCCATCGAGTGGAGATACAGGTAATCAATGGTGTCATGATACCGGAAATGACTGATATGCTGCCAGCACCAGAAAGTCTTCTTAACTTGATCCGTTGTAACTGTAAAATAGATTGCAATACACCACAGTGTACCTGTAAGAAGGGTAGGCTTAATTGTTCAACAGTATGCGGAGAGTGTTTATATTGAGTTTGATCTAATTCGTCAGTGCTTGAAGATAACGTTGAATTAGATGATGACAAAATAAATGAATAACAAAAGCACTCAGAGAATACAGACCTCCACCAAGGTTTATTGTGTTACTCTACTATCTAGATAAAACTTGGCAATGTTTTTGAAAATGAGACCTTATGTCTGCTATATAGAGTATAAATAGTACCCGCTCGGTTGAGTGAGGAACTCTTCAGTGATAGGGGAGAAAGAGACAGTCGAACTCACGCGGGGAGACCCCAATGGATTAGCATTCCATTTTCTCCTGGTTGGAGTCTTCCCAGTCTAGGGGATCTATTGTTGACATAGATAGTGTTACTTTTTTTTTTTTTTGGTGTGAAATATTTGTTTTGTTAAATTTGAAGTTTGTAACTCGTGTTGTTGAATTCTTCGAGCGGGTGTTTTTTTTTAATTTTTAATTTTTTTTTATTGTTGAAGTATTTGTTTTGTTAAATTTGAAGTTTGTAATTATTTGTTTTGTTAAGTTTGAAGTTTGTAATTATTTGTTTTGTTAAGTTTGAAGTTTGTAATTATTTGTTTTGTTAAGTTTGAAGTTTGTAATTATTTGTTTTGTTAAGTTTGAAGTTTGTAATTATTTGTTTTGTTAAGTTTGAAGTTTGTAATTATTTGTTTTGTTAAGTTTGAAGTTTGTAATTATTTGTTTTGTTAAGTTTGAAGTTTGTAATTATTTGTTTTGTTAAGTTTGAAGTTTGTAATTATTTGTTTTGTTAAGTTTGAAGTTTGTAATTATTTGTTTTGTTAAGTTTGAAGTTTGTAATTATTTGTTTTGTTAAGTTTGAAGTTTGTAATTATTTGTTTTGTTAAGTTTGAAGTTTGTAATTATTTGTTTTGTTAAGTTTGAAGTTTGTAATTATTTGTTTTGTTAAGTTTGAAGTTTGTAATTATTTGTTTTGTTAAGTTTGAAGTTTGTAATTATTTGTTTTGTTAAGTTTGAAGTTTGTAATTATTTGTTTTGTTAAGTTTGAAGTTTGTAATTATTTGTTTTGTTAAGTTTGAAGTTTGTAATTATTTGTTTTGTTAAGTTTGAAGTTTGTAATTATTTGTTTTGTTAAGTTTGAAGTTTGTAATTATTTGTTTTGTTAAGTTTGAAGTTTGTAATTATTTGTTTTGTTAAGTTTGAAGTTTGTAATTATTTGTTTTGTTAAGTTTGAAGTTTGTAATTATTTGTTTTGTTAAGTTTGAAGTTTGTAATTATTTGTTTTGTTAAGTTTGAAGTTTGTAATTATTTGTTTTGTTAAGTTTGAAGTTTGTAATTATTTGTTTTGTTAAGTTTGAAGTTTGTAATTATTTGTTTTGTTAAGTTTGAAGTTTGTAATTATTTGTTTTGTTAAGTTTGAAGTTTGTATTATTTGTTTTGTTAAGTTTGAAGTTTGTAATTATTTGTTTTGTTAAGTTTGAAGTTTGTAATTATTTGTTTTGTTAAGTTTGAAGTTTGTAATTATTTGTTTTGTTAAGTTTGAAGTTTGTATTATTTGTTTTGTTAAGTTTGAAGTTTGTAATTATTTGTTTTGTTAAGTTTGAAGTTTGTAATTATTTGTTTTGTTAAGTTTGAAGTTTGTAATTATTTGTTTTGTTAAGTTTGAAGTTTGTAATTATTTGTTTTGTTAAGTTTGAAGTTTGTAATTATTTGTTTTGTTAAGTTTGAAGTTTGTAATTATTTGTTTTGTTAAGTTTGAAGTTTGTAATTATTTGTTTTGTTAAGTTTGAAGTTTGTAATTATTTGTTTCGTTAAATTCGAAGTTTGCCCGCCGTGTTGTTAAATTCATGAAATCCTCGTCGTCAGGTTTACTGTCTCTTCCTCCCTCCCACTGAAGAGTTCTTCACTCGACCGAGGACATAAACACAGGAAAGTTTACACGGATTGATTAAGAAATACCAGATTAACAGAGATCCCCCCCCCCCCCCCCCGAAGTTGTTAAATAGTATGTTCTATGTTAAAATGAAAAGTTTTGCCAAATCTTGAATCTGTATCAGATCCAGATGAAATTTGATCTGGTGATATGTAATACTATCTAGTACCCATCTTTCAAATTTCAAAAGAATAGACAACAAATTGACTGAGATATGATTCTTTGAAAATTTGACAATTATGAAAGATAGGATTGTCTGAATCTTAAAAAAAAATCCTGGATCCAGACATTGAACTGGATTACATCCAGAATTTAATGGGGCTTCCCTGGGCCAAGACACAGCTTTGGTAAAAAAGTCATTGAAATCTGATGATTATTTTTCTCATAAAGTTGCTAACAAACAGACAAATAAACTAAGAAACAAATAAATAAATAAATAAATAAATAAACGATGATTAAAACATAACCTCCTTGTGAGGGGGATTGATAATATATTCATTATTATTTTTTTTAATAGAAAAATAATAATCTAGAAGTATACTTAATTAAATAATTCCATAAAATATACCAATAATTTGATTATGGGATAATATTCTTTGAATACATACAAAATAAAAGTGTATTTTAATCCCCCAAATTGTCTTTAAACTTAAGATTTACTCTAAAATGCATTATATATAGGTTAAATTTTGCTGTGAGATCAAAGAAACATTCAAGATACATCATTTCATATCAGACGGCCTATCTCGGCCTTTTGGCTAAGATCAAAGTGTAGTATCTGTTCCGATGGATACTGCACGCCTGTCCTGTGCAGTTCTAGGAGGTCCACCCTCCCAGGCTTCGCCTCCCCTCTTTGGGGAGGAGTAAGTTTATTGCTTACTGTCGGAGGCGCCCCTACCGGGGAATGCCGACGGGGCTGCCCAGGCAATTTTTAAATGGCCAGAGTGCTCACCTCTCGAGCGCTGGCTTTTAACCCCACTTGCTCGACCCGATCTTGGGTCACATCTTACTTGTGGAAGTAAGATAAAACTGGCCTTGTGCCTAACTCCGCGAGGAGTAAATAAACATCATTTCATATCCTAATTTTTATTTATAAATTTCAACTGATGCCTTGGCGCAATTAGTAGCATACATCATGTTCACCGTAAAAAGCACCTGTTGATAAAAAGTGCCAAATTTGCATATTTCACATCGGTAGATTTTTCTAGACTTTTAGTTTGTTAAAATAGAGACCTTATAGAAATGTATTGTGCGCCCCCCCCCCCCCCCCCCAAAAAAAAAAAACCTTGTGATGCAATTAGTTTGACCTTTTGTAAAAATTGAGGCTTATTTGACTGGACTATCGCTCTTCCTTTGACGTAAACAATACATGAGTAATGTTCATATTTCACCAAATAGTTAAAATGCGTTAATTCCATCTTTTGTTTCTTTTGTTTTTTTTTGTATTCATAAAAGTGAATATTTTATGTATATTGTAACTCTTCTTTCGGTGTATGTGACCCCGGGGGGGGGGGGGGGCTCTATATTGTTACTTGTTTTATTTATCTTTTGTTTATTAAAAATAAATAAATTGTTTTGTTCATGGGATTTTTTTCAATTGTTTAAAGATTTGGTAGATTTTCTAACGCGCGCCGTACACACACACACACACACACACACACACACACACACACACACACACACACACACACACTTTACTCTTCCTCTCTTTCCATTTCTCTTCCTCTCTTTTTCCCTCTCTCTTTCCCTCTCTCTTTCTCTTTCTTTTATTCTCTATTGCACTCTTTCTTTCTCTCACTTTCTCACTCTTTCTCTCTCACTCACTCTTTGTTTCACTTTCTCCCTTTTCTCTCTCTCTCTCTCCCCCTCTCTCTCTCTCACCCTTTCCCTCTCTCACCCGTTCTGTCTCTCACCCGGTCTCTCTCTCACCCTTTCCCTCTCTCACTATCTCTCTCACTCTTCCTTCTCATTCTCTCTTCTTCTCACTCTATCTCTCCCTTTCTCTCTATCGTTTTCTCTCTGTCACCCTCTCTCCCTTTCCCTCTCTCTCTCTTCTCATCCCCCCCTCTCTCTCTCTCTCTCTCAACATTGCCAACAACATTACATTAAATTACATTACACAGAATTCCATATTCGTTTGTTGTAATTATTGTTCTTGTTTGTTTATAAACACAAATCCTTCCAATGGCTCAAAATTATTCACGTATAATTAAAATCTTCTATTTATTAATTTGTGGTGACATAATAATGGCTGACTTGGGTTAACTATCTGGAAAAATATATATTATAATTGAACGTTTTTGATCCCTCACATTCTCATAGATGATTCATGCCAAATTTGGTGTAATTCTCTCAAGTAGTTTTAAAACCTATACATTTTAACCGCCCTGGGACGGGTATTCTTCTAGTCCATTATAAAAATAAAATTGTTATCTTAATTGAATTTAGTAGCCAGTGCTCAGCTGTCTGACCAGTGGAGCTAGAACTAAATAGATAGAGATCAGAAACCAGACAGTTGGTATATAAACAGGCTGGGATTTTCTATTGTCCTTAGCTGGTATATAAGTGTATTATAGATAATTAGAACCGAATGATATCACACAATCTGTTCAAATTAAAATTTAAAAAGATATCTTTTCATTTGTTCCTTCAGTATTTGATCAGACTGTATGCGTCTGCTTTACATTTCCCCTGGCGGATGACTAAAAGTTAGTTGAAAGCTTGAGAAATTAAAAAAGTTTCAAACAACAGAGGAAATGTAAATAACTAACGCTATGTTGTAAATGCTCTGCTCGCCTTTGTCCTCTCCAAACTGTATTATTTGGATTATTCAGACTACTGATCTCATCTTGGATGTTATTCTCACAACGTTTCAGCCGATGTAATCTCCAACCTTCTTCAAGTGCGTCTTGTCGAACTTGAGAATCTGTACGGAATTTTGAATGGAATCTTTTATTTAATCCACAGTAATAGCTTGCTCTCGTTCCGTTAGCCATGATTGTTGGATTTACTACACTCTGACCATCTCTAACGCAGTCTCCACGAAATTTCTTTTTCAATCTTTAAATCTTTCGTCAGCGGACGCTTGATCAACGGACATTTACACAACTGGACAGATTCTATATTTTGCTAACCTCTTTATGCACACACTTTTACTTTCCATTATTTTATATTGTTTCTTAAATTTTTGCAAATTTTGAATTTTGGCTATTCCTCTGCCAACTTATCCATCTACGTAATTCCTCTGATGATAAAATTTTAATTTTTGAAAAGCCTGGCTTAAGGAAAGAAAAATAAACATGTTTTTATCGAGTACACCTTGCATTGAACAATCGAAGATGAAATAGATTTGTCATTTGCACATCTTTATCTCTCTTCTTTCATTTATCTTTATATATATATATATATACATATATATATATATATATATATATATATATATATATATATATATATATATCTATTAATAATGGAGTTTATGTATCTGTCTGTCTGAAGCCGAAACCCCATCAGAGTACTATGACTATTTATTAAGTCCGCCAGCTTCATTATATACTATGAAAAAAACCGACATAAACACTATGCGCATTTCCCAATTTACATAATCAATTGCTTTTGAACTTCTAATAAATTAGTATTCACAAATATACACTCATGGTTGTTCTCTTCAGATTTCAACATGTATTTACGCTATTTTGCTCGCTAATAATTTTACTTATAAATTATAATTATTTCTTTTATTATTTATTTATAAAATGAGTTACGTAGTTATTTCCTCTACGCCCAACTGATTGAACAGCGTACCTCCCTCTGAACGGGCGCGTTCCCCTACGTCCAACTGATTAAACAGCGTACCTCCTTCTGAACGGGCGCGTTAATACTTTACTGATTTATTTTATTAAAACGTTCTGAGTTTGTTTATTTTCATAATCTTATTAGCCATTATGTTTTAAAACACAAATTTATTGAATCAAATTGTTTAATTAAAATAATAATTGATAGACACACACACATTATAAAGAATTCAGTTTAGCTAAACTTTTTTTTCCCGAAAGTTATCGCGGGTCCTGCAGTAAAAGAGTACCGATTTTTTTATTGATAATTTTCAGATACACCTTTTTTCCGATTTGAAAATTAGTGTTCGCTGTATTTAGTTTTTTAAATTGTTGATTTTACCAAATTTATTGAATTAAATTGTTTAATTAAAATAATAATTGATTTAGAAATTACTATTTAAAAAACACACACACATTATAATGAATTTAGTTTTTTGTCAACAAAAAAAACAACGCATTGTCGTGGAAAACTACATAACTGATTTTAGATTAGTTTTCGCTGTATCTTGTTTTTTTTAATTGTTGATTTTAATTTACATACACCTTTTTTCTGCTTTGAAAAACATAAAATATTACTTATTATATTCTGACGTGGATTTGGCACAAAACGATTGAGTGTAAAGAAAAGCGAGCAGACGATAACTTGTGGGGGGGGGGGACACCTTTTACTGGGCAAGTAAATAACTGTTTTTAGAATCGTATTCGCTGTATTTTTTATTGTAAATTTTATTTTAGGTGCATTTTTCTTTTTTCTCTTTGAAAAACTAAAACTATTATTATTTATTATTTTGTAAATTCTTACGTGGATTTGGCGCAAAACGATTGGGTGAAAAGAAAAGCGAGCAGACGATAACAATGCAAACTTAATTTTTATTTTTATTAATGTTATTTATCATGTGCAATATATTATTTAAATTAATTGTAGTGATAAAAAGCCCTACCTAAATTACATACTAGCGTCATTTCTGACGCGGCAGCCTAGCAAAAATATGCGACCGGAGGGAGCATATATTTGTTAGTATATATAAAGATAAATGAAGGAAGAGAGATAAAGATGTGCGAATATATATATATATATATATATATATATATATATATATAATAAAATAAAAGATATATTCGTTGTGATGAATCCTCTCTGGAAAACAAACTATCTTGGTAAACTCTCTAAATATACGTATAAATGCTCTGTACCCTATAATCGGGGCTCATCGAGCTTGTTTTTATTGGCTTTGTTCCGAACTTTACTGAATATTCTCAGTGAAACATCAAAATCTAACATATATATATATATATATATAAGTCAGGTTCATATTATATTCCAATAACCATGTTTTTATGTTATTATTTTTATTATAACACACATATATACATATATTTGTTACGCGCCGGCTATGATGTGTTACGTAAGGAACGCAAACGAAATATTTTCCTGGTTTCAAACAGGAGTAAAAAAAAAAATTTAAAAAAAGATATAAAAAAATTGCAATGTCCATCTCAAACTTCGCTTTTGGTTTCAGAGAAGTTAACAATAAACACAACGCGCCGAAGGAACAACAATAACACAAGGGATTATATAAAACTAGCGGGGCTACCCGGCGTTGCTCGGGGTCATAAAAACATATAATTGAGGAGAAATCGCGTGTGTAACATCTTTATATTCAAACTTGTATTGCCCCCCCCCTCCTCTATAGCCGTCTATTTGTCTTTCTACCTTTCTCTTCCCTGGTCGCCCCATTTCACCGCTACTACTAATTTTGCCTTTTGGGAAGGCTGCTTCTTCCCCACCATTTCTCCTACGTTGCCCAGGGCAATAGTATGACATATTTATATAAAAAGTACCACCTCTATCTGCGCTTTCTATATAGGTACTTATCTCCGCTCCGGTATTCATACTATATACCTATGTATCGCCACCGTGGTTCGCAGACTATATACGTACCTATCGTCGCCCCAGTGCGCATACTATATAAGTACCCATTGCTGCCCCGGTATGCATGCTATATACGTACCTATCGCTGCCCCGGTGTGAATGCTACATACGTACCTATTGCTGCTCCGGTGCAATGCTACATATGTTCCTATCGCAGCTCCAGTGCGAATGCGAAATACGTACCAATCACCAGCCCAGTGCAGATACTATACCGCAGAAGCCTTGTGGTACTATACCGCAGAAGCTCCCCACCCCTGGTTGCTATACAGCAGAAGCCTCATGATTCTATACCGCAGAAGCACCCCCCTGGCTGCCATACCGCAGAAGAAACCCCCTGGGTTTCATACCGCAGAAGCACCCCCCCCCTGGGTGCATACCACAGAAGCCTCAGGTTCCTATACTGCAAAAACACCCCCCAGGTGCCATACAACAGAAGCACCCCTCCCCCCGTTGCTATACCGAAGAAGAACCCCTGGTTGCTATACTGCAGAAGCCTCGTGGTCCTATACCGCAGAAGAACCCCCCACCTGTTGCTATACCGCAGAAGCCTTGTGGTCCTATACCGCAGAAGCATCCCACCCTTGGTTGCTATACCGCAGAAGCTTCAGGTTCCTATACTGCAGAAGCACCCCCCGAGTGCAATACCATAGAGGCACCCCTATACCGCAGACGCACCCCCTGAGGGCCATACCGCAGAAGCCCAGGCTCCTATACCGCAGAAGCACCCCCCTCCCCCGGTTGCTATATCGCAGAAACCTCAAGTTTCTATATTGCAGAACCACCCTCCGGTTGCTATACCACAGAAGTACCCCCCAGTTACTATATTGCAGAAGCACCCCCCCCCCCCGTTTCTATACAGCAGAAGCACACGCTAGGATATTGAGATGGCGTTAAAATAATTTCCAAACCTATCACTACAGTAGCTCTATCTAGGATATTGAGCACTTTTCTCCTGGACAACGCCGGCTACTTTGAAAATGAAGGAGGCTTCATGAGCACTAATTACATCACTCTTATTGATTCCCCCATCCTTTTCAGCGTAGATGCTGTCAAAATATTATCCAAACCTATCACTACAGTAGCTCTATCTAGGATATTGAGCACTTTTATCCCGGACAACACCGAGTACTTTGAAAGTCAAGGAGGCCTCCTAAGCACTACTGAAATCACTTAGGTATCCCTTCTTTTCATCTGCAAAATAGTCCAAAGGAGAACGAAGATGGCATTAAAATATTTTCCAAACCTATCACTACAGTAGCTCAATCTAGGATATTGAGCACTTTTCTCCCACACAATTAACGTTGAAAAAATGGATATGTATCATGGATATGTATCATGTATCATGTATATGTATCATGTATATATATATATCGTGTATCATGTATATGTATCATGTATATGTATCATGTATATATATATCGTGTATCATGTATATGTATCATGTATATGTAGCATGTATATGTATCATGTGTATGTATCATGTATACGTATATGTATCATGGATATGTATCATGTATAGGTATATATATATATATCATGTATCGTGGATATGTATATGTATTATGTATCATGGATATGTATCATGTATCATGTATCATGGATATGTATCATGTATCATAGATATGTATCATGTATCATAGATATGTATCATGTATATGTATTATGGATATGTATCATGTATCATGGACATGTATCATGGATATGTATCATGTATCATGTATATGTATTATGGATATGTATCATGTATATGTATAATGTATATGTATCATGTATATGTATCATGTATATGTATCATGTATCATGTGTATGTATCATGTATATGTATATGTATCATGGATATGTATATGTATCATGTGTCATGGACATGTATCATGGATATGTATCATGTATCATGGATATGTATCATGGATATGTATCATGTATCATGGATATGTATAATGTATCATGGATATGTATCATGGATATGTATCATGTATATGTATCATGGATATGTATCATGTATCATGGATGTGTATCATGGATATGTATCATGGATATGTATCATTGATATGTATCATGTATCATAAGTATGTATCATGTATACTGTATCATGGATATGTATCATGTATATGTGTTATGTATCATAGATATGAATCATGTATCATGTATATGTATCATGTATATGTATATGTATCATGTATATGTATCATGAGTATGTATCATGTATCATGGATATGTATATGTATCATGGATATATATATGTTTCATGAATATGTATCATGTATATGTATCATGTATCATGAATCCTGTATCATAGATATGTATCATGTATCATGGATATGTATCATGGATATGTATATGTATCATGTATCATTGATATGTATCATAGATATGTATCATGTATATATATCATCGATATGTATCATGTATCACGGATATGTATCATGGATATGTATCATTTGTCATTGATATTTATTATGGATATGTGTCATGTATCATAGGTATGTATCATGTATCATGGATATGTATCGTGAATATGTATCATGGATATGTATCATGGATATGTATCCTGGATATCTATCATGTATCATGGATATGTATTATGGATATGTATAATGTATAATGGATATGTATAATGTATCATGGATATGTATCATGTATCATGGATATGTATCATGTATAATGGATATGTATCATGTATAATGGATACGTATCATGTATCATGGATAAGTATCATGTATCATGGATATGTATCATGGATATGTATCATGTATATGTATCATGGATATGTATCATGTATCATTTGTCATAGATATGTATCATGTATCATAGATATGTAGTATGTATCATAGATATGTATCATGTATATGTATCATAGATATGTATCATATATCATGTATCATGGTATTCTCCATAATTTTCAATCCCCTCATGATGTTCTTCATCATTTTCAATCCCCTCATAGTGTTCTTGATCATTTTCAATCCTCTCATGATATTCTTCATCATTTTCAATCCCCTCATGATATTCTTCATCATTTTCAATCCCCTCATGGTATTCTTCATCATTTTCAATCCCCTCATGGTATTCTTCATCATTTTCAATCCCCTCATAATTTTCTTACTCATTTTCAATCTTCTCATGATTTTCTTGATCATTTTCAATCCTCTCATAGTATTCTTCATCATTTTCAATCTCCTCATGATATTCTTCATCATTTTCAATCCCCCATGATATTCTTCATCATTTTCAATCCTCTCATGGTATTCTTCATCATTTTCAATCCTCTCATGGTATTCTTCATCATTTTCAATCCTCGGATGGTATTCTTAATTATTTTCAATCCTCTCATAATATTCTTCATCATTTTCAATCCACTCATGACATTCTTCATCATTTTCAATCCTCTCATGCTATTTTTCATCATTTTCTATCCTCTCATGGTATTCTTCATCATTTTCAATCCTCTCATTGTATTCTTCATCATTTTCAATCCTCTCATGATATTCTTCATCATTTTCAATCCTCTCATGATATTCTTCATCATTTTCAATCCTCTCATTATATTCTTCATCATTTTCAATTCTCTCATGGTATTCTTCATCATTTTCAATCCTTTCATGGTATCTTCATCATTTCTAATACCCTCATGGTATTTTTCATCATTTTCAAGACTCTCATGGTATTCTTCATCATTTTGAATCCTCTCATGATATTCTTCATCATTTTCAATCATCTCATAATATTCTTTATCATTTTCAATCCTCTCACGGCATTCTTCATTATTTTCAATCCCATCATGGTATTCTTCAGCAGTTTCAATCCTCTCATGTTATTCTTCATCATTTTCAATCCTCTCATGGTATTCTTCATCATTTTCTATCCTCTCATGGTATTCTTCATCATTTTCAATCCTCTCATTGTATTCTTCATCATTTTCAATCCTCTCATGATATTCTTGATCATTTTCAATCCTCTCATAATATTCTTCATCATTTTCAATCCTCTCATGATGTTCTTCATAATTTTCAATCCCCTCATGGTATTCTTCAGCATTTTCAATCCTCTCATGATATTCTACATCATTTTCAATCCTCTCATAGTATTGTTCATCATTTTCAATTCTCTCATAATATTCTTCATCATTTTCAATCCTCTCATGATGTTCTTCATCATTTTCAATCCCCTCATGGTATTCTTCAGCATTTTCAATCCTTTCATAATATACTACATCATATTCACTCCTCTCATGTTATTCTTCAGCATTTTCAATCCTCTCATGATGTTCTTAATCATTTTCAATCCTCTCATGATGTTCTTCATCATTGTCAATCCTCTCATGATGTTCTTCATCATTGTCAATCCTCTCATGATATTCTTCATCATTTTCAATCCCCTCATTTTGTTCTTCATCATTTTCAATCCTCTCATAATATACTACATCATATTCAATCCTCTCATGTTATTCTTCAGCAGTTTCAATCCTTTCATGATGGTCTTCATCATTTTCAATCATCTCATAATATTCTTTATCATTTTCAATCCTCTCACGGCATTCTTCATTATTTTCAATCCCATCATGGTATTCTTCAGCAGTTTCAATCCTCTCATGTTATTCTTCATCATTTTCAATCCTCTCATGGTATTCTTCATCATTTTCTATCCTCTCATGGTATTCTTCATCATTTTCAATCCTCTCATTGTATTCTTCATCATTTTCAATCCTCTCATGATATTCTTGATCATTTTCAATCCTCTCATAATATTCTTCATCATTTTCAATCCTCTCATGATGTTCTTCATAATTTTCAATCCCCTCATGGTATTCTTCAGCATTTTCAATCCTCTCATGATATTCTACATCATTTTCAATCCTCTCATAGTATTGTTCATCATTTTCAATTCTCTCATAATATTCTTCATCATTTTCAATCCTCTCATGATGTTCTTCATCATTTTCAATCCCCTCATGGTATTCTTCAGCATTTTCAATCCTTTCATAATATACTACATCATATTCACTCCTCTCATGTTATTCTTCAGCATTTTCAATCCTCTCATGATGTTCTTAATCATTTTCAATCCTCTCATGATGTTCTTCATCATTGTCAATCCTCTCATGATGTTCTTCATCATTGTCAATCCTCTCATGATATTCTTCATCATTTTCAATCCCCTCATTTTGTTCTTCATCATTTTCAATCCTCTCATAATATACTACATCATATTCAATCCTCTCATGTTATTCTTCAGCAGTTTCAATCCTTTCATGATGGTCTTCATCATTTTCAATCCTCTCATGATGTTCTTCATCATTGTCAATCCTCTCATGATATTCTTCATCATTTTCAATCCCCTCATTTTGTTCTTCATCATTTTCAATCATCTCATGATATTATTAATCATTTTCAATCCTCTCATGATATTCTTCATCATTTTCAATCACTTCATGATATTCTTCATCATTTACAATCCCCTCATTATATTCTTTATCATTTTCAATCCACTCATGATATTCTTCATCATTTTCAATCCTCTCACCTTATTATTCATCATTTTCAATCACTTCATGATATTCTTCATCATTTTTTATCCCCTTATGATATTATTAATCATTTTCAATCCTCACATGGTATTCTTCATCATTTTCAATCCTCTCACGGCATTCTTCATTATTTTCAATCCCATCATGATATTCTTCATCATTTTCAATCCCCAAATACAAGGAAGCCTTTAGAGCTATACTAAAATAACTCTCGCTTATTCCTCTCCCTTTTATCAGGGCAATAGTCTGAAGAAAAATGAAAAAAAAACAATAATAACGTGACGATAGCATAAAATAATATCCGAACCTATCACAATGACGTCATGTACCTATCTGTGTGACGTCATGTGCACAAGATAACATTAAAAATCGTGATCACATTAAACGAAAAAATGGCTATTTGACCCCTTAAAAATGAATCTTTTTTTTTAATTTTTCGATATTATTTTCTCGAGGTTATGCCGGTTAAAATAATACCTGATTCGGAGGTGTTTGTTTTGTATTTTACAAGTCTTAGCGTTACATACATATCACAGATTTTTGCCTTATATATATTGAGATATGAGATATTGAGAAGATATATTATATATATTGAGATATAAGATGTTTATTGGATGGGGATGTGAACACGATAAAAAACAGTGGACAACAAATAAGATAATATTGGTGAAAGGAAATAAAATTGGTTTGGGGTTGACAAAGAGACAAACAAAATATCATCAAAGTACGGGTCTGAAGTACACAATGTTCTGGTTTTGGGGGAAGAAGGACTTTTATGAACTCTTTCTCCTCCCCAGTATAATACGGGTATGGAAAACAAAATGCTCTTCAGAAGGATCGGACGAAGTTTACATGAAATGGAATAATTCAAGATTACTTAGCTTTTGTAGATGTACCATGGGGAGAATGAAGATCTTTTTGCAAATGTATTTTCTTAAATTTTGGTTTCGATCTTTAGTTGAAAATCCGCAGTTGACTTGAGGTGACGATGTTCGGGTAATTGATGAAAGTTGTTCGGGTTTTGTAAAAGATAATTCTTTGCAGTAAAATTCTGTTTGTTGGATTAAATCTTTTAACTCTCTGTTTGTTTGTAATAATATAATTTTATTTGTATATATTATTTTTTAAAGTATTTATTTTTATTTTATATATATATATATATATTTTTTAATTAATTAAATTTTCTTTTGGTTATCATAATATTAATTGTTGGTTTTAAATTAAATTATAGAATTAATGAAATGTTTTACTAATTATAGACATTTATAGCCTACATCTAAGTTTTATGTAGGCCTCGGTGAAGCTAATTAAATTTAAATTTTAACCATAAAACAATAAAGGTGGAAGGGGGAATAACTCTGAATGAGACTTAATTAGATCTTATCTGAGAATTAATTCATAGATTCAGTCGATAAAACGCATTATTGTATCTGACAGAGCACACACTTAAGGCAATTTATATTTATTTAGAATTTTAATGTTTGTTCAATATTAGATTAATATATATATATATATATATATATATATATATATATATATTTTTAAAAAATTAAATTTTTTATGATGATTTTCTTATTTTTAAATTTTCTTTTAATTTATTATTTTTTTATATGTATTTAGATGTTGGGGTATAGGGAGTGAATTGGTTAATACAGGGAATGGGGGTAATTACATGGGACAATAGGAGTAAATTAAATTAGGGATTTCCACTGTTAAGGGTTGGTTTGATACTTCTCCTGTGACAGAGGGTATGTTGAGATAAATATTATTCTTAATAAATTTATTACAATTCCCAGCAATGCTTCAAGCAAACTACCATTCTCTCCAATAAATCAGCAACAGAATTGTGTATGATCGTTTCAGAGACTATGTATTTTTATTATTACTATCAGATCATATCGTCAGCACAGGGTATAGACATTAAATTAAAGTCATATAGACAGCATCAATGGGTCATATACCAGCATCCTCAATCACACAGTAAATCAGAAACAAAGAGAGGAGTTAATGTATGTAGTCCTCAAATTATAGCAGACCAGACTGAAACATTGTTTAGAGATGTGTCTAGGGGTTCAAAGATAAAGAAACAGATGCAATATTACATGTAGGGAGTATTTATTTACCTCCTTTCCAGGAGGTTAGGCACAAGGCCAGTTTTATTTTACTCCCACAAGTAAGATGTGACCCAAGGTCGGGTCGGAAAAGTGGGACTTGAAAAGCCAGCGCCCGAGAAGGTGAGCACTCTGGCCATTAAAAATTGCCTGGGCAGGCCCGTCGGCATACCCTGGTAGGGGCGCCTCAGGCAGTAAACAATAAACTTACTCCTCCCCAAAGAGGGGAGGCAAAGCCTGGGAGGGTGGACCTCCTAGAAAGCACAGGACAAACCCATAGAACGGCGGAATCAAGCACCGAAGGCCAAGACGATACCAGTCTATGGGGTGCAGTATCCATCGGAACAGATACTACACTTTGATCACAGTAAAACATTTTATTATATTACACAAAATATAAAAGTTATTAGGGCTGTGGTATGACTTGAGTCCATAGTGTTTTGCCCCTAACCCTAACTTCTGGGATTCCTCCTCACTGGAAGTTTATTCGTATCATTAGTTTTCTGTCTTCTTAATCTAGCACGTCTATCATTGTGTAGGCTTTCCACCTGATGTTCCTTACAGATGTATTGATGCTGCCCATAAAATCTTTTCTATAAGTGTCCTCGGTCAAGATAGGGGATAATTTTTGTTGATAGAGGGATGAATTCTTTATGGAACAGTATTGAATGAAGCTCAACTGGGGGAGCTTAAAGAATTTTTGAAGATGTCTATAGTAAGACAATGAGCACAATTCGACAGAGAAATAGCTCGCAATCCCTTATGTCATAGGGGAAGACAGAGGTATTATGCCCAAGACCCTGTAATACTGCAGCTGTAGGACCAGCTCAATGGTGTACCTACAAGATCAACCAGAGCTTTTATAGCATAGATTCATGTAAACCAAGTTACATGATCAATTTACGTTCCAAGAAATCAATAAATAACAGAATTGTGTACGATCGTTTCAGAGACCATGTATTTTTATTATTACTATCTAATCCCATCGTCAGCACAGGGTATAGACACTAAATTATATATAAAGGTTTTGTTCGAAATTCCATACAGATTCCAGAGTTCGACAAGATGCACCTGAAGAAGGTCAGAAAATACATCGGCCGAAATGTTGTGAGAATAACATTCAAGATGAGAACCGTCGTCCGAATAATCCAAATACAAATTCTAAAAAATCACGAAACATGATAAGTAGATAATATACTTTTCTTTCTAATTTACACAACCAGTCGTTTCTATTATATGCTACAAGGTGTGCATTATTTCCATTGCTGTACTTAAAGGATAGAAGGGGCACTCACATTTCTTTCTCATGAACGCTTCAGGGTGGCCATCTTGAATACAAAAGAAAAAACACAGATCTTCATTTGTTTATTTTTATCCAGGGCTTTATGCGCTCCACTACTTTTGGAGCTGCTCCTGCTCCAATGCCCAAAATTGGAGCTGACTCCTCTCACGCTCCCTATTTTCAAAAAGGAACCACTCTAGCTCAAACTCCTATAAAAAAGGAGCGACTCTTTTTCAGCGCTCCATAATGAAAATGTACCTTCTTTCATAAACGTTCTTTTCTGTCAATAAGTGGTCGAAGGACAGGGGTGGGTGTCAAATGATCTCGTCAATATGGGGGAGGATATCACTTTAAGTGTAAGACCGCAAGATAATATTTAACAAATCTCGCTAATATTTTGAGATGTGCTAAGGGTTATAGGAGAACATGTCGGACGAAGTATAGGATTATACGTAAATTTTCGTTTCTTGAGGTATAAAATAGAAATAGAAAAATCCCTGAAGTATTTTAAAACAATTTTAATTTTCATTACATTAACAACCTATTTTTTCCTGGGGAGGAAAATTTGACTCATTATTTTTTCTATTTATTTTGGAAGGGAATTTAGATTTGTTTTAAGTAAATAAAGTTTTACTTTTAAACATTATTAATGATTATTTTCTTTTTAAAGAAAACATTTCTCTGTGGGAAGAGAGACAGCCAGGGCAACATTAATCGTCGTGTGGTTGTTTAATATTTGTTTGTTTTAAGAATGTAACTATATTGTATAATGTATATTATTATTTATCACAGAGAAACGCGCAAGTACTTTCAAAGAAATCGATTTATCTATTTTTTTTTTCAATAGTACAATTTGGGGCAAAACAAACAATGAAGTTTATTTTTTAAAGTTTGAATAAAAAATATATTTTTCATAAGTTGGCCAAAAAATATCAATAAATTGTCAATAAACAATTCAGAGATCCATTTAATGTCTTAAAATTTCATACAAAATATCTGGCCTAGACCTTGGGAGTTGAAAAAAATATTGGGTCAAATTTTCCTCCCCCAAAAAATTAACTAGAGCAAGTTTTCCTAGGTCGGGCAAAAAACTTTATTGAAATTAAAAATTTAAATAAAAAAGGTGAAACGTCTCTATTTTAAATCTATAATAAAAGCAAACTGTTTACAATTTTAATATTCGATAATAGATTTTTAAGATAAAGAAAGATATCTAATCTACTTTCGGTTCTAAAAAGACAACAAATGAGTCAGAAAGTCTAATTATTTGCTTTTTTAAATTAAAATTTAAGACATTTTCTTTAATTTAATTAAGTAGAAACATCAGTTTAATTGTAGAATAGGGGCTGCTGTTTTTTCCCGCCCATTTCGCTTGGTATTCGCCCAAATTTTGAATGAAACTGATTGTTGGTCTTAATTGTATTTTTGGTCCTGAAATAAAATTCTCATTTACTTTTTAAAGTGTTGAGAATTCCAGGTTTTAATCGCTGGCGGCCATGTTAGCTTTTATTGTTTTTATTTTCCTTGGACTAAAGATATTTTTTCCTTTGGACTAAAGATATTTTTTTCTTTGGACTAAAGATATTTTTTTCTTTGGACTAAAGATATTTTTACTGCTTTAATATTTTATTACACACAAAAAACAAACTTTGAACATTCTATTTACAAAAGCAAGTTTTAACGGAATTAAACGAATTTTAAAGCAAACATGAAAAGGTTAAAACATACTAGTCGTGAATTTAAGAATAACAAAATGTTGCCAAAAAGACGACAGACGCGGTAAAAATGTGGCATAAAAGTTCAATTAAAATGAAAAGAAAAATTAGATTATTTATTCAATCAGTAAAAAACATCCTTGTCATAAGTACAAAAAAAGTCCAAATGTTTAAGAAAATACCTTCAAAGACATCTATAGACTCACTGGCGCATTTGAAGACATTTGTTGCCAAATTGTCTCCTGCCTTAAGAAAACTGTCCTATCAAAAATGTAACATGTAGATGTGAAAAAAACCTGAGAAGTTCAGTGTTCTGTTTCCATGTGTAACTCTCTCGTTCTTTCTCCCTCTCTCTCCCTTCCTCTCTCCCCCCTCTCTCTTCCTATCTCATATACATTTACCAGAGATATAATTAAAAAAATAACTCAAAGAGTTTAGCTGAGACTTTTTCTTTTTCTTTTCCTTTTTATTGCTGAATAAAAAAAAAACTAATATAAAAAAAATCAAATAATTTTGGAGCGATAAAACCACTGCTCTTTAGTCCCAAATGGAGTTGCTCCTGCTTCACTCTCGTTGAATATAAAATGAGCCCTCTTCTCCTTCGCTCCAGCAAAAAAAGGAGCGTGCTTCTGGAGAGCGCTCCTTTTTGGAGGGATCCGTAAAGCCCTGTTTTCATCTAACTATTTTTTCTTTCTTCACCCTTTCGTGTTCATCTCCCAACACGTGATACGTTATTTATTGTAAGCGTAATATTTTCTTTGGCAATGTAGCGTTTCATTCATTACATAAACTCTGGAACCGACGAACCAAGATCCCGTTGAGAACTAGACTCTGTCTCTATAATGCGTACTGCATGTCCAGCATGCTCTACAATAGCAACAGCTGGGCAATAACAAAAGCCATGCTTGACAAACTGGATGCGTGCCACCGCAGACACCTTCGTTCCATCACAGTTCACTGCTGGCCGAAAAAACTTATCAGCAACAAGGCACTATACGAGCTGTGCAACGAAAAACCCCTCTCCACAAAGGTCGCTGAACAAAGATGGTCTATGTTAGGCCATGTCTTACGAATGGACCCTGACACTCCCGCACAGAAGACACTAGACTTTGCCGTTACTGGCTCGCAAGCCTACCAACCGCGACTAGGACGGCACTGCACAAATCTGCTGGGCACACTATGTGCTGACATCAAGCAGGCGGGACTAGGACCACTACAGCGAAACAACTTCATTGCCTATGACAACTTGCGCATGACAAGGCCAGATGGCCTGGGACCAGCGTGGAGGACTGATTGCAGCTATGGGATGTCATTTAGCTACCGTAGCCGCAGAACACAGTTTTAATAAAAAATAAGAGATAGAAGTTCCCTTTTTCTCGGCTTAACCAAAAAGGAAGGAGTTGAATATTAATATTCAAAACATACTGTTGACTAGAAGGTCGGAGTTGTGAGAATAACATTGCAGATGAGAACGGTCGTCCGAATAATGCAAAAAATGAAGTATCGTATTCAATGAAATAATACAAATTACGAAAGTTTGGGAAATAATGATCAACGGATAAAATACACACAAAATGAAGTATCGTATTCAATGAAATAATACAAATTACGAAAGTTTGGAAAATAATGATCAACGGATAAAATACACACAAAATGAAGTATCGTATTCAATGAAATAATAGAAATTACGAAAGTTTGGAAAATAATGATCAACGGATAAAATACACACAAAATGAAGTATCGTATTCAATGAAATAATAGAAATTACGAAAGTTTGGAAAATAATGATCAACGGATAAAATACACACAAAATGAAGTATCGTATTCAATGAAATAATAGAAATTACGAAAGTTTGGAAAATAATGATCAACGGATAAAATACACACAAAATGAAGTATCGTATTCAATGAAATAATAGAAATTACGAAAGTTTGGAAAATAATGATCAACGGATAAAATACACACAAAATGAAGTATCGTATTCAATGAAATAATACAAATTACGAAAGTTTGGAAAATAATGATCAACGGATAAAATACACACAAAATGAAGTATCGTATTCAATGAAATAATAGAAATTACGAAAGTTTGGAAAATAATGATCAACGGATAAAATACACACAAAATGAAGTATCGTATTCAATGAAATAATAGAAATTACGAAAGTTTGGAAAATAATGATCAACGGATAAAATACACACAAAATAAAGTATCGTATTCAATGAAATAATAGAAATTACGAAAGTTTGGAAAATAATGATCAACGGATAAAATACACACAAAATAAAGTATCGTATTCAATGAAATAATAGAAATTACGAAAGTTTGGAAAATAATGATCAACGGATAAAATACACACAAAATGAAGTATCGTATTCAATGAAATAATACAAATTACGAAAGTTTGGAAAATAATGATCAACGGATAAAATACACACAAAATGAAGTATCGTATTCAATGAAATAATAGAAATTACGAAAGTTTGGAAAATAATGATCAACGGATAAAATACACACAAAATGAAGTATCGTATTCAATGAAATAATACAAATTACGAAAGTTTGGAAAATAATGATCAACGGATAAAATACACACAAACTGAAGTATCGTATTCAATGAAATAATAGAAATTACGAAAGTTTGGAAAATAATGATCAACGGATAAAATACACACAAAATGAAGTATCGTATTCAATGAAATAATAGAAATTACGAAAGTTTGGAAAATAATGATCAACGGATAAAATACACACAAAATGAAGTATCGTATTCAATGAAATAATAGAAATTACGAAAGTTTGGAAAATAATGATCAACGGATAAAATACACACAAAATGAAGTATCGTATTCAATGAAATAATAGAAATTACGAAAGTTTGGAAAATAATGATCAACGGATAAAATACACACAAAATGAAGTATCGTATTCAATGAAATAATAGAAATTACGAAAGTTTGGAAAATAATGATCAACGGATAAAATACACACAAAATGAAGTATCGTATTCAATGAAATAATAGAAATTACGAAAGTTTGGAAAATAATGATCAACGGATAAAATACACACAAAATGAAGTATCGTATTCAATGAAATAATACAAATTACGAAAGTTTGGAAAATAATGATCAACGGATAAAATACACACAAAATGAAGTATCGTATTCAATGAAATAATAGAAATTACGAAAGTTTGGAAAATAATGATCAACGGATAAAATACACACAAAATGAAGTATCGTATTCAATGAAATAATACAAATTACGAAAGTTTGGAAAATAATGATCAACGGATAAAATACACACAAAATGAAGTATCGTATTCAATGAAATAATAGAAATTACGAAAGTTTGGAAAATAATGATCAACGGATAAAATACACACAAAATGAAGTATCGTATTCAATGAAATAATAGAAATTACGAAAGTTTGGAAAATAATGATCAACGGATAAAATACACACAAAATGAAGTATCGTATTCAATGAAATAATACAAATTACGAAAGTTTGGAAAATAATGATCAACGGATAAAATACACACAAAATGAAGTATCGTATTCAATGAAATAATAGAAATTACGAAAGTTTGGAAAATAATGATCAACGGATAAAATACACACAAAATGAAGTATCGTATTCAATGAAATAATAGAAATTACGAAAGTTTGGAAAATAATGATCAACGGATAAAATACACACAAAATGAAGTATCGTATTCAATGAAATAATAGAAATTACGAAAGTTTGGAAAATAATGATCAACGGATAAAATACACACAAAATGAAGTATCGTATTCAATGAAATAATAGAAATTACGAAAGTTTGGAAAATAATGATCAACGGATAAAATACACACAAAATGAAGTATCGTATTCAATGAAATAATAGAAATTACGAAAGTTTGGAAAATAATGATCAACGGATAAAATACACACAAAATGAAGTATCGTATTCAATGAAATAATACAAATTACGAAAGTTTGGAAAATAATGATCAACGGATAAAATACACACAAACTGAAGTATCGTATTCAATGAAATAATAGAAATTACGAAAGTTTGGAAAATAATGATCAACGGATAAAATACACACAAAATGAAGTATCGTATTCAATGAAATAATACAAATTACGAAAGTTTGGAAAATAATGATCAACGGATAAAATACACACAAAATGAAGTATCGTATTCAATGAAATAATAGAAATTACGAAAGTTTGGAAAATAATGATCAACGGATAAAATACACACAAAATGAAGTATCGTATTCAATGAAATAATACAAATTACGAAAGTTTGGAAAATAATGATCAACGGATAAAATACACACAAAATGAAGTATCGTATTCAATGAAATAATAGAAATTACGAAAGTTTGGAAAATAATGATCAACGGATAAAATACACACAAAATGAAGTATCGTATTCAATGAAATAATACAAATTGCGAAAGTTTGGAAAATAATGATCAACGGATAAAATACACACAAAATGAAGTATCGTATTCAATGAAATAATACAAATTGCGAAAGTTTGGAAAATAATGATCAACGGATAAAATACACACAAAATGAAGTATCGTATTCAATGAAATAATAGAAATTACGAAAGTTTGGAAAATAATGATCAACGGATAAAATACACACAAAATGAAGTATCGTATTCAATGAAATAATACAAATTACGAAAGTTTGGAAAATAATGATCAACGGATAAAATACACACAAAATGAAGTATCGTATTCAATGAAATAATACAAATTACGAAAGTTTGGAAAATAATGATCAACGGATAAAATACACACAAAATGAAGTATCGTATTCAATGAAATAATACAAATTACGAAAGTTTGGAAAATAATGATCAACGGATAAAATACACACAAAATGAAGTATCGTATTCAATGAAATAATAGAAATTACGAAAGTTTGGAAAATAATGATCAACGGATAAAATACACACAAAATGAAGTATCGTATTCAATGAAATAATAGAAATTACGAAAGTTTGGAAAATAATGATCAACGGATAAAATACACACAAAATGAAGTATCGTATTCAATGAAATAATAGAAATTACGAAAGTTTGGAAAATAATGATCAACGGATAAAATACACACAAAATGAAGTATCGTATTCAATGAAATAATAGAAATTACGAAAGTTTGGAAAATAATGATCAACGGATAAAATACACACAAAATGAAGTATCGTATTCAATGAAATAATAGAAATTACGAAAGTTTGGAAAATAATGATCAACGGATAAAATACACACAAAATGAAGTATCGTATTCAATGAAATAATACAAATTACGAAAGTTTGGAAAATAATGATCAACGGATAAAATACACACAAAATGAAGTATCGTATTCAATGAAATAATAGAAATTACGAAAGTTTGGAAAATAATGATCAACGGATAAAATACACACAAAATGAAGTATCGTATTCAATGAAATAATAGAAATTACGAAAGTTTGGAAAATAATGATCAACGGATAAAATACACACAAAATGAAGTATCGTATTCAATGAAATAATAGAAATTACGAAAGTTTGGAAAATAATGATCAACGGATAAAATACACACAAAATGAAGTATCGTATTCAATGAAATAATACAAATTACGAAAGTTTGGAAAATAATGATCAACGGATAAAATACACACAAAATGAAGTATCGTATTCAATGAAATAATAGAAATTACGAAAGTTTGGAAAATAATGATCAACGGATAAAATACACACAAAATGAAGTATCGTATTCAATGAAATAATAGAAATTACGAAAGTTTGGAAAATAATGATCAACGGATAAAATACACACAAAATGAAGTATCGTATTCAATGAAATAATAGAAATTACGAAAGTTTGGAAAATAATGATCAACGGATAAAATACACACAAAATGAAGTATTCAATGAAATGTGCTCGGAAGAACGAATAATGCTGGCTAACAGCGCAAAATCTATTTTCGTGTATTTATGAGATTTAATCAATAAGTACGTTGCCTTAAATGTAGTTTTGATCGATGTGATTAATATTCACCCCCGGATTATGAAAAATAAGCATTTTTTTTTTCTAAATTGTATAAAAATACTTATTTTCTAACTTGGACTTATTTATGTTCCTGTTTTTTGTTTTTTAAATAATGATTTCCACACATTTTGCACAAAACCTTTATTTAACACGAGAGATAAAAACAAATGAATAAAGAAATAATAATTCATTCATTCATATCTTATGAATCAGATGATTCTATTTTTAGCATTGGTTTCCCTGATATATTTCTAGTTAGAATTCTTTCTAGAAAGAAATCGGGTATTTACAGGAGGGTCCACGTGAAAGTGTTTCTGTGGAACGAACTGGATTCGAACTTGGCACACCCAGGTCGTTAGTCCATGTCGTTAACCACTTAGAGACCATCACCTCCCAGAAATAATAACTAGTCGCCTTTGCCCGCACGCTATCGCTTTGCAATTTAATTCACTACTTGAAATCAGTGAAACGAAACTAATCGATAAGAAAAAGATAAAACTACTGTTATTGCTACTGAAAACTTAAGTCCCCTCTTTCTTTCTCTCTTTATTTCTCTCTTTATTTCTCTCTTTCTTTCTCTCTCTCTCTTTCTCTCTCTCTCTCTTTCTCTCTCTCTCTTTCTTTCTCTCTTTCTTTCGCTCTATTTCTCTCTCTTTTTTTCTCTCTCTCTTTCTTTCACTTTCTCTTTCTCTCTCTTTCTCTTTCTCTCTCTGTCACACATTACTCAAGAAATGTTACATTTTTCGAGCATTGAAAAAAAAAAGATTTATTCTAAAAATTAAATAAAATTTTAATTCAACTCCTAAAAACTAAATAAAATTTTAATTCAACTTTTAAAAACTAAATAAAATTTTGCTTCAACTTTTAAAAATTAAATAAAATTTTGCTTCAAATTCTAAAAACTAAATAAAATTAATTCAACTTTGAAAAACTAAATAAAATTAATTCATTTAAAAAATGCTAATGCTATTTCAAACTTAAGCACCCCCTTTCTCTCTCCCAATCTCCCTCCTACTCCCTCTATCTCCCTCTCTCTCTCTCTCTCGAACATACATAACTTTCAATGATATAAACATAAGATAGATCGGTGCAACAGTAGTGTAAGACACATCACGTCAAAAATGACAGAGAAATGTTTCATTTTACGAACAAATATTGAAAAAAAAAAGAATTCAGTAGGTAATATTTAGTATTCGAAGCAGAAGCAGCAGCAGCCGATGCTGACACTTTAAAAACTGAATTCTGAAATATTGACCGGTATCAAGCTTTGAAAGAAGCAGCAGCAGCCGCCGCCACTACTCTGCTTATTATCTTTTTCACCTTCTTATTCATTCCACTCCCCCTCACCTCCTATTCTGCATATCGCGCATCGACTGGACACACGTACGTTCACTTTTATTATATAGATGATGAAATCATTGTGCATTACAACTCCTCAAATTGCATGTGCATGTGTATGTTGGGGTGCAATTTTTCAGGAAGTATGAATGTTTTAAAGGATGCAGTGTCTCAGCAGCCAACGACTGATTCAGACAGCATTTCTGAACATAGAAGAAATGTTAGACACATGGACATCAAAAAAGGTGCTCTGGGTTGTTGTTGGCGAGATGGTTTATAAATTTGTGGGTGTCAGTTGCTAGACTTCGGAACTTCAATGAATCCAAGACTGAACTTCATCCTATGCTTCACCCCCTCCCCTGTAAAACATTCACAACAAACACTCAACTAGCTACAACCACTGTCAATAAATTCCCTTTCTCCCTCTGTCTACCTAGAACTAAGCAAAACTTCCATAGGCAGATTTTCTTTGTTAGGATTGCCCGTCTGTGGAACACTGTGCCGCAGGGCTGCTTCCCGGCTGACTATAGCATTGCCGTTTTCAAGTCCAATGTAAACAAATTTTTGTTAAGCCGTCCTCTTAAATAATCAATTTCTCTACCATTTACAACCATCGTTACAAATTCCCTTAAGCTTAAGCCTTCAATTTCATACATTTTCTGGAACCAAAATCATGTAATGGATTTTGATCAAAATAGGAATAAGGATTCTTGACATAAAGTTTAGTAGAATTATATCTTGATGTTAATCTTTTTAAGGGGACATAAAAGTGGTGAAAACTGTTCTGTTCGAGAGAAGTGTTTTTTTTTACCTGCCCTGGGGCGGGTAAACTTCTAGTTAAATATATAAATTACTCCCCCCCCCCTCCGTCGAAAATGATGGGAAAAAAATCCTTCGCCAGTGTTTGCACTCGCTATTTATCTAGATATATTGCTAAAATATTCATATGAAACCATAGAATTATGTTAGTAATTTAATTTTTTATATTTAAATTATTATCATTTCTGATGACCTAAAGAAAAAAACCTACTCACCGTTGGTTTTTTTATTATAGAGTAGAGGATTTTTTTCTGAATTCATTTCAGGCGACGGGGTATGTCTGACTTGTAATTTGCTTTTATCGCTTCCTCTCACCACTTGAAATGGGTTCGTCCGGAGCTAGAAAGAGTCATGTGTTTTACTCGTTAACTTTTGCGTGACGGGATAGAAGTACAGATATTTATTTCTATATAGAAATAAATACACATTGCTCTTTGTTATAGAGTGGAAGATAAGGAGGCAAAAAAATAAAATTAAGTTGGACATCGGTGGTAAAAATTGCCTGGGCAGCCCCGTCAGCATTCCCCGGTAGGGGCACCTCAGGCAGTAAGCAATAAACTTACTCCTCCCCAAAGAGGGAAGGCCAAAAGGCCAAGAAACATTGAAAGATGTATCCTTCACTCTATGGTGCAACATACTTAAAAAAAGGATCTATTAAACCTGACATAGTGATATGGGACAAGAGGGGGAGAGTAGCAACTTTAGTTGAACTCAGTGTTCCTCATGATGCTGGCTTAAACAAAGCTGAGAGGGAGAAGATAACCAAATATCCTGCAAAAACAAAAAGATAAGAAAATTGAAAAATCCCAAAAGTGCAATACTAAGGTCTTATGTACGACATGAAAAGAAACCAGAATCGTAGGAAGATCTCAGTCATTCCAGTAATCATAGGAGCCACTGGACTCATGAAAAAGAATTTAAAAAAAACTACCGGATGAATATATCAATGAACTAAGGGCAAGAGAGATCCAAACAATTGCAATTAAAAGGAAAGGTTAGAATCCTAAAATGATCTCTCGGTTGGAGTCTCTGAAATAGCAGGTGTATGTCTGGCATTCACTAGGATGCCCCATCTGCAGCAAAAACGAAAAGAAAAGAAAAGAAAATTGCCCCCCCCTCCCCCAACAAAAAAAGCCCAGAGAGCAATAGATGCTATGTCTTGATCATGAAATCAGCTAAACCAAGTTCAAATCGTATTGGACCGTTGTGTTCACTTTTACACATTAAGCGTATGGGATTGCCATCCCAATCTTATAATATTGACCGACCGACGGGGGGGGGGGGGGTACAAACATAGAAGCCATGCCACAAAAATTCAATCCAAAATAAAATTAGATTTTTTTGGTTAAAAAAAAAAAACGGCCCACACAGTCATATTCAGCGAAAAAGCAAAAATGCCTGTCACCTATGTCTGCCACACCGTGTGATTAAAATCTCGTTTTCGCGCTAAAATAAAACCATGCGCTGGGAGCCAATAAAATGTAATTTTAGCTGAGGTTTTCGTCGAGTAATGAGGAGTTGCGGAAAATCAGCACACGGAACCAGGGGACAATGTTTCCACTTCTTTGCCCCTTCAGGGCTCGGGCGACCACTATTCAACTCACAAGCCTGCCACTATTCAGTTCATCCACACCGGCTTACACACACTGCTGACAAAAAGCGGCACACACACAAATGCCTACACCCCCCTATCAATTTTCAACTTACACACACACACACACATTAATACAAATACACACACACACACATTAATACAAATACACACCCTGCCGAAAGGCAGCGTACACATTCATACACTTACATATTCTAACGCAAAGCAACACACAAATGTCTACACCATCGCATGCATATATACACTTATAAAAAATATTATGGTAAATTTATAGATCAACACTCTCAGCTAAATAACCCTTTTCCCATCCTCACAAAAAATAATTTTCTACTTATTTTAGGCGATTACGTATGAACACTCTGAAAAACTTTGTGGAAAGAAAAACAACAACAAAAGAAACAAAAAACAATTATTTTAGGATTTAAAGTAGGACATCACTTTTATAAATAAATTTTATATAAACTGATCCCCCATTTCCGAACTATTCTAACCTTTTAGGGCAGTTAATAAAGTCTTTTTACCACTAACACCAAGATCATAAATCACACACAATCGCCTAAAAAGAGTACCCCCCCCCCCCTAAAACTCACAGAATTTATCTCCTAAAGCAAAAAAAAATAAATACATTTTTGGTTTACTGCCTTTTAAGGCAGTAAACCAAAAATGTATTTATATGCGAAACTGATCCCCCACTATAAATTATAAAATAATTGTTTTTTTTGTTTTTTTTACTTCTGCTAAGTTTTTCAGAGTGTTCACACGTAATCGCTTAAAAACAAAATACAATCTCATCTTGTTTGTTTTTTTTCGGAGAGGGGGGGAGGGGTGATTTAACAAAAGATAGTAATCTACAATAATACCAATATTATTTTGACTGCTACCCCTCCCTCCTCCTCCCAAAAAACTAGATAAATCAACTTTTAACTTTTAGAGGTTACTGTACCAGTTTTCCTGCACAGAAGCCAACATATCTACCTGAGCCAACACCTGATGTTCACCTTTTACTGGTGAACTTGGCGAGTTGTCCTATGAATTTTTGAAAATATACATCAACTTATTTTCTCCATCGATTGAATAACTAAGCAGGAAATACACAAAACAAAACAGTAAGACATGCTGACCCCTGTGAGGAATAAGCCATGTTTGATCTGAACCCAAACAACAAGAATAACAAAACAAAAACACAAGCTTTTCTTATTTCTCTCTCTCTCTCTCTCTCTCTCTCTCTCTCTCTCTCTCTCTCTCTCTCTCTCAAATATATATCTATTGTATGTATTTTTGATGATTTTAGATAATTTTTCAAATCATGTTTCAAATAAAGAGCATATACAAAGGTATTATAGTTGTTTACAGCTGTTTCAAGGCAGTGTTTATTTCATTTGTTTAAGTCATACAATGAGCCATAATTTGTTTTTTAAAAACACTGGATTATCTTCAGAACAAAATGTTCATAGGTGACCAGCAAAAATACAAATTCAAAACAATGTCCCCAAAAGTTACCAATTCCACCAAAAACAATGCAAAAATCACAAGAATAGATTCATTGACCAATACATCGGTGAACAATTATCAATTATTAAAATTAATTCCACATCACAATGCATATTGTCACAATCCACAAGAGGTTCTTCATTTTATTTTTCTAAAAACAAAAGCATCATGCGAAATAGCAGATATATATCTCGCTCCATTTGACATAATGCTTCGTGTGTTCAATCCTCAGTCGAGTCATACCAAAGTCTCCAAAAAATGCTACTAATTCCTTCTTGCTAAACACTCACCTATATATTTGTCTAAGATCAGAGTGTAGTATCTGTTCTGATAGATGCTACACTCTGTAAACCGGTACTGTCTTGGCCTTCGGGCCTTGATTCTGCCAGTCTGAGGTATTGTCCTGTGCAGTTCTAGGAGGTCCACCCTCCCAGGCTTTGCCTTCTCACCCTTTGAGAAGGGAGTTAGTTTATTGCTAGTTGCCTGACAGGAATGCCGACGGGGCTGCCAGGCTTTTTTTGTAGGCCAGAGTGCTCTTCCTCTAGGGCGCTAGCTTTTCAATCCTATTTTCTCAACTTTGTCTCACATCTTAACGCTGTGGGAGGTAAATAAATATAAATTCGCTACATCTAGCCAAACTGATGAGGCATAGACAGCGAAACAGCTGTCTGTGGATGACTTTATTTTATATAGGCAACTTATTTACCATTGGATGTTCTGAATATTACATACGGATCATCTATTGCCGAGCATCTTATAAATAACCGTTCCCGTGCCTCCAATTTTAGTGTTGACTTATTCTCCATTCTCAGTAAGTCACAATCTCCCTTTCATTTAAAGATTCTAATAATCATTTACATTAAGTCCTTGCAACCTTCTCTTTGTAAGCAAAGAGAAAATCTTTTTTCTCTCGCTATAATCTGCATGGCATTATTTTTTTTATTTATCCTGACCTCGATTTAGTGTTTTTTTGATCGAGGTTCAAAACTGGTTAGCTAGCCCTTTCAGTCTTTTTTATTTTTTAATTCATCATGTTTAAAAATAAATACCGTCTTTAAATAGCCATAATAAAATGTTGTACCACAAAAAAGATATTTAAATATATATATATA
>OY744533.1:18641054-18863554 GCA_963556195.1 Sepiola atlantica
TGTCGTTATCCACTTTACAACCGCCACCTCCAATTACGTTTTAAACATTTATTCATCGATTGACAATTGTTTTTGATTCTACAATTTTATAAATTGGTATTATTATTATCACTATTAATACTACCATGACCGCTATCATTATTATTATTATTACTACTACTATTATCATTATTAATTATGTTTGTTTATTATTGTGTGCATATTTTCCATACAACAATAACTGAGTTTTATATTATTTCTATGATAATTTTAGATAGCTAATTATTTCTAAGGAAGTATTTATCTATTATCCCATCCCCACATACTTTGGCAATCTGTATTTTCTCTTGGATTGCTCCAAATTATATTTCATTTTCTGTTATTTTTAACAGGAATACGTAGTTAAAGCAAAATAAATTGTTTTGGACTATTAAAATAATTTCAAACGCTATTGATAATGTTTATCCATTCATTTATTTATTTTATATTATCACTTATGTTTGAATTCATGTTTTGAAACATGACGTAAATCATAAATTTATGACGTCACACCAAAGCTATAATTATTTTGTTACGGTAATGTTTTAAGCTCTATTTATAAGAAAGTCCAAATAGCTCAGTTGGTAGAACGTCAGATTGGACATCTAAAGGTCTCGGTTTTAATTTCTGCTCATGGCATCCACTTTATTTGTTGGGAATTTATTATTTACTATTAATGCAATATTCTACATTTTTAAAAGTAGTTAAGATCTCTGATATTTCGAAATGAGACAAATTCCGCAATGTTTATATTATGTTTAAAAAAAAAAATGTGCCTTACAGAAAAATTGTGACTGACGGACACAATTTCTATTTATATAAGATAGCAGTATTCACCCGGCATTGCTCATGTCGAGATATATTGCGGGTCAGAAATAATTTCAAATATAGTCATGTTTACAATTTTTGCATTGAAAGAAAAGTTAAAAATAACATTTGCAATATGAGGTCAAGTAAAAAAAAAAAAAAAGAAAACTGTTAGCGCAGTTGTGTTTTCTTAAAAAGAAACTAGATGTTGATGTTGCGTTTCTTCCAGGCAGCTGTAAAACGGCAAATGGCTTTAATGAATTGAAACAACTTCTTTTTATTTAATTATTTTAAATCTGAAAAATATCAATAAAAATAATTATTTAAATCTTTACACCTTTTTAAAATACATCCTTCACTGAGATATTCTTTGTTTAATTTTAGTTTTGTTTTATGAAACGGAGAAAATCTATTAAAAAAAAAAATTTAATTTTGTTTCGTTACGTTCCAATGATTCAATTATTTTATGCCCCTAGTGACCCCAGATTAAATCAAAGGAAAAATGTAACCCTTATTCAAAAACTTATTTGAATGTTCTATTAACATATCAATTTCTATAACGCACAAATAAACATTGACTTTTATATATATAAGAAGACATATATATATATATATATATATATATATATATATATATATATGGGAAATGAAAAAGGAAAAACCAAAAAGGATGTTTTTATATATTCATCAATGTTTCGTCTTTATTTGTAAGACTTCCTCAGGATGATAATTTTAAGAAAAATGTCATGCAAGTACGTGAAAATATTAGGTTGACATGATGGGTTGATGAGAAAAATGCTACTTACTTCACTAAGCCCGGACCTCGGGTCTGCACACCCAGTAATGGCTACTACTTTTTCTCATCAACCCATCATGTCAATCCAATATTTTCACGTACTTGCATGACATTTTTCTTAAAATTATCATCCTGAGGACGTCTTACAAATAAAGACGAAACGTTGATGAATATATAAAAACATCCTTTTTGGTTTTTCCTTTTTCATTTCCCATTACGTCGGATTACCTTCATCCTTCCTTTCTCATATATATATATATATATATATTTGTGAGTTTTTATAAAAAATACATATTTAGGTATACACTCTTTATAATCACCGAAATTGTTTCAAATTGCAAGCTCAATGAGGTTCTGTTACAAGCTTCAGAGCATATATACTTTTTAGTTATATTCCAATGACTAAAGGAAAAATTATCATCATTTTTATTTGTTTATTTTTCTCAATTTCCTCATATTCCGACTTCGACGAATACCTGTATTTTTTTCCTTCGTCTTATAAACAAAAATTATATTTATTTTTTTCCAATTTTTAAAAGTTTTTCATATCTTACGCGCGTTTCACAGGTATTTGTCGAAGTCAGAAAATGAGGAAATTGAGAAAAATGAAAAAATAAAAATTATGGTAATGGATTGATTTTTCCTTCGGTCATTGGAATATGAATAAAAAGTATGTGTGTATATATATATATATATATATATATATATATATATATATATATATATATATATATTTGGTGTCACCAAATTAAAAATGATTGCTTAACACCAATTAGAACATAGAATGGAATTTTTTATAGGAGTCCATTTCGTTTCAGTTGACGTGGATACCACCTTCGTTAGATGCCGTGATTGATCGAGTTGATGGATGCCGCTGACATGATGGCCACCAATGACATGGATGTTGCCAACTTTGTTGTCATCGCCAATATGGTATTTACTTATGTTTAATCCATACATTAATACCACTACCTACCTCTGTACCTACCTATGTCTTGCTGTAAACTGGTACTAACAAATGCTGCAATATTTTTATCTTTTTGATTCGAGGTTGATTTGTAGCATTACCTACCCTCTCTACACACTCATTTATGCGTACGTACACCACAGCTTGTTTTAGAGCTTATTGTCTCCATATTCGCCATGCTATGTGGCGTTGAAATCGGCAGTATAAAACGGAGCAAACACAAAGCGATACTCTCTTTTTTTTCTCTTCCTTGCCTCCACTGAAAACAAATGTGCACACACATAAAATCCAAGGTATGTGAGACACGTTCTCTGAACTTCTTCACGCGCATTCTTTTTAGACTTTCTTGGAACTATGTACACATTTTTACACGCACAATCCAACTGAGAGCGAACCTTTTCGAGTTTGCGGCAAATAAATGTTATTTCAAACATTATCGATTTCATTTTGTTCCTTTGTTTCATTGATTTGCTTGTATGATAAAACATATAGGAGAGGGATATACAAACTCCAACTGTTTAACAGCAAATCAATCCTATATGGGTTATTTAATGCCAAACACTATTGTAAACATGTCATATGGTACAATTAATTGAACACAAACTGCTATCTTTATCCACAGCTGGGATGGTGTCTTCATACTTTTCTTAATCGTGGGGCATCCTTAGTGGGGAGTTGTATAGTAAAAAAAAATTGTACTTTTTGGGGGGGGAGGATAGTGTAGTATCTGTACTGTTGTCATGATATCATCTTCCTAGGGATTATCTTTTCCTAGATTAATGAAGTTGTTATAGAGGGTTAGGGTTAGGATTTGTTATAAATGAACCGAAAAGGGTTGATATGCCATAAAACAAAACAACCAACCAAACTAGCTCACCCAAACACTAGCATATATGTATATTCTCAATGTGATATCCTAGTCTTTTTCACTTGTTCCTTTTTGCACTATTTCTCTCTTCATTCCTTCTTCCGTTGGCTTAATTTCTACACTCGCTGTTTCCTTTCATTTTCTAGCTAATACATTTACAAACGCTCGTCTTAGAATCACTTATTCAAATGTATATATTATATTTTATACCTTGTTACTGCTGGTTCAGTATTACTAGACTGGACTAGTGTTTAGGAGAGTTGGATGCAAATTATAGCTTATTTCGGCCATTTGTAAAAAAAAAAAAAGACTCATGATCATCCGGTTTTAGTATTTAAGGTAGTGCGAGTGTCCCAGACTCCGGGGTGGACAACACCAGGCAACACACCTGCTCTCCATGTGGTCTGATCTAAAGGGTTGATATCAATCATGCAGTCAAATCACTTTTTATGCACACACGCTAGGTCTTCCTAGATCTACCACGCTACCTAATATCTGGGGTATCCAGCCGTGTTATGGAGTTGACGCAAGAGGTGGCACGCTGAGCGCAGAAGGCATCCATAATCCTACGAATACCAAGTTTCTATGAAGCAGGGTTTTTTTTTTTACTCTAATTTACCTCAAACAAGACACTGACTGCCACCGAAACGTCAGCCATTATTATAGATAAAAAATGGTTGTCAGTGATTTTTCTGGAATTTGAAAGTGATTTTGAAGACTAAGCTGTCAATTTGAAAATAATTGTCAGGAAAATTAAAGTTAATAGACCAAAATCAAGTATTGTTTTTGTTTTTTTCTAAATAAAAACTTTATTTTCAACTACACCACTATCGTATCGATGAACTGATAAATCAGCATCATCATCATCATCATCATCATCATTTGGTTTTGGTATTTCGGGTGCTCAGTGCCCCAGACTTCGGGGTTGGCAAAATCTCTTACCTGCTCTGATCCAAAGGGTTGACATCAATCATGTAGGTTGATATCAATCATGCAGTCAAATCACTTCTGACGCACTCAAGTTAGATCTTCCTAAATCTACCATGCTACCTAATATCTGGGGTATCCAGCCGTGTTATAGAGTTGATGCGAGAGCTTGAACATTGTATATGGTCAAACCCCTTGAGATACCGAGCACGTAATGTATCCAAAATCCCATCAATACGCAGTTTCTGATGAAGCACAGTTGAAGAGATCCTTTTTTTCCAGTTTGCAGCTGCACATCCATCTGATCAGGATACGGTCATTACGCCAAAGCCGACATGTCTACTGCCATGCAAAATTCCTTCACACCAAGATTTCTCATTGCCCACTAGAACACTTTCCTTGCCACGCGGTAACATACCTTGAGATCAACGAATGCGAAGTAGAGATCTCCTGGAAGCAATGTATTCATTTTTATACATGCTTGTTTGTGTGACTGAGTAATTTTTTAGTACATTAGATTTGAGAGAAAGATGGATAAATAAAGACCTGGACAGAGATAAGTTAGTTTTTGTTAATTTTTAAAAGCCGTCAAACACATGCCGGCATGTAAGACAGACGTTAAACTGATTATATGATGATGTTCTGTTTTTCGTTGATTTGGTTTTCATTTTTCGTAAAGATGAAAGTGAATGAAATCAGCCATCAAATGATGATGATGATGATGATGATGCTGAAAAGCTATTTTCGTCCATTCAGTGTTTTGAGTATCTCAGCTTTTCATTGATAATTCATAATTTTGACCTGCTATTAGGAAACTGTCTCACATTCAGAAAAATGTCCGGTTATCAAGCACTCTTCTTAATCATCGTTGATTTTAGTCTCTCTCTCTCCCTGTCTCCCTTTCTCTTGCATTCCCTCTTTTTCTCTCTATCTCTCACTCCCTCTCTTTCTCACTCCCTCTCTTTCTCACTCCCTCTCTTTCTCACTCTCTCTCTTTCTCACTCACTCCGTCCCTTTCTCACTCTCTCTCCCTCGCTCCTTTTCTGACTCTCCCTCGCTCCTTTTCTGACTCTCCCTCACTCACATTTCTCACTCGCTCCCTTGCTCACTTTCTCTCTCTCTATCGCTCCCTTTTTCTCACTCCCTTTCTCTCTCTCTCCTTCCCCTCCTCCTTACTCCATCTCTCTCTCGACCTTTTTCTCCCCCCCTTTCTTTCCATTTCTCTCTCTTTCCCTCTACCCCGTTCCCTTTCTCTCTTTCACTCTTGTTCTCTCTTTCTCTTTCTCTCTCTCTCTTTCTCTTTCTCTCACTCTCTCTCTCCTGTTCTCTATTTCTCCCTATTTCCTTCCATCGCGTTCTCTTTCTTTCCCTCTACTCCGTTCTCTCTCTCTTTCACTCCTGTTCTCTCTTTCACTCCTGTTCTCTCTTTCTCCCTTTCTCTATTTCCCTCTATCATGGTCTCTCTCTCACTCCTGTTCTCTATATCTCCCTTTCTTTTGCTCCCCCTTCTCTCCCTAAAAACAAACCTTACAGTTTTGTTATTGTGTGCAAGTGTGCTTACTTGTATTTCACTCTACAATCAACTCACATATTGATTAGATTGTGTAATATGTACAGTCATATCACTATCTCTCATGTTTATATTGAACTATACTACCAAAATATAATCCGCCCTGCAAGCGGCTTTCAATCTAAGTTTGATGTAATTTTAGAAACTTATACTTTTCTCCATTTTAACATAAATATGAACAATTCCGTATTTTCATTTCTATTTCATGATTTGTAAATGGATGGAGGAGGAGGTAAGGGTCATTTTTAGCCCTTGCCTTTTCAAGAAAGTTTTTTTCTTTTTAAAAGTTCACCATCCTTCTCCTTCCATTTAAAAACCGCAAAATCGAAATGAAAATTTACTTACGTTAAATCAGCATTGGCAAACGAATCTCCCTATATAAACATTAAACAAGTATTTTGTACAGATTACGTATGTATATTTTATTATAAATAAACATTAAACATGTATGTGTAAAACTACCTGTAAGTAATAGAGGCAATTTTGTGTGAGGTTTCTCTTCTAGATTTGCCGTGTTCTGTCTATGGCCATGTATATTAACCGGCTAACCTCATGAAAGATATGGCTCTTCATAATGAATCGGCGGTCATTCGCTATGGAGAGGCCTAGTGCTACCAGAGTAGGCTGTCTGAAGATACTGGCTTCCTGACCAAAAATACACCAAACATTGATGTTATTGTTTTTTTCCTTTCCCTTTGGAAAACTCAATCATGTTCTGCAAAGCCCAAAACAAAAACAACAATTTTCTTCTACAAAACAACAATTTTTTTCTACAAAACAACAATTTTTTTCTACAAAACAACAATTTTTTTCTACAAAACAACAATTTTCTTCTACAAAACAACCAAACGAAACACAATAAATATTTGAAGATATATAGAACTTGAAGTATAAAAACTTTTACCAAAATAACCGGATTCGGCATTAAATAACCCGAAAAGGGTTGATATTAGGGGTGGGACGTAATGGGTGAAAATTTCAGATTCATGCGAGTAGTATTTTTTTGTGTTCATTTATACATAAATAACACTAAACAATCAAACATTTTGAAAATTTTGCAAAATTCAGAAGGTGCAGGCCACTAGTTTTTGGCTATTTTACATTCATGAAAACCCTTTCACAGCTTAAAAATGGTCCTAAATTAAAGTACTATATCAGATTTAACCATCTATATCCATTCATAGCTTTTGAGGATGTTTTAGGACCTGCAATGTCGCATGAAACCACTTTTTCACCAAAAAATGATGGATTTTGAGTCCCGTGGAGCCCTAACGGCTATTTTTGGCCTGCAGCTTCTGAATTTTGCAAAATTTTCAAAATGTTTGATTGTTTAGTGTTATTTATGTATAAATGAACACAAAAAAATACTACTCGCATGAATCTGAAATTTTCACCCATTACGTTCCACCCCTATTGATATGTCGTAAAACAAAACAACCAAACTATGGAGAGATAATGCTGGGATGTATGACCAGAGGCCACGAATAGGCCATCTCAAATAGGTACTACTCCTCTACAAACTCTTTAGCTTTTACACCCCCCTCTACACACATGCGCGTTTTATGCAGCTGAAGTAGAAATAGCTCTATTTGAGGCTGAAGAGCAGGTTCTTAGAGTTTTTTACTCCAAAATTATTTGAAATCTTTTTTTTTTTTAAGCCATTAATTTCATTCAAAATAAATAAATGAACTGAAAGTCTGACGCTACAGAAGAGGGTTGGAAAGAAATAGAAGAAATATGCCTCCTCCATTTAAATAAATGGGGGTGAAAAGATCTTTCAATCTCAAAACGGGAAACAATGGTTACCAAAGCGAGTGTCGGCTCTGTCATTGCCTGTCTTTTTTACTAGTCATCTCTTATCAAGGCCAAAAGGATAAGAATTAGTTGAATTATTAATTTTTTTAAAATTACTTCAAGATCTTCTGTCTGGAAGGAAAAATTATTTGAATTTATCTATTTATTCCCCATAAACTTTGCAAAAATGTAAGTAATTGAGGATTGGACTTGATGAAAAAATATAGGAATTTAATTTTGAATAATTAAGCATATTATATAAGTTTTTGAAATTTAACTCTGAAAACGACATATTAATGTAAATGAAATGAAAGTTGTGTGTAAATACTATCTCACGATGTTGGAAGCCATTTTCAATTTCCACTTGTAACAAAAGCAGGGATTTTATTAGATGATTAGCCAAAATTATGGTGTATATCAGGAAGTGTTTCTTAATAAAGGAAATATTGGCACGGATATAGTATGTAATCTATGAAATCGATTGGAATTTCAATTTTCAATTTTAAAGAACAGACACCGATAATTGCTGTAATTGACTTGCTAGTTTGATTCAAATATTGATTTTGTAAAACAAAAGTTATCGATGACAAACTTTGAGAAATAGGCCGGCTTTACTTTATATATGGGAGAGATATGTCTAAAAAGTAATGGGCCTGGTGTCACAAAAAATTTATTTGAAGGAGAAACCATGTACTTTGTTGTTTAGAAGTCAAAGTAATCCCACCCCCCTCAAGTTTAATGCACTTTCCTATACTTTTTCTGTCATGCACTGCTGGAAGAATTCTTCTAGGATGCTAATTACTGGCATAAAGAGATCCAAATAGCTGATAGGAAAATTCTTGCTTGAATGAAGCTATATTTTTATATAGGATTATCCAATCATAGACTAGCAACCAAGCAGAACCCAGAGGATGGACTTGTCCATCTAAGCATAATGGAACGGCCCAGCCTTCTTACAAACCGACTTTCTGTTTTTCTGTCTCAGTTTTCTAGTGAAGTCCAACTAGTCGGACAGCTGATCATTGCTTACTAAATTCAATATAGTATGGTGATGTTCTCAGTCTTAACCTGCTGAGGGGATTGTGAACAGGTGCACTGTTGTGGTGAAGCAATCGTGATTTATCCAGCAGGGTTATTTTAAATATGCTGATTGATATTCTGATCTTGTGGACCATAACCTCACATTAGAGAATGTGATCACCGTTCTATTGATTTTGTCTTACTTTTCTTCGACTTCAGTGACATGAGAGATTTTGTTGGTGCTTGTGCCATGTATCATCATCAGTGATAAGCAAGTCTAGTTTAGTTTGATGATGATGATGATGATCTTACATCACTCTTTCTGGTCATTCAACAGTCTTGATGCTATTTTACTACAGACTGAAAAGAAAAATTATTTGAATTTATATATTTACTAACAGGGCTATCCGGGTCTCTCTATCTTTCTCTCTTTCCCCCGTTTTCCCCCTCTTCACCCTCTTTCTTCTCTGCACAGTCCATTTCTCTCTCTCTGGACATATACAGCCACATACAACTTTCCTTTATATAGATTCCTCGAGGAATAAGTCGGCATAAGGGAAGTAACTCCTTGAACAAAAATCAGAGTTACTTCCCTTTAGCTAGTACATGAAATGGCTACCCCCCCCCCCCCCGGACGAAATCTGTGCCAGTTTAGGGTCAAAGATGAATAATTTTTTCTAAATTTTAGATATTCATTCAGGGCAACACTGATCAAGAAAATAACAACTTTGTGGGTCTTTTGTTTTTGGAGTTTTTAACTTTTAGCCGGACACACACATACATACATACATACATACATACATACATACATACATACATACATACATACATACATACAGATAACTGCCCTTTATATAATAGATTTCCCATAAACGTTTTAATATTTGGAGTATCCAGGCATGTTATGGAGTTGATGCAAGAGGTTGCACACTGTATATGGCCAGGTCATCTGAGATGCTGAGCACGTAATGCATCCGTAATCCCATCAATACCAAGTTTCTGATAGAGCACGGTTGAAAGTGATCCTTTTTTTCTAGTTTGCAGCTGCACATAAAACATAAAGCATCTTTCTTTTAGTAAAAGGCACTTCATGATTTACACTGTAATTTTGGCTAATCATCTAATAAAATCCCTGTTTTTGTTACAAGTGGAAATTGCAAATGGCCGCCATGCTTTAATGTTTGATGATAATCTTCTAAACATGGTCCAATGTCCAACTGATTTATGATCAACCGATAATCACCATGCCCCAACGGCCGTACACAATTTTTCGTGCATCATAGTCACTGTTTCTCTAGATTTCTCCTTTTAAGTATATTTCTAGCCTGTTTTCGCTCAATCGCTATTGCGGGATTCCTTTCCTTTATAAGTCCCCCCCCCCCCGTAACTCTCTCCACTCGCAAACTTTTTCTAACGCCCTTGTTTTGAAGCAAATAACTACATTCCGACTCTAACTAGTAAAATACCATAAACCCCCGCTTTTCCAAACGACACGAGTGGCCATCAATAATCTATACTTTCGTAGAAGAGCCACGAAAAAACAGACAAAATTCGGACTGTAGTACTAAAAAGTTTTGCTACTTAATCAAAAAGATTTATTGTATGCATAAAAAAAATATTTCCCTTATATTCCTGCCTTCACATTTTACACAAACATTCCGTAATGCGTTCGACAGTGGCATTTATTCTGCATTTTGTACGGCGACAAATGAAGTTTTCATCAAACTCAAAGTAGGGATTTAGGCTCTATAAATGGATATTTTGTAGACAGGCCCCACCCATCTTCTAAAACAGTACCCCGCCCCTCAAAATAATTTTTAAAAAAAACGTACAAAATACGGGTTGTAATAATAAACAACATTTTATTACAAAAGAGATCGCCTCTCTTATATTTCTGTCTCCAAACAATTAGCGCAAAATATCGACTGTTGAGACAATAGTCATCCCACATCGTTCTTGCGCTCAGAAGACGACATAGAAGAGGAAACGTGAAAACGGAAGAAGTTGATGAAAAAGAGGAATAAGTTGAATAAGAAGAATAAGACCTCAGTCATGTTTGTAGAAGATCTCCTGTTCCTTGAGTTATCTTCTACAAAACTTGCGGAAATCTTTTAACCTGTTGCGCCACTTCAAGCCATACATTTACTGAAGTACTTCAAGTGCTTGTGACGGAGGTTTCCCTAACCGGACCAAAGTATTTGGGTTTATTCATTGTTCAGTTTTCATTGTTCGTTCCTCAGTGTTCATAGCTGAACGACCTGAAAAAGAGATCAAAATAAAAATCATATGAAAAAAAGTTAAACGGTTGCAGAAATCTAAGATTACATTTTGTTGTGACCTTGAATGGCCCGATAATAAATAAGACAACACGGTGGTATATTTACAAGAGTGTGTATTTACAGAAGTACAGAATAGTATGTTGCAGAAAGAGTGCTCCGAGACTGTCATAATCTCCACTATACATAGTGTCTAGAAGAATCCATATATTCACAAAATAGGGTAGATCACCATCACACCATAACACATTTATATACTTCCAAGATATTAGTGTTACTTCACACAGTAGAGTAGGTTCTAGTAATTTTCAGACAGATCTTGTGTGTATATATATATATATATATATATATATATATATATATATATATATCTAGCAGCATCTTCTCTTGTAGGCAAGTAATGTTTATAACTCCAATATAGTTTCGTAATTAGTACATAATTCCGGCCAAAAACCTTCTATAAATACAAACACATGGTCTAGACCTGATTAATAACCTCATTCTCCCGAAGATGGACCCAGATGGGTCCGAAAGTACTTGGGAGACAAATGCAAATTATGGCAAATTCATCAGCCAATTCCCGTCTGAAAATAAGATCCTAATTCGGACTATTGAAAGGATCTACCAAAGGATATCTAGACATGAGTTGTCTCTTATATTCAACAATATATATATATATATATATATATATATTAAAATTTATAACTAAAAGGTAAACTTTTAGAGAGTTGGACCTATTGTGAGGTAAGGAAAGCTCAATATACTGGATAGAGCAAACATTTTTTTTTAGTGGAACATACCCGTTTGAATTTAAAAACTTTTAAAAAACTTTTTAAAATTTCGAATATTGACTATCCTCATCTGTCAACTTATCCATCATTAACTTTCTCTGATGATAAGAGTTTAATATTTGAAAAGCTTGGCTTAAGGAATGAAAGAGAAGAAAAATAAATATTATTATTCACTAAATGTCCTTGTTCTGAACAACCGATGATTATGATTTGCTTCCATTTGCAGGTCTAATTATATTTCATCGACTTATCATATATATATATATATATATATATGTAAGGCTAGTGGGAGAGAACCTCAGCAGAGTGCTCGATTATTGAGAAAAATTAAAAAATAAGAGCATAATCTTTATTTACAAAAGATTAAGACAACATCGGTACCGTCGGTTTCAAATCCAAGCAATGGTGACCTATAGTTGGCCTCCTATGCCGGACTTTCTTCAGCTTCTGTTATGTATTTCTTCTCGGAAGATGGCGTCTAATTTCTGAGGAGAAAGATGTAAACAGAGGCTGAACAGAGTCTGGCATAGGAGGCCAACTATAGGTCCTCGTTGTTTGGATTTGAAACCGACGGTACCGATGTTTTTCTGATCTTTTTAAATAATATTAATATATATATATATATATATATATATATATATTTATGATGAGCTGCAGTAACGGCGAAATACGTGTCTGTGGATAACTATTTTATCTATAATTAATTAATTAATTATATATATATATATATATACTATGTTTGGTATTAGTGTCGATTTTACATTTTGAGTACTGTGAAATTGCATGATAAGAAGTTCTGGTTTTCCCAGATTAACGGGATGTGTATTTTTTTCAAGCAATGCTAAAAGATGATGTTGTTCTCTCTTGACTTCTGTATGTGATTATATTATAAGGGGCCGCCGATGAAAATACTTTTTGGAATCATCTAAAATATAATACGAAATAAAATTTTGCCAAATTATTTTAGAAACGATCGTATGTCAAATATTTGTTGTGTTTGAATTCTTGGAACTGATATAAATAATATTCTAATTTTATTTATCTCAACTTACCTTATATATTTATATATATATATATATATATATATATATATATATATATATATATATATAATAATTTATTTAAAAGAACTATATGTTATATATTTCAGAGTTGTAAACGTCTATTGCCCATAAAGGAATCCTCATTTTTTTTTTTATTTAAAGACGCTGAGGATTCCTTTTCCGTGGTGAGGTGTGGCATGGATTTTGAGAGGCTGGGGAAAGAGGATTGAAGGAGGAAACTCTGTGTGTTTGGCATGTAGGTAGTATCATAGTTTTAGAAAAAGATTTGAGGAAATGAAGATAACTTTCGCCAGCCTCTCAAAATCCATGCCACACCTCACCACAACAAAAACCTCAGCCCTCCCCTTTCCTCTCTCCCACCCTAAGGCAAATTCACCCCTCCCTTTTTCACTGCTGCCTTAATGGTACCCACTCAAAGCTTTCCATATTCGTTTCATTCTTCACCACTACTGACTTCTCGCAGCCTGGACTCTCCTCCAGCGCTCACACTAGCCACGGCTACTACTTTTCCTTATCAACCCATCATGTCAACCCCAAAATTCAATGTGCTTGCATGACATTTTTCTTCAAATTATCATCCTGAGGAAGTTTTACAATAAAGACGAAACGTTGATGAATATATAAAAAAAATATCTCTTGGATTTTTTCCTTTTTCATTCCCCATTACGTCGGATTACTCTCATCCTTCCTTTCTCATATATATATATATATATATATATATATATATATATATATATATATGTGATTTTATGAAGGCTTACCAAAGCATTCCTTTCAGGACACCAATGATCACCATTAAAGATATTTTTTCTTACAAATATTATTTATTCAAATTAAATGTTTTTTCCTACACGTGTTTCACTACCAAGCAGTTACTTGCTTGGCAGATCATCAGGGAAATTAAATGTCTGGAATACTGGTTTCAACTGCCGACAATACACAATGTGGCGTTGCAATAGTTGAGGTCACTTAAGAAGAGAAGAGGAAAAAAATAAAAAATAAAAGTCAAAATTCTTCCTTGTTTTTTGATTTTTACTTTTATTTTTATTTTTTTTCCTCTTCTCTTAAGTGACCTCAACTATTGCAACGCCACATTGTGTATTGTCGGCAGTTGAAACCAGTATTCCAGACATTTAATTTCCCTGATGATCTGCCAAGCAAGTAACTGCTTGGTAGTGAAACACGTGTAGGAAAAAACATTTAATTTGAATAAATAATATTTGTAAGAAAAAATATCTTTAATGGTGATCATTGGTGTCTTGAAAGGAATGCTTTGGTAAGCCTTCATAAAATCACATATAAATGCTCTGTACTCTGTAATCGAGTATCATCGAGCTTGTTTTTATTGGAACAACCCCGGTCTTCACTGAATGATCTATTTTATAAGTGAAAAATCTAAATCTATATATATATATATATATAACTTCTTTGTAAACTGGTCTGACCGATTCACATAATGTCTAACTACCCCCCCTCTACTAATATAAACACAATAAAAACGAACAAATACCTCATCAACCTATATCCACTTAAACTTCAAGAGCAAAAACTCCGACCTTCACAAAAATACAAAAATATTTAATTTATTTATCAGTCACTAGTTTAAACAAACTATATCCACATAAATTCCAAGAGCAAAAACTTCGACTTTCACCAAAATACAATAATGCAAAAATATTTAATTTATTTATCATTTAATTTATTAATCTAAATCTACAAACCCATTTTAACAAACTCAAATATTTCATATTTCCAACTAAGTTAGCTCCCTTAGATCCGAATTTCTTCATTAAAATCACTCCAATCTGGGAAAAAGATTTTTACACACTAACCGTTTTTTAGAACGCATACCTTCAAAAATATAACGACTAATGATACAAATTCATAATTTGGCTCACGGGAATTTCAGAGAAACCCTTTCTTTATTTTTGTTTTTAATTTTTAATTTTTAATTTTTAATTTTATTTTTTATTATTATTAATATTTTTTAATCTTTAAATTCATTTTTAATTGATTTTTATTTTTATTTATTATATTTTTATTCTTTCTATTTTTATTCTTTCTCTCTCTCTCACTCTTTATTCTCTACATTTTTATTCTCTATATTTTCTTATTATTTTTTAATTCCTTTTTTTATTCTTTGTTATACCTTTTTATACTCTTTCTCTTTTTTATTCTTTTATTCTTAGTATTGAGATGTTTTTTTATATATATAGGTTTTTTTATATTTATTTATATATATATATATTTTTTCATATATATTTTTTACCCCCCCCCCCTTTTTTATTCCCTTTAATCTTGAATTCCCTCGTGTTTTAAATCTCAACGGTCTTATTACACTAAATTCAAATTTAAACAAACACACACAACACACTGAGCAAATAACGCGTCCCAACAAGAGTGTCATGTGATCTCACATTTCCAAAACAGATGACAACAGAAGCTGAAGAGAGCCGGATGGGTAAGACCTTCCGTGCTTGAAACCGACGGTACGAATGTTGTACTAATTTTTCTGTACCAGAATAAATAAATATATATATATATATATATATATATCATACATGTGTCGTTGAAGACCACAGAGTTTTCTTTCTTTACGATCTTTCTGGTTAACTTCTCGACTCGGCGAGCGATTCGTCGGTTTTCCGGTATCAATTGGTGGATCATGGCGCCTAATGTTGTATCTTGGGCCATTTCTGTAGCGCTTTCGGTCTCGCGACCGTCTTCAGGAGGTTGTCTGTTATTGTTTGTAAAGAGCCGTATTTATGGTTTTATTTTTGTTATATCTAATTATTTGCATATGTGTATATACATATATATATATATATATATATATATATATCTTTATTCTTTTATTTACTTATTAATTTATTTGGCCCAAGATACAACATTAGGCGCCATGATCCACCAATTGATACCGGAAAACCGACGAATCGCTCGCCGAGTCGAGAAGTTAACCAGAAAGATCGTAAAGAAAGAAAACTCTGTGGTCTTCAACGACACATGTCTAATAAACGACTTGCTGCCGAAATATACATATATATATATATATATATATATATATATATATACTAAGGGATTTCTTCTTTGTACGTATATTATCCCCTTTCACACATTTTTAGCAAATCAGCAGTGATTGGTGATTAATCTGATGTCACTAAGGTAAATAATTCTGACTTTACCCATTTTTAAAAATGAATTGTTCCAAAATCAAATTATATCGTCTCGTCGACTAAAAGAGCACAATTTTAAATAAATACGTTTCAAAAAGTGATATTCGTTTGATTGACTTTTTAGAATACTTGACTGACAATCATTTTTACGCTAAGGAGACATAATATTTATTGTTTTAAAAAGAATTAAATTGCTTCAATCTTAAATAAGAGACATAATCGTTTTATTTATTTGAAGAATATTTAGCTGACAATGATAAATATTTTTACGGAAGAAGAAACAGTATATGCTTTTTCTTAATAGTTTTGACCCTGACAGACATTTATAATTTAAAAACGAATATTATTATTAATATTAACATTGATCTATATTTCCACGGGGTCCTGCTAGTATATGTGTATTCTCGGTTTACATAATATAAGATGCACTATGATGCGTATATATTTTCATATTTTACGAAGGTATTTAACAGTGAATAATGCCTAAAGTTTTTGTTTTGTTTTGAAAATGTATAGAACTGTACCGTTCTCCTCGACAACCGCCGACCCCAACGTTGTGTGCCATGGTTTTCTTCTCTTTCATCTCAGTGTTTTCTTTCGCTCTATTGGCGATTGCCAAGGGCGCAATCACTGCTTTACAAGCACACAAAAATAAAAGCACCGCAAACTCACAAGAGAAAACAAACTCATATACATTGTGTATAAGCTAGTTGTACTCTGTGTGTGTAGGTTACACTGTCACAGAAAGGGACCCCCAAACACTAACGTCTACATCTTAGTTAATTTCCAGTATATTGGCTAAAACCCACCTGAGATTAAATTGTCTGTCGAGGCCATCACTGTTGTCGCTCATCAGGTAATCTCATCGTTTTCTCAGCCCTACCTGCTCTGATCTGATCGCCTTCTCTACGAGTCGCAAACTATTACAAACTCGTCAACTGCCGTAAACTGTTGTAAAACTCAAACTGTTGCAAAAAACTCTGACTCCTAAACATATTCTGAGATCATCTATTGACATCTATGCAGACGACACAACTGTCTATGGCAGCACTTCGAAGAGCATTGGTGATCAAAATCTTGCTGATTCTTTCTCTTCTGAACTGGAACACGTGGTGCAATGGGGAAAAAGTGACTTGTTACCTTTATCACCTCGAAAACCAAGCTTCTCTCCTTGCACCACCAATGCTCTGATCCTTTTTTTGCTCTAGTTGAAATGAATGGCTCTCTCCCTGAGGAATCCCCTTATTTTGATGAGCTCCTAGGACTCACTTTCAGTCGAGATCTAAAATGGAAAACATATCGAACATGTTGCTAAGATTGCTGGAACAATGGTTGGATCATTCTATCGCTCCAGAAAGTATCTGACTCCTGATGCAATCCTCTACCTATACAAGATTCAGATACGTCCTAAGATGGAGTACGTCTGCCACATCTGGGGAGGTGTCGCTTATAACACTCTTTCCTTGACAGAGTACACAATTGATTTCTAGTGCTACCAGATCAGGTTGTCTGAAGATACCGGTTTCCTGAACAAAAAATGCACCAAACATTGATGTTATTGTTTTTCATCCCCTTTCTCTTTGCAAAACTCAATCCTGTTCTGCAAAGCCAAAAACAAAAACAACATTTTACCTCTTTCTTGATAAATATTTAAAGATATCAAAAACTTGAAAGCATAAAAACTTTTACAAAAATGACTTGATTTGGCATTAAATAACTCGAAAAGGGTTGATATGCCATAAAACAAACCAACCAAATCAACCAATGTAATAAATATTTGAAGATATTTAAAACTTGAAGCATAAATACTTTTACTAAAATGACTTGATTTGGCATTAAATAACCCCAAAAGGGTTGATATGGCATACAACCAAACCAAATAACCAAATAAAATTGACTTTGCCATCTAGTGGGGAATGATCTGTTCTGTTCTCAACAGTTCCTTTTCTTACAGAACAGATGTTGCTAGTCTCTCTCTACTCTATCGTTATTTCCATGGAAGGTGCTCGACTGAGCTTCAATATCTGGTTCCTCCGTGTAAGATATTCACAGCAATAACTCTTCTTTCCCTCGCCACTGCAAAAAAAAAACCTTTCCTTTTTTCCTTCATCTGCCTAACATTAAATAGAATTTCTTTCCTAGAACTTCCCATGTAAGGAACACGTTATTACGGGATTGCTTCACTGTGGGCTATAACATTATCCTCTTTGAATCCAATCTTACCAAATACTTGTCATAACTGTCATAACTGTCCTCATAAGTGATCCAATGTTGTTCATTCCATTTCATCATTTTCAATCCTCTCATGATATTTTCCATCATTCAATGGACAATCTATCGTTCTCATTAACCCTTATCCTTGAGCAGCTTTTCGCCTTGACAAGTGGTGACACATTAGCAAATAGAAAAAAAGTATTTTGTTCGGGTACTCATTCGCTTCTTCCTCCATAAATAAATTCTAAATGAATAAAAACAAAAGTTGAGCCGATTTCTCGCACTAAGGCCCTATTTCAAGTTAATTCAACTTTACACAATAGACGCACCATCTTTTTTATAGACTGTATAGGAGAGTAGAAAGTGACTAACTTGGGTTCATTTTCGGCAGCCTCGTGACTATCGCTTCCCTTATTTTGTCCTTTAGTCCTTATATTCCATGTGCCATGTTTCTGACAAAGGGGAAAGAATTGCCGTTTTCTGGGTCGGAATCTATTCAACTAGTACTTATTGTTGGATATTTTTGTCCTTGAAGTAGTATTTAAAAATATTTTTTTAACTCCTTACATCAAGTGGCTTCATGCCTTGTCTGGAGCAATTTCCATTAAAAAAAAAAGATTTAAATTTTATTATACCCTATCACTATATATCTTCTCCAAAATTACAGATCTCGTTTTTTGCCACTTTTAGTTTTTTCTCTCTTGATAAAGCCCATGCAACAGCTATGCGAAACGTTGAATTTTAGGTCTTCCACTTTTCCATTGTAACTCATACCGTCGGATTTATTTTATCCTTTTATCGTCATACTGTCGGAATGGAAAACTGCGCTTACAAGAAGAAACTGCATAAATACACCAATACTTCATATGCAATATCAGTCGCAAAGTTAACTAATTTGCATACTGGTTTTGAAAAAGGACATTTTATTAATCAACTATTATTTGTTATTGTTTTTTTAATTCAATGATTGTTTTGATTTTAATATAACAAATCTGTTTTGCAATATTGTTTTTTATTTCCTGGACAAATATTTAACATTTGTGTTCAAATATTTCTCTCTTGATTTCCAACAAGTTACGATCTATTTCTAAATTACAAGTGGAAAGGCAAATTATTTTCTTCTTTCTTTTCCTTTCTTTACGGTCACATTTAAAAGATAAATACATTTGTATTGTATTGTAAATGACCAAAATGTTACGGTTTATCTATCTAGATGAATAAATGAGAAAGATTTTGTTTCGTGTTTACAACAAAGTTTTGAATGAAATGTTTATTATTTTTAATTAATGTTTCAAGTATGTCAAGTAGCGAACTTTGCGAACCGATAGCGAGCTGGCAAAGCCGGCTAGTATTATATAAAAGTAATGTGGGAAACGTTTGGCATCTCTCCTTGACTGACTGTCCGTTCGTGGGTGATGCTGCATTTCCAAGCCGACAGCAGGTAAAAAAAAAAAAAAAAATGGAGTCAATATTAACAACTCCGTGTCTAGACCTAAAGTCTGATGATAAAATCAATAGTATTTCACTTGTGTTGGTATTTACCGACTCCCTCCCCGCCCCCCCACTAACTCGCACTCGGGTAGGATATGATACAAGGTCGTTTTAATGTGAGACCCAGCTGTGGTCACCGAGATATAAAGGCCAGTTTAACTGAATGTGACGTCATACAAAATAGATCTAGTTACAGTAAGTATCGAATGAGTCGATTAAAAAAAATAATTAATATAAAAGAGAAAAATGTGTAATTTAGCATTATTTATTAGTCTAATTAGCTTATTTTTCTCGACCTTTTGGCAGGGATCAAAGTGTAGTATCTGTTCCGATGGATACTATACCCCATAAACTGGTATTGTCTTGGCCTTCGGGGCTTGATTTACGCCGGTCTATGGGTCTGTCCTGTGCAGTTCTAGGAAGTCCACCCTCCCAGGCTTTCCCTTCTCTTTGAGAAGGGGTTAGTTTATTGCTAATCGCCTGAGGCGCCTCTACCGGGGAATGCCGACAGGGCTGCCCAGGATTTTTTGTAGGCCAGAGTGCTCACCTTCTCGGGCGCTAGCTTTTCAAATCTCACTTTCCCGACCTTGTGTCACATCTCACCGCTGTGGGAGGTAGATAAATAAAAATCAGCTTGTTTTTTTTTATTCAATAAAGTCTCTATTTACTTGTCTCCTCAAGAGGACAGAGTAAGACACAAGGTTTGTTTTTAATGTGGAGAAAATCCAGCTCCCCAAAACGGGGCACTCTGGATTAGGACAAAAACAAATACTGTATCAATTTTTCCTTCACTGGCCGAATACAGAAAAGATGAAATGTAGTATCAGAACAGATCCTACACTTTTATCCTAGCCAAAAGGCTAAGTTTTTTTTACTTTCGTTTTTTTTTTCTTCGTTTTTTATTTATTCCCTAGTTTTTTTTTTTCAGTTTTAAAAGTTAAAATGCTTGCAAATGCCTATCAACTTTCGAAGGGTCACAAAGTAATTCATTCTTTTTTGTTTCTATTAACAAAAGATCAAAATAGTTGACTTGTTTATGAAGAAACCGAACTTCATTATTGTGGATTTAGTTTTGTACTTGAATATTTAGTTATTTTTCGTACTTTAAGCTATTGCAAACATTCGAGAATCCATGACCATGTAATTGTACATAGACATTCTTGTTGGAACCAGCAGTGGCAGTGAATGTTGTTTTTATATATCCACTCTCGATTAGACAAAAACTCAAGTCAGCAGGTTCGTTCCACCAGTCATAGATGCAAGAATATCTACTTAGAATTCCAGCACGCAAAATATATACCCAAACACAGCATTTTTACCTCTGTTTTCTGTTTTTTCCTCCATACCCGACGCACATGGGTAGATCCTTAGAAGCTCACTGTGTATGCAACAAGAGACTTTCATAAACTACTAAACACAGCACCAGCATATACACACTGCTAACCAAACTCTCTCGCATACAAGTTTGTACATACACTCTCTCACTAACTATGCTGTCTCCAGGATGCGTTTGTTTAGCAAAAACGTGCAACCGTCGGACAGCTAGCATAAACTCTGAGGCATGGTGTATTTTAGACACAGGTTTATTGTTTATCGGCAAAGGTAAAAACTGAAAAGAAATAAAAAGCATTGTCTCAGAAACACGTAAATACAAAAATGAAGACGAGGCAGGAAGCGAGGACTTTACTAAAATCTAAAAAGCGCCGTCAGCTAATAAATTACAGAATAGAAAACATTGGGAGCATGAAAGATAATACAAGAAAGGAGAGATACAAGTATGTGAGGAATTTAAGCATGATACATGCAGTAAATAGGGGTTTGCACGTGGTTAAAAAAGTAAACCGAATTCGCTTAGATAAAACATATCTGCATTATATAATATATAGGGGTTACAAGAAATAATACTAGTGCTATTTAATTCTATTTTAAGGGAGAAGAAAGGCAATATTTCTTACCGGAGATGCCTGAAATATCGGAATATTTAAAGGGATAAAAATATCTCCATGGAGGTTCGTGACTCAGGCTTCTAAAAGATCTGGAACAGGGCACCGGAAGCTTCCCGAAGAATCCCAAAGAAAAAAAGGGCCGGAAAAGGGAAATAAATGCTAAGGGAGTTATTCCATGCTAGACAGAACACTAACAAAACAAGCACTCTATTATACACACACATCTTCATGTTTATCCCATTTACACACACATAAACGTGCATGGTGCCAGCCGAAATGAACATGATTACCCAATTCCTTCTTATAGGTAAACAACTCTTCACTCGGAACGTTCCTTGGGCTCTTTGAGTTCTCATCCATTACCAACACTTTATTTTGTATCGGCTCGTAGCAGTTATACACTTACGATCTATTTTTTTGAGCAAGTTTATCCTTCTATGCAGAGTGACTAATACATTATCCAATCAGAACACTTTGCATGGGAAGCACTTCCACTGAACTGTTTCTATATTGTTTTTCCACTTTTTCACTGTATTTCTGGCTGTTTGATTCGTGAAACTATGTATGAATAAAACTGATTAAAAATGTAGAAGGAAGAGCCTGTCCTTATAATCAAGCTAACGATAACCCCTTTTTCTTCTTACCTCACGAGACCTACAATCTGGACACCTCATCAACTCTCTTAACAAGTTGTCATTAAAAATGACTTATTTTGTATGAATAGACTTTGCTATTCTTTTGATATTGCCTTTCCCTTTATATTCTTAATTACCCAAATTTCTTATCTTCTTCTTCTATTATATAAAGGGAAGTTGTCTGTGTGTATGTGTGTGTGTATGTATGTCCAGCTAAAACTTATAAAACTACAGAACAAACACCATCAAAGTTGATATTTTCTTGATCAGCGTTGTCCTGAATGTATAATATCTAAAATTTAGAAAAACATACCCATTCTTTGACCCTAAACTTCAGTCGATTTCATTGAGGGGTGTTGATTTTCTTGTCATTTTCATGTACTAAATAAAGGGAAGCAACTCTGATTTTTTGCAAAAAGTTATTTCCCTTACTATAAAAAGTGTCTGTCCAGAGAGAGGAATGGGCTGGGCAGAGAAGAGAGAGAGATAGAAATTTTAATTGAAATATGCTACATTTTTGCCCCGGGCAATGTCGGGTAGCCCTGCTAGTACAAAATAATGAACATTTAGTTCAGGAGAGAAAATAAATAGGTTTACTTGTTTTTGTTTTGTTTTGTTCTATCACGATCTGTTAAAATGTCTGTTTTAAGATTCTGACTCTCAACACTTATTTCCCACCTCAGAAGTGAGAAGTCCATATTGACATGTCTCTCCACAAAAGCAAAGTTAGACATAGGTCAGTTTTTAATGTGAGGAAAATACTGCCCCCAAAAAAGAGGCACTCTGGATTGGGACAAAAATAATAATTGTCTAAGTCTAGAATGATCTCTTCTTCATTGACCGAGGACAGAACAGATACTACACTTTGATCTCAGCAGAAGTGAGAAGTCACTATTTTCTTGCCTCTCCACAAGGGCAAAGTTAAACACAGTTTTTTTTATGTGGTGGATATCCAGAACCCCAAAAAGGGGTACTCTGAACGGGACAAAAATAAAACATTGCTCCAGTCAAGAAGTATTTCACCTCCCCTGATCCAGGATAGAACACTTTAACTACTGATTCTGGAATCAATTTTAACAAATAAGACACCTGGAAAAATTGCAAACTCCTGACTTCCATATAAAAAAACAACATTCTGACTTTCAGCTCTGTAGAACCCTGTTCCAGCAGCAGTAATAGTAGCAACAACAACATTGGCAGCAGAGAAACAATCTCTGTAAAATATTTCATGTTTATTGGTTGAAATACTTAATACTGATTGGTCAATTCTATTAAAATACTCAATCTTGATTGGTTACCGATGCCAGACTTCAACCAATCAGAAAGTCACATCTGCTAGCATTGGCTATATAAGCAAGAACCCAAGCACAGCTAACAGTGGGAAACTTTACTTGCTACACTAATCTATGTCAGTTATCAACTGCTACACAGACTCCTCAAAGACAAAGTAAATCTAAGCTTGGCTACAGGCATCTCGGCAAACAACACAAGACACCATCATGAACTACTAAACATAACGACAGCTTATACACAGTCTCATGAACTCGCTCTTACACAAGTCCATACACACACATACAGACAAAACAAAACTTTCATCGTCTAGACACTTTGAACTCTTATTGACTCTTTAATTTTTGGTTGAGAGGAAAGTCTTACATACCGAATAGTGTGTTTGTGATTGCGCACATCATGACAAGGTGTTTTCATAGCAACCGCAAGACCGAGAGAAGAGAGAGACAGTCTGCGAGGTCTGTCTGTCAAGGCCAGATGAAAAAGAGAGAAGGTCTGGTGAAGTTGTCTGTCGAGGCCAGACCTGGAAGAAAGAGTGAGAATCTTCTGTGCGTTGTTTTTATACTACGGATCGTAGCGCCCTCTACGATCATGAAAAGGAAGATGTTTGTGTTAATATATTGAGAAAGAGTAGGTAATGCTACAACTTTTAATATGACCGTTCCCTACAGCTCTCACTCTACGCAAAAATTGCGCACTCTCCACTCTGACTTCCCTTCTTATTCTTTTCTACCACTACTGCTGCAAAGAAGGTAGGCTCCCTCTATTGGGCTAGAAAACTTCTCACAATTTCCAGTATCCTATAAAGTCACCATTTGCCTGTGCATGGGGTAGTATTGCCATATCTGAGCTGATACCTCTCTCTCCTGAACAAGGTGCAAAAAAAAATTTCTAACATAATAGATCCCGCACTGGCTGCCAAGCTTCAGACCCAGTCACATCACCACAGTATTGCATCCTTCTTCTTGTTTTACAAGTACGTCCACAGAATGTGCTCTGACGAGCTTACTGCACTTGTACTCCCTCAATGTAAATATCCCTACCCACCTGACTAGTAGCAAAATCCCACCCCTTCAGTGTAAAGATCTCTAGATGCGGGAAGATTTTCTACTGTAATAGCTTCTTTCCTCGAACCGCTTGCCTCTGGAATTTCCTCCCTGCTCCCCTGACTGTACCAACACGCAGAATTTTAATGTAACGTGAACAAACATCTTGCCACTCAACTCCCACACTCAGATTGCCCTCTATAAATCTGGCCTTTGTCACAGTAGCCCCTTACATTTCAGTGGCAATATGCTTTGTTTGGGATAAACAAAAGTAATAACAATTTTTTTTTTTTTAAACTATCTGTTAAAGTGCCTATTTTAAGATTCTGTCCTCTGGAAGATTGAAATGATATCCCGCAAAAGGCACTTTTAACACTGCATTACATGTGCTCAAAGATGAACCCGGACACGGAAAAAAATGAGAAACCACTTAACTGTTCAAGTAGACAATTGAGCACATATTTCCGTATGCTTTAAACTAAGAGGCACACGTGGGGGAATAAGATAAAACATCCTAAGCTTTTGGCTAGTGTAGTATCTGTATGCTAGTATAGTGTAGTATCTGTTCCGATACTACACTTCATATTTTCTGCCTTTGGTCAGTGAAAGAGAAACTCTTGACTTAGTTTTATATGTCGATTTATTTTTCTTTCTATGTTTTTCGGTCGGCTAATAATAGAAAATATGAAACTGAAAAGGGAATGCAAAAACTAGCAGAACATTTGTCTCTAATGTTATTTTTATTAGGGGTGGGACGTAATGGGTGAAAATAGGGGTGGGACGTAATGGGTGAAAATAGGGGTGGGACGTAATGGGTGAAAATAGGGGTGGGACGTAATGGGTGAAAATAGGGGTGGGACGTAATGGGTGAAAATAGGGGTGGGACGTAATGGGTGAAAATAGGGGTGGGACGTAATGGGTGAAAATAGGGGTGGGATGTAATGGGTGAAAATAGGGGTGGGACGTAATGGGTGAAAATAGGGGTGGGACGTAATGGGTGAAAATAGAGGTGGGACGTAATGGGTGAAAATTTCAGATTCATGCGAGTAGTATTTTTTGGTGTTCATTTATACATAAATAACACTAAACAATCAAACATTTTGAAAATTTTGCAAAATTCAGAAGGTGCAGGCCAAAAATAGCCGTTAGGGTTCCACGGGACTCAAAATCCATCATTTTTCGGTGAAAAAGTGGTTTCATGCGACATTGCAGGTCCTAAAACATCCTCAAAAGCTATGAATGGATATAGATGGTTAAATCTGATATAGTACTTTAATTTAGGACCATTTTCAGGCTGTGAAAGGGTTTTCATGAATGTAAAATAGCCAAAAACTAGTGGCCTGCACCTTCTGAATTTTGCAAAATTTTCAAAATGTTTGATTGTTTAGTGTTATTTATGTATAAATGAACACAAAAAAATACTACTCGCATGAATCTGAAATTTTCACCCATGACGTCCCACCCCTATTTTTATGTACTTTTAATTTTGAATGATTAGTTTTTAAAAAGGTTCAAGAACTTCTGCCATCGATAAGGAAATCGGATCGAAGGTGCTGATTACAAATCTGCGGTTAGTTTGGCTCTTAGATCAACCATTCAACTGTGATACAGCAGCACAATACACACATACAGACAACTTTGCTTTATATATAGACTAGCTGAGTATAGCAGCTCGACCTGAGCTACTGCTGATTATTTGGTGTCGCTGTCAAATAGAAGACAGAGCTAGTTGCTTTTATAGTTTGAAATGACATTATATCATTCTGGGTGGATGGAAGAAAAGGTGATATTGTTTTGCTTTGGGTGGTTTTCGGGTCACAAAGATGCCAACCAATTGTGCGGCTATGTAGACATCTTGGGTTGAGCTGTGTCTCTTGCTCTCCAAAATGGTGTTTTTATAGACATCTCTGTAGAAAGTTCTAGATTTAACTGTATTTTGCCGTGCATGCATTTGATTGGTCAATACTGTCCATAGGTGGTTAGGTTGTGCATGATCACTTTATTTTACTTTCCATTCTCGAGGTGAGAACAATTCAGGTATTTACTTATATCATGCAAAAAAAAAAATGAATACCGACAGAAGCAATTAAATAAATATAATACTGAAAAGCTTATCTATATAATAATACGCTAAGGCATTTCATGTTCATATGTACGTTATCACCTTTCACACACATTACAAATATGAGATCATCCGATCAACAATGATGGTGGTTGGTGATTACTCTGATATCGCTAAGGTAAAATATTCCGACTTCACCCATTTTAAAATGAATTGTTCCAAAATCAAATCATGCCATCCCATCGACTCGTTCATTCATTTCGTATGAATCAGATAATTCTATTGTTGGCATTGGTCTCTGTTAGGGCAACTAACGAAAACGGGATTACCTCCCTTGAACCATTTCGGGAGTTAAGAGTTATCGCCCTTGGAAAAAGTGTCGGCTGCCGAGAGAGAAAGTAAACACAGACCACGGATCAGACTGTTAATATGTCAATCGCGTCCAGCGGCAAAATAATTCATTAATTCATTCTGTGTTCAGTTTTAATAAATCTGTTAAACGTTTCTGTTGATAGTTCATCCATTTCTTTACAAGTTATTATTTATTATGACCTAAATTACGAGGTTATAAAAGTCTCCTCGATATCTTTCTAGTTAGAATTCTTTCAAGAAAGACATTAGGTACTTACAAAATGGATCATGGGAAGGTTATCAACATCCTAGATGAAAGTGTTTCTCTATGAAACGAACTAGATTTGAACCGTATCGTTAACCACTTGGCCATCGTCACCTCCCATCCCATCGACTAAAACAGTACAATTTTAAATAAAAATCGAACCTTCGTTTTATTGATTTGAGGAATAGACATATTGGTTTTATTTATTCAAAGAATATTTAGCTAACAATGACAATTATTTTTATGAAAGAAAAACAAATAATTTTTTTCTTAATAGTATTCATTCTGAGAGATTCAAACTCAATTCAAATGGGATATTATTATTAACAGTAAATTATACAGATTCATGCAGAAAATACAGCGGAATTTTTACGGGGTTTCGCTAGTATAAATTATATTATTTTAAAACAATTTGATTAAATAAATTTAATGCTTAAAAATCTAAATTAAATAATGAATTGAATTAAAGGGTGTCCATAAAGGTTTTGACAATTTAAAATTAAAAACATTTTGTGCCTTCTGCTGAAGAATAGCCATTTTATCGGCGTGCACTTAGCAGTTGTCCTTCCATTAACAAACTATCTGAAATACAAAATTTTATTGTTAATAAAAATTTGAATAAACATTGATTAAAACAAAAAACTAGTCAAGATATCTCATCAACTGTCTTCGTAATACATTTTTTTTAAATTGTAAAGAGACTTTATGGACACCTTGTATTTTATTTATTTTTTTTTTTTTGCTAAAGTGAGTTTAGTTGCATCTTTGGAATGATGATGGTGATGAATATTTAATACGGTTGTTTTGTTTTACGGCATATCAACCCTTTTCAAGTTATTTAATGCCGAATCCGGTCATTTTGGTAGAAGTTTTTATGCTTCAAGTTCTTTATGTCTTCAAATATTTATTCATGGTGTTTGGTTTAGTTGTTTCGTTTTATGGCATATCAACCTTTTCGGGTTATTTAATGCTGAATGCAGTCATTTTGGCGAAAGGGTTTATGCTTCAAGTTCTTTATATCTTCAAATATTTATTCATGGTGTTTGGTTTAGTTGTTTCGTTTTATGGCATATCAACCTTTTCGGGTTATTTAATGCTGAATGCAGTCATTTTGGCGAAAGGGTTTATGCTTCAAGTTCTTTATATCTTCAAATATTTATTCATGGTGTTTGGTTTAGTTGTTTCGTTTTATGGCATATCAACCTTTTCGGGTTATTTAATGCCGAATGCAGTCATTTTGGCGAAAGGGTTTATGCTTCAAGTTCTTTATATCTTCAAATATTTATTCATGGTGTTTGGTTTTGTTGTTTTGTAGAGGAAAATTGTTGTTTTTGTTTTTAGCTCTGCAGAATATGATTGAGTTTTGCAAAGGGAAAGGAAAAAAGAATAACATCAATGTTTGGTGCATTTTAGGTCAGGAAACCGGTATCTTCATACAGCCTGATCTGGTAGCACCAGGGAATGTTTAATAAAAGTATATCTATATTACATTGGGAGAAAAAACGTGTTGGAACTTGTCATAAAAAAATCTTATGACTATAAAAATTATATTCTGATACTGTTATGTCATAAAATGTCAAATAAGATTTACAAGACATGAGAAATCCAAGCTGAAAACTGATGCAGACATTAAGGAAGAAGAATCTTATTGTAAACAAGTCCAAGAGAACTGAAACTGCTGTCAGAAATCCCATAATAACAAACAGACACAAATGTAGTGAGATAAAAACTTCACTAAACACTGATTAAAATCAAAAAAATCTGGTCAAGATATCTCATCAACTGTCTTTGTTTTTTTTAGATTGTAAAGAGATTTTATGGACACCCTTCATATTCGCTTTGCAAATGAAATTATAACAACATTTGAATTTCTGTATTTCCATTTAACCCTTTGTAAATTCGCTTTGCAAATGACATTATATTTCCACTTAACCCTTAAATGCTTTTTGTTTCAAATATGACACATTCCAACGAAATGCTTTATTTTTTATAGTGGTTTTAAAAAATATTACACATTCCAACAAAATGCTTTATTTTTCATAGTGGTTTTAAAAAATATGACACATTCCAACAAAATGCTCTATTTTTTTATAGAGGTTTAAAAAAATATTACACATTCCAACAAAATGTTTTATTTTTCATAGTGGTTTTAAAAAATATGACACATTCCAACAAAATGCTCTATTTTTTTATAGTGGTTTTAAAAAATATTACACATTCCAACAAAATGCTTTATTTTTTATAGTGGTTTTAAAAAATATTACGCATTCCAACAAAATGCTCTATTTTTTATAGTGGTTTGAAAAAAGTGAAAAACGTTTCATAGGAGTAATATAAAGTAGTATAAATGATTTTTGGAAAAAAAAAAAATTTATTGAACAAAAGTAAATGATGTAAATGTGCAACAAATGACATAAAATGTTATAATGTATAATAAAACACTACAATATATGCATCTAAATAATCATAATACACTAGAGAATCATAAAATATTTTTTACTTAAATTACAGGTAAGTTTAGAGATCATAACCAGTTTGTGTTCAAGGAGTGTAATACAATGGAGGTGGATGAGAACTCAGATGTGGAGAAAGTATATTTGGTTGGTGAGGCTACTGAGGTTATTCGTGAGTTTTGTTACATACCATTGATACCATTGGAGCACAGAGTGGAGCAGGTGCTAGTGTGATTGCAAGAGTTAGAAGTGGATAGAGTAAATTAAGGGAACTTCTGCCATGTTAACCAGCATAGTATTACCACTGTCGACCAAGGAAAGTCTATCAGCCATGTGTAGTAGTGTGATGATGTATGGAAGTGAAGCCTGGCCAGTGAGGGTTGAGGACATGCGTTGCATGGATATAAATGATATCAGAATGAGATGATAGATGTGTAATGTAAGTCTTAAAGACAGCCTAAGATCTGATGACCCCAGAGGAAGATTAAATCTGAACAGTATAGGGAGATGTGTGCAGAACAGGAAACTCTGTTAGTATGACCAAAGAATGGATGAGAGTTCTTTGGTTAGTAGATGTAGAACAGTTAAAGTAGCAGGTTCAGTTCACAGAGAAAACATGTACTTGAGAGAAAGAGGCATAAATAAATCCCTGACCCGAAATAGGTTAGTTTTGAACTTAATTTCTAAAAGCCGTTCAATGCATGCCAACATTAAAGCTGACGTTAAACCAAATATAATGATGATTATATGTTATATTTTGCTATCGTTAAATTTGTGTGCTGAACACATTACAAACCTAATTCCATTACACAACCATATTTGTCACCTTAATATGAAGAGTGATCATCTTTCTTTTCAGATGTGTCAAAGAGTCGCTTTATCCGATGTGTCTTGACCACAGTCAGCCAAGATGGTCAAGCAGAACAGTCTAGCTGAGTTTGTCAAGTGTGTAATTGTTGGAGACCCAGGAGTGGGTAAAACCTGTCTGATCTGTGCGTGGGCATGTGGGGTCAAGTACTGCCTCAGCCAATTGGTCAAGACTCATGTAGCTACTGTCTGGGCAATTGATCATTACCGCACTGACCGTGAGGTGAGTTTTTACAAAAAAAATTATAATTTTTGCGTTTTTCCATAAACTGTCCTTGGTTTGATAATTATGTATGTGTTTATTTTTACTTTAATAATTCATATTTATTTTTGTTTGTTTGTTTGTTATGCGAGTCGGACTTCTGCATCGAGCTCACAAAGGTTGTGCCTCAGGGTTGTCTGGTTTGCATGAAGTCCTCCTCGTTGGTCGCAGCTATTCGTTAATCTGCAGGATTGCAGGTTTTTACCCCCAACGCTTAGAGTAGTAAGGCTCAGCAGTTGCATGCGAAGTCGGGGAAGGTTTGGTCTAGAACAAACAAAGGAATGGTGCAAAAGCAACATTGCCACTCTCACTCCGTTGATTTCTGCTTTTTCACCTGACACGTCTTTGCTTGTCACATGCAGTGGCAGAGAAGACCAGAAGACGACGGATCCTGATGCAGACTCCTCCTGGATTTTTATTTCATCAGAGCTCTGTTTCTATTTACTTGCCTCCCCACAAGGACAGAGTTAGACACAAGGTCAGTTTTTAATGTGAGGAAAATCCAGCTCCCAAAAAAGGGACACTCGGGATTGGAACAAAAATTTAAATTACCTCAGTCTAGAAGGATTTTTCCTTCATTGACGGAGGACAAACAAAGATGAAGTGTAGTTCATGATGTAATGATGAACTTTGAATAAGAAGCCTGAAAAAACGACTCAAAAAGGATCGATCAAAGCCCAGAAGAAGGAAAAAAATGGCTAAGACCAACACAATAACGGTTAGTCAATACATTTATCTTATATTTGACTGGAATTTAAGCAAAAATCGACGGCAAACGATAAAAGCAATTGAAGAAAAAAATGAAAATAATATATAGTGAAACAAAATATAAAATATGAAAAATAAATGCAGAATGCAATATAGTTTTTTCATGTCTGGAGGGTTACCCTCTTCTTTACGAGCACTGATGATGACCTCCTCAAGAAAACTAAATGAATTAAACGTTTCGAACATTACATATATCTTGGTGGTAGGCCGAAACAACTGTATGCAAATAAAAACTGATTTTTTGGTGAATTTGCGAGAATTTGTTTCCTACATTTGATGTGGTTTCTATAATATTAAAATATTTTTTATTACAGCTCTAGTCCAACACTATCGAGCTACTTTGTGTTATAAAAAATTATATAAAATTTTCAATTTATATATATATATATATATATATATATATATATATATATATATATATATATATATATATATATATATGTATATAGCACTAGATAAAGTGAAAGAATAAAATAAGGTGCAAATCAAATTTTATTAGTATTCAATGTTCAAGCAAAGTACTTTAAAGTCTTTAACTTATGAGTTTTCAAAGAAAATCTTCTCCTCAGAGGACCATTACCGCAATGACATTACTGCAGGTAATGAAATTAAACTTTGAAAATATATTTAAAAAATTTTACATAAAAATACATAAAAGTATATAAAACATCAAATATATCGGCCCAAAACATACTTTTTTGCTAAACTTATACATATAATATATATATATATATATATATATATATATATATAATCAATAAAATATGGTTAATGATTACACAAATGCAATAGTATTTCCATCATAGATCGTACCTGGCTATTCTCATGAGATGTGATCAATGATCTAAATATGATTGCATTTATGTAGCCATTCACTACAGTTTTTGTTACAAATCTGTACTCATGTATTGAGCATTATTGAATTAAATACTGGAAATCCCCCCCCTCCCCTCCATGCAGTATTGGTTTGGATATATGAGGGTCACTACAAAAAGTTAAAACGTTCACTCAGAATGAGTCAGAAAAACAAGACAGGTTTTCACTAGTTTTTAATATACACTGCGACAGCAATGCACTTGGTCCAATGATGCTCAAGTATTGCACTTCTGTCGCAGAAGATGGTGACTTGCTGGTCCCCCAAAAGTTTCCCCCCACAGCATATATGACCTCATCATTGTTTCCAAAATGGCAACCACAAAGGTGGGATTTGATTTTAAGAAAGAAGTCAGATGGAGCTAAGTCTGGTGAATAAGGAGGATGAGGTAGCAATTCAAAACCATAGTTGGCTGCTTCTACTACTGTTACGTATACCTCTCGTCTGAGGACAGGTCCAATGTCCCGTAAGTCACAATGAAATAAATGAAAGCTCATAAACATACCTTGTTATAGAATTCAAATCACAAATCGTAACCGCACAATTAAATTCTACCTCGTGTCGTCCGCTCCTACCATGACTGAAGCTTTTCATCAACGATCATCTCCATGGAGTGGAGGGGGGGGGGTGCATTTTCGCCTGGAATTAAAGTCTCACTACAACCAAAGAAAAGAGAATATTCTTAATCTTGGAGAAAGGATTCTTTATTGAGCTGTTGATGTTGCCTTCTTTTCTGTTAGCGGCGGAGGACGTTCCAGGCTACAGATATCTGGGGCCCTTGGTTGGCCCCTGTGTTTACAATCAATTCTTGAATCATTCTTTTAAACATATTATTTGCTCCAAAACTTCTCAACGAACCCCTACCCCTCTCGCCCCTCTTCTCTTTTGAGCCATGTGATGTCACGTTCACTTCTGGCTCGAGCAGGTGTAGGTGACATTTGAATGCATACTTGCTGACCTCATAACCTCGGTTTCCTGTGTACGTATGAATGCTGACCTGCAAATCCAACTCATCAGAAATGTACTATTTACTATTTAACACTACTGCAACCTAAACAGTGTGAACAAGCCTATTATGCTTTGATTGTCTTAATTCTGATGAATCGTACAGTCTATTAATAGTTTTCCCATTTTTAAGGTAGCCTATAATGATTACACCTTCATTATAAAAAAACAACGAAAAAAACAAAACAGATATCATCACCTTGCAAACCAATGCTGCCTGTTTGAACATCTGGAGTGGCGAATCAGTGTTTCCACTGTTTGCTTTGAATCAGATTCAAAGCAATGAACCCATGTTTTATCTGGGGCTATTAATCTTTGTTGTGACCCTGTTAGGGGCCGAAATAAAGACACGGAAACATGGGGTTACAGGAACAAAGATATATTATTGAAGAAAAAGAATATATATACAAGAAGTGGTATTCTGAACTGCCAGTATAGAACTGGGGTGGAAGAAGTTTGTGAGTTGGAATGCTTCTCGCATTTATTATGGATGAATGAGTCTATTTGTTCTTCATACAGGTACGGCACCGTAACAATCTTTGAATGAGGTTCAAAGTGATGAAACCATGTTTCATATAGAGAATATTTGAATGAAGTTCAAAGTGATGAACCCATGTTTCATTTAGAGCTATTAATTTTTTAATGAGGTTCAAAATGATGATTCATGTTTTTATCTTGAGCTATTGATCTTTGAAGCAGGTTCAAAGTGATGAACCCATGTTTCATCTACAGCTATTAATTTTTGAATGAGATTCAAAGTGATGATCCATGTTTCATCTGGAGCTATTAATCTTTAAATGCGGTTCAAAGGGATAAACCCATGTTTTATCTGGAATATTAATCTTTGAATCAGGTTCACAGCTTGTTTCAGGTTCAAAGCATGTTGTTTCCTCCTGCAGAGAGCAGCTCTAGTGAGGTGATTTGGCCACACGATAGTCCAATCAGACTCCTGGCCATATTATATTCGACCGGCCCTTTTAAGGACTCCATCCAGAGACCTTTAAGGATTTTCAGGGCAGGCAGAGAGATTCCAGGCAACCATGAAGAAAGACGTTGACCCTCTCTCCTGACTCTGTCGACTAGACACCGAGCAAGGCTATCTTCATTTGAAGATATATTACTCCAAGAAAAGACTTTCATCAGCTGACCTTTATTATTATTACTTAATTTCTTTATTCACTTGAAACCTACACCCGACGGTGTAGGTCATATAAATAAATATATAATAGCTTATTTATAGAAGGACCTTGTTTTCCTTTCTTTGGCGATTCTTTTATTACTGATTATTACAGTTTATGTAACAGTATATAAGGAAGTTGAAAAATTCCCCAGGACGGACAGACAGACAGACAGACAGAGAAGGTGCTCGTTATATTATAAGTAAATTATTATAGGAGATAGCCTTACAGTTTATGTTAAGATTAGCTCTTATGATACTGCATTGACGTTTTAATGCCAAACCTTTTTCTACCTTTCAGGTTTTGGAACGATCTTGGATAGAAGTAGATGGTGCATGTGTCTCTTTGCGATTATGGGATACATTTGGTTACCATGATAAAGACAGACGGTTCGCATATGGCAGGTAATAAATTCAAATAATTTTCAATTGTTTTATAGAATGCCGAATTTTCAGGAAAAAGTTCTTAAAAAAAACATATGTAATACCATAATGACCGACTTTACAGTTTCTAGAGACATCTGTAATCATAGCAAATCCATAATTGTTGCAAAATACATTGAAGTTAAAAAAAACCCAAAAAAAACAGGTAAATAGTAAAAAGCTAAAACTTATATCTTGTAATCGAGGATTTAAAGAGATTATCTCGTTAATTGTGATAAAACTCTAAGAAATATGCAACCTCAACTCTCATCCTAAAGAGAATTCTTCAAAAATTCAAGGTAAGAGGAAATCATTTTTTCTTAAAAATTAATGTTAGGCAATTGAAATTTTGCAATTGTCTTTTCTTGGTTTTGGAAAACTTATTATAGCAGCAGCAGAAGCAAAACAATTTCTGTAAAATACTTAATTTTGATTGATTACCGAAATCAGAATTCGACCAATCAAAATGAATTGCTCTGGGAGCCGAGCACCTGTTAGGTATTAGCTACATAAGCGAGAATCCAAGCAAGATGTTTGAGATTGAATGAGGATCACTACTATATGGTTTGTCACTATACTCATAACACCATATTACTTTCTTTGTTTTTACTGTCCTGCCCCTCCTGTTTCACTCCCTACTATAGTCGGAAGAAGCTGAAATGTAGTAAGACTCTCTGAATTAGTGTCTTATACACATGGTTTAAATTTCATTAAAATCTGACATATGTATTTGAAGTGTTAAGGGGGTTCTGTCCCTATGGATCACTTAGAAGTGGGGACCCCATAAATATTCGGTACATAGAGGGTAACGTAGAGATTCGGGACCACTTCTATTGTCTTCTCCAGAGAATTTTTTACATATGATATAAATTTCATCAAAATAGGATATATTTAAAGTTTTAAAGGCGGTTCGGCCCCTATAGCTTCCTTAGGTTAGGAAGGCACTTAGAAATTTAGGACCACTCCCATTGTCTTTCCCAGAAAATGTTATGCATATGATTTAAATTTCATAAAAATATTATATATTTGAAGTTTTAAGTGGGTTATGCTCTCATAGTCTTCTTAGGGGTGCACTTAGAGATTCAGAAACACTTCCATTGTCTTCCCCGGTAAATTTTATATAATAATACACTTTTAGATTTTATGTAGATTCTCTAACATTTCTTTCTATAGAGAACACACACACATACACAAACATTGAGTTTTATATTAGGAATGGGACGTAGTGGGTGAAAATTTCAGATTCATGCGAGTAGTATTTTTTTGTGTTCATTTATACATAAGTAACACTAAACAATCAAACATTTTGAAAATTTTGCAAAATTCAGAAGGTGCAGGCCACTAGTTTTTGGCTATTTTACATTCATGAAAACCCTTTCACAGCCTGAAAATGGTCCTAAATTAAAGTACTATATCAGATTTAACCATCTATATCCATTCATAGCTTTTGAGGATGTTTTAGGACCTGCAATGTTGCATGAAACCACTTTTTCACCAAAAAATGATGGATTTTGAGTCCCGTGGAGCCCTAACGGCTATTTTTGGCCTGCAGCTTCTGAATTTTGCAAAATTTTCAAAATGTTTGATTGTTTAGTGTTATTTATGTATAAATGAACACAAAAAAATACTACTCGCATGAATCTGAAATTTTCACCCATTACATCCCACCCCTATTTATATATATAGATTTTCAGTTTAGTTTTAATCATTTGATTATAGGGTGGAATGAAACAAATAATCTGTTTTTTCCTATTTGTATCATGTTTGACAACATGCTTATTGAATTTAATTACAGTCTTATTATATCCACTATATTTAGAGCTTTTATATTTGCTGCTGAATATGTTAAATATATTTTTATTAGCTGAATTGCTGTTGAGTCTGATTTCAATAGAAAAAGGATTGTTTGACAATGGATGGGTTTAGTTTGGTTTGTTTTACGGCATATCAACCATTTATGGGTTATTTAAGTTGTCAAATATGATTCTATAGGTAGGATAATTATTTATATTCCTAGAATGCCTTGCTCTCGGAATACATTGCTCTTAGAATACATTACTCTTTAAAAAAAATTACTACTTGGCATTGGTAATCTTCTAGTATCTATTTGAGAAGAAACTAAAGAGGAAGTAAGGTTTTGATTTTTAGAAGAATCAGATTGAATAATACTGTTGGGGATGAACTTATAGATACTAGGGCATGACGTGACCAGCCGATGGATCGTATCGGGCCTCTCTGACCTCACGTCTAGCCGAAGTAAGGGCCGAAATGGAACAATTGCTCAGCCACTAGGATCCCGTCTTAAGGTATCACGGGCTACCACCAACGGCCTACAGATGGACCCATTTTTTGGGGAGGGGGGGTACCTCTCTGCATGGGGTTACCATCGGCAGATTCATAGTCCCGCCAACAAGGCAAACAATAGATTGGTTGGAATGGTTTGATTTCAGGTGTATATATAGGTTTAGAATTTTCCTTCATGTGAATGACTCCTATGTATTTATGTCTTAATTGAAGGTAATATTTAGAAAACGGGTTGATTTTATATTAGCTACTACTTCAATTTTTAGACATAATTTTTTCAGTTCCCTGTATATGCTTTTCCTAAAAAACTATCATTTATAATCTTGCTTAAGTTCCTCACTACTACCAAACCATCATCTCTATATAAACGGATATCATTATTGTCAAAAGTTATTGCCAAGATATATAGAATATATGAACCTATAAGTTCTAAAACTTCTACTGAATCATGAGAGCCCATAGCATCATCAAAAGAGTTTAACATCCTAGTCTTGATGATTGCTGTTAATCACCACTGATCTTGTGCATCCATATGAATAAATAAATAACCCATGTTATTTTACAAAAGAAAATAAATCCTAAAACCATGTTAGTTGTTTTCAAGTATAAATAAATAAACAAAACCCTAAATATAGAAATGTTTAAGAAATGTATACACGACATAAAAAAGTTTGATACATTTAAAAAGTAATTACAGAGCCGTTTTTCTAATATGTATTTAGTGTAAAATTTTGTGAAAAAATAATTACAAATCACATATTAAATTATATAAATTATAAATAACATGATTTCGTCTATGGTAAATCAACATTATCTTATATTTCTGAAAGTTTTGACATTATAAATGATATAAACTATAAGAATACCCGTCCCAGGACTGATAAAATTAATTCTTCAAACAAAACAGTTTTGCAACACTTTTACGAAAATATAATGATACTAAGACTCATGTTTAGAATCCTTATTCCAAATTTGATCGAAATCCATTACATAATTTTGATTCTAGAAAATGTCTAACATTTAAGGCTTAAGCTTAACGGGTCTTAAGAAGAAATTAAACTTCATGGAATCTTGTTTAATATATTTCTAATGACTATGGAGCAAATATTGAATTTTCAAATGGGAAATTGTGTCCATATTATGCCCTTTAAAATACTTCAAAGAAATAGAAATAGAAATTTGGCTAATATTTATCAATTGATGTCTAATACCTATTGTTAAAATTTCACAAAAATCGGAGGTATTTGAATTTTCACAAAGGACTTCCACCCTTTTTAACCATGGCAGGTGCTCGATTGAGCTCCAAATCTCTCGTCTCCCGGCCATGACTGGATAGAAGTCTTAAGTAATTAAGCTGAATTTTACTTTGTACTTTCCACGGTGCGGTCGATACTAAGAATACAATTGCAAATTACTTAAGACTTATACCCGGTTATGACTGATGGAACGAGAGCATGCTACCCCCTGTGGATTAAATAAAGTGTACCGTTCGAAATTCTGCACAGATTCCCGAGTAGTATATTTTTATTCAAAAAACCAAAATAACAAAACGAAAACAGAAAATGACTAATGATTTCATTTACCAAACTTGCTTTTTTAAAGATAAACTTTATTAACAATTTAGAACTTTCAAAGTACAAAATCGACTTTGAAATCTAGTGGGGTATGATCTCGTCTCTTCTCTACAGCCACTTTCTACTTGAAATAACATGATCTTTTGTGAGTGATAAGACACAAATATGAAGAAATAATTTGGATGAAACCGATTCTGTGTAGATCAACAATAATGATTATTTATTATATAAATACAACTGAAAAGAAATGACTATAAAATGAAGACGTATTTAATTGTAGTTGCTGAGCGAATGTCCATTGAAAATCTTTTTTTGCATTCTCGGTTGGTGAATGTAAGGGCAGATAACTCTGCTTTCCAAAACGCTGTTTTGATCCAGGGAGAGAGCAAAGAGTTACTCTCCTTTAAACACTATTGTTCTTATAAAGCTTTGGATGTATTTAATTTTGACTCCAAGAGCCAAAATAACGAAACGAAAACAGAGAATAACCCATTTATCAATGATTCCATTTCCCAAACTAGCTTTTTTTTTTTTTTCAAGATATAGACCCTTTATTACAGAAGAGACGTTGCTAGTCTATCTCTACTCTATCGTTATTTTCATGGTAAGTGAAGTCCTCGACTGAGCTCCAATCTCTGGTCCCCCATCCCATAAAATATTCATAGCAAAAACTTGTTTAGTTACAACTTTAAAGAATTTTCTTTTCTTCCTCTGTGTACCTAAAACTAAATGAAACTTCCATGAACAGAGTTTCTTTCCAAGAACTTCCAATCTGTGGAACACAATACCACGGGGCTGCTTCCCAGCTGTCTACAACATGGTTGTTTTCAAGTTCAATGTTCAATTCAATAAATTTGGCAAACAATAAAACAATCATGTTTCAGTTGCCATGTAGGGAAAGGGTGGTACAAATTTACACAGAAGAGGATACAGTAGCCTAGCACTTGTCCAAATTCACCTTGAATTGCTGCGTTGTTGGCACCTTTATTACTTCTCTTGGGAGACTATTCCAAGGTCCAAGGATCCTGATTGAGAAAGCGGCCCTCCTCCGGCGGTGAAATAGTTTCTTGTGGTGTCCGCATAGACCTCTTTCTGGTGCAGTGAATAATAGGTCCTGAGGTATATCGTAATGACCATCGAGGAGATTGTAGGCCGAAATGAGATCACCGCGTAATCGTCGGCACTCAAAAGAGAAAAGGTTACGTTTCTTGAGTCGGCTTTCATAGCACAGATCCCATAGACCCTGTACCATTAACGTTAACAAATTCTTGTTGAGCCGTTCCTTTTAAGTAATCAAATTCTGCCGGTTTCATCTGTTGTTTCCAATCCTCTCGGAGTGTTGTTCATCGTCCAACTGACAAGCTCATTAACCCTTATCCTTGAGTGGCCTTTGGGCCTTGATAATCGATGACTCATTAGTATAAAAAAAAATAAATGGGAGAAACTCCAACAAAATGTCACTGGATTTCAATCGAACACATCAAAGTAAACGTTTTATATAAATGCAATGATTTGTTTTGTAAGAGAGTATTGATTGGTCAATAGTTGGTTGGTTATTAATGACTCCGAGTATCTTGAGGCTTCTTATTGAGCTGTTCACATGACAAGTTGACCTTTTTATATTTAGAATATCCTTAAGATAATGCTCTTTTTTTTTTCTGTCTGCTGCTCTATTGTTTCTTTTTTCCCCCCTTAAACCGCATCAGAAGTTGATCTGACTTAATGGAAGAATTACTATTCTGGGCAATGAACAAGAATAGTCACTGAATGGCTTTCAGTACCTCAAGGCTTAAGACTGTCACATGATTCTTGGTTTTTGTAGTTAATGCAGTGACTTACTGTCGAAGCTTAGTTAAACAGGGTGTGGCAAAATGATCCGACACATTTGTAGGGTTTAATAAAAGCAAATTAGAATTAATGATGAAAAATGTATTTTTATTTTTCAAATGTATATATAATTGAATAATAAAGAAAATAGTTGTATTTTTCAAATGTACATATAATGTCATTTTGTCTTTATGTCGTTTGAATAATGAAGAAAATATTTTTATTTTTCAAATGTATATATAATTGAATAGTAAAGAAAATATTTTTATTTTTCAAATGTACATATAATGCCATTTTGTTTTTATGTCGTTTGAATAATGAAGAAAATATTTTTATTTTTCAAATGTATATATAATGCCATTTTATTCTTATGTTTGAATAATGAAGAAAATATTTTTATTTTTCAAATGTATATATAATGCCATTTTATTCTTATGTCGTTTGAATAATGAAGAAAATATTTTTATTTTTCAAATGTATATATAATTGAATAATGACGAAAATATTTTTATTTTTAAAATGTATATATAATGCGATTTTGTTTTATGTCGTTTGAATAATGAAGAAAATATTTTTATTTTTCAAATGTATATATAATGCCATTTTATTCTTATGTTTGAATAATGAAGAACATATTTTTATTTTTCAAATGTATATATAATGCCATTTTATTCTTATGTCGTTTGAATAATGAAGAAAATATTTTTATTTTTCAAATGTATATATAATTGAATAATGACGAAAATATTTTTATTTTTCAAATGTATATATAATGCGATTTTGTTTTATGTCGTTTGAATAATGAAGAAAATATTTTTATTTTTCAAATGTATATATAATGCCATTTTATTCTTATGTTTGAATAATGAAGAAAATATTTTTATTTTTCAAATGTATATATAATGCCATTTTATTCTTATGTCGTTTGAATAATGAAGAAAATATTTTTATTTTTCAAATGTATATATAATTGAATAATGACGAAAATATTTTTATTTTTCAAATGTATATATAATGCGATTTTGTTTTATGTCGTTTGAATAATGAAGAAAATATTTTTATTTTTCAAATGTATATATAATGCCATTTTATTCTTATGTTTGAATAATGAAGAAAATATTTTTATTTTTCAAATGTATATATAATTGAATAATGAAGAAAATATTTTTATTTTTCAAATGTATATATAATTGAATAATGAAGAAAATATATTTATTTTTCAAATGTATATATAATTGAATAATGAAGAAAATATTTTTATTTTTCAAATGTATATATAATTGAATAATAAAGAAAATAGTTTTATTTTTCAAATGTATATATAATGTCATTTTGTCTTTATGTCGTTTGAATAATGAAGAAAATATTTTTATTATTCAAATGTATATATAATTGAATAATGACGAAAATATTTTTATTTTTCAAATGTATATATAATGCCATTTTTTTTATGTCGTTTGAATAATGAAGAAAATATTTTTATTTTTCAAATGTATATATAATTGAATAATGACGAAAATATTTTTATTTTTCAAATGTATATATAATGCGATTTTGTTTTATGTCGTTTGAATAATGAAGAAAATATTTTTATTTTTCAAATGTATATATAATGTCATTTTATTCTTATGTTGTTTGAATAATGAAGAAAATATTTTTTATTTTTCAAATGTATATATAATTGAATAATAAAGAAAATATTTTTATTTTTCAAATGTACATATAATGCCATTTTGTTTTTATGTCGTTTGAATAATGAAGAAAATATTTTTATTTTCAAATGTATATATAATGCGATTTTGTTTTATGTCGTTTGAATAATGAAGAAAATATTTTTATTTTTCAAATGTATATATAATGCCATTTTATTCTTATGTTGTTTGAATAATGAAGAAAATATTTTTTATTTTTCAAATGTATATATAATTGAATAATAAAGAAAATATTTTTATTTTTCAAATGTACATATAATGCCATTTTGTTTTTATGTCGTTTGAATAATGAAGAAAATATTTTTATTTTTCAAATGTATATATAATGCGATTTTGTTTTATGTCGTTTGAATAATGAAGAAAATATTTTTATTTTTCAAATGTATATATAATGCCATTCGGTTTTTATATTGTTTGAATAGTGAAGAAAATAGTTTTATTTTCCAAATGGACATATAATGTCATTTTGTTTTTATATCGTTTGAATAATAAAAAACATATTTCTATTTTCCAAATGTACATATGTCATTTTGTTTTTCTGTTTGAATAATGAAAAAGATATTCAGCTAAAACTAATTATAATGAAATGTTCATATAAAGAATAAAACTGCCTAAGAATAGGGATTTGTCTTCTTCTTGTGTTTATAAACCAAGAGATATTTCCATGCAGCATAACTGATACTAGTCTTTTCATTCAATGTAGACCAGGTTGTCATAACAATCAACTCAAACATTAAAAAAAATCCAGAAAGAATGAACTTATTTAAAAAATGAATATTAAATCAGACAAATTATTTTTCAAAGAAAAATTTTCATGTTTTAAAAATTTATGACAACACCATTTTATTATTAAGTATTACTTTAATGTTTTCTATGTAAATGACACGAAATAATACATTTGCACTAAAATTTCTAATAAAGTAAGTAAATTCAGTGATCGTTAATTAATAAATACTGAAAAGTTCATTAAAATTGGTTGATTTCCTGAATTTTGGTGAATTTTTAAGTGAAGCGAGGAGTCAAAATGCCATAGTCTGACTGTTCGACAGATCTCGTTTGTAACTATATAACATGACGTCATTTTCCAGTGAATAGGCTTACTATTACGACGGCCACGGTCAAGTACGTTTATTCCTACCAGATGACCTTTTCGGTACACCCGGTCCAGATATTCAACAGCGTTATGCCTTTAAGAAAAACGATGAACGATTTCCATTTCCCATCATCACTATTGCCTTTGAAATGATTATCCTCATGTACCTTGTTTGTCCTACCTTACAACATTACACATGTTGAAAAAGGCATTTGGGATATACAAGGATTTCCTGGACACTTTTATAGATTTAATCTCATTATTACAAACCTGTGCAGACTGTTACTTCTTCTTTCTTTTTTTCTTCTTTCTTTTTTCTTCTTTTTTTCTCCTTTTTTTTTCTTTTGTTTCTTTCTTTTTCCTTTTTCGTTTTCTTTTTCTTCTTATTTATCATTTGTGTAGTTTAACGTCCGTTTTACATGCTGGCATGTGTTGGGTGGCTTTTAGGAATTGACTTCCAAACTAACCTATTTCTAGCCAGGTCTTTAATTTACATAGTCTGAAATGCACCCGATTACTTTTAGGAAGTCATTTCCTTACTTGAGACTAGATTTTTCATAGGTCGGATGCCCTTCCTGACACTTACCCAGTGAGGTGATGGGGACCAGTGTTTTTATCAAGCCACCATCTCTAGGTGATTGCCTACCAAGGCTAAAGATCGCTTCATCTGTCCAGAGATGCTATGGAGAGTTACCATAATCTGAACTTAGAAAATGAGTGGTCATCAGTTATTGATGTTCAATTCAATTGAATTAATCTGGCAAAAAATAAAACAAGCATATTTCAGTTGCCATGCAGGGAAAGGGTGGTAGAAATTCACACAGAAGAGGATACAGTAGCCTAGCACTTGTCCAAATTCACCTTGAATTGCTGCGTTGTTGGTACATTTATTACCTCTCTTGGGAGACTATTCCACGGTCCAAGGATTCTGGTTGAGAAGGCGGCCCTCCTCCGGTTCAATCAAAATCGGTGGTGAAATAATTTCTTGTGATGTCCACCATTTAATTTTTTAATTGCTTGATTTTTTTTATGATTGCTATTATTTAAAATTAAATTGTATCGACTGTAACCATGTCAGCTTTTTCAAATAAGAAAGTCTTTTGTAATTACAAATAAAAAGTCATCAAAATGTGATTTACTCCAAATGAAGGCAATGACAATCTTTAATTTAATTTTGTTTTCAATCTATTGAGATTAATTATATTGGAGACAGTAAAACAGTTTAATTACTGTTTATATTTTAACTTGCATTCATTGCACTTAAATTAGGAGACATATTGTTTCCCTCATTTTTTGTTTACTTTTATTTGTATTTTTTGTTGCTTTTGTTTTTACTTTTTAAATATTATGTTTTATTTTGTTTGCCTTTTTAAAAAATAATTTTTACTTTTTATTAAAAGAATAATTTTTCTCTTTTACATTTGTATTTTTAATTTTTTTTAATTTATTTTGTTTTGTTTGTTGTTTTTTCACCTTCATCTTGATAATAAATTCAATACATAGGTTTTTTTTGCCTTTTTAAAAAAAATATTTTTGCTTTTTTATTTTTAAATTATCTGTTTCTTTTTTTACTTTACTTAAAAAAATTTTCTACATTTTTATTTTTATTTTTTAAATTGTCTGTTTCATTTTTGCCTTTTTAAAAAAATTATTTTTGCTTTTTTATTTTTAAATTATCTGTTTCTTTTTTACTTTACTTAAAATTTTTTTCTACATTTTGTTTTTATTTTTTAAATTGTCTGTTTCTTTTTTGTCTTAAAAAAAAAAATTTTTGCTTTTTTATTTTTAAATTGTGTTTCGTTTTTTACTTAACATTTTTTTTTTCATTTTGTTTTTATTTTTTAAATTGTCTGTTTCTTTTTTTACTTAAATTTAAAAAAAATCTTTGCTCGTTATTAAAAAAAAATTTCTTCAGCATTTGTTTTTTAATTTATTTATTTTGCTTTGTTGTTTAATCTTAATGCTAGATTCCATTTTTGCCTTTTTTTAAATTTTATTTTTTAAATTGTCTAAAAAAAGACAATTTAAAAAAATAAAATTATTAAAAAATTATTTTTATTCTTTATCAAAAAAAATTATTTTCTTTTGCAATTGTTTTTATTTATTTTGCTTTGTTGTCCCCCCGCCCTCTGCATCTTAATGATGGATTTTATTTCTACATTTCTTTTTTGCATTTTGTTAAATCTTATTTTTGCTTTTATTTTGATAAAAAAATAATCTTTCTCTTTTCCATTAAAACAAATTATTTTGCTGTTTGATGCTTTTTCCCGCCATCTTGATGATCGATGCCATTCTTTTTATTCTTTCTTGTCTACCATTTTAGGGCAGACATTGTACTCTTGTGCTTCAGCGTCGTCAAACCATCATCACTCGTGAATGTGAAGAAGGTTTGGGTGCCCGAGATCCGTAAATATTGCCCAACGACACCAATTGTCCTTGTTGGAACCCAGGCTGACATGCGGTACCTGTATAACACAGAGCTTTATCGAAACCTGGAGAAAGGACTTTTATACAGGTAAAGAAATGTTAGAGCAGCCTTCAACTGCTTTCTAAATAACTTAGATCGTTTCATTGTATAAAATAAACTAAACATTGTCTTGAAACAGCTGTAACCAACTTTTATATCTTTGGATATACTCTTTATTTGGAACACGATTTGAAATTGATTTAAAGAAATGTTAGAGCAGCTTTCAGCTGTTCTTTAAATATCTTATGCCCGATGTCGTTTCATCAACGTAGATCACAAAAGTTTGTTTTTCTTTTTAATACTTACCTACAAAATCACTTCTGGGCTTGACTCACTCAAGTTAAGGGTATCTTTTGAAGTAAGACACAAGGTGACAAATTACCAGTGCTCATCATCTCTCCTTCACTTTGTGCTCATATTTACATAACCAATTTATGGAGATTTGGTGCCTATCTGTAACTGAAATTATGCCATATTCTTAGGATTTTTTTAAAGTTCTGAAATATAAGAATTATTGTCCCATTTTAACATTAATACTGCTGTTACTGTCTATGTATACACTTTTCTGTTTTGAAGAGATCCAACGTTTTGAAAAGATTTTTTGTTTCATTGTATGACTTGAAATAAACATTGCCTTGAAATGGTTGTAAACAACTTTAATACCTTTATGTATATTCTTTATTTGGAACATGATTTGAAAATGATTTAAATAAATGTTAGAACAGCCTTCAGCTGCTTGCTAAATATCTTATGTCCGATGTTGTTTCATTAGAGTAGATGATAAAAGCTTGTTTTTTTTTAATACTTAGCTAAAGCCACTGTGAATAATCCCCCCTCTCTCTCTCTCTCTCTCTCTCTCTCTCTCTCTCTCTCTCTCTCTCTATCTCTTTCTGTGACTAAAACTAAACGAAACTTCCATGAGAAAAGTTTCTTTCCAAGAACTACCGATCTGTGGAACACAATACCGTAGGGCTGCTTCCCGGCTGACTACAAAATGGCCGTTTTCAAGTCCAATGTAAACAAATTCTTGTTGAACCGTCCTCTTAAATAATCAAATTCTGCCCAATTTCCACCATAATAACCAATCATTACAGTGTTGTCTCATCGTCAATCTGACACTCATCAACCCTTGTCCTCGAGTGGCCTTTGGGCCTTGATAAGTGGTGAATCTTTAGTAATTGTGATGTCCCCAATCAAAGGGACATAACTCTATGAGTTATCTACCCTTAGGTATGTGCGCTCTTCAATAAATATATGTTTGGACGGCAGTCTATCTGCGACCAAGCTGTTGTTAAACACGTTACCTTCTGAGTTGTTGTTCTTTCATATTGTTTGATACCCGCGAGACGGGAAGCCCCGACATTATACTGGCGACGAGAATTTCGTGACGAGCTCACGTTACATTTCGGAATTTAATACAAAAATAAATCTTTTTTTTTCCGGAATTAATACAAAAAAAAAAAAAAAATGGCCAGCGTTGGATTACCAGTTTTTCCAAGTTTCAGCGTACATGCGGACCAAAACACGACTACCGTTCGCTGGAAAAAATGGATAGACAGGTTAGAAAATTTATTTATTGCTATGGACATTTGCGACGACAAAAAGAAGAAAGCAACACTTCTTCACTACGCAGGAGACGAAATCTTTGATATCTTCCATGACTTCACGGACCAGCAAAAGGGCATAGGTGCAACAAACATTTTGGACGACGGCTCTATAGTTTCGGGCGAGTATGAAACTGTGAAAAAATCGATAACGGATCATTTCACGCCGCAGAAAAACACGTCATATGAACTTTTCAAATTTCGACGGGCTATGCAAAACATGGACGAAAATCTAGATCAGTACCATGCCCGATTACGGACTCTAGCCACCACGTGCGAGTTTGAAGATAAAGACAGAGAGATCCTAGCCCAAATTTTGCAGGGGTGCACATCCTCTAAAGTCAGAAGGAAGGCGCTAAGAGACAACTCTACGCTGAAACAAGTCCTGGACGAAGCTAGGGCAATAGAACTTGCTGATACGCGTGCTGCAGACATGGAACGAAATGAACTGCAAGCTATTTACAGCAACGAGAACCGCACGCGTCTCACACGTAGAAATAATGAAAATTTCAACGTCAACGACAGTAAAGACATTTGTTGTGGACACTCACGGCAAAATAGTCGCCATGACACCTCGAACAACAGACCACGAGGTGGACAAAAAAAAGATGGCGGACAGCGCGGCAAAATAGTCGCCATGACACCTAGAAGAACAGACCACGAGGTGGACAAAAAAAAAGATGGCGGACAGCAAACATGTCACTATTGTGGATATTCTGCTACACACCCGACTTGTCCAGCCCGAGGAAAAGAATGCATGAATTGTCACAAAAAAAACCACTTTGCAAGAGCATGTAAAACCGCCCTTGTGAATAATTCCCCTGTAATGTTTGTGGTAGACACGGGAGCTAGCGTAAACATAATTGCTGGACACGTATATGATGATTTAAAACACAAACCACGTATAAACAAAACAACGACCCGGATATTTGCATACAGGTCAAAACATGCCATACCCATCCGAGGATTTATCAATGCGTGCATAAAATTTCGGGATAAATCCTGTAAGGCTAAAATATTTGTGGTCGACAGCGAAAATACTTCAGTTGGACTGCAGAACCTCTTGAGCAGTAATTCTGCTGAAGCATTGGGAATGATAACGTTTAACTTCACGTTCCATGTGACGGTCCCAATTCAAGACGAGTTCCATGCACTGTTTGATGGAAAGATGGGAAAAAATTCTGGAGTTACCATTAAGCTCCACATTGACTCATCGGTTTTCCCCGTAACTCAGCGACACCGCAGGATACCCTTCCATGTGAGAAAAGATGTGAAGACAGAACTCAAACGTCTCATGGAAACGGATGTGATTGAGGAAGTCACGGGACCTACCCCATGGGTTAGCCTGATTGTCGTAGTTCTCAAGAAAAATGGTAGCGTACGAATTTGCGTCGATATGAGAAAGGCAAATGAAGCCATTCAACGGATTAAACATCCAATGCCAACCGTAGACGACCTAATAGCGGACTTAAATGGGTGTACAGTTTTCAGCAAACTAGACCTCTCTAATGCGTATCATCAATTAGAACTGGAAGAGCCCAGCAGATATATAACGACATTTGCCACGCATGAAGGTTTATTTCGTTACAAGCGACTAAGTTTTGGTATGAATGCATCCTCAGAACTATTTCAAAAAGCTATATCAGACCTCCTCGGAGACATCCCTGGAGTGAAAAACTTATCAGATGATATAATAATATATGCACGTGACCAGTCATCTCATGACATCAGTTTGAGGAACACCCTGAAACGTCTACAAGAAGTAGGAGCCAAGCTGAACAAAGAAAAATGCCTTTTTTCTGTACGGAAACTGACTTTCTTCGGACACATTTTCAGTGAGAATGGAGTGTCCCCTGACCCAGAGAAAATCTCGGCTATTACAAAATGCAAGTCTCCAGGGAACATCAGTGAAGTCAGATCATTCTTGGGCATGACACAGTATGTGGCTCGATTTATTCCACATTATGCCACTATTAGTGAACCACTGAGACGGCTCACAAAAAAAGATACAAACTGGAGATGGACAGAGGAAGAAGAAGCAGCTGCAAACAAGTTAAAGGAAGCGTTGACTGGAGCTGAGGTGATGGCGTATTTTGACCCGAAGAAAGACACCGACATACTGGTAGATGCAAGCCCAGTTGGATTAGGTGCAGTTCTGACACAAGATGGGAGGGTGCTATGTTATGCCAGTCGTGCCCTCACAGATGTAGAACAACGATACTCTCAAACTGAGAGAGAAATGTTAGCCGTGGTATATGCAGCTGAGCATTATCATCTCTACTTATATGGAGCGAGATTCGAAATCACCACCGACCATCGACCTCTTCTAGGGATTGTGAAAAGTCTCAAACCGACAACAACAAGAATGGAACGCTGGCGTCTTCGTCTCATGCCCTACCAGTACAACCTGGTATACCGTCCCGGGAAAGATGACAAAAACCCTGCGGACTATCTGAGTCGTCACCCACAACACATACCATCTAAAGACAATGTAGCAGAAGCCTACATAAGATATATAGCTAAGAATATCATACCAAAATCTTTAACTCTCGAGGAAGTCAAACAAGCCACAGAACAGGACCCCCAGTTACAAAAAGTCAAGGGTGCGGTTAAAGATGGACGATGGAATGACCCCCAGCTGTCAAGTTTTTCCCTATTCAAGGACGAAATTTCAACACACAATGGTCTCGTCCTTCGAGGACACCGGCTTGTAATTCCCTCAAAATTGAGGAAGAGATCCGTCGATTTAGCCCATCAATCTCACCAGGGCATGGTCAAAACCAAACAACTGATAAGGGAAAAAGTATGGTTCCCAGGAATCGATAGACTGGTGGAGGAAACAGTACACGGATGCATTCCCTGCCAAGCCTCAGACCCAAGGCACATGAGCCGCGAACCCATACACTCCTCACCACTACCAGTTGCACCATGGACTGAAATCTCAGTCGATTTTGCAGGTCCGTTCCCATCAGGTGACTATGCGTTAGTCATAATCGACGATTACAGCCGATTCCCTGAGGTGGAGGTAATACCCTCAATAGCTGCGGGTACAGTTATTCCCCGTTTAAACATGATCTTTGCTAGACAAGGATATCCAACCATTCTAAAATCTGATAACGGTCCACCATTTCAAGGACAAGACTTTAAAGACTTAGCGGCACAAGCAGGTTTCAAACATAGACGCATTACACCTCTATGGCCGGAGGCAAATGGTGAAGTAGAGCGTTTTATGCGCACCTTAAAAAAATACATTCTTGCAGCCACGGTGGAAGGCCACAACTGGAAGACCCAGTTACCACATTTCCTAAGGCAATATAGAGCCACCCCCCATACCACCACTAAAATATCACCATTTGAAGCTTGTACGGGCCGAAAAATGAACATCGGAATACCAAATGGTATCGAAAGCCCAGTAACAGGGCCGACACATAAAAGAATAAAAGAAAATGACTCCAAAGGAAAAGAGAAGATGAAGGGGTACGCTGATAGAAAGGCAAAAACAACAACTCTCAGCCTGGGTGATATGGTTTTGGTCAGGCAGAAGAGACAAAACAAACTGTCAACACCATACAATCCTAAACCATATACCATTACAAAAATGAAGGGAAGTATGATAACGGTGCAGAGAGGAAATCACAAAATGACTAGAAACTCTTCTTTGCTAAAACGCATAACACCTAGGAATGAGAACCGTGACTCTGATTCAGACTGGGAAAGTGAGTACAATTCACACACCTCAGAAGACCTGGAAATACCCAAAACACAAATAGCTGACCAGTTACCGAGACGAAATCCATCTCGGGAAAGACTGCCCCCAGCCAGATTCAAAGACTACATAATGTAAAATAAATAAATGAATAAAAAGAAATAATAAATAAATAAATAAATAAAATAAGACAAGTTGTCCCACCAAGATGGGGAGGGATGTGATGTCCCCAATCAAAGGGACATAACTCTGAGTTATCTACCCTTAGGTATGTGCGCTCTTCAATAAATATATGTTTGGACGGCAGTCTATCTGCGACCAAGCTGTTGTTAAACACGTTACCTTCTGAGTTGTTGTTCTTTCATATTGTTTGATACCCGCGAGACGGGAAGCCCCGACATTATACTAATGAAAAAAAAAAACTCTTACAAAATGACTTACACACTCAAGATAAGCAAGAGACAAGGTGATGTTACGTAATGCCCCGGGTTTCTTTACGAAAATCTGTAATGTTTCTTTAATCGTTATGCATGATGTTCCTTCTTATTGTTATGTGTCCCAATGCCATTATCTTTGGTTAGGATGCCAGGTTTCATCACAAAAGATTTTACGTTGCTTACTTTTATTGCTGATATATTTCGACATTATCTGACTTCCACACTCATTTTCGTTATGTACCGTGAGTTCCCAATTGGGTCCCACCAGAGGAGCAAAGCATAGGATGTGCTCTATCTATCTATCTATCTATCTATCTATCTATCTATCTATCTATCTATCGAGAGAGAGAGAGAGAGAGAGAGAGAGAGAGAGAGAGAGAGAGAGAGAGAGAGAGATGAGTATTGGCTTTTGATATAAATTAGAAAAAAAAATTAATCACAGAAAACTGAAACTCACCGCTTTTTTTTATTTTTAAAATCCGTCGGACATTTTTGGGGAGAATTGAGAGCACGAATAAATGTTTTTCTCTCCTTTTTCTTTTTTTGATGAGTCATATATTTTGGATAACCTTCGTCCTTTAGCAGTTACTAACGAAATCGAAAAAATGCCTAAATGTCCTAGGACTGGACAGAACAGCAGTCCAACAGCAATAAAGCCACTGTCGGACTGATTTGTATCATAAATGGGTCACTTAGAGATGGGGCCATGTAGATGTACGACACATAGAGGTTAGCATAGAGATGCGGGACCACTTCCATTTTTTCCCCCCAGAAAATTTTATATGTATGATTTAAATTTTATATTTTAAGTTTAAAGGGGGTTATGGCCTCATAGCCCACTTACAGGGCTTTTCTAAAAAAATAATGATATGTGTTCTAAAAAAATAAATATTGTATTTAATCCTGATCGATATTTTAATTTTTTATTAGTCATAAATAAAGGAATGCAGAGGAGTTTTTACTGTTACACCCAGAAGTCCTCTCACTGTCACCCATAACAGTGTAAACAAATTTAATAACAGACAATTTTTCGAGATTTTCAACTGGAGAGAGAGAGAGAGAGGGAGAGAAGAGGAAAGAAAAGGAGAGAGAGAGAGAAGAACACAAGAACTTCAGCCAAAATAGTAGCCGCCTGTTCTGGTTTATGTAGTTAATATTGTCACCATTTTCTAATTGCTTTAGTGACTTAGTCGGTTGGCACATCATGCTTACAGAGTTCTGCTGGGAACATAAAATTTATATGGACAGGTAGTATTTTGTGACCTCTCTTAGGTAAAATCGCCAATTCTGTTTGATCATGAAATAGTTGACAACAAATTTGACTGTTTCTGAGATGTGATGTTGTTATTTCCATGCTTCAGAGTGTCTGTTACATTCACAATTTTTCATATCTAATCTGGATGAATAAGGTTTTTGCTTCCTTTCGACTCCTTAGATTCCACAGTCATACACAGGAATTTCTCTGGCGCCGTCGAATAAAAGACAATTTTTTTCTGGAATATTCTCTATTGAATACGTTATTACTATGATGTTTAATATATTTAAATTTTGCTAAATTTCTATTTATAAAAAAACTATTAGACTATTTAAAATATAGAATAAAGTATTTAAAAATTATTTTCAATATAAACTATTTAAAAAGTATTTTCAAACAAAAAAAATATTCAAATTAGAAAAAATAGAATATAAAAACTATTTAAAGATATTTAAAAAATAAACTATTTAAAAAAATATATTCAAACAAAAAAAACAAAAACATTCCAATTATAAAAAAAAAATTTATTTAATTATTTGTAATAAAAAAAGATTCCAATCATAAAAACCTGTTTCATTTTCTTATGTATTAATAATTTAAAAAAATGTTCAAAATAAATTATTAATTGTCCCACCACCACCACCACTAAAAAAACAAACATCTGACCTAATGAGTATCAGTTTTTTTATAAACACAGCTTGTCTATTTCCGATTTACAAACCGGAAATCGTCATCAAGTAGACTGTTTGGTGCTTGTGAACCGTAGGGCCGAGAAAAAAATAATCTTTAATTTTGAAGAGTCAAATAAGGGGGAGATAACTCTAGTTTTCAACCACGCTTTATCTTAAAATGGATTTTAACACTCTGAACTTGCAAGATATTTTATATTTAACCAGTAAAAATGCCAAACTAATAGACTTGTTGCAATGGCACAGATTAATTTTCGAACAAATTGCTGGATTTTACCCAGTGTAAAACTGTCATTTATTTTAAAAACTTTATTTCCCTTGTTTCATGTTTTTTTCCTCTTTCATTTACGTATTTTTCTATTTTTTTCCTTCTTCTTCGTTGATAATTAATTTATTTTAATGAATCATTTTCTTTTTCATTGGTGCTGAATTTGTTGTGATTGTTTTATTCATGAATTATCCTTTTACATATACATTGATTTAACTTTATTTTAGATTAATTACAATAGTCAAATTCATTTTAAAATAAAGTGTGGTTGAAAACTAGAGTTATCTCCCCCTTATTTTACTCTTCAAAATTAAAGATCAAAATTTTTTTTTTTTTTTCGGCCCTACGGTTCACAAGCACCGACTGTTTCTCTTTTACCGAAATTTTTATATGGGCAGGTAGTATTCTGTGACCTCTGTTAGGTAAAATAACAAATTTGGCCAAACATACAAAAGACATTCGTATTATCTAATCTGGATGAACAAAGATTTTGTTTCCAAATGCGGAGGAGTTCTTACAATTACACTCAAAAGTCCTCCCACTGTCACCCATAACAGTGAGAACAAATTTAATAATAGACAATTTTTCAAGATTTACCGGCAAACCCACATTCAACTGTAAAGAGAGAGACAAAGGAGAAAAGAAAAAGAGATAGACAGAAGAAAAAAAAAGAAATTTAGCCAAAATAATAGCCGCCTGTTCTGGTTTACATAGTTAATAGTGTCACTATTTTATTGCCCTCGTGACTTAGTTGGCACATCATACTTACAGAGTTCTGCTGGGAACATAAAATTTATATGGACAGGTAGTATTTTGTGACCTCTCTTAGGTAAAATCGTCAATTCTGTTTCATCATGAAATAGTTGAAAACAAATTTGACTGTTTCTGAGATGTGATGTTGTTATTTACATGCTTCAGAGTGTCTGTTATATTCACAATTTTTCATATCTAATCTGCATGAACGAAGATTTTACTTCCAAACTAGGACATTTTTCCTATTTGGAACAATTCTTCATTCTTTCACCATGGAGACACATTTCCTAAGAATAATTTTGGTTTAACATAAAAAACAAAATGGCGTTGATATTATCTATAAGCCTATCGATTAAGAATGGACAGATAAACAAAAGGAAGCATCAGGCAAAACCGGATTGCCAGGTTTTGTTAGAAACTTATGGAGAGAAAGAAATAACAAGATCAGGGAGAAAGAAAGATAGTTAAATAGTTCAACAAATACCGGATAAAACCAGATTTACTATTAGTGTAAGAAAGAAAGGAAGAGGAAGACAAAATCCCTCCCCAAATCTGTAGTGATCGTTCATAATGCGAGTGGGAGATATGGAGAAAGGCAGAATTCCCAAACCTATGGTACGATGCAGGTAATTTGATGGTTTTAATAAAAACAACTGAACAAGGTTTTTGAGCAGAGTTGCAAAATTAAGGTTGAGAGAAGAGAATTCACTGATGTTAATTTAGAAAATATGTCTGCTTATTGCGCTAAGAACTCTTTAACTCTGTGCCTCGGAATTAATAACAATCCCACTGTCATTTTTTAACAAAAAAATTATTTTTTCTAACAACTTTGACATAATTGTTATGTATATATCATCATCAGCATCATCATCATCAGCATCATCATCAGGTTTTTGATCACTCCTGAGGGAGGACCCCCTCCCTGGTTTCTGTCCACCTTATTAGTGACTGTCATTCAGAGTTTTTTTGCCAGAGTCGCCACGCTAGCCACTGCGGGTTGGCGATGCTATTTGCCTATAGCTTGATGTCCACATACAGCGTCTGGTATTCATAAATGGTCACCTATCTAGTACTGACCAGGCTCAACATTGCTTAATATATATATATATATATATATATATATATATATTAGTTTGAAAAGTCACACATTGAAGACGTTGTTGGAATGGCAATAATAAGGAGAATATTTTTTAAAAATATATTGAAAACCTGGACAACGCAAATTATTTGTTTTTTTTTAAATAAATTATTTATTTACTTTAAAAACTTTTTTCTTCTCTTCAAAAATATGCTTATACTTCTGACAAAGATGTTTATCATCGAAAGTACTCAAGTTTAAAAAAAAAACAGAAAAGTTTTTAAAGTAAATAAATAATTTATTTTAAAAAACAAATAATTTGCGTTGTCCAGGTTTTCAAAATATTTGAAAAAAATATTCTCCTTATTATATATATATATATATATATATATAGGTGTGTATATATTTGTGTATATATGTATTGGTGCATATATGTAGATAAATATGTATATATGTCTATATATGCGTACGCATACCGTTTACAAAAACTTAAGTGAACAATAAATTATGTATTAATATTCTACTATTAACACGCTACTTGACATTCCAGCTTTGGGATCAAGATTTCTAGGGGAGAAGCGATCAGTCTCACCCTTTCTAAGCAATATCAAGGAGAGGCCATTCAAGTACTTTTATAAGTACTTTGGTCGAGTACTCTAAAGGGCTGTCACAATTTTAAGCATTAGTACTAATACTTAAAATTGTGACGTCATTCAAAACAAATGTACTATTCTCTCAGCTGAATAAGACTTTAAGGAAACCGCATTGAAACCACTGAAACTGCTTTATATGATAAGTATAACAATTCTACAGATCTGTTAATAATGGAGATTTCGTATCTGTCTGTCTGAAGCTGAAACTATACTATTACTTCTATTAATGTATTAATGTACGATTAGACTATCTTTGAATGCTCAATTCGAACAGGGGGTAGTGTTGTATCTGTTCTGTTTTCATGATACCATCCTCCCAGGCATTACCTCCTCATTTGTGTGTGTGTGTGTGTGTGTGGGGGGGTAGTGTAGTATATGTTCCTTCGTCATGATACCATCGTTCCAAGTATTATCTCCTCCTTTTTGGGGGGAAGGGGATAATGTAGTATCTATTCTGTGCTCATGATACAATCCTCCCAGGCATTACTTCCTCCTTTTTAGGGTGGAGAAGAGTATCTGTTCTGTTGTAATGAGACCATTCTCCCAAGCATTACCTTCACCTTTGGGAGTGGTAGTGTATGTTCGTTCATCAAGATACAGTTCTCCCAGGTATTATCTCTTCCTTTTTTTTGGGGGGGGGGGGGGGGTAGTGCGGTATCTCTTCTGTGTTCATGATACTATATTTCTAAGGATTACCTTCTTTTTTTTGGGGGGGGGGGTGTAATGATATACTAGCAAAAATATGCGACCTCTGGTGGCATATTTTTGCTAGTGTACATACTTTTGTGAATTTAAAAGCTGAAAATACTTGAAGGACTAAATCATATCATTTTAATAAATCTATTATAATTATGCTGTCTCCGGGATGTGTTAGTATGAACTCTTATCGACAATCAAGACTGAGTTTTTGTTTGTTTGTTGGTGTTTAATGACCTTTCAACCATTATAAGGTCATCTCATGTCACCCCCCCCCCCCCCCCCCCCTTGTGACAGTTTTTGCAATGTTTCTTCTTTGGGGAGTTGTTTTTTTTTGTGTGTGTTTTTAACATGTAGGATTTGACTAATCACAATGCATGATCATTTTGTTTGATTTTCAGATTTCGGTATTCTTTTTCGGGAGTGGGAGGGAAGGTATTATTTGGGCTATTCTTTTGAAGAGAATTTTTCAAATTGTCTGTTTGGTGACAAGATAATTAACTTTTCTATTTAAGTTAATTAATATTTTTCTTGTCTGATGTTATTTTGTTAATACTGGATTTTTAATTTTTTTGTGGGTGCTGTTTTAGAGTCAGATTATTTTTTTGTTTGAATTTTATTTATATGTAAGATCTCTTCTTCTGTGTCCATATTTTCCAGGGTCTCAAATCTGTTTTTCGTTGGAGTAATTTTTGATCTTGAGGTTGATCTTAATTTTCTGTAACCCTGTCCCTTATTTGAGGTTTCTTTTCCGTTTTTTTTTACTAGAAGATCTTTGTGGTCTCCTAGCCGTTGAGGCCATTTCATGAGGGGAGGGCTTCGAGTTCTCCTCGTTTGGTTTTGTTTGTGTTTTGTGGTTGGTTGTTTGTTTGGTATTTGAGTTTTCTTTGGGAACTTGTTTCTTTTCCATGACTGTTTTGATGATAGTTTTCATTTCTTGTATTAGTGTTCTCATCTCGTTTATAAGTTGTGTAATTACATCAGTTTTTATTTCAGTTTGGTTGTATATTTGGTGTCTTTGTTGGTTTGTATTTGGTATGTTTCTTTTGGTTATTTCCGAGTATTTTGTTGTTTCAATTATTTTCCTTGCTTCCGGGAAAGGGATATTCTTGGTATATTTCAACCTAGATATCTTTTTCCTTTTTCCACACTTCCCATTCTCTGGAGTATCCAGGGTGATTTTCTTTGCAGTTAGAGCAGTTTGCCTCCTTTTGGCAGACAGTATGCTTTGTGTTGTTTTCATGATTTACTTCCCGTTTTTGACTATCATCATATCAAAACTTCGACCTTCAATTAAGTTTTCAATCAGTGTTTTTACCTAAAAGGGCCCAGAATGAATGACAACAAAGGTCTATTTAACAAGTGCAAGTATTACAGAATGTACAGAAGTTAAGTGTTGTCATTGACTTCTTCTGGATTGATCATAGCGGCTCTCGCTGTTACCGGCACTATTTATAGTATCGAGAAGAGTCCATATACTGACGTAATAGTGTAGATTACCATATTTTTCATGTCGCAGAATATTTTAATGTTTTCGTTTTCCAATTCTGGCTTCAGTCTGGCCCTGTACCGTTTAGCTGCAGTTCCTTGGTGATGTCGTTTGCACAGTTCCAATTGAATTACTTTCTCAACCCAGCCACATCTATTTTGATATTCTCTGCTGAATTAACTTATGAGCCGTTTCATCCTGAAGGTTTTGGTTATTAACTTATTATGTCTGAATGCAGACGGGAAAATCGACTTTACTTTATTATAGAGATATACTAGCAAACATATGCATAGTTTTGCGAGGCTGAGAGGATGAAATCATGATGAACGAACTACATACACTAATCCTCAAAGGAGGAGGTAATTTCTTGTAGGATGGTATCATGAAAACAGTACGGGTACTACAATACTCCTCCCAAAATAGAGGAGGTAATACCTGGGAAGATCTCCCCATAAAAGCAGAAGGTAATGCCTGTGAATATAGTATCATGTCAACAAAAAAGATACTACATTACCACCTGCTCCCTACCCCCCCCCCCCCCAAAAAAAAAGAAGGTAGTCCCTGGGAAGATGGTCTCATGACAAAAGAACAGATACTACATTAACCCTCCTTCACAAGAGGATGTAAGACCTGGGAGAATTAAAAAAGGAGGAGGTAATTCCTGGGAGGACGGTCCTATGACAACAGAACCGATACTACACTAACCTATCGTCATTAAAAAGTAATGCAATAATTGATTAAATCAGTTTTTTTTTGGGGGGGGGGGCATTCATTTATAAATGCCGAGTTATAAACACATATTTTTTTTATAGTTTCTTGGTCCTTTCCCTAAGATCCCATTCCCCGTTTTAATTCAATGAATTTCTATAAATAAATATATTTATGAAAAAAAGGTTTTTCAACAATTTGAAGATATTTCAAGTAGAATTCTCCTCACCCAAAAGTAAATGTGGTATTGCGGTGACTGAGGTGATTTTAGTTAAGAGTAAGATGTTTATAACTGTTGACCAAGGATGACCTTTCTCACATTTTTGATCGCTTTGTGTCTAATTTATTCGTAATTTAAATTTATTCGCAAATAAATAATTCAAAGTGTGGTATCTGTTCTCAGCATCTCATTTACTCTTTTACTATCGATGAAACTATTGCTTCAAATAATGATAAAAAAACAATAATATAATAATACGGCGTCGTTAACAAGAGAGAGAGAGAGAGAGAAAAGGAAAGAGAGAGAGAGAGAGATGAGAGAGATGAGATTAGTTTATTTTCTTAAGTAACACTTATCTCGTGTGTTTTTTTAATTTACTCGGGTATTTCTTTTTTTAGTCAGATGTAACTCGCGTATTTGTTTATTAATTTATTTTTGTTGGGTTTGGGTTGTGGGGTGTAAGTTTCACTTCGATTAGTTGTTTTCGCTTCGTACAGTAAGATTTACTTTGCATGTGACAACAGTATGAAATTAATTGTCATTGATTACTATTCCCCCGGGCAATACCGGGTAGCCCTACTGGTTTAAAATAATAAACTTTTCAAACACAATACGTTAACAATTTCGAAACATTTATTTACCTTTTAAATGTGACCTAAAGAAAAGAAAAGAAAGAAGAAACAAATTTGTCTTTTCACTGGGAATTTGCAAAAATCGAGTCGGTCGCTTTTTTTTTTTTTAGAATGACCGATGTTTGAAACATTTGAACGACGTTAGAAAACGTTTAGACACAAATGCTGAATATTTGTCCAGAAAATAAAACAATATTGTGAAACAGAACATTTGTTGAATTAAAATTTAAAAAAATCATTGACTTAAAAAACAATACCAAATAATAGTTAATTAATAAAACTAACTTTTACAAAACCAATATGCAAATTAGTTAACCTTGCGAATCTGATATAACACCTATATAAACGGTATGTAATCAAGATGGTGCGTCTATTAAATAAGTTGAATTAATTGGGAATAGACCGTTTTGCCTTTACCGCTCGTGCGAGAAATGAGCCAAACTTTCGATGAGGTCTTATCTTTTTAAAACAATGTTTTCTTATTTTAAATAATATTTTTAATCATCCATCCAATTATTTCATTTGCCCTCGATACAATAGACAGAATGCTGGGGCCTTAAAGGGTCAGAAAGAAACGAGAGGTAGTTAACAGGAAAATGTATTTACACAAAGTACAGAAGTAATGGGTTGTCCGAGACTACTTCCAGATTATGCATATCGAACTGTCTGTTACCACCATTATCACTATCCATAGTGTTGGGAAGAGTCCATGTAGCGATGCAATAGAGTAGATTACCATAACATTATGGAAGATGACAGAAATGTAACTTTTTGATAGCTTTATACTCTTTATACAACAGTCAATACATTTATATATTTGTAAAATCGTGGCTCTGAATTGATTTATCAATGAATAAAGTTTCTTTATATCATAAAGAGAATTTCTTTTTTTTTATTTATCCTAATTTGTCAATGATGAAGACGGCATAATCACGTTGACACACTGGTTCTTGGTAAATCACCGAAGTTAAGCAACGTTGAGCCTGGTCAGTACCAGATGGGTGACCATTTGAGAATACCAGGCGCTGTATGTTAAGAGGACGTTGACACCTCCCTGCAAGAACTGCAAAAACCTAACGTCGTCATCTCATCTAACCAGTATATACATGCGACTGGGGACCGCTTGTGAATTTAATATTCCCATGAAACTTCCTCCTTTGGAGGAAGTCAGTTCAACCCACTCAGGGTGAATGCTGTACTAAGTACAGGTGAATATATATATATATATATGTGTGTGTATGTTTCTTCTAAAGGAATAAATGTGAAAGTATTTTGTTTTCATTTATCACACTTATATTGTAACCATATATATATATATATTTATGAAATATGAAACTAAAAGTATACTTTTAGAGGATAGAACCTATAGTGAAATGGTTTAAGCTCAATATACGAGATAGAGCAATTATAAAGATAAATGAAGGAAGAGAGATAAAGATGCACGAATGACAAATCTATTTCAACTTCGATTGTTCAATGCAAGGTGGACTCGGTAAAAACATGTTTATTTTTCTTTCCTTAAGCCAAGGCTTTTCAAAGATTAAAATCTTAACAGAGGAATTACATAGATGGATAAGTTGGCAGTGGAAAATTCAAAATTTGAAAAAATATAAAGTAATGAAGAGTAAGAGTGTGCGTGTAAAAAGATATGGAGTCTTTCTACACACATGCTCTTTTAATCTTTGAAAAGCCTTTGCGGCACATGTTCGTCTTTTCCCACAGTCCGTTTTTCACAACTTTTTACTGACCAGTTTTTTTTCTTTTTTCGGTGTACACTTATCTATCAGGCTGCTAGAGAATTCCGGGTTTTTTGGAATTTTTTTTCAAATATTTTACATTTTAGGAGGGGGGGATCAGTTTCCAATGTTAATTCAACGTAGACTGATCCCCCTCTTTATGACCATCTCAAATTTTTAAAATTATTCCTCTGCTTACAATTACCTATCATGTCGCGAGAGAATTCCGGGGTTTTTGGAAAGAAATTTTTTTAAATTGAGATTTTAAGACGGGGGATCAGTCTTGTTCGTCTTTTACCATAGTCCGTTTTTCACAACTTTTTACGTCTTAAAATCTCAATTTTAAAAAATTTCTTTCCAAAAGCCCCGGAATTCTCTCGCGACATGATAGGTAATTGTAAACAGAAGAATAATTAAAAAAATTTGAAATGGTCAAAAAGAGGGGATCAGTCTACGTTGAATTTACATTGAAAACTGATCCCCCGTCTTAAAATCTCAATTTAAAAAAATTTATTTCCAAAAACTCCGGAATTCTCTACTGACATGATAGGTAATTGTACACGGAAAAAGATTTTTTTTAAAATTGAGATGGTCATAAAGAGGGGGATCAGTCTACATTGAATTAACATTGGAAACTGATCCCCCCTCCTAAAATGTAAAATATTTGAAAAAAAAATCCAAAAACCCCGGAATTCTCTAGCAGCCTGATAGGCAAGTGTATACAGAAAAAAGAAAAAAAAACTGGTCAGTAAAAAGTTGTGAAAAACGGACTGTGGGAAAAGACGAACATGTGCCGCCTTTGCTTAAGGAAAGAAAAATAAACATGTTTTACCGAGTACACCTTGCATTGAACAATCGAAGTTGAAATAGATTTGTCATTGATGCATCTTTATTTCTCTTCTTTCATTTATCTTTATATATATATATATATATATATATATATTCATGGCATAATCACGTTGACACACTGGTTCCTGTTAGATCACTGAAGTTAAGCAACGTTGAGCCTGGTCAGTATCAGATGGGAGATCATTTGGGAATACCAGGTGTTGTATGTAGAAGGACGTCGACACTTCTCTGCAAGAACTGTAAAAACCTAACGTCGTCATCTCCCCTAATTGGGATATACATGCAACTAGGGGCCGCTTGTGAATTTGATATTCCCTAGAAACTTCCTTCGAAGGAAGACGGTTAAACCTGCCCAGGGTGAATGCCGTAGCAGGTACAGAGGGAGGGGATTAATGATGAAGATCACAGGAATCAAAGTTTTTAGTAGCTCCATTTTGAGATAATGGTAAGAGTTTCTGCTAATGGGATGGAAGACTAGGGTTTAATCCTTTGGTCGAGTCATGTCAAAGAATTTAAAAAATGGTACTTGGTCCCTCCTTTCTAAACACTCAGCATTATAAGGTTAGGATCAAGGGTAAGTGGAGTAATCCTGGGAAAGAAGTGGCACTCTCCCCTACATCTCTGTAGTAGCCAATGAAAAGAGTCTTCGGGTCGCCCTCGACTATGCTCAGTCACTTTACTTTTTTTACTTATGCTAAAATAGTTAGTACATTTGTAAAATCATGTTTATGAATTGATTTATCAATGAATAAAGTTTCTTTACTTCTAAACTGATTTTATCAACTTTTTCTTTGCAGACCTATAGAAGAAAAAGATATCATATCACCTCAGCAGGGTCGTGATATGGCCACCGAAATCGGTGCTGCCTATTACGAAGCGAGCATACTTACAGAATTTGGCATAGAGGATGTATTCCAGAATGCGATCCGAGCGGCCCTGACGGATCGGCGCAAGGTCAGATTCTGGGACAGCCAGCTACGTAAACTCAAACCTCCGATGATCCAGCCTCCAATGGAACTGCCTCAACCGAACTATCCGAAGGTGACGGTGCCGTCGGCTACTCTCCATGATGACGTCAGCTCTCTTCTTCATAACCAGACTGAGGGGGATGTTATCTTCATTGTGCGTGGCCGCTGTTTTTATGCTCACAAAATTTGCCTCATGGTTGCCTGTCCCGTGTTTGAAGAGTTCTTCTTGATGGAGGTCAAGAGCCCGTCTTGTGAACACCCTATGCCAGACTTGCTTCCTGAGAGCAAAGACTCCGACGACAAAGACAAACTCTTAGACAGTGATCGCCTGATTCCAGAGACGCCTCCACTCACATGTTCGGCCTTTGAGAATGTCATGGCTGATGAACAATTGGAGTGTGACATCGAGAACTTTGTGCCCAGTCATCCCGCATTTCACTCGGTTGAGATAAAAACAAGTGGCAGTCTATTCCATCCAAATCAAAAATCAAAGCAGATCCTCATTACGATGAACCCAGACATTACTCCTGCTGCCTTTCGGTACATTCTCGAGTACCTGTACACGGGGGTAGCCAAGGAGACTTACAACATCTTTGATGAGGTTAAAACCGCCTCAGAATTGCTGCAACTTTCCGACCTTATTTTAAGCATCCGGAATTTTCTCTCTCGGGAGGAATACCTGAACCTGGAATTGCAGCGTCGATTTAAGTCAGCCAGAATGGTACGATTACGAGAACTGGCCTTAGAAAGAGGAATCGCTACAGGTAAGTCTCGCTCGCTTTTATCACCCAAATCGACTAGAAGTATATGCGTCGTAGGACGGGTAAAATTAATTCACCAAACAGAACAATTTTAAACCACTTACAAAGATTCAAATCACGATATAATGATACTGAACCTTATGTCTAGAATTTTTATTCCAATTTTTATTCAAATCTATTACATGATTTCGATTCAAGAAAATGTCTCAAATTTAAGGCTTACGCTTAAGGGGTCTTAAGAAGAAATTGAAATCAATGGAATCTTGCTTAATTGGTGTCTAATGACTATGACTCAAATTCAATGCAAATCTGAAATATTTGAATTTTCAAATGGGGGATTGTACCCATATTCTGTCCCCTTAAAACCCTTTAAAATATTTTAAAGAAACTTAAATTTGAAGAATATTTATTAATTGATGTTTAATACCTATTGTTAAAATTTCTAAAAACTCGGAGGTATCTGAATTTTCCCGAAGGGCTTCCACTGTCTTTTTTACCCCATTTACATAAAACTAAATTAAACTAAATATAGCCCACATTACAACCCCTTAACCTAGCAGCTGTGTTCCAAAAATACATAATGATTGGACAGTTGTTTTAGGAGTGAATCCTGTACATATAAATATATAAACATATACACTTATCTAAGTTTATATAAATATAGTCGAGAGAAGCTATTGACCCTAACGCTGAAAATATATATAGTTATTTTTTTCATTTTCATCTATTTCTGTTTTATGACGTATTTTTCATTCTCAAAAATACATATGACTATATTCATGACGAACAAATGTAATTGAATATTATGAAATCAATCCTATACACAGCTTTAAAAATATTTTCCAATAAAAATTAACAAGTATGTGAAAAGCGCACCAATTAAGGCTGGCAATTCAAGCTAATCATATGTAGCACACTAATCAAAGTTGTCACTTGACAGATATGGAATATGTTTTGTTACTTAACTACACGTAAGCCTCAAATCGTCATCATCATCATCATCATCATCATCATCATCATCATCATCATCATCCGTTTATTTGTTGAATCAGGCCACAATTAATCCTCTGATGAGGGTGGGGCCTGATTGTCTAGTTTCATTTCGACTAGACATAGTTTTTAAGGCAGTTTTACGGCTGGATGTCTATCCTTCACCAATTTAAACACTTTTGGCAGTCCAAGACCTCCACCGTTCCCATCTAATTAGGGCTAATATGGTTTCCACTTGAGCATGCACTGATGTCACATATTACTTGTGAGTTTCCACATATACTACTGTCACTCAGGTTGCGACAGGCCATCCAAAGATAGCATTTGTCACTTGCCCTGTGGTCGGGGATTGAATTGGTGAGTGTCGGGATGTGTCCACATGCCAGTGGGCCCTGCACACTGCACCTCTAGGGCTCCAATTTACTCCAAGATCCCTAGCCAATTAGCCTGAGGCCACAAGGGGCCCAGTATCCATGGTGTACCACGGAGAGGTTTGGTCAGTGTCTTGTCAATGGAGAGGTTATATACCAGCAGTGAGGACTTATGCACTCGGCTTCCTTTTCATTCAAGGACTAGCTGGAAGATGAGGCTGAAAGCGATAGGTAGGAAGCATATGCGACCACATCTACATGCAGTAACACCACTTTACACATCACACAGACCTGTGGCATATACTACCACACCACAAATATTGTTAAAAAATCACATTGTAGAACACACACACACACACACTCTCTCTCTCTCTCTCTCTCTGTATATATATATATATATATATATATATATATAATCATCCACAGAAAGACTGACTGTATCACAGCTCTTCTGTGTGGCTAGACAAGCAAGTATTCTAAGGTGAGATTGAAACCTGACTGTTTTGATGACAGGCAGACGTCTTACCCATTACGCTATCAGTAAAGGCTTTCTCCAGTACATGAGATATAAATGCTTATATTAAGCATCTTCAGCAGCCAAGACTGCTCTAGGATAAATCCCCAAATCATTTACAAATGTCTAATCGGATTTTATAAATATGCTTCTTATTTGATACTAACAGAAAAACCAACGTTGCTCGGGAGTAAATGAGGTACACTAGTACGTCCTATTCCACTATGCTTATGACACCATATTACTTTTTTCTTTTTACTGCCCCCCCCCATTTTGCCCCTTAATATAGACAGAAGAAACTGAAATTTTGGTAAACTCTCTGAATTAGTGTCTTATACATATGATTTAAATAGAGAACAAACACAGACACAGCCATTGACATCTTATATATAGAGCAGATTAGTTTCAAGCCCATTTGATTCTTTTAAAACTGTTTTTTCATCGGCTCTTCTGTTATTTTCAGATGTGATGTTTCAAGTTGATGATGGAATGGTACGGGCCCACAAACCTTTGCTCATGGCACGGTGTGAAGTCATGTATGCTATGTTCAGTGATGATTTCCTTGAATCTTCAGCCAAAGTAGTGAGTTCAACTTTCATATATTCGACGTTAAGAAGGGATTATTTGATGTTGTCGAGTGTCAAATATGTTTAAGATAAGTAATAACTTTATTGATTTATTGTCTATACTGCAAATGCAGGCAGTACTGTTGCTTTCATAATATGCAGAAACGTAAAACAAATCATGTGGTTTATTATGGACTGTCGGAAGTGCTCAATTCTTTTACGAAAAGATATGTCTTATGCTAAGTGGCAACCATTTATTCTCCTACCAGAGAGCTCAACTAATGAGTGAGGAACAATTGTAGTCAATCTTCCACTATATAATAAAGAGCATTGTATATATATATATATATATATATATATATATATATATATATATACGTCTTGTCACACAAAAGTTAGGAAGTAAAAAAATTCTGGACGAATTCAAGTATTTAGGGAATTGAGAAAGCAAATTTATTTCCATAATTTTTTTTCTTCCTGCTTTCTATACTGATTTATACGTTTTTTTCTTTCCTTTTGAAGAAAATCCCCTTTATTGAGATGTTGGCATTGCCTTCTCTTCTGTCAGCGGTGGAGGGGGCCATTCTAATATTTAACACTACAAACTCAATATTTTCTGATCATTCTTCAGTTTCCTTTGTGGAAACTTCGTCCATGTTCTTGATAACAAAAAGATGTATTACTATTCAATTTTTGCCAAATAAAATTTTATTCCACTCGGAATTATTTTACAATGGTGACATTATTCAATAATGACTGACAAAATAATAGAAGCAGCAGCAGCATATTACATTTATTAAAAATTTTCTGAGTGCGGTATGACAACTCCTCTATTTGTGCATGTGGTATGACAACTCGTCTATTTGTGAGTGCGGTATGACAACTCGCCTATTTGTGAGTGCGGTATGACAACTCGCCTATTTGTGAGTGCGGTATGACAACTCGCCTATTTGTGAGTGCGGTATGACAACTCGCCTATTTGTGAGTGCGGTATGACAACTCGTCTATTTGTGAGTGCGGTATGACAACTCGCCTATTTGTGAGTGCGGTATGACAACTCGCCTATTTGTGAGTGCGGTATGACAACTCGTCTATTTGTGAGTGCGGTATGACAACTCGCCTATTTGTGAGTGCGGTATGATCACTCGTCTGTTTGTGAGTGCGGTATGATCACTCATCTGTTTGTGAGTGCGGTATGACAACTCGCCTATTTGTGAGTGCGGTATGATCACTCGTCTGTTTGTGAGTGAGGTATGATCACTCGTCTGTTTGTGAGTGCGGTATGATCACTCGTCTGTTTCTGAGTGCGGTGTGATCATTCATCCGTTTATTAGTGCATTATGTATAGAAGAGCCTGTCTATTTCGCATATATTGTTGTCATCGATAGCAGACGGCCTCCAAACCTAATATTTTATCCTGATTTTTCCGTTTTTGGAGTTTCATTGCAATCATCAATACAATCACTATATATATATATATATATATAAGGAAGAAAAGGAATTAGAAAAGCGACAGAGGCAGATCTTTTTTCAATTCAGTTGCTCAATGCAAGGTGTATTCCGCAGAGCAACTGAATTGAAAAAAGATCTGCCTCCGTCGCTTTTCTAATTCCTTTTCATCATTCTACCTATCTATCTGCTCTATCCGGTATATTCAGCTGTAAACTTTTCACAATAGGTTTTACCTTTCTTAAAAGTTCGCTTTTAGTTCTTTACTTTATATATATATGTATATATATATATATATATATATATATATATATATTTATTTATTTATATATATATATATATGCAGTTTCTGCCGACACGGTGATGCTTGGGCTGCTGCAGCTGCTGCCTGTTTGTCTCACGGTTTACACACAAATAAACACATACATTAATTCATCATTAATACACATCACATTCGCTATCGTCGCTCTCTTCTGTGCAAGAACGGAAGATCAATGTGCGTACACGAAATGCATATAGAAGTGCATGAACCTTTAATAAAAATGTTTTGTTTAGAAACAATGAAAATATAAAAAGAAAAGACCAATTGTGAATATGTACGTTGTTTACCTTGATGGCTGGGTGTGACACAAAGTTGAGCTTAATGTTGGGCGCCACGCCCAACATTAAGCTCAACTTTGTGTCACTATTGAACGTCACATGGTCACTGATTGGACCGATAAGATCTCAATAAAAAGTCATGAGACCAAGGAGGACGAGGAATGTAATATTACATTTCTTAAGTGTTTAACTGTTTCATTATATAATCCGAGTTACTATTGTTATTTTTTTATTGATATTTTTGTTTGAAGCAAAACGAACAGCATTTTAATCTTTTAATTTAATATGTATACGTCCTAAGATGGTACGCCATGCTGTCATATCTGGGGAGGTGCTGCTCAGGGCACTCTTTTCTGTCTTGACAGAGTATAGAATCGACTTTGCAATCTAGTTGGGGATGATCTCTTCTTATTCCTACAGCCTCTTCCACACAGAAGAGATGTCGCTAGCCTCTCTCTACTGTATCATTTTGTCTATGGTAGATGTCCCATTGAGCTCCAATCCCTGCCCCCCTCCCCTGTAAAACATTCACAGCAAGAACTCGTCAAGCTACAACCACAGCAAAAAACTTTCCTTTCTATCTCTTTTTACTAAAAACCAAAAGAAACTTCCTAACTGACTACAGCATGGTCATCTGCAAGTCTAATGTGAACAAATACTTGTTGAACCATCCTCTTGAATAATAATATAATAATATTGTTTTCGTATATATTAATACCTGTTTTACAGGTATTAACCTGTAAAACATTCATAGCAAGAACTCTTGCTACAGTCACAGCAAAGAAGTCATCTCTCTCTCTTTTTCTCTCTTTCTCTCTCTCTCTTTCTCTCTCTCTTTCTCTTTCTCTCTCTTTCTCTCTATCTCTCTATCTTTCTTCCTCTTTCTCTCTCTCTCTCTCTTTCTCTGTTTCTCTCTCTGTCTCTATATCTCTCTCTACCAAAAACCAAACGAAACTTCCATGAACAAAGTTTCTTTCCTGGAAAATTCCATCTGTGGAGCAATATACCACGAGTCTGCTTCCCAACCGACTACAGCATGGTCGTCTTCAAGTCTAATGTAAACAAATACGTGTTGAACCGCCTTCTTAAGTAATCCTCTGCCCATCCCACCCATTGTTTCCGGTCCTCTCATGGAGGCTATCATCGTCCAACTGACGATCTCTTTAATCTTCATCCTCGAGTGGCCCCCGGGCTTTGATAAGAGGTGACCCATTAGTAAAAAAAAAAATATTCAACTTCTTTCCGGATGTTTCCGAATGAAGAATCCGTTGACTTACCTGCCTTGAAAAAAAAAGCACAAACGAGGTTGGATTTACAAGTTGGACAAAACAGGCAAAAATGTTTTGAAATTATAATTTATTTCTTTTTTAACGAAGTTTAAAATAAGTGTTTAAATTAATGTTTTTTGATTTTTACTTTTTTTTTATCATTAAACATTTTTACGTAAGATATAGTGAAAAGTTAATCAAGTAAGTTTTTTTTTTACATTTTTTTGCGAAAATATATTTTTTTTTCAATTTTTTTTTTCTGACTTGTTTTAGGAATTAGAGTTAGGGTTAAAGCCAGCTTCTGCAGCTGGCGTTAAGGCTTCTCCAAGAGTATATATCCGTGAGTTTAGTTCGCTTAACAATCTTGCATCTATCTCCACATTTTTGCATTTTTTTTCTTTGCCATGGTCCTGACAGAAATTGATTGTTTCTTTCACGAGTATCGACGGCCAGTGCTACCATGTAAAAATTCATGTTTAAATGTAAAATCGTGTTTCGGCCAGTTTTGCACATTCAGCGTTTCATTCAGTTTGTCTGCTTAAATATCGTCTGCTTACTCGTCTCGCTTCGGGGCTTTCCGGAGTTTACCGTAAACTGCCGGAAACCACCGATGCCGAGTGACTTTTAGCGCGGGTCCCAAAGTAACAAAGTACCCTTTATTTTACTATGATGAATCTATGAGCGCATACATAATTGTAATTCAACGACTTTTTCCACAGTTGAATGATTGAATAAATCTTAAAATCAGTAACATCACTCAAACGGTAAAACTTTAATTGCGTATATTAAAGCAGCATCACAGTCAAACAAAGTTTTCTGTAAAAAAACAAACAACAAAAAGAAGACAACTTTTGCCTATCGATCTAATTTAATTTAATTAATTTAATTTTTCAATTCTTTTGATGTTTGTTTAATAATTTTATTTATTATTGTGTCCTTTTCCTTCAAGATCTCCTTTCCGGGAATCTGCCATGATGCATTCAAAGCCCTCCAAGAGTACTTATATACGGGTGAGACACCATGCATGACAGGCTTGAACTGTATGAATCTAATCGAAGTGGCAAATCGCCTCTGCCTGCCTCGCCTTGTTGCCCTTGCTGAAGAGTTCGTGGTCCAAGAGTTAAGCAAAATGGATGAAGCCAATGCTGACATTATGGAAGAAGTATTTTGCATTCTTGAAACAGCTCAGGTAAACTCTAACTTTTTCTTACTCAGTGGTGCACTTTTTAAGATCCAATCACACACATATATATATATATATATATATATATATATATATATATATATATATATTACTCTTTGTGAATTTTTCTGATGATTTTGTAATGTTGCAGAGACGATATTGACATAAAAATGTTGTTTGACACAGGACAAATGAAACGGACCGTAAAAAATATATCTCACAGAAATGTTATGTTTTTTGGAAATGTGAAAAAATAATAAAATAAAAACATGGTTATTGGAATATAATATGAACCTGAATATATATACTCATTCACATACAGACTGTTTTGCTGTATCACAGCTCTTCAGTGTGGATAGACCAGCTAGTGCCTCAAGCAGGGATTGAACACGTTACTGCAGAACTGCTTTCCTACATACTACAACAGGGTTGTTTTAAAGTCCAATGTCAACAAATACCTGTTGAGTTGACTTCTGAAGTAATCAAACTTTAACCATTTCGTCAATTGTTTTCAATCCTTTCATGATATTGTTCATCATCCAACCAACAATCTCATCAAACCATATTTTTTGAGTGGTTTCTGCTACTTTTTACCCCCTTTACATGAAAACAAATTAAAATAAATACAGCCCACTTTACCCACCCTTATGCCTAAAAGCTATATTCCAAAATTCATAATGATCAATTAACTAATTTAGTAGTAAATCCTGTACATGCAACTATATAAACATATACACATACCTAACTTTATATACATGCAGATAATCAGAAGAGAATATGTCTATCTGTATTGTCTATGTTATCGTTAACTATAGAATTAGACCTAGAAACATGAAATTTATAAGCTGAGAGTATGGGTTCAAAAAATTAGATGTTGTTGAATATGGTGCCGAGTAGGACAGAGTAATAACCAATGGAAGATTTATTGATCTTTTGTCATAAAAAAATTGTTTCCACAAACTTTTAATAGTTCTTGATTATCTTTTTTGGCACTTATGCATAAAAAATGACAGCAAAACTTACTTGGTATTGAAAAATATTACCGTACATCGAAAATTACGGAAAATAATTGAGTATTTTTATTTATGAAATTAAACTATGCATCGTAGTCTAGAGAAGTCTGTCTTATCAGATTTTCATCTTAGTTAATGACTCAAGACTCACTGATTATCTCCCCATTGGCGTCAACAACATAAAATCGATAAATTAACTTTATTTTTTATTAAAATTCTACCATTTATCATTTTCCATAATTTTTGGTGTGCAGTAATATTTTTCAATACCAAGTAAGTGCTCATAAAGTTTTTTCTGTCATTTTATTTTTACCTGCCATATTTAACAGGTGCCTTTTTATGCACAAGCACCTTTTTTTGTTGTTTACCTTCATTTTATTGTTTTCTCTTGCAGCTTCACAATGCAGTTCAACTTGCAAAATGGTGCCTACATTTCCTGTGTGTCCACTTTTTGGAAGTTTTCCCACAGTATTCTAAGTTTTACAAAAATCTTAGTCTGGAGAACCAGGTCTACATTAATAGTAATCGTTGGCCACCACAATGGTAAGTAGAAAAATATTGAAAAATGCAAAATATCAGATATTGGAAAAACCGAATCTTAGAAATGTTTACTTGGGGGTCCAATATAGAAGTATGAAATACAGAAAAGTGTTATTTAATTTTCATGACTTTTACTTGGTTCAATCCTCCTTTTTCACTCAACGTTCAAACGAATATCCCTAGAGAATCTTTTTTAATTAATTGAAAACATTTCGAATATCCTCATAAATATAGTAAAGTTATAAATGAAAATGTTATAAGAATATCTCATTCTACGGTCTCAAATTCAGGGCAAAATATAATTATCTCTAAAATAAGATTTAATAATTCCAAACTAATAAAAATTTGAATACAGTAGACACGACTAGTAATTGTAAAGCTAAAAATAATTGCCCTTTGAATAATAATGACATGAAAAATAATGTTTATAGATGTGTTGTTAAATCTAATAATGATGATAACAAGAACAATACATTTATTTATATTGGATCCACTACAACAACAATTAAACAACGAGTTTCTTTGCATAATAATTCCTTTAGTCATTACAGATATATTAACACAACTTCTTTTTCTAAACTTTCATATTCTATAGAATGGTCAATTCTTAAAAAAGGTTGAATTCTTATAGACTAGGATCTAAGTATCTCTGTGCAGCAAAACCTTTATTTATTATGAAAATTAAAATTAACCATCTCAACAAAAAATCAGAAATTATATCATCCTGTTTGCATAAGAAAAAAATTAAATATGACCAGTTTAAAATAAATTAAAGTAAATTGAAATTAATTCAAACTTAATAATAAAACTTAGTAAAATTATAAATTTGCATAAATAACTTTTAGTGCGTATAATACATACCTATAAATTATAATTATACAATTATACAATTAGTTTATATATTAATATATAAATATATAAATTGATTTTTCTTTTGTGTATGGGTAAATTGGATGGTTTCAATTGATTTATTTAAATAATTTTAAATTATTAAACTATTTAAAATGTTAAAATATAATTATTACTAGAATAGTTAAATGGCTTAAAACTTTTATTTTAAATGGATAAGGTTAATCTATATAATACTAAAACTCTATTGTTCTTGTATGTTTGCAATCAGCTTTCAGCTTTCCGGTTTTCAACATCCGGTTGCGCATGCGTAAATAGCATCGTCTTCAATCTGTTATTCCAATTCCGTTATTCTCTATTATGATTAACGAACGCATGAAATTTTTCATTCTGGAAATTTTTAAACAATTTCATTTAATTTCATCAAATAGTTTATTTGTTTTCTTCACGGTTAAAAACATTCAACGGGAGGACTTTGTAAAGTCTGTCGCAGTTTCAAAAAAACTCCTCACTTTTAAAAAACAAAAACAAACAAACAAAAAAAAACACTCATTATTAATATCAACCATACTAGCGGTCGGTGAACGAAACCACCTCCCACTTTCCCTCTCATAGATTTCACCACTCCTACTCCCTCTGTTTTCGTTACGTACGCGAGAAAGCTGAATCGGTAAATGCACACATTTCTATTACATTAAATAGTGTTTCCTTTTGTTGTTTTTTAAACAGCAAAAACTTGAATCATATGTTTTACACATATTACATCCAAAAAAAAAAACAATTATAATAAACAGAACGACTCATAGAAATCTATCTATATTCTTTTTTCATTTTAATATACTTTCATAGAAATGCTTCTGTTATGTAAAAAAAAACTATTTTCTTTATGCCACAAGTGTCACGCTCATACATGAATTCCATAGCTAATATAACAAACTGACCCAACGGGTCACGGGTGGTCTAGTAAATATATAAAAATAATTTGATATCTTTAAAAATAAATAATTTATACTTTTTTAAAAGATTTGATCTGTTCAAATAACTGAATTATTCTTTATTATTTGGTAAATTCAGACTTATCTCCCTTTGACTATAATTTGGTTTTGCCAGATATGTGATAGATAAGAAACAATTATCTCCCTTTGGACCATCTTATGTTTTTATAGGACTGTATTTTTGAAAATATTAACAGTATTTGTCTCTTCAACCTTACAAAAGCAATGATTTCTGAATCTTCCGACGGTAAAGTGGATTTTTAAAAGACACTTTTTGAAACAAAAATGTGACAATTATTATTTTTTGTTTAAGTAGGTGTATTTTCACATTGAAGATTTTCTGATGAGAAGTCGTTTTTATTCATAATCTGTTGTTTTGAGACAAGTAAAAAGGAAAAAGCGATGAACTAGAATTTTGTATTTATAGTTAAATACAAAGTTCAGAATAAAATTACATTGAAACAATTCTAAATTGATTTTGTTATGATTGTTCTTTTGGAATTAGTTAAAAAGCTATTTAATAAATTTCTTCAATTCCATGGATTTTACAATTGCCTTTGGATTTACAACCATTGAACCATCTGCGTTTTTTTTTTTCCAGTGACACCCTTTACGGTGAACTTTTTTTCATACGCATTCAATTAATTTATTTTGCATTGGACACTCAACATATTTCCACATTTAAAATTTTTTCTCAAATAATATTTTATCTTTTTAATCTTTTTCAAACTTTGACCCTGGTAATTTTCTTATCAACTTATCCACCTGTATTCCTCTGATAATAAAAATTCAATTCTTTGAAAAGCCATGGTTTTAGGAAAAATAAATCCCTTGTTTTGAACAACTGAAGATGTAAAGACTTTGTAATTTTACAACTTTCATTCTCATCCTTTAACTTGAGCATCAAATCTTTTTCACGATAGATTCTATTTTAAAGATATACATTATATCTTTATCTTCTTGTTCCTTATATATATATATATATATATATAGTAAGTTATGAAAATATATTTATGGCAATTAAGGTACACAGAGGCTTCCGTGTTTCATCCTCGGAGGGAATAATCAGGCTAAAATGCATGGAATTAGTTTTACCAGGTGTTTTTATATACCTGTCTTGCTAGTTAACCAATCAGATTCTTTGTTGTTCTCTTAGCCAATCGCTGGGCTTCTCACAAACAAAGGTTCGGTTGATTTTACTTCCTATTTCTTATTCTATTGTTCTGTTAAAATAAGATCACTCATTATTTCGACACAACAAAGAAACAGAGATAGGCGACCCTATAGAAAATAACGACTGATGAAAAATACAATTTTAATGCAGTTTTTGTTTATTATCTTATTCTAGATATTGAAATAGGGGAAAATTTCACTTTACTTTATATATGAAATAAACATTAGTCCTTTCTTAACCTCTTCTCTTTCACTTTCTAAATTAAATTTTTAATTGGAATAAGTGCATAGAAGATACTGCCAAGCCTGCTAGTACCTCCTCAACGAAAATACACCGACGCACCCAACGATCAGCAAAATCCCACCCCTTTACAGTAGAGGTTCTTAGATGCCGGATGATTTTCTACTCTAATAGCTTCTTTTCCTCTGACTGTTTGCCTTTGAAATTCCCTTCATGCTCCTTGTTTCCCTGACCGTACAACACGCAGAAACTTAAATGTAATGTGAACAAACATCTTGCTGTCCATCTCCTTACTTAGGTTGCCCGCCTTATAAATCTGATCCCTATCACAGTAGCCCTTTATGCTTTAGTGGCAATATGCCTTGTTTGGGGTAGACGAAAGTTTGGAAAAAAAATTTTTAATGAAATCATTAACATTCATTAAAAAAGAAGTTGTCTTTTTCTCAGTATCCATTTCAATTTGGAATTTTGAATAAATAAATCAATGAAAAGGTATTGTTTGATCTTTTGAAAACAGTAACTCAAACACATCACAATTGCTAAAAAAAATATTCGGTTTAATGCCTGTTTTACATGATGGCATGTGTTGGACGGCTTTAAGAAATTGACTTCCAAACTAACCTATTTCTGACCAGGTCTTTATTTATCCCTATTTCCTTCAGGTCCATCCTTATCACTTCCTCCCATGTTTTCCTTAGTGTGAACTAAACCTGCTACCTCAACTGTTCTACGTCCACTAACCCAAGAACTCTCATTCATTAGTTCAATAATTGTAAGAAAAAGCAGAGTGAGGCTAAATAACTCATGGAGTACTCGAGGAAAACTGGAAATTATCGGTGAATGAATCGTCTCGGGCTGGTAAATTTAGTTTTAGTGATATTTTGCAAATACTCGCAATTGTAAGAAAATGTTCAGAATGCCTATCCCGTGAATACGCAGGGAAGAGACTAAAGTATTTTAAAGGTATTAATACATAGATTTATAATTTTAGGAAATCTATGTACACTCCCCTCCCCTTCAAAAAATATCTTGTAGTCATTGTTAGAGTAAAAAAAACTGTTTTTCTTTTAATTTGGAAACACGAATAAGATACAAATATTTTTTTTATTAAAGGTAATTCTTTTTCTTTCCTGACTTTTGTCTTAAATTTTTCGGATGAAATATCCTTCTTCAGAGACTGAATGATTTTCATAACAAATGTAAAGGTATTACTTTTTTTATATAATTAATAATGCCATTTTTTTTTCTTCTTCGTGTTATCGGAGTGCTTGTTTTGCTGTTATTGGAACGTTTAAGAACGTTTAAGGTATGGTAGTTTGGTAGTTTTGTTTTACGGCATATCAACCCTTTTTGGGTTATTTAATGCCGAATCTGGTCTTGTTTTCTTCTCTTTTTTGTTTCTTTCCCCTTTTAATATCTGTTTCTATTTAACCCATAGTTGGGACCCTAACAGGTACTACCACTCCGGGTCAGGGTGGACCTGGGAGCAATGGTAATTAAGAGGAGGCTCCACATTCCCCAAAGTCCGTAAGCCGGATCTCACCATCGGATGTAGTTTAAGGTCATATCCAGGACCGGGAGTAGGGTAGGAAAAATAAAAATAAAAAAGGGGAGGGAGAAAGGGAGAGGGGCTGTTGTTTTTGTTTTTGGTTTTGTAGAACATAATGAAGTTTTACAAAAAAAAAACAAACAAAAAAAAAAAACGTCAATGTAGGTGAATTTCGTCTCAGGGAGCCACAGGGCAGCCTGATCTGGTATCACCAGAAGAACGTTTAAGAACCTGCTCATCTTATGTAGAACTCAATAGAACATAGTGAATTTAAAACGGAAAACGTTCTTTTTTTCTTCTTATTTTTTTTTTTTAATAAAAAAGCATCTTTTAAGATTTTAAATTCGAAAATAGTTTTTTTTTCTTTCTTTTTTTTTTTTCAGGTATGTAAAAGAAATGGAATTGTTTAAACGACTTGTCAATAGTCCCTCCAAAAAGCAGCAACGACAGAAACAGCAACAGTTCAGTCGATGGACGCGCTGCACGAGCAGCTGTCTCTGCTTCAGTCGGCGCCACAGTCACACCAGCATCACTGACACAGTAGAGCTGCCCAACACCTGACCACATGGGGTCAGGCAGCGTCCATTTGTCCCACTGCTGTTCCCACTGCTGCTGCTGCTATCGCTGTCTGCTATTTGCTTTTACAGTGTCAACCCTGAACAACAACAATCTAAACAATGCCATTCTCACTTCCACCATCACAACAACAACAACAACAACAGCAACAACAATAATGATAATGACAACAATAACAACAATTATAATAACAACAACAATAATGATAATGATAATAACAACAATAATTATAGCAACATTTATAATAACAACAACAATAATAGCAACAACAACAATCTAAACAATGCCATTCACTTTCACCATCACAACAACAACAACAATAACAACAATTATAATAACAACAACAATAACAACAATTATAATAACAACAATAACAATAGCAACAATTATAATAACAACAACAACAATAATAGCAACAACAACAATCAAAACAGAGCCATTCTCACTTTCACCATCGCAACAACAACAACAATAATGATAACAATAACAACAATAAAAATAACAACAATTATAATAGCAACAACAATAATAGCAACAACAACAATCAAAACAATGCCATTCTCACTTTTACCATCACAACAACAACAACAACAATGATAATAACAACAATAACAACAACAATAATAGCAACAACAACAACAATCAAAACAATGCCATTGTCACTTCCATCATCACAACAACAATAATAACAACAATTATAATAACAACAATTATAATAACAACAATAACAACAACAATAGCAACAACAATAATAGCAACAACAACAATCAAAACAATGCCATTCTCACTTCCATCAACACAACAACAACAACACCAACAATATTGACGGCTGGTTTCTAGTTTACCGGTACAACATTTTACGATTAAATCACAGTTCTAAACTGAATGAAAATTTTCGAAATTTTGATATAAAAAAAAAAAATCAAAATGACGGTTAAAAATCATTAATACAAAATAAAGTCTCTAATCTGTTTATTTTTTAATCACATATAAGTTAACTAGCAGGGGTACCCGACGTTGCACGGGATTGAATGAGCATCACTACTATGTACTTTTTCACTATATTACTTTATGTGTTCTTACTGCTGCCCTCCTCTTGTTTCACCCCGTAATATAGTCCGAAGAAGTTGAAATGTTGGAAAACTCTCTGAATTAGTGTCTTATACATATGGTTCAAATTTCATTAAAATTGAACGTACGTATTTGAAGTTTTAAGGGGTTTCTGTCATCATGGGTCATTTAGTCGACGTAGATATTCGGCACATAGAGGGTAATGTAGAGATTCTGGACCATTTCCATAGTCTTCCCCGGAGAATTTTATACATATGATATAAGTTTCATCAAAATAGGATATATTTTAAGTCTTAAAGGAGGTTCGGCCCCCATAGCTCCATTAGGTTAGGAGGGCACTTAGAGTTTCGAGACCACTTCCATTGTCATCCCCCGAAAATTTTATACATATGATTTAAATTTCATAAAAGTAATATATATTTGAAGTTTTAAGGGGGCTATGTCCTCATAGCCCCTTAGGGGTTCACTTAGAGATTTGGGAACACTTCCATTGTCTTCCCCGGTAAATTTTACATAAGAATGCACTATTAGATTTTATGTAGATTCTCTAACCTTTTTTCTATAGGGAACACACACACATCAGACACACACAGACATTGAGTTTCATATAGAGAGATGATAGATGACGATTGTCAAAATACATACAAATTAGAATAAAAAAGGAAACAGAAATCGCGGTAAATTTTACATAAGAATACACTTTTAGATTTTATGTAGATTCTCTAACCTTTCTTTCTATACTGTGAAAAAAACTGATGCAGTAAAGGCTTTTGATACAAGATTGGGCTATGTTTAATTGGAGAATTAAAATTTTTTTCATTTTTATGAAGAATTGCTTTTTTTTTGTTTTTGTAAATTAACTACAAGAAAATCATTCAATTATCGACCTTTGGCCACCATCTAAACACGCAGATAACCCTGTACCGGTAAACTAAAATTGCCGCATATTGATTACCTAATAAACACTTGCAAAGACGGTTGTCATCTTGAGGTGTTTTTTGTTCACGTACTTTTATCCTCAGGCTTCCGTTCTTTGTTTGGATCTTTTTTTTTTTTTTTTTTACTCCACCTCTGTGTTCTTGTCGGGTTCCGTAACAGTCAAGCCAGATCAGAGTTATTCCGTAATCAACTTGTTGTTCAGACTATTTCGCTCATCTTGGTTTCTGCCATTTTCACACCGTTTCAGCCATTGTATTCTCCGGCCTTCTTCAGGAGTATTTTGTCATAGTCAGTAACTTTTTTTTTTTATTGGAGAATTTCGGACTGACAACTTTATTTAATTCACTGTTGCGAAAACGGCAACAACGAAGATGTGGAAAACAGTCGGAAAACATGTAAATAAGAATCCCGCATCTCCGAAATATCGTCAAGGGTTATTATTCCTGTTAGTCGTTGAACAAACCGTAAACTGCGAATGTCGTTTTTCATATCAGACTCTAGTCAAACTGTGTACGGGTCTTTTGGCAGAATTTTTGTTTCGTTTCTTTATTGTTGTGACAACCAGTGTTTCCCGGGCGTCGGCGAAGATAATCTCGTGTAAAGGGGATCTAATGCCGTCTTTCCGAACCTTTCCTGCTTAGGACTTCTTCACAGAGGTGAGGTACGGGTGGAGGCTTCATTCAAAATTCTCTCAAAATGAAACACGTAAATTCATTTTTAAGAGAGTGGTGTAGTTTAGTTGAAGCATTGTTTGTAATATATATATATATATATATATATATATATATATATATATGAATAGATTTTTGTAAGTACAAAGTTTTAATAACCAGTCAAATAATGTTAGACGCACTACCATTATTATCTATAGTGAGGATATTTTTTTAATGATTTATATTATAAGAGAGGAATAAAGAACCACGAGAAGGGGAACAAAGATAAATCACTTCGTAACTTTCTCTTTTTTTTCTCTATGAGGATGTTTTTTTGTTTTTTTCCCCCTCGTAGTCGACGATTACCTTGAAAAGTGTTGACTGAAAGACGTCTCGGTAATTTTATTTATTTTTTTACCTCCCTTTTTTTTTCTCAATACTCGTTTAAAAAAAAAAGAAAAAACATACTCATAAAGAAAAAAAAAAAAGAAAGTTACGAAGTGATTCATCTTTGTTTCCCTCTTTGTGGTTCTTTATTCCTCTCTTATGATATCAATCATAAAAAAAGATATCCTCACTGTAGATAATAATGGCAATGCGTCTAACATTATTTGACTGTCATATATATATATACATATATATATATATATATATATATATATATATATATATATATATATATATATAATCTCATGGTAGATCCAAGTTGGATGTATTGTTCTTGAGAGTAACACTTTCTGTAAGAGAGCTCAATGTAGGTATAGAGCAAAAATAAAGTTTAAATTAAAATAACTCAAAACGCCATTTCAGTCTGACATGATAATTTATTTTATCCTAAATTGGACTCTTCAGGCATAAAGACTGCCTGACGTCACAAATCAGAATAAGTGGAGCATCAGACTGAAATGGTGCTTTGCATTATTCCAGTTCTAACTTTATACATATTTACATATATATATATATATATATATATACAAGGTGGGCCAAAATAAGGGTCCTATCTTTAAATTTGAATAACTTGAATTTGAATAACTTCCACAAAATAAAAGTTAAACTCACCAAACTTTATGTGTGTGTAGACTGACCCTTCCGAGATTTTTTGAAATAAACAAAACAAATTTTAGCCGAAAAACACTTCTTAAAACTTACAAAAACTAAAGTATTGTTTTTTACACTGTTTTGAGTTTTTTAAGCAAAAATAATGTTTTCTAAATGAGGGTACGTTCCTTAGGGCTAATACGGCTCATGCTTGCTTCGGAAGGGGTCCTTTACTTATTCTAAAAAAAAAAAAAAAAAAAATCAATAAATAAAAAAGTTATGAATTTTTAAAAATAGGACCCTTATTTTTGCCCACCCTGTATATATATATATATATATATATATATATATATATATATATATAGTTTGTTAGTTTTTGTTCGAAAGCTTACCGGTGTTGTAAGAAAGTAAAATCAAAAAGGCAATTCTTTTTTTTCTTTTTCTTTGCTTGTTTTTATGCAAATCCTACTTGTTTCTAGTCCCCCCCTTCTCAATCACAGGGCCTTGTGTGACGCCAGAATTTAATGATATTTCGGGGATATCACCCCTTTATCAAATGTTTCTACTTCTCTGTTTTAGGGCCACATGACAAAGAAGTAATATCCCTGAAACACTTGACAAAAGAGTGATATCCCCAAAATACTTGAGAAAGGGGTGATATTCCTGAAATATTGTGAAAAACTAATAATAAAAAAAAGTCTCGCTTTGTTTTGAGTTTTCTTTCTTACAACACTGGAATATTCCTGCATTGTTAGAGTCTTTTAATAAACTATCTATGTATTATAAATAAATCAGTTCTTATTTTTTGCCTGAAATTTTGTGGTGAAGAGTTACCATTATTAACATTGTATTTTTTTTTTTTTTTTGGCTATTGTCTTCATTAACGGCTGAAATGTAATGTAAAAAATAAATAATAATGCTGAAAAGAAAAATAACCCAAAGAAAAGCAATAGTCATGTAAACAATTTGATATTATTTTTGTATTAAAAAAAATGTTAAACAGTTTATTTGTGGGTTTTACCTTTTGACTAGCTAAAATATATTTTTTTTCAATTAGGTTTGCTGCAGACTTTTTTTTTTTTTTTTCAATTAGGTTTGCTGCAGACTTTTTTTTTTTTTTTTTCAATTAGGTTTGCTGCAGACTTTTTTTTTTTTCAATTAGGTTTGCTGCAGACTTTTTTTCTTTTTTTTTCTCAATTAGGTTTGCTGCAGACTTTTTTCTTTTTTTTTTCAATTAGGTTTGCTGCAGACTTTTTTTTTTTTTTTTCAATTAGGTTTGCTGCAGACTTTTTTTTTTTTTTTCTCAATTAGGTTTGCTGCAGACTTTTTTTTTTTTTTTCAATTAGGTTTGCTGCAGACTTTTTTCTTTTTTTTTTCAATTAGGTTTGCTGCAGACTTTTTTTTTTTTTTTCTCAATTAGGTTTGCTGCAGACTTTTTTTCTTTTTTTTTCTCAATTAGGTTTGCTGCAGACTTTTTTTCTTTTTTTTTTCTCAATTAGGTTTGCTGCAGACTTTTTTCTTTTTTTTTCAATTAGGTTTGCTGCAGACTTTTTTTCTTTTTTTTTCTCAATTAGGTTTGCTGCAGACTTTTTTTTTTTTTTCAATTAGGTTTGCTGCAGACTTTTTTCTTTTTTTTTCAATTAGGTTTGCTGCAGACTTTTTTTTTTTCAATTAGGTTTGCTGCAGACTTTTTTTCTTTTTTTTTCTCAATTAGGTTTGCTGCAGACTTTTTTCTTTTTTTTTTCAATTAGGTTTGCTGCAGACTTTTTTTTTTTTTTTCAATTAGGTTTGCTGCAGACTTTTTTTTTTTTTTTCTCAATTAGGTTTGCTGCAGACTTTTTTTCTTTTTTTTTCTCAATTAGGTTTGCTGCAGACTTTTTTCTTTTTTTTTTCAATTAGGTTTGCTGCAGACTTTTTTCTTTTTTTTTTCAATTAGGTTTGCTGCAGACTTTTTTCTTTTTTTTTTCAATTAGGTTTGCTGCAGACTTTTTTTCTTTTTTTTTCTCAATTAGGTTTGCTGCAGACTTTTTTTCTTTTTTTTTTCAATTAGGTTTGCTGCAGACTTTTTTTTTTTCAATTAGGTTTGCTGCAGACTTTTTTTCTTTTTTTTTCTCAATTAGGTTTGCTGCAGACTTTTTTTCTTTTTTTTTCTCAATTAGGTTTGCTGCAGACTTTTTTCTTTTTTTTTCTCAATTAGGTTTGCTGCAGACTTTTTTCTTTTTTTTTTCAATTAGGTTTGCTGCAGACTTTTTTTTTTTCAATTAGGTTTGCTGCAGACTTTTTTTTTTTTTTTTTCAATTAGATTAGCTGCAGACTTTTTTTTTTCTTTTCAATTAGGTTTGCTGCAGACTTTTTTTTTTTTTTCAATTAGGTTTGCTGCAGACTTTTTTTTTTTTTTTCAATTAGATTTGCTGCAGACTTTTTTTTTTTCTTTTCAATTAGGTTTGCTGCAGATTTTTTTTTTTTTTTTCAATTAGGTTTGCTGCAGACTTTTTTTTTTTTTTTCAAAAGAAATAAAAAATAAAGATTATTGGAAAGGACAAGTAGGGTTAAGGAGAGGAATGAGTCCAGGAAGGAATAAGAATAAAAGAAGACTTGTTAGTCTTGTGCCTTTGTTACATAGAACTCCAAATCCTCAGATTATTAAAAAAAAAAAAACTTTTTAAAACTTACTGTTCAAGTTTTAAAGGAGCGGGCTCAGTTTTCCATGTAAGTTTGGAAATCATTTACTAAAGTCAGCAGAACAAAAAAGGGGTAAAAAAAAAACCCAACTATGCAGCAAATAAATGTTACCAAAGGCAAGATAAGTTACTCTTCTATCTACCTGGATAAGTTCTTTTGTGTTTTAACTTATTTTAAAGTGTTTATTATTTCCAGGAAAAAAAGGAGGTTCTAAGAGTTCACATTAGAATGAAAAAAAATAAAAATGGCGTGGGGGACCACATGATGCCTCGAGAATCACCCCAAAATAGGAAATTAAACAAAAATACAGCTAATAACTGTTACAAATCGGATGGAAAGCTTAATTTTCAACCGAACTGTATATTTTATTAGATGTAGTTTTTGTTTGATTTAAGTTTAATATAAAATGATCTGCCATGCACAAAAAAAAACATTTGTAAACAGGAGTTTTGAGTAAAAACCGGTCAAAAAATCAAATGTTTTATAATCAAACTTATATAGAAAACTAAACCCCCTTCTAAAAATTAAACAGCTTATTTCTTTTTTTAAATGTTTTTCTTTCTAATCTGGAAAGTTGATCCTTAAATTGTAGTATTTTAAAGAATTTTTTAGTTTAAGTTAAAAAAAATTGTTGTATACTTCCAACGTTTTTTTTTTTTTTTGGTTGATTGGTTGGTTATTGGGAGTTGTTTTTGAAAAAGTAGTTTGATATAGGTAAAATTTAACTTTACAATTTCATGTCTTTACTTATATGAAGTGAAGGAAATTAATTCATCAACTTTGCCATGTATCCAAGACGGAATAGAAGGAAAGGAAAAGCGAAAGAGGTATGAGACTAGAATGGTGACCCCCAACTCACCCCTCACCCATATTTCTGACATTGAGGTATATTTTGAGTGTAAGAATTTTAAGAGTGATTTTGTTTTTACGATCACACCTCCATGAAAAATTATTATTATTATTATTATTATTATTATTATTATTATTATTATTATTTATTAATTAATTAATTAATTTTTTAAATAGTCCAATTTTTGGTACTTTTGAACTTCTTGACTGGAGCAATTTCGTTTCGGTTAATTTGGGCGTTTGTATTGCCTATTTCTACGTTATTACATTATTTTCTTTACTTAAAAAAATCAAACCGTAATGAGAAATATGTTTTTTGGTACATTTGTAGATTAAAGATTTTACTTTTTTTAGGCGATTACATGGCCTACACCATCATAAAGCCATTGAGGAAATGAAGGCTTACCTAAATAGGTGTCACTTGTTATAGAGACCGCACTTGGGGTCACCTATGTCGAAGATAGGACATTATCAAATAAAAGAATGACAAAGTCTAACCATACAAAATGATTCATTTTTATTGACAATTTGTTAAAACAATGCAAAATGGGGAGGCAAGTAAATAAAGTACTTGCGCTAAAAATCGAACTATTTCAAAAAATAAAACAAAGCACTTTTTTTTTTGTGGCAGTGGGGTTGTAAAAAAACACCAATTTTAGTTCAAGTTTTGTTTATTTGATTTTTTTTCTTTATTTGTTAGAATCATGGGCATCTCTATAAATAGCCAAAGGATCTAACATTTTGTGTCTCTGACTGGAGGCAAGTTTTACAATCAGTTAGTCAGCAGGGATCATTTTAGCGGATAACACTTCACTGTCATTGCTTTTAGAAAATTTCATATTTAAAGGATTCTAGCCATGGCCATGATTAAGTACAAATTCTCTCAAAAAAATCCAACATTGAAATAAAAATCACTCATTGAAATATGCATTTGCCTTTGTTTATTTAAAGTTACCTGTCTCTTCATTTATAGAAATTTGTCAATAGTTATCAAATTTATCAATTAGCTCATCGTGATTCTTACTATTTAGTTTGTAGAATACATAAAAATATCAAACTAAACTCACAGGGAAATTTTCCCTCTTTTTTTAATTGCTATATCAATTATCTTAGAAAATTCACATCGCCTCCAGTAAAAGACCCCAGTTGCATGATTGCCTGGCCTGTTATAGGGATGGCCATGGCTAGAATTAAAGACATAACATTAAGAGTAGAATATAAAAATAATATTAAAAAAAACAAAAACAATCTCAGCTCAACTCACAGTATACCAAACTGCCTACAAAACTGATGCCAACCTTTTCATGTTATCAGAGCTAAGTACCTTTGAACAATCAAGAGTAGGAAGAGTCGAAACTTCCTGGGAGAGGGAGGTAGAAGAGATAGTTTCAGCAGTACTCTGGAGGTTTCCTCATTTGTATTTTTTCTGTCTTCCTTAAAGTGTTGCTGGAAAAAATATAGAGTTGCTTTCAATATATAAAAAGGAAGCATTACTGCACACCGGTGTTAATCTGGACCAAAGTTAAATTCAGTCAAACTTCCACCCTTTAGAAGATCGTTATGATTTTAAAACTTGCATTCCTTAAAACATATATAATTTATTAAAAAAATAATATCAAAATTTTACTAAAATGTGATAATTATTGCAGCCAACTAATGAAAATATGAATTGGGTTGTCTACCTTACATCCCAGTTGATTTTATAATTTGGGACAACTGGTGCTACCAGATCAGACTACCCCCACCCGATAGACCGATATTGTCCGGGCCTTCGGGTCTTGATTTACGCCGGTCTATCGGTTGTCCGTTCTGTGCAGTTCTAGGAGGTGCACCCTCCCAGGCTTTGCCTTCTCACCCTTTGAGAAGGGGTTAGTTTATTGTTAATCGCCTCAGGCGCCCCTACCGGAGAATGCCGACGGGGCTGCCCAGGCAATTTTTAAATGGCCAGAGTGCTCAAATTCTCGAGCGCTGGTTTTTCCCCACTTTTCCGACCTTGTGTCACATCTTACCTTGTGGGAGGAAGATAAATAGAACCAGATCAGACTGTCTGAAGATACCGGCTTTCTGACCTAAAATGCATCAAACATTGATGTTATTGTTGTTTTTCCTTTTCCTTTGCAAAACTCAATCATGTTCTGCAAAGCCCAAAACAAAAACAACAATTTTCCTCTACAAAACAACCAAACCAAACCAAACCAAACCAAACCAAACCAAACCAAACCAAACCAAACCAAGCCAAACACCATGAATAAATATTTGAAGATATAAAGAACGAAGCATAAAAACTTTTACCAAAATGACTGGGTTCAGCATTAAAGAACCTGAAAAATGGTTGATATGCCGTAAAACGAAACAAACCAATTCAGGACAATTAAAACCTCACCCCATAGTGTAACATATGGAGTGAGTTTTTAATCTAACTCTAACCCTAACCTCATAGTGTAACATATGTACACATGTATAGTGGACATTACTTCCCTCTGAATCCCCTGACCGGAATACCACTTGAGCCTTCTGGAAGGATATCAGAAGGGATGATTTTAGCGACGTTCTCAAGGCTTTCGTAGTTCAATTTTTTTGTCCCTTACTTAAAATATTGTCAGAAGAACGCATATAGAGTCATTTTTATTAATAACTACATATAAAAAGGAAGTATTACTGGAAACGCTTATTAATTTGGGCCAGTGTTAAACTTCCACTCTATTGAAAATCGATATGATGTTTAATTTTAAAAACTTGTATTCCTTATAAAATATATAATTTATTGAATAAATGGTAAAAATTTCATAATCGGATAATTTTCTGATTTTTGGTGATTTAAAAAAATAAAAAATAAAAAATAAAAAAAGTGAACACATTGGTTAACTTCTATCCATCCATGTGTATACTCCGAAAAGCTTTGTACATGCTTGAGAAAAAAACCCTGCCAAGGGGTCGATTGTTTTGCTGTGTCATCACGTGTGGTTTAGCAGGTTATACTGAAGTAGTAAAGTGAAGTGAGTGACAACATGATTTATCTGCCCTTGGCGACATATCGAAGCATGATTTATCTGCCCTTGGAGACATATTTGACAGATCACATGATCATCTCTGTAGACTGGCTCAAAAGAAGGATCGCTCCACTATAATCAGGAGAGGATGATAATGGTTGCCCAAGATCAAGGCTTGATGATCAATGCTTGTAAGAAGATGAGTGGTCTAAGCAACAACAAAAAGTGCAGTTTCTGCTACACATGAGTAGAGAGTATGAGCCACCTGGCATCCAGTTGTAAGGTTCTCCTAGGGTTCTACATCAATTGGGTGTATAAATATCTCCACTGGATCATCTGTAAAACATTGAATATCCAGTGTAGTAGCAAGTCCTGGGAACATGTACCAGAAAGAACCTTTTGAAATAAGTCATACGTCATCCACTATTACTATGCAATCCCTACAGCTACATACTTAGAAAACGGAGCTGTTAAACCTGACATAGTGATATGGGACAAAATGGAGAAAGTAGCAGCCCTAGTTAAAGTCAGTGTCCCTAATGATGCTGGCTAAACAGAGCTGAGGGGGAGAAGATACCTAAATACTAAGGTCTTATGTACGACATGGAAAGAAACTGGAATCTTAGGAAGATCTCCATCATTCCAGTAATTATAGGAGCAACCGGGCTAATGAAAAAGAATTTAAAAACTCTGTGGTGAATATACCCGGTGAACCAAATGCAAGGAAGATCCAAACAAGTGTACTTAAAAAGATGGTCAGAATCCTAAAAAGATCTCTTGGTTGGAGTCTCTGAAATAGCGGGTAAATGTCTGGTATCCAGTAGGATGTCCCATCCGCAACAAAAACAAGAAGATAAGAAAATTTATAAAAAAAAGTACTTGCTAAAAGCATCTTCAGGGCTGGATAAATATACAGCTTGCCGAACCCGACACTATACGCTTTTACGATTCTCCATTTACTGGAGCAGTGTACCTTCCTGTTGTCAAGAATGGTCTTCCATGAAGTTGCGATGTTCCCTCTGCGAAAACATCCGTCTGTCCACAGGAAGTACAACTACTCGTAAAGAATAGAGGGATTTTTGTTCAAGGTTTACTCCTCTAGATCAGCCGTGTTCTGTCTATGCCCACGTATATTAACAGGTCAACCTCGTGAAGAATGGGGCTCTTTACCACGCACAGATGGTCATTCATTTTAGAGACACTGTACTTTTCCATGTCACATAGTACTGGGATGCACGGAGACCAATCAAGGATATCACGACGAGGCAATCTAAGAAAGGTACTACAAACCCTTTAACCGTGTTTATTTACAAAGAGTAACCTAATAGTGTTTGTTTTTTGTTTTTTTTACTTCTTTTGTTTTTTTTAACATAGTTCACCCCAAACAAGGCAGGCCACCACTGTAGACGTAAGGGCTACCGAGAAAGAGGGTGAAAGTTTTTTTTGGGGGGGGGGGGGTAGGTCAACCTAACTTTTGTTCACTCCAAACAAGGCATACTGCCACTGAAACGAAAAGGGGCTACTGTGATTTATAGGGGGAACCTGAGTGGGGAGTTGGGTAACAAAATGTTTTTTTTTATATCGCATTTAAATGTTCTGCATGTCAGTACAGTCAGAGGAGCAGGAAAGGAATTTCAAAGTTTAGCGGCCTGAGGACAGAAGCTATCTAGGGACCCTTACAGTAAAGGGGTGGGATTTTGCTGCTGGTTGGGGATATTTATGTTGGATATATTTACGTTGGGGGAGTACAAGTGCAGTAAGTTCATTGGAGCACATTCGGTGGAGATACTTGTAAAACAAGCATAGGGATGCAACTCTGCGATGGTGCGACAGGGGCTGGAGCTTGACAGACAGTGAAGGACTTATTAGGTTATAATTTCTTTTTTGCACCCTGTCCAAGAGGGAGGGGGCTGATGGTTGGTGCACCAGCCCATATGTGGCAACAATACTCCATGCATAGGCGAACGGTGGCTTTATAGAGATATAGGATACTGGCAGATGTGAGAAGTTTTCTAACCTGGTAGAGGGAGCCTACCTTTTTTTGTGGCAGACTTCGCAGCATCTTCTATGTACTTATTCCACTTCATGTTGCCTGAGAATGTCAGGCCGAGGAGTTTAAACGTTGCACTCTGTGGGCTTCATATCATATATTTATGGGGTAAACATGAGCCCCTGGCACCGGCATTGCATATTATGAACAACCGTTTTCATAACAGATTGTATAATAGTCTATTTAAAAAAAAAAAATGAGTTTACGACTAAAATAAAAATTTCACTAATTGACTTTTAGTTTGTTAACCATTCCTTATTTTTCTGTCTTTGAATATTTTGCAAATCAACTCACAAATTTCAGGTATCGCTTTCGTAAGATTTCATATACTTTTCGCTAAGGGGTACACTGGTTGAGAAACAATGAATTAAAATAACAACAATGTATTGCCCACAAAATGTTTTAATTATTGTATCATTTATTTAATTTATTATAGAAAAAGTGTTGAAATATTATGTGTATGTACTTGCTTTGTGTGTGTGTGTGTGTGTGTGTGTGTGTGTGTGTGTGTATATATATGTATATATATATATATACATATATATATATACACATACCCGCCGACTTGGTATTTACAAAGTTAAATTCCTCCTAAATTCCAAGCTAATTTCTGGTGGCCAACTGGTATGTCTCTTGACTGCGAATCAGTGGCGATTTGTGATCAGAGTTCGCACCCGCCGACCGTCGGGAATTGACTTCCTGCACTGAAGATTGCGTAAGCATGAAACATCGATGTCTGTAGGTAATAAATAATTAATATTTATTTATAAATATTATTATTATTATTATATATATATTTAGGCAAACATTATTAAATAACACAGAGTGTTTTTGCTTGATAAGACTTTTTTTTTTTTTTTCAATTTTCCGAATTGTCTATTTAGTGTTTCGGTCAAATTGCTGTATGTAAGTTCCGTGTGTTTCTTGTTTCATTTTCTTTTTCGTTTTCGTGAGTACTTTCGATTTGATTTGTCAAATCATCTTCAGGCGGTGTTAGTTTTGGTTTCTTAAAAAAATATGTCTTTTTTTTATTATTATTATAACGGCCAGTAATTTACAACTTAAAAGGAGTGTCTATAATGTTGAGATGAGGAAAAAAAATGGAACAAGAAACCCATGGAACTTACATACAGCAATTTGACCGAAACATTAAATGAACCATTCACAATTCTTATCAAGCAAAAACACTCCGCATTATTCAATAATGTTTGTCTAAATGAACATATGCTGCCTAAATACACACAATATATATATATATATATATATATATATATATATATATATATATATATATATATATATATAAGAAAATGAATGATGAAAATAAAAATTGGATAAAATACAATATTTATTAATTCATCAAGTATTAAAACAAGGAATATAAAAAAACTTTTTTCTTTTCCTTAATCCATGGATTTTCAAAAATAAGCTCCCTTCATCAGAGGAAAAATCAGCAAAAATTAGATTACTGGTTATCATACATTTGAAAACATCAAACTTTGTCAGCAAAAAAAATATCTTCAATGAAAAATATAATGTGTCCATGTAAATATCCAAGGGATCGGATAGAGGAAGCAGATATAAGGTGAACATTGAAGTTCAAATAGTAAAAATTCAAAGTCCTAAATACGAAAGGATTCAGAAAATCCCAAATAAAAGTCAGTTGATAATAAAATGACACAAATGATTTGGGACACAAATGAAAACTATGGCAGATTCATCGGCCAATTCCCCCCCCCCCCGCCCCCCAAACTAAGATTCTGATTCGGACAATGGAAAGGATCTACGAAAGGATATCCAGACATAAGTTGTCTGTTATATTTAACAATATATGTATATAGTACTACTCTTATACAGAACGACCCGCGTTTCCGTGACTTCGCGTCGTCAACGTTCTGGTAGGTCTCAGATGTGCCCAAGAGTTGACGAGATGAAGACTGCCAAACGATAAATTTAAGAAAAGTTTCAAATAACAAAATTTAGACGAAGAAAATCAAAGTTAAATACATATATATATATATATATATATATATATAAAAAAAGAACGTCCAAATTGTTATTGATTAGATGGGGGGTTTTTTTGGACAAAGGAACCATTGTTAAAGAAGTTTATAAATAAAATGTTTGTTTTTTGCAACGAAAAGTTTCAAAAGATGATTTTTAAATTTTTTTTTTATTTAACAAACAACGAAACCACTGTTTTTTAAGCAATTTCTTTTTTCCATTTTTCTTCAATGTTTTTTTTGTTGACATTTTCTAGGTCAGGGTTTAGGGTTAGTCTTTTGCTAGAAGTGACTGTTGCTGACAGAACTCAGTGAGTCCTTGGGGAGATTCAATGCGCTGGCACAGATTGTAGAAATTGATATTTTTAAACGCGCTGCAGATCGTAGAAATTCATTTCTTCCAAAAAGTTATCGTCTGCTTGCTGCAACCTTATTGTCTAATGCCTGCTGCAACCTGATTGGTTAATAGTTTTATCAACTCTCGGGCGCTTCTGAGACCGACCCGAATGTTGACAATGCGAAATCACGGAAACGCGGGTCGTTCTCTATAAAAGTACCATATATATATATATATATATATATTATTTTATTTATACAGGCATGTACAAAAGCCGCTACACTGGCATGTCGATGTTATCGATCTTAAGTTATTAGAAACTAAGATATCCTCAGGCAGAAAAATCTGATTTTTCACTTAGGTGTTCATATTTTTTTCGTTTTATTTTCAATATGAACACCAAAGTGAAAGATCGGATTTTTTCGCCTGAGGAGATCTTTGTTTCTAATAACTAAAGATCGATAACATCGACATGCCAGTGTAGCGGCTTTTGTACATGTCTGTATAAATAAAAATATTAATATAAATAGCTCTATTTACTATTGAACACTATTATATAACCTCGGTTGAAACTCTTTGGATTTTTATCCTGTGGATATTTACTTAATCTGTATTACTATATATATATATATATATATATATATATATGTGTGTGTGTGTGTATGTATATATGTATAATGTATGTGTATATGTCTGTTTCTGTGGTTGTAATAAAATTGATAGAAGCCTTGCGTGAATTAAAACATATTTGTAGAATGTAATCCATGTGTCTTGAATAGAAATGTTTAAATAAAAATAAATAATCTCTCTTGAACCTTGTACAAATGACTTTTTGTTGGTAAATATTTCATGTCTGTTCTGTGATTTTTGAAATAAAGTTCCAGTATTCTCTGAACCCTTCCAGTGGAGGTTCGGATGGTGCTCTTCCTCCTCAGTCTTTCCATCACAATCACTTTGTTTGCTACCGTCGTCGTTGTAGTAATAGCAGAAGAAGAACGTAATATATTTTATAGCTTTTATTTTTACTATTTTTAATTAAAAATGTTTTTTTTTTATTGAAATCGCTGCAGACAAGGCATGAAGCCACTTGATGTAAGGAGCTAAAAAAGAAAAAAAAATACTATTTCAAGGTAAAAAAAACTAGCCAACGATAAGTGTTAGATGGATAGATTCCGATTCAGAAAACAGCAATTCTTCCTCCTTTGTCAGAAACATCACCCATGGAATATGAGGACTAAAGGACAAAATAAGGGAAGCGGAGAATTACGAGGCTACCGAAAGTAAACCCAAGGTAACACATCACTCAATAAGTCCCTGGTCTGACATATAGATGGCGCCACTAATAAAAAAAAAAAAAGTATGATTTTTGTAAAGTACTAACCTTCAAATTGCACGTGTCATAATTTGAGCATAATTGGATTATTAGTTTACAAATTACAGCTATTTAAGTGAAGCTACTGTTGCAAATTTTCAAAACGATGGAAAAATTTAGATTTTGTGTGTTGATAAAGAATTGTTTCTGATGGGAAAAATACTGTTCAAGCAAGGCAATATCTTTATAAGTGTTATTCCGACTCTGCTCTGTCAGAAACAACGGTTAACAGGTGGTCTGCTGACTTTAAACACGTTTGTATTAGCACAAATCATGCTGAACGCTCAAGTCACCGAAATTCGGCAGTTGTCCTGGGAAAAAGTCCACAAATTCGTTATGGTCGATCATAAATTAAAGTTGTGTGAGATAGAAGAGAAGTTGAAGATATCAGAAGGCGAAGGTGTATTCACCATTTTGCATGAACATTTGTCAATGAAAAGCTGTGTTCAAAGTGGGTGCTGCGTTTTCTCACAGTCAATCAAAAACAACATGTCGACGATTCAAAGTATTGATTGCAGCTGTTACAATGCAACAAACAAGAGTTTTTGCATCGATATGTGACAATGGATGAAACATGGATCAACCTCTTCACTCCAGAGTCAACCCGGCAGTCAGCTGAATGGACAGCAGCAGGTGAAAGTCGTCCAAAGCGACCAAAAATGAAAACTTCAGCAGGAAAGGTTTTGGCCTCTGTATTTTGGGATGTGCAAGGTATTTTGGTCATTGATTACCTTGAGAAAGGAAGAACAACCATCAATAGTGAATATTATCAGCATTATTGGTGCGTTTGAAGAACGAAGAAATCGCCAGAAAACGGTCAAAAACGATGAAGATAAAAGTCCTCTTTCACCAAGATGATGCACCATGTAACAATTCAATCACAATGATGGTAGAAATACATTAGTTGCATTCACATTGTTTCTGCACCCACCCTATTCTCTGGATCTGGACCCAGTGACTACTGGCTGTTTGCAAACCTCAAAAGAATGCTCCAGGGAAAGAGATTCGGCTCCAATGAAGATGTGATATTGGAAACTGAGATAAGAAGCGTTGGAATCACTGTATCAACCTAGAAGCAGACTATGTTGATAAATAAAGTTGAATTTTGCTTAATAGTTGTTGTTTTAATCATGTGATAAGCTAGATGATTCAACTTAATATCTGTGCAGATAATTTGGGCCATGATGTGAACGACCACCATCAATTTTCTTGATGGTGCGTGGCCCCGTATTATGAGGAGTTTACAAGTGGTCTAATGGACACTGGCGAGGACTCAGGCGAGTTCAAATCCAGTCAATATGGTTGGGAAAGGTATGAACCCGATCCCTCTTCAGTATGGGCACAATGGCAACTGAATCGTTTGTAATAAGTCTTGAATGTCGATATTATCATCTAGAACCATCTTACAAAAAGATGGTACGTATGACAACACCCTGGAGGTAGTAGACTCTGTAGCGATTATATGGTAAGAAGGAAAACACAGCATGTTATCACTTCCGTAGTGATATGTTATGTAGCGGTAACATAATTGAGATCTATTTTCTTTTGCTCTTACATGTAATCACTCACGTAGTAATTGGTACGTTGTTCAGTAGAATAACACAGCATGTAATCACTTGCGTAGTGATATGTTATGTAGCGGTAACATAATTGAGATCTATTTTCTTTTGCTCTTACATGTAATCACTCACGTAGTAATTGGTACGTTGTTCAGTAGAATAACACAGGGATGTAATCACTTGCGTAGTGATATGTTATGTAGCGGTAACATAATTGAGATCTATTTTCTTTTGCTCTTACATGTAATCACTCACGTAGTAATTGGTACGTTGTTCAGTAGAATAACACAGCATGTAATCACTTGCGTAGTGATATGTTATGTAGCGGTTACATAATTGAGATCTATTTTCTTTTGCTCTTACATGTAATCACTCACGTAGTAATTGGTACGTTGTTCAGTAGAATAACACAGGGATGTAATCACTTGCGTAGTGATATGTTATGTAGCGGTAACATAATTGAGATCTATTTTCTTTTGCTCTTACATGTAATCACTCACGTAGTAATTGGTACGTTGTTCAGTAGAATAACACAGGGATGTAATCACTTGCGTAGTGATATGTTATGTAGCGGTTACATAATTGAGATCTATTTTCTTTTGCTCTTACATGTAATCACTCACGTAGTAATTGGTACGTTGTTCAGTAGAATAACACAGCATATTATCACTTGCGTAGTGATATGTTATGTAGCGGTTACATAATTGAGATCTATTTTCTTTTGCTCTTACATGTAATCACTCACGTAGTAATTGGTACGTTGTTCAGTAGAATAACACAGGGATGTAATCACTTGCGTAGTGATATGTTATGTAGCGGTTACATAATTGAGATCTATTTTCTTTTGCTCTTACATGTAATCACTCACGTAGTAATTGGTACGTTGTTCAGTAGAATAACACAGGGATGTAATCACTTGCGTAGTGATATGTTATGTAGCGGTTACATAATTGAGATCTATTTTCTTTTGCTCTTACATGTAATCACTCACGTAGTAATTGGTACGTTGTTCAGTAGAATAACACAGCATGTTATCACTTCCGTAGTGATATGTTATGTAGCGGTAACATAATTGAGATCTATTTTCTTTTGCTCTTACATGTAATCACTCACGTAGTGATTTGTACGTTGTTCAGTAGAATAACACAGGGATGTAATCACTTGCGTAGTGATATGTTATGTAGCGGTTACATAATTGAGATCTATTTTCTTTTGCTCTTACATGTAATCACTCACGTAGTGATTTGTACATTGTTCAGTAGAATAACACAGGGATGTAATCACTTCCGTAGTGATATGTTATGTAGCGGTAACATAATTGAGATCTATTTTCTTTTGCTCTTATATGTAATCACTCACATAGTGATTTGTACGTTGTTCAGTAGAATAACACAGGCATGTTATCACTTGCGTAGTGATATGTTATGTAGCGGTAACATAATTGAGATCTATTTTCTTTTGCTCTTACATGTAATCACTCACGTAGTAATTGGTACGTTGTTCAGTAGAATAACACAGGGATGTAATCACTTGCGTAGTGATATGTTATGTAGCAGTTACATTGTTGGGGCCCATGTATAAACAGTTCCATTCTGAGATGCCGACGCTTGTCTCTAGCCAGGACTTTGACGGGAGGCAAATTAAAAGACCTGCACTGAATTACATTTCTTTAGTACATATACGTCGGCGAAACCAACCTGTTTAATATGCCTGTTTCTATAACTCATTCTGGACCATGTCTTGTGTTGACAAACCGTTAAATAAAAGTTAGTTTAAATTGTAGAGAAGAAGTTTGTCCTTTTAACTGAAGGCTGGTGTCCCGTTTCTTCTTATCAAGCAAGGCCAATCAGATGAATACAGACGCAGCCACATTACTAAGAAATGCTGCTTCTCATCACCTCAACGACATATACAACTCTTTTTTGTTACCTAAGAGATATGCTGAGCACAGGTGGTGGATGTGAACTCAGTAAAACCACAAGGGTGACGGCAGCACGGGCAACATTGCGTGTGCTGATACCATCTCAAGCTCTCTCCCTCTGCATCCAAGATAAGTTGTATGGCAGGCGTGTCAGGAGCATCATGGCAGCAAATGCTGGGTCCTTACCCAATCCTCTCTCATCTGACTTCAGCGCAATAACTGATCCATGATTGGATGGATCAACAATGTAAAATCTGACCTAATCCAACACATTAGCTTGGAGGACTTTCTGAAAGCACTACATTTGACCAGCATAGATGTTATCCTAAGGATAAATCGGTTATGCTTCTACGTCATGTAGAGCCTTTATCCGCATGGATAAACCGTTGCAGTAACATGGATGTCTTGGATCGCAGGTAGGTTGGCTGATAGTACACAGTTGAATTTGCGATGTGACAAAAAAATATAAAGGTCCGAAAATGGTGATTTCAGAAACGCTATCGATTGGAAAGGTTATTCGATGTGAGTTTGTTTTGATTTTCAGACCTTTATATTTTTTGTCACATCGTAATGTAAAATTTTCCGAATTAAGAACTTTTTTTGTCTTTCTGATGAATTCAGAGAGGAAAGATCTGATATTGACATACAAATGTTGGTTTGTCCCCTACTGAACGAATCAGAACCGTAAAAATTGTACAAAAACGGTTTGTTTTGAAAAAAAGGTTTTGTAAAATAAATGGAGTGTAACAAAATCTTGTTTATTTATATATGCTCTGTTATTACAAGTTGACAATCATCGAGCTTTCAATTGGAAGAGGTTGGTATACATAAAGAATAGAAGGTATATGCTAAAACATATATTTTCGCACTACTACTTTTTTTCTTTCATTCGCCCTTAACGATACCTATAAAACATTAACTCAAGTCTTCTTATTTAAAAATAAAAAAACCTAATCCTGAAGACGACTATGAAAGTCGAAAGTGCTCGAAAAAAATGGCCGAATTAAGAACAATCGGAGAAGTACTATACGGATTGCCACCTGATACCAGAAGGATAGCTCGACGGTTTGAGAACCTCGCGAAGAAGATATACAAACGAGAAAGTTCTGTGACGTTCAACAATGCTTGCTTATATATATATATATATATATATAGAGAGAGAGAGAGAGAGAGAGAGAAAGAGAGAGATATTGAATAATCCAAAAAGAGTTCATTCATCTGTTGTGGAGGGGGGGGGGGAAGAGATCCCTCGCCTGTATTTTCTTAGGGAAATAATTCCCCTATGTAAGTTGCAGACTACATGGTAAAAATCACGTCTGATAGGTTCGCCTCCAAAACCCAGACTGCTAAAACTCGCTTCTCACAAAGAACAAGTAACGTCACGGATCCCTCTGTTTCCCACGCAAAGGACTATGACGTCACAGAGCCTCTCGCAGGTACACATTGACCCTTGATCTGAGGTCTCGTCACGCGGTAACCCTGTCACGTCTGTTAGCTCTGACTGTGAGAACAGGCCCTATTCTGCACTCGACTGCACGGGTCCCCCGCACTAAATCGCGCAAGCTAAACCAACGATTTCCAACAGATACGTCCATTCCCATAGGGTTATTATCCAACAATGTCATTAACCTCTTTTACTTTTGGAGATAGTCTAATTTTTGTGTTATTGAAGTTTAAGTATGAATATGAGTGTTATTGGCTACTAAAACAATTATAGACACTTTATTTTTAATCCTATCATTCTTGGTTATTAATGAAAGAAAATGTGTTTTTTCATAAACAGTAGAAACAAAATGGCCACCAAGATTTTAGCTGAGCATCTTCTGGTGGGTTTATACTTGCTGTGTGCTGAGTTTTTGCTTTATGAAAAAGTCACATTTCTTTCACAAATTGTTTGGACTATAGATTACTAGAAGAATACCCGTCCCAGGACGGACAAAATCAGTTGGTCTTAAGAAATTAAAATTCAAGGAATTTTACTTAATTTGTGTCTAATGACGATGGATCAAATTTGGTTTGGTTTGGTTTGGTTTGGTTTGGTTTGGTTGTTTTGTTTTACGGCATATCCACCCTTTTCGGGTTATTTAATGCCAAATCCGGTCATTTTGGTAAAAGCTTTTATGCTTCAATTTCTTTATATTTTCAAGTATTTATGTATTGCGTTTGCTTTGGTTTGGTTGTTTTGTTTTACGGCATATCCACCCTTTTCGGGTTATTTAATGCCAAATTCAGTCATTTTGGTAAAGGTTTTTATGCTTCAATTTCTTTATGTCTTCAAATATTTATTCATCGTGTTTGGTTTGGTTGTTTTATAGAGTAAAATTGTTTTTGTTTTTGGCTTTGCAGAACATGATTGAGTTTTGCAAAGGAAAAGGAAAAAATAACATTAATGTTTGGTGCATTTTGAGTCAGGAAGCCAGTATTTTCAGACAGCCTTGGATCAAATTTAATGAAAGTCTAAACTTTTTATATGGGAGGTTGTGCCCATATTATGCCCCCTAAAACATTTTAAAAGAAATTGAAATTTGGGGAATATTTATTAATTAATGTCTAATATTAATTGTTAAAATTTCATAAAAATCGAAGATATCTGAATTTTCATGAAGTTTAGGAGTAAATCTTCTACATACAAATATATAAACATATACACATACCTAACGTTGTATAAATAGATAGGGATGTTAGCCCTTCAACATCATATGCATGTTACACTCTTAGCAGTGTCAGATGTCACGATTCTAAACGTATACTTTTTAGCTGTCCATTTTAAAGGGAGGTTATCTCGACTCCTAACAAAATATAATCAACTAGTGTACACCCTCGGTCAAAAAATGACAGAAAAAATATTATGATTCGCCAGTGTTCGCCCTAATATTCATATAAAATCGGTGTTGCCCGGACTCAATAACTTTAAAACTGAAAGCTCAGGTGAATTTCTTACATTTTCATTATTATTTTGAATAGAAAGGGGAATGGGCAGTGTGGCAGGGAAAGAAGGGGTGGCACACAGTGACATATAGAGATAATGCGGACAGGGGTTCGGTACTTATGCAGATTAGGACTCAAGCTAACCCTAACTGACGCCAAGTCGAGGTTAGCTTGGGTCCTAATCTGCATAAGTACCAGGTTTTCTAAATCAACATTTTAACTACGTATTTTAAGATTCTCACTTTACTACGCCTTCTGACAAACACATCATCTGCATATTGACCATTCAGAACATGACTAATTAACTGCACGTCGTATCTACACGATTATCAATTCCTAACAGACTAAAAATAGCCAAACTTTCTAACTTACTCTGATCACACGTTCCGGCCTCCTCTTCCTTCTCCTCCTCCTCCTCCTCCTTTGACCAACCTGACAGTGAGTTCTAGTGTGACGACCTCCTCCTCCTCCTCCTCCTCTGACGTCACACCAATACTCACTCTAGTCAAAATGGTTGAGATTTTGTTTGACAAAACCATTTTCAATATCAGCTGCTTTTGACTATTTACATTTGACGATTCAATAATTTATTTTTTTGCTCCCCCGTTTGATAAGTTTTTACATTTCAAGATTTAGTGATACTAGCGGGACCCCCGTAGAAATTCCATGGTGCTTTCTACATCAGTCTGCATAATTTATTGTTGCAATAGAATATCTTTAACCCCTTTTTCCTACGTGGACTTTCCCGTGGATGACCATATATTCAGTAGCACTGCACTGAACATTGATCTTTTTCGGCCTTTTGGCCAAGAAGAAAGTAAAGTATCTGTTCCGATGGATACTGCACCCTATAGACTGGTATTGTCTTGACCTTCGGGGCTTGATTTACGCCGGTCTATGGGTCTGTCCTGTGCAGTTCTAGGAGGTCCACCCTCCCAGGCTTTGCCTCCCCTCTTTAGGGAGGAGTAAGTTTATTGCTTACTGCCTGAGGCGCCCCTACCGGGGAATGCCCGCAGGTCTGCCCAGGCAATTTTTAATGGCAAGAGTGCTCACCTTCTCGGGCGCTGGCTTTTCAAACCCCACTTTCCAACCTTGTGTCACATACTCCTATTGTGGGTAGGTGTTGAATAACATCTTTGCTTTGAACCTTCATAATTTCTCACTAAAGTCTGTGCCTCCTTTATTGATAATAGACTTTTCCTTCTTTCGTTACCAAAAAACACCAACAACAGAGGAACAAGTAATGCAGCAATACAAAACACATGTCCTAGATTCAGTTTATTCACTTGCGTTGACACTTTCGCACATCCAGAAAAAGGTCTGTATGAACCCCTTCAATTTTGTGGCACAAAACTATATATATAAAGTTTATATATAGGTCAGCTTGGAAATAGCCTATCCGATGACCTTTAAAATATTTGGCCTTGTTAAGGATCAAATCAGTACTTTTACGAGCACACACCCAATTTATTTACCTCCCCAGGAGGTTAGGCACAAGGCCAGTTTTATCTTACTCCCACAAGGTAAGATGTGACCCAAGGTCAGGTCGGGAAAGTGGGACTTGAAAAGCCAGCGCCCGAAAAGGTGAGCACTCTGGCCATTAAAAATTGCCTGGGCAGCCCCGTCGGCATTCCCTGGTAGGAGCGCCTCAGGCAGTAAGCAATAGATTTTGTCATTAAAATCGATATATTTATGGATGGATAGACTTTGTCATTCTTTCCTTTGCTATTGCCTTATTGCAGTTGTAATAGTCCTGGAAAAAGTAGAAAAACAATTATTTTTATAAAGGTTGAAAGAAATAGGATTCTTTATTTCTCCTTGTTATGTCTGAAAATAACCGCTATTTTCGGTTTAATAAAACACACAAAATAAGATCAATGGACGAAGTATGAAACTTAACACTTTTATTAAACAAATTTACAACTGGAATGATTATTTAAAAGCCGCTGGATGCAAAATAATTGTCTGGTGTTTTGCAAGGCACTTTTGTTTAAATATCAACATCATGGCTGGCCTCGTCTTCCCCAAGAACAGATAACTCTCCCTTTCATGGGTGTAAGGTAGACAAACTCTGCCTTGCATATTATTTTTAGGCTGACGGCCTAACAAATTGAAAACAGGTCGATGAGAAAATCTTACCAGACCAAACTGTTAGTGGGTGCACGTTATGTAATATGTAAATAAGTTACCCCACCCTTCTTTGATATGTAGCTCTCCAGTTTTCCCAATATGAACTGTCTGCTGGCCCAGTATGGATGAGTAAGTTGAATAAAACTTCCAAAGCTGACCTCATCTATTTGTTTATTTATTACAATACAAGTGACTTTTGATAGAATAATGTGCAGATGGTCTTATTTGGGGAAAGCAACTCATTGGGAACATATTAGGATTGTTTTTAATTATTTTTTTAATCAGATAAATAAACTGGTTTACCTTCTAAATATCTGTGATATATAAGATTGCAATCAATATATGTGTGTAATGACAAACGAGAACAGTCGTAACTTAAGAAAGCTTTATTCGGCATAAACTGTCAGTACAATATTAGTGCTGCTATTTATATTGTTAAAACGAACAGGAGAGTTCTCCAAAGGGGAGATCATTTAGAATAGGGAAATTATTCGTAATTGTTCATTACAATGTGTTAATAAAAAAGTTTTTGATCAAACTAAATTTTGATAGAGGTAAGGATCAATTTTTTGGTAAAACTATACTTTAAACACAGTCTACCTCTCAGACTTTGGTCAAAGAACCAGGCGGCTTTATTGTGTATTATTCTCTGAGTGGCATGTTGCCACTATGGAGATTCCTGTAAGTACAGGGTGGGTAAGCAAAATTTACAATGAACATTAAGTTGTTTTTTTCTCAGCAGGCACTAAGTCAATTTTTTTGAAACCTAGCATATATTGATGTCATAATCATACCAAATACTATTATCCTTACCTTTTCAGAAACTTTTGCCCATATGAATAATCAGAAAAGCAAACGTAAAAGAGTGCGTGATTTGCTGAATGCACTCATCACACCAAAGGAGATTTCAAGAATGGTCGGAGTGTTCATAAAGTCTGTTTATAATGTAAAGAATAGAATGACTATTAGCAAAATTATTACGAGGAATTGGAAGGAGGAATCAACAAAAACGTACCAAAGCTTTTATTAAAGCTCTCAAATCCAAAATCCTTAAGGATCCAACCAAATCCATGAGAAAAATGGCAACTGAAATTGAGGTAGACAACAAGACCATTAGAAATATCATAAAATATGATTTGAAGTTAAAATCTTACACAAGAGCACCAAAACACTTGTTGACAACAGCTATGAATGAAAATAGATTAGAAAGATGAATAAAATTATTGCATGGTTCAAGAAAAAGTCCTTCATTGTAACGGATGAAAAGATCTTCACTGTCGATGCTGTTCTGAACTGCAGAAATGACACATTTATTATAAAATCGACAGCTGATGTTAAGTGGATATTCAGAACACACTATTCTGCTCAAGTTATGGCTTTTGGTCTTGTGGATTCAGATGGAAAGAAAATGCCTATAAAATTCTACAAAGCTGATGAAAAGACCAATGTTAATACTTACTACATAACTGAGATACAAGGGATTGCCATGGCTCAAAGCAAACTACCCAGACGATAATTATGTATGGATACAGGATTGTACTCCAGCCCACACAGCTAAAAAAAATACAAGAATTTTGCAAATCCAATTTTAGCAATTTTTAGGAATCATGCTTATGTCCGCCTTCTTGCCCATATCTAAATCCTCTGGATTATGTTATTTGGGGCGTTTTAGAACATGCTACCAATAGAATATCATACGGTAATGTCAACTCTCTTAAAGATACTATTAAACCAGCCGCGCGTGTGTGGTCCCCCTCTGTACTCTGTATGTGACTCGATGTGGCGAGTGTAAAATGCAATAAATTTGGGCAATTTGGGGCATTTTTGACCCCCCTTTGACCCCCAGGGGGCGCGAACCAGAATTTTTCTGAGGTCAAGGATGCTCATTTTATATCCAGAACAATTGCCTCTACATTTTGGCTAAATTTCAGAAAAATTGAATGGATGGATCAAACGTTATGGGAGAAAAGGGTCATTTTTTGCCATTTTTGGGGATTTTGACCCCCTGGGGGCGCGAACCAGATTTTTTCCAAGGTCAGCGATACTTATTTTCTATTAGGAACAATTGCCTCCACATTTTGGCCAAGTTTTTAGAGAAATTGAATGGATGGATGAAAAGTTATGGGCAAAAAATGTTATTTTTTGCCATTTCGGGGTCTTTTGACCCCCTGGGAGGCTAACCAGATTTTTTTTCAAAAACCGGAGAATGTCACTTTCTAACCTGACCAAAGTTACAACTTCATGCAAAATTTTAGAGAAATTCAATGGATGGTTGCGGAGAAAAATCTGAACGGACGGACGGACGGACGGACATGCCTCAAAACATAAGTCCCCCGATTTATAAAATCGGGGGACTAATAAGAATGAGAGAAGTTGTCTCACAAATATTTGAGGAATACTTGTGTAAGTTTCAGGAAGCGTGTGAAGACAGTTATTGAGAAATAAGGAGAACACATAGAATAACAAAATTTCTATTATGTAAATTTTCTTGTGGCAAATAAATTCTCATAAATTTCAATAACTCTCTTTCAATCCCTGCCTCAAAATATTGTAAATTTTGCTTTCCCAACCTGTAAACTTAGAGTCAAATGTACACACAAACCATAGCCAATATTGAAAAACAAATAACATAAAATCATGGACATGATGTCAAAGGGCCAACATCCCTATAACCTAGTGGCAGACGATTTATGAAAAGAATCGCAACTTTTATAAAACTATCACCCTCAGCACACAGCGAGTATATGTACATCAGAAGATGCTCAGCTAAAATCTCTGTGGCCATTTTGTTTCTACTGTTTATTAAAAACACAGTTTCTTGAATATAAAAATGATAGAATTAAAAATAAAGTGTCTATAATTATGTTTTAATAGGCAATAACACTCATATTCCAAATAACGATTCAATGACAAAAAAAAATTGACCATCTCCAAAAGTAAAAGAGGTTAATGATATTTCAGTGCTTCTATAATAAAAAGCAGAAAAAAAGTTTTTCTTGTCTTTTAGTGTTGGAGAGGGAAATAAGGGGCAGGTAACTCTTCACAACAGCTCTAGCTTTCGAACAATATTTTTCTAACCCTAACCCTAAACCCTAACCCTAATCCCTAACCCTAACCCTAAACCCTAACCCTAACCCTTTTATGTCTAATCGACGTTCTCCTTGCACAGTAGCCACATGTGCAACGCCAATTAAAGCCACCAGTTTTGATTACTGATGGCACAAGTCGCATCTCATGGCCACAGTTGCAGGTTTCTGCACCAGAAATTAGTCTGTGTGCCTGCAAAAAATCAATTTCTTTTGCACTGTCTGATGTAAAATACAGTATATCTTCGAACTTGAAAGAGTTAAGATCCATGATCCTAATTTCAGAGAAAATCCTGTTTAAAATTTGTTGTAAGAGTTACCTGCCCTTTATTTACCTCTCCAATACTAAAAGGCAAGAAAAACTTTTTTTCGGCTTTTTATTATAGAAGCACCGATATTTCAGTCATTTGTGAATACTAAAATCGCTAAGAAATCAAATAAATATATGTTGGGTCAGAGTTATCTCCCTAAGAAATATTTCGTTTTAACCCTAGAGAGTGCTATTGGCAAGAAATGTTGTACTCTTATTCCCTAGGTGGGAAATAAAAAAAAAACAAGACTGTCTCTTCTTGGTATAACTTGCAAAGTAGTCAGACCGAGTATGCCTTTTAAACCCTAACAGTCTTTTCCTGTTAGGTTATCTTTCTGATGGAGTCAACCGACTCTCAGACTATGATCAAAGAAGCAGACGATTTTATTGTGTTTTATTCTGCAAGTGACATATCGCCACCATTGATATTCCTGTAAGTAAACAAAGTCAAATGGTACAAACACAAACCAGAATCAGTACTGGAAAACAAAAGACATAAAATCATCTGCAACATTGAAATACAAACAGACAAACTCATCCAAGCTAGAAGTACCAGATATGATAATACTCAATAAATAAGACTGACTTTCACTCAGATCTAAAATGGAAGACTTACATTCAATCTATTGCTAAGGCCACTGAAAAAATGGTTGGATCATTCTATCGCTCCAGAAAGCACCTGACTCCTGATGCAATCCTCTACCTGTATAAGAGTCAGATACGACCTAAGATGAAGTACTGCTGCCACATCTGGGGAGGTGCCACTCAGAGCACTAGATAGAATTCAAAATATAGTGGAGGATGATCTCTTCTGTTCCTTACAACCCCTTTTTCACAGAAGAGAGGTTGCTAGTCTCTCTCTACTCTATCGTTTTTTCTATGGAAGGTGCTCGACCGAGCTCTAATCTCTGGTCCCTTCTTGTAAAACATTCACAGCAAGAACTCGTTTTATTACAACAATGAAAAAAAAACCTTTGCTTCTTCCCCCCGTGTGCTTAGCGACAGGCAGAATTTCCACAAACAGAGCTTCTTCGCAAGGGTTTCCTGTCTGTGAAAAACATTACTACGGGACTGCTTCCCTGCGGATTTCAACATGGTCGTCTTCAAATCCAACGACAACAGATTCCTGCTATGGACCGTCCCCACAATCATTCTCAATCCTCTCATAATGTTCTTCATCTCTCAACTGACAATCATTCCACCCTATTGACGCTTATCCTCGAGTGGCTTTTGGCCTTGATAAGTGGTGATTCATTAGTAAAACAAAAACTCCTTCCAAATAGTAGATTTTGCTGCGTTAAACTGAAGGGGACAGAAAGAGTAAGCAAATATATGGAAGTTGCCAGAGAGCCGAAAAGGCTAGAGAACATGAAAATGATGGTAATACCAATGATTGTAGGATCACTAGGAACAGTTCCGAAAAAGGTTTCCCTTCTTCCTCTGTGTCTAGCATTAGGCAGAATTTACACAAGGGCTTCCAGTTCATGGAACACGTTACCATGGGACTGCTTCTCTGCAGATTACAACATGATCATCTTCAAATCTAACGTCAACAGATTCCTGTTATGAACCGTCCCCACAAGTAGTCGAACTTGATCCATCATTCTTAATTCTCTCTTATCTTCGAGTGGCTTTTGGCCTTGATCCATTAATAAAAGAAAAAGAAAAGTACCTACCAAATTGTAGATTTCGCTGTTTTAAACTGAAGAAGGCAAAAAAAAACTAAGTATGGAATTTGCCAGGAGCTTAATAAGCTATAGAACATTAAAACTATGGTAGTACCAATAATTGCATGATCACTAGGAACAGTTCCGAAATACCGGAAAAAATGACTAGAAGAAATTGGAATCAAAGGGAGGATTTACACCATACAAATCATGGCACTGGTGGCATCATCATCATCATCATCATCATCATCATCATCATCATCATCATCATCATCATCTTCTTTCCCTTGATCGGATTGGGGGTCCCACGTTTTCTGAAAGCCTGCAATCTCAGTCTCCAAGCTTGGTGGTCTTGAAGATTGATTCCGTTTGAATTCAACTGTTTAAGATTCCTTGTTAATGGTTTGCATTCAAGTTTTCTTGGGTCGTCTGACTTTCCTTCGGCCTCCCACCTCAAGGTCTTCGCATTTTCTTATCCAAGAGTCGCTCCTCTCAACGTTGCCAAACCAACGTATATTCAGCCTCGCCAACACGCTATCAAATGCTGGGTCCGATCTGCTTTAATATTGCATATCTATCGGATCATTGCTCTGTCATTATGTTGAACACATGCGAGTGAGGACTGGGTAGGAGCCCAGCACTCACCTCCATACAGCATCACGCTCCTAACACATCTGCTATATACCCTCTCCATAGAAGTGAGAGGGACTGCCCGTGATGTCAGGACTGGCATATTAAGAAAAATCCCAGAGTGCGGAAACCAACTTTGGGGTCACTATTTATAGGAGCCCCTTGAGGATAAAGACTAATGAGGCAGAAATGATTGCCAGCTGAAGGATGAGGAACACTATGGGAGTACTAACATTGATCAATAGTATGAACTGTGTTTAATTACTTATGGGGTGGTCCATGACAAGAATTTGTTGACATTGGATTTGAAAACGACCATGTTGTAATTAGCAGGTAAGCAGTCCCGTGATAATGTGTTCCACAGGTGGGAAGCCCTTGGATCATATTAAGTAGAACTCAGCAGAGCTGAGATTACCTGGGTAAAAATATAAGAAAAATACTATAATTTGGCCCCCCTCACCCAAAAAACAATGAATGGCATCAACATCGATTAGTACTACGGAAAATGGCCACAAAGGATCCGAGAGAATGGAAAGCCCAAGGAGTGCTAGCACCATCCAAACCTAGACTAGAAGTTTACAGAAAGTACTGGAATCTTAATGTGGCTTATTATCACTCAAATTCTAGAGAAAAACATCGTCCATTATCGGTGAGAAATCACTAATAAATAGTTGTGCGAGAACTTCAAGTCAGTTGCAATGGTGATGGAAAGGATCGAAGAGTACTTAAAATCTTGAGAGACTTGCTGTCGCTCAGATCCCAGAGAAGATCATTTGTTTTTAAGTGATAGATCACTAGTAACAACTCATAGTAAGTAATAATAATATAGACGGATTTGAGATTTTCTTAAGCTTAGAGTGTTATGTCTACACAACCGTGGCCGATAGCCTAAATGGCCGATAGCATTTGGTAGTACAAATAAAGTTTTCCACGTGGAAGATGATAATTTATAATAATCATGACATCACAGATTCAAAAATGACCTATTATCGCTGTTTATTACTATGAACATTATTTTATTATCAGCTCGTGGATGATACATTGTGGTGAATCACAAGATATGATAATTTGTCATCATCATCATCATCATCATCATCATCATCATCATCATCATCATCATCATTTTAACGTCCGTTTTACATGCTGGCAAGCGTCGGAAGGCTTTTAGAAATTGACTTCAAAACTAACCTATCTCCGGCCAGGTCTTCACTGATTGATCCCCCTTTTCTCTCAAGTACATCCTTATCACTTCTTTCCATGTTTTTTTTTGCCTTCCCCTGCCAAATCACCCTGCTACCGCAACTGTTCTGCATCTACTAACCCAAGAACTCTCATCCATTCTTTCAACGTGATCATACCGACAAAGTCTCCTGTTCTGCACACATCTCCCTATACTGTCCAAATTTAATATTCCTCTGATGTCATCAGATCTAGGCCTGTATTTAAGACTAACATTGCACATCTATCATCGCATTCTCATATCATTTCTCAACACTTCCATGCATCATCACATTTCGTACACATGCCTGATAGACTTTTTCCTTAGTCGACAGTGGTAACGCTCTGCTGGTTAGTTGCGACAGAAGTTCCTTGAACTTTCTCCATTCACTCTTAACTCTTATAATCACACTAGCACCGTCTTCTCCTTCTGCTTCAATAGTATCACTAAGGTAACAAAACTTTTGAACACCCTCAATAGTATCGCCATCCAAATATAGTTTCACATCTGTGTTCTCATCTATTTCCATCGGCTTACATTTCTTTCGCACAAACTGATTATCATCTCTCAACTTACCTGTAATTCCACTGCCCGTTTTGTGTATCCAATGCTCGCAAATACCATAAAAAATTGAGGGTCCCCCGACCTCCTTCCTGCAAACCGAGCAGGGAAAATTTCCTCTTTTGGAGGACATTCCAGAACTACAACCACTGATCATCACTTTGGTTTTGGTAACATTCACTCTCAGACTTTTACTTTCCATAGCATTCCTCAAGATCTTTAACTTAACAAGTTTGTCTTCCATTGTCTTACAGGCAATTACTGTATCATCAGCATACAGCATCTCGCCTGAACAACCCATACGTCTTAGACACAAATAAAAAGAAACGGACTCAGTACAGAAACCTGATGTACTCCTACTTTAACATTAAAGCTGTCCCTAAATTTGCTGTTGATTCTAATGCAACTTTGAGAATTTCGATACATTGTTGGTACAACCTTCACTAACCACTCGCTTGTCCCTAATTTACAAAAAGCCCACCAGACAACTTTTCTTGGCACTCTGTCAAAAGCTTTCTCCAGATCCACAAAAGCAAAATACAGGTTCTTCTTACTAAGATACTTTTCTTACATTTGTCTCAGGATAAATATAGCACCGGTGGTACTTTGTCCAGGCATAAAACCAAACTGCATTTCATCTATTCTTATTTGCTGCTCAATTATTCTCTCAATCTCTTTCAGGGCCTGATCCTCTCTAAGGTTCTAGTAGTACACACTTGTACTAAGATCCTAGTTTCTCAGAACAACCTCTAATCTGGTTTGTCAAGTTTGTGATCATCTCAATGCCCGTTTCACCGACAGCCTTCAACGTTTCTGTAACAACATCTGATGGTCCTGCAGCGGTATCCTTCTTTCATCTTATTTATAACTTCCGTACGATTTCTTTCTTAATTCTTATAGTTAGACCAGATACGGTTTCTACAACTTCTAGATTTTCTCGGTTCCATGGAAACTCAGTATTCGACAATCTCTCATAATGTCATTTCCAAACATCCCTCTTGTCCTGTTCATTTGTTGCTAACATCCCATTATCATTTCAAATGCACTTCTCTTCAACAATATCCATATTTGTCTGTCTAGCTATTCTGAATACTTCATTCTTTTGGTCATCGCTTTGTAGTATATCTGGAAACCTGACTTGCTAAGCCTCCATCTTGGCTTTGTAAATTGCTCTTCTTGCTTCCCTATTTGCCACCAGATATATATTCTTATTTACTAAATATTTTCTCCACTCTTTCGATCGTTTCTGCTTTTCTTTGATACAATTCTCAACTTCCTAATTCCACCACCATGCTAACCTATGTCTTGGTAGCCCTTTCGTCCACCTACAAGTCTCGTCTGTTACTTCCAACAGCGTATCCTTCAACGTCTTCCACTGTTTTTCCACATTTTCTGAAGTGGATCAGTTAACCGAACTCTTCATCACTTGGTCTCTAAACTTGCATTTACACGTTCTTCATACAACCTCCACACCTTTCTCCTGGGAATAAACTTTCTCTTTAGCTCATGAGCTTTCTTCAGTGTGAAATTGCAAATAACCGGTTTGTGCTACGTCACAAATTCTTCACCAGGTATCAGTTATTATTTTCACATCACTCAAGAGCTTTCTGTCCTTTTCGCTAACCTGCAGATAATCTACTTGGACATTTGTTGTACCAGATTCATACATAACAAGATAGCTTTCTTTTTTCCCTAATAAGAGTGTTTGCAGTGTTTGCAAACAATATGCCAATGGTAAGACCAAATTCTTCCTCCTTCTGTATTCCTATTACCATATCCATTTCCTTCGTACACCACCTCAAAACCACCAAGGGTCTTTTCAACATGACCATTCAAATCTCCTGCCGCAGCAAGTACTTCCTTCTCAGCAACCTTACTAGTTACTCTAATAAGCTTGTCAAAAAACTCATCTTTCGCATCTTCACTCAAGCCACATAAAAGTGGTGCATAAATAGATATAGTTGTGAATATTTTCTCACCAACCATCGACTTCATCAGTATGATTCAATCACTTACATGATTAACTTCATCACTATAATTTGTTCACTTACATGATTAACTTCAATCAGTTTATCTACCCATCACTCTGCAATGAAAATACTAACAATACCTGTTCTCTTTTCATTTCCAATCCAAAACAGTAGATTAGCTCTCTATCGAGTTTCTTGGACACAACATTTGGTCAATGCATCTTTTCTGTCCTTTTCAGGACAATCCACAAAAGTGTGAGCTATATGTCCTTTTCAAGACAAACCCTGTCCTTTACAGAACAATTTCTCTTTCAGTCCATCGAGCTGTTCTTCAACTTCAGTGTGATGTCCACACTCAACTAGTATTGTTGGAGAAGCGACCATATCTGCCAAGGTGTACTTCAACACTTCAATGTTGGAAATGCAAGCTGACCAGGCACCCAACATCAACATTTCTGCGATGCTGGCGACTGAACGTAACCATTTGTAATTGAACTTTCTGACCAAATTAAACTGGCACATGTACATATACATGGCTCCTGACTTGATGTTGAAACTATCTTCTGCTACCTCGGTGGCACGTTGACAGCTGGTGGTGGTTGTGAAAGTCCTGGTGGTGGTTGTGAAAGTGCTGGTGGTGATTGTGAACGTGCTGGTGGTGGTTGTGAACGTGCTGGTGGTGGTCGTGAACGTGCTGGTGGTGGTTGTGAAAGTGCTGGTGGTGATTGTGAACGTGCTGGTGGTGGTTGTGAACGTGCTGGTGGTGGTCGTGAACGTGCTGGTGGTGGTTGTGAAAGTGCTGGTGGTGGTTGTGAATGTGCTGGTGGTGATTGTGAACGTGCCGGTGGTAGTTGTGAACGTGCCGGTGGTGATTGTGAACGTGCTGGTGGTGGTTGTGAACATGCTGGTGGTGGTTGTTAACGTGCTGGTGGTGGTTGTGAACGTGCTGGTGGTGGTTGTGAACATGCTGGTGGTGGTTGTTAACGTGCTGGTGGTGGTTGTGAACGTGCTGGTGGTGGTTGTGAACGTGCTGGTGGTGGTTGTGAATGTGCTGGTGGTGGTTGTGAACGTGCTGGTGGTGGTTGTGAATGTGCTATCACTGTTTGCTGTTGCGTTGCTTGGGAAAGGTTCAGAAAGCTGCTGCCAATCCTTACATCGAGGCATACTTCTTTTAAGATTCAGGGCAAAGTTTTTCAGCCTGTGTTCGCTTTGCCATGGCAGTGAGACATGGATCCCAAACGCATCCGATCTGCAACGACTTCGACGTAATGACGGTGCCATGATCAGATGGATGTACGGCAGCAAACAGTGCTTCATCAGAAGCTGGGTATCGGTGGTATTTTGGATGCCTTACACGTTTGGCGTCTCAGGTGGTTTGGCCATGTACAGTGTGTTACCTCTTGTATCAACTCGATAACACGCCTATCCAGGTGTGGTAGACCAATGAAAACCGTGCTTGAGTGCATAAGAAGTGAATTGACTGCATGCAGAGTGAGTGATATCAATATTTTGGATCGGACCGCATGGAATGCAGGCATGAGACGTTGCCTGGTATTACTCATTCCGGAGTCCAAGACACCCGGGGCACCTTAACTACCAAAACTGGATGATGATGATGATGATGATGATGATGATGATGATGATGATGATGATGATGATGATGATGCATTTTTGTTTGTCCTCCTTCTTTGTCTATTACTATATTGTCTTTGTGTCTAAGATCGATCACTAAAGATCCATAAATAATGAGGTGTACATCGATCAATCATATTGTTATGAGCTGTAATTACAAAGACACGAAACGGGCACGATAAGATTACCTATCTTTCTATTATTAGCCTGCTTGTCCTATCCAAAAAAAAAAGAAAGAAAATAAAAAAGATCCCATGACCCCCCCAATGACAACCGGGTGGTGACGTCACTTCCGCCAATTTCGGTGAATTATTTGTATGACAACTTGCTTCACTTCCGGCATCAAGCCTTACCATGTGTTTTTGTTTTAGGGGAAAAGACGTGTAGTTTTTTTTTCCTTCCTTTTCTCTCCAGGATGTTTAGACTTCATTCGAGACCAGTGATATATTTTCATCGCATTTAGCACGAGGAATCAACACGATGGCTGGAGGTTTGTACCGGTTCACCTTTATTATTGTGATGATTGCTTAAAACTAAAGTACAAATTTTAAATTGACATTTTTTTTTTTTTTTGAATTGTGTCATTATATTTGATTGATGAAAATAATATCATTTATTAAATTTGAAATTATTTTATACCGTAGAAAGTTTTTAATTTCTTATTGTCTTTGATTTTCATGAATGTTCTTTTTTTTGGTGTGGGGGGGGGGCTACTTGTAATGAGAATTTCATATTTATGTAGTCAATCCCGGAAATGACCGATCCAGTTTACGATTTGAAAGTCACGAAAAGAAATGTAAAAAGGCAGACAACACTAAGGATGCGAAGGTTTTACATTTTTTTTTTAGCCCCCCCCCCCCCCGAGAAAATAAGGTGTCTTTCAAATCATAAACTGCTTCGACCATTTCCGAGACCGACTCAGGATTCTATGTCGATACTCTGGACTGACTACGTAAATACTGAAATTCTCTGGATGCCTATTCATTACAAGTACCTTTTTTATTTGACGTACACAATTACGACCCTATCTTGAGAATAAAAACTTGTTTTTCAATGTTTTTGTTTCAGTGTTTACGTAATGAAACAATGGTTAAATGCGATTGTGTACGTTTTCACGTCCCACATTCTCTTAAAGAAAACCTCGTCATTCTATACGATTATTCGAGTAGGAGTCGTAAAAAACATTACACAGAATTTAAGATGTAACAGTCTTTTGTCTTGGAGCTAAGTGTAGTATCTGTTCTGATACTACAGTACACTTCATCTTTTCTGTCTTCGGTTAATGAAAAAGAAATCCTTCTAGACTGAGGAAATTTTATTTTTTGTCCCAATGTAGAGTGCCTCCCCCTTTTTTTTCTTTTGAGAAACTGTTTTTTTTCTCTACATTAAAAACCAAGGTTGTGTCTAATTCTGTCCTCTTGGGGAAGCAAGCAAATAAGAACAAATTAAAAAAAAAATATTCGTAGAGATTTTATTAAATATCAAATTTATTCGTATATCTTTTTAAAAAAAATTTTTTTATCAAGTTTTAACTTTGCATCTTGAGTTATTTTTTTTTTTTTCTCATTATTGTTTTTCCTTTTTTTTTCTAATATTGAAGTTAGCATAAGTAAATCTATATTAAATCTTGAACTGCATCTCAAATTGTAACTTTAAAACTACAAATGGAATAATCGTATAAAATGACGCGTCTTTTAAAATGAGAATTTGTGACACTGAAAACGTACACAACCGGTTAAATGAATGACTGGAAAAAGGAGTGGTTATTTGTTAATCTTTTAAAACGAGTTTATTATTTCAATCTTTATCGTTATTTAGAAAGGAAGATATTTGTGTTGATGTAAAAAAAAAAAAAAAATAATAATAATTTTAATTCATTCAACATTTCCGATAGTGTTTGTAGCAGTAGTAATAGTAGTCGTAGCATCTTAAGCCTTGAATTAAAGATGGGAGAAATTGAGACAGCTTCATCACAAATAATTGAATATGAAAATCAATATTTAAAAAAGAAAAATATTATTTTCATTGTTCGTAAATTGAAAAGTATCTTTTTATTTTTAAATGAAGATATTCTGGTATAGAAATAAAGTTTAAAGTTTTTTTACCTTTTTTCAAAAATAGATTTGTTTTTAAGTTAAATAAGTCAATTAGTTCATGTTTAATTAAATAGAATGTTTGTCAAATAGAATGTTTGTTTTTAAACATTTTTTAGACTTCATATTTCCAGTAAATAATGAAACAAGTAAAATAAAAATTATTCTGCCAATATTTTTATTTTTTAAAATTATGTTTGTCCTCAGTAATTAAAATTTTTTTTTTCTTCATAAAACTAGAACTAATTTGGTTAAAATAATGGTGTTTCAATTGCAACCATCTTAAAGCTGAAAAGTTCAAGATAACCAGTTTGAGTTTTTCATATAAAAGTTACACGATTAAAACAATTGTTTCTTTATTTACTATCTGTATTTACCCGGCGTTGCCCCGGTGGAAAGCCTAGAGAAACAAATTCACAATAAGTCATGTTTACAATTTTTTAATATAGGATTTTAAAAACATTCGTTTTAATGTTTTCTTATTTTATTTTTGATTTCTTTTAATAGTAAATAAATAAATATAATTCAATGTGTATTAAAGTTACGCATAGGCGATAAACACACATACATACACGAGATCTAGTCTGATATAGCTTTTTATTAATACAAAGTGGAAATATTTCGTTAATTTAGTTTCTTTTTGTGGGTTTATTTTTTATTTACTAGAAAAACAAACAACTTAAAAATAAATACATATTTTATTTTTATATTCAAATAATATAGACATTTTAAAATATATGAATTCAGCTATTTTTATATATAAATTTAAAATTTGAATCATATTTTAATATGGGCAAATATCAACTAAAACAATATATAATATCGAATTTCGATTTCTCTCATTCAATCTTGAATTAATGACTTAAAAATTAAAAAAACTTACTTAAAACGATTTAATGTCAATGAGAAAAATAATGTAATTTTAATATTGATATTTTCCGAAACAAATTAAAATTTTCGCGTATTTTCTTTCTTTCGTGTCAGCTTCATAATTTATTTTGGTAGTGTATGTTTTCTTGTCAAAAACAAAAACGTCAATTATCTGATTATTCGATTTGTAGTTTTAAAACTGCATTCCAATTAATTTAAGATTAATAATTTTTGCCGCTGGAAACGTAAAAATCCGCTTTATTTTTTAAATCAGAAATACTTATATTTAATATTTATTTATATTTACTTTTTTGTAGTTTTTAAATTCCACAAAAGAATGTTTCGTCACGCTCCAATGACATTTTTTGTGGGATTGGCTTATGGGGGATCGGATCATATTTCTTTTTCTTCCCGTCCCTTCTTTTCTTTCATTTGTTAAAATTATAGAACGAATTTATAAAATATAATATATACAATAATATATAAAAAAAGATGTGTATCCGTACGGACAGAACTCGACATGTATAAACATTGAACAACACACAAACGACTTGTGCGTGACATTTTTCCTTCGCGCACTTGTTTTTTTTTTATGAATATTATTTATTGAATTAATTAAATTTACTCATTTCAGTTTCGCGGAATGATTTGCTGCTGTCAATAGTAGCCGTTTCAACGTTACGGGTTAATGGAAGAATTAATTCACGGAGGTAGATTGTTCTCATTCTGACAGCCATGACCAAAGGCAGAAGTGTTAGTTATTAAAATATTTACTCCTCCCCAGGAGTTAGGCACAAGGCCAGTTTTATCTTACCCCCACAAGTAAGATGTGACCCAAGATCGGGTCGAGAAAGTGGGGTTTGAAAAGCCAGCGCTCGAGAGGTGAGCACTCTGGCCATTTAAAAATTGCCTGGGCAGCCCCGTCGGCATTCCCCGGTAGGGGCGCCTCAGACAGTAAGCAATAAACTTACTCCTCCCCAAAGAGGGGAGGCGACGTCTGGGAGGGTGGACCTCCTAGTACTGCACAGGACAGGCGTGCAGTATCCATCGGAACAGATACTACACTTTGATCTTAGCCAAAAGGCCAATTTATTTAGGCAGGTGAGTTCCTTCGGACAACCCTCATCTTTATCTACAGATGAAGATTTTACAAACCTTGGGAACTCACCAGACCTTAGGCATAGTGCCCGTTAAGGCCAAGCAGGCAGTTTCAAGCCAATCACCTGAAGTAAGGATTGAACCTTCAACCTCCACAAGCCAGTCACTTAGGACTGATTATTAACCAACGTTCTTCACCGTTAGACCATGTGCCAAAAAATAGAATCTCATTTTGTGTGTCATTTAGATGAGTGTTCTACAATAATACCAATATTTCTACTCTGACGCAATGAGCCCCCCCCCCCGCCCTCTAGTTTTGGGGTGGGTAGGGGGTTCTACAATGAATTACATAAAGGGTTCGGTTGTTTCCAAGTTCGGAAACGATGCGTCTGAAGGTTACATCGACCGAAACGCTGTGATTATGACAACAAAGATGAGTCTGAATAATTCAAATAATCAATCCTAACCAAAACAAATTCTGAAACCGATTTCCTGTTTAGTGTTTATCGATTTCATAAGCGTGACGAAATGAGGATCTTGTTCACAACAGAATAAACATTTTTTTTTTAGACTTTCTTTTTGACAAAAAAAAACAACAGTATTATTCAAGATTAACCCCCTCCCCTACCCCCTCTCTTCCCTAAAAAAATGAGATTCTACTTTGTTAGGCGATTACGTGTGAACACTCCGAAAGACCTGGTGGAAAGAAGAAAAACAACAACAACAACAATTATTTATAAATTTAACGTAAAATGATCACCCATTTTAGGGCGATTCTAGCGTTTTAAGGAAGTTATCCCCCCCCCCCCCCCGCTCCCAATTTTTCTTATGGGAGATAAATTATGTACGTTTTATTATTTTTTTTAGTGTGTAGGGGATTCTACTATTTTAGACGATTACGAGGGGTTTTGTTTGAGGGAGGATGCCACTAAGGTTTTAGGGGGGGGGGGCTTTGCTAACTTTTAGTTCACTAACATGTCAGCATGACCCCCCCCCCCTCCTAAAAAAATAAAAATGATTGACTGCCCTAAAAAGCTAGAATGATTCTGAAATTGGAGATTATTTTACGTTTAATTTATATGCAAAACTATTCTTTTCAGGGTGTTCACACGTAAAAGACTAAAAAAAAGTAGAATTTCAATTTTTAGAGAGGGAATTTAGTGGAGCGTGTTCACCTACACATTTACCATAAATTCTTTACCGTTTAAACCTCTCCGCTGACCTCTTCCACATGTCTTCCAACCTCAACATGACAAGTCACATAAAACAATATAAGCATAAACCCCGAACCCTAACTTTCAACCTAGGCCCCCACTACTAGGTCTCCTTTTTCAACATCAGGGGTCTATGTTTCATCCTTCCGTTTACAGGAGACCAAACTAGATCTGTTGTTTCTCTGCAAAACTGACATTGGCTCGTCTGTTTCTGTAGATGATTTAATTATTAAAGGTTACTCTAACTTTACATTAAAACCTGATCGTCACGGACATGGAATTTGTGCCTACATTAGGAATGGTTTTCCATGTGGTGAGACATCTCCAAAGAAGACCCTAAATTGTCCTATGGTAGGGACATCTCCAAAGAAGACTCTAAATTGCCCTATGGTAGGGACATCTCCAAAGAAGACCCTAAATTGCCCTATGGTAGGGACATCTCCAAAGAAGACCCTAAATTGTCCTATGGTAGGGACATCTCCAAAGAAGACCCTAAATTGTCCTATGGTAGGGACATCTCCAAAGAAGACCCTAAATTGCCCTATGGTAGGGACATCTCCAAAGAAGACCCTAAATTGCCCTATGGTAGGGACATCTCCAAAGAAGACCCTAAATTGCCCTATGGTAGGGACATCTCCAAAGAAGACCCTAAATTGCCCTATGGTAGGGACATCTCCAAAGAAGACCCTAAATTGCCCTATGGTAGGGACATCTCCAAAGAAGACCCTAAATTGCCCTATGGTAGGGACATCTCCAAAGAAGACCCTAAATTGCTCTATGGTAGGGACATCTCCAAAGAAGACCCTAAATTGCCCTATGGTAGGGACATCTCCAAAGAAGACCCTAAATTGCCCTATGGTAGGGACATCTCCAAAGAAGACCCTAAATTGCCCTATGGTAGGGACATCTCCAAAGAAGACACTAAATTGCCCTATGGTAGGGACATCTCCAAAGAAGACCCTAAATTGCCCTATGGTAGGGACATTTCCAAAGAAGACCCTAAATTGCTCTATATGTGTTTCCGAGTAGCACTTACAGCACCACATTCGTATTTGTCATCTATCGTCTCCAAAATGACGAAGTTTCTATCTTTGAGAATATCTTGAATGTTGAATGGTTAGTCCACTCAAACACAGATAATGAAGGGAGGATTTGTCACGATTTCTCGTTGCTTATGATCTAACACAGATTGTTGACAAACATACTTGCGTATCCGATGCTGACGGACATTTTGCAAGTCTTCTGAATCTCTTTCTGACAATTTGCCCTGAACTGTGCTCATCCTCTGTTCTGTCTCCGCTGGGATCTTCCGATCGCTAAGTTAAAAAAATTTTTTTTAACATAGTTCACCCCAAACAAGGCTGCCACTGTAGATATAAGATGTACTGAGAAAAAGGATGGGGGGGGGGGGTAACTTAAATTGGGAGTTGTGCAGCGAGATGTCTGTTTACATTAGTTTGAAATTTCTGCATGTCAGGAAAACAGGGAGCAGGAAGGGAGTTCCAGGGTCCAGCAGCACGAGGAAAGACGTTTTTGGAGTAGAAGGCTCTCCGGCGTCCGGGGCCTTCACAATGAATGGATGGGATTTGGCAGATTGTCGAGTTGGTCTAGTGAATTTGTGTCTCTCAAGATCAAAACAAAGTGCATCTGATGCCCCTCTCCATCGCACAGTGCATCGATACTTATTGGCTGAAAAGGACAGCCTCCGATCGTTCATATCAGAAATTCCTCTGCATTCCACGTTTGAAAAGAATGCGTCTTGTATCGTATCCGATTTAACTGATTGGTTAATCGTTGGTATAGAAAGTTTCATATCCTCAAAGAACTTCCAATAGAAACCAAACTGCCAGCCATGGTACACCCCAGAATGTGCTGCCACTATTTCAATTGCTTTCAACGAAATAGATGTTCTGAAACAAAAGCCACCTTTAGGACGTCCAGCAACCACTGCAAAAAGGTTATAGAAAATTCAAGAGTCATATGCCCAATCCGTTAAGTCTAAAATAGTTGAGCAGAGGCTTGGTTCCTACGAGTTTTGGTGAATAACAAACAGGGTTGTGAACAGATGTGTGACCTCTATCCCAACCATCATCAATGATCCTGAGGTGATTTTGTTGGCATCCAATAAAGCCAAACTTTTTGCAAAGAACTTTGCATCAAATTCCAACCTTTGCGATCAGGGCCGCCTACCTCCTGAATTTCCCTCCTATGAGCGACATCCATATATCTGTCCGGGATGTTGACAAACTCATCAAGAACCTTGATGTCAGCAAAGCAACTGGCTCTGACAACATTCCAATCATAGTGCTTAAAAAGCTGCAACCGGAACCAGCTCTCATTCTTACAAAGGTGTTAAATCGTTGCTTAAAAGAGAGAAAGGTTTCCCAACATCTTGGAAAACATCACCAATCTGCCCAGTATTTAAAAATACTGGAGATCGGTCTTCTGCTTCTCAATACAGACCAATCAGTCTCCTGTGCGTCATGAGTAAGTTGTGTGAATTTGTGATAAATGAAGAAGTTGTCAATCATCTCAGCAAAATCAGCTTATTCAATGGCAAGCATTATAGATTTTGTCCTGCAAGATCAACAGCTGATATGCTGACTGTAATATCACACAGAATCAGTGAATCCACTGACGGGAACTTCATTTCTAGAGCAATAGCTCTCGACACATCAAAGGCCTTTGATAGGGGTTGGCATAAAGGGCTACTTCACAAGATTTGTAGATATGGAATATCTGGAAATGTTCTCAACTATCAAATCCTTTCTCTGATAGGTTTATTAAAGTTCATTGTCAGAAGTCTGAAGCGCATAGTATCAATGCAGGCGTACCTCAGGGATTCATTCTGATCTACATCAATGCTCTCCCAAATCACATTCTAAGATCATTTATGCAGATGACACAGCTGTCTATGGCAACACTTTGAAGAGCATTAATGATCAAGATCTTTCTGATTCTTTCTCTTCAGACCTGGAGCACATTGTCCAATGGGGAAAAAGGTGGCGAGTTACTTTTAATATGTCTAAAACCAAGCTTCTCTCCTTTTACCACCAACGCTTTGATCGTCACTTTTCCCCAATTGTAATGAATGGCTCCCGTCTTGTGGAAACCTTCTGCTTTGATAAGCTTCTGGGACTGACCTTCACTCCAGACCTGAAATGGAAGACTTACATCAAATCTGTTGCCAAAGTTTCTGGAAGAATGGTTGGATCATTCTACCGTTCCCAAAAGTATCTCACTTTTGATGAATTCTCTACCTATATAAAGTAAACTACGTCCTAAGATAGAGCACTGTTGTCACATTGAGGGAGGTGTCGCTCAATGCACGCTTTCCTGCTTTGACAATATAAAACCAGCTTCGAAATCTAGTGGACGATGTCCTTAGACTCTTTTCTCACAGAAGAGACGTTGCTAGTCTTTCTCTACTCTATCGTATTTGTGGTCCCCTGTAAAACATTCACAACAAAAACTCGTCTAGCTACAACCACTGTCAATAATTTAGCTTTCTCCCTCTGTATACCTAAAACTAAGCAGAACTTCCATGAGCAAAGTTTCTTTCCTAGAACTGCCTGTATGTGGAACACAGCCGGGAAGCAGTCCCATGGTACTAACTATAACATTGCTGTTTTCAAGTCCAATGTTAACAAATTCTTGTTGGGTCGTTCTCTTAAATAGTCACTTTCTGACCAGCTACAACCATTGTTACTAATCCCCTCGGTGTTTCACCGTCTACCTGTCAAGCTCAATATACTCTTATCCTCGAATGGCTTGTGGGCCTTGATAAACGGTGACTCGATTGTAAAAAAAACAAACAAAAACATCTGGGTTTCCATGGTAGCTGAGAACAGACTCCCAAATAATTCCCCCCTAAAGATTTTATTGGTATCTGATATGATTTTTTGAAGGCACAAAATGTAATGTTTTATTTTGGCCATTGTTGTTTTTCTAGAACTTCTAAGCATTTCATTAATATAAAATGATAGGGGAATCTTTAAAAAAAATGGCACTCGGCACTATTTCAAAACGCATTGTATAAAACCATTGTATTTGAAACCATTAATATAATTTAATAAAAAAATAAACATTACCATTGCTGTTTGACTGGCCCTGAGAAGCCATTTTTTGATATATGGCTGCGTCTTGTTTACATGATTACTGATGCATTATGGTCGATTTTTTGGGGTGGGGTGGGGGTGGGGCTTTGTCTCAAAATTAATCTATTTTACACACATTTTGGATAAAAATGATTGCTAGACTTAAATTTTATTTTTTGTCCGGAAATAAAATTGTAATTTAAAGTCGATTTTACTTGGCTCCTTATGAAACAGAAAAAAAAAAGAAAATCAACCATGATGCATCAGTAGCCATGTTGAAAAATGATCACTCACAAAAGTAGTTTAACATCTATAGTAAAGTTTTTATTAAAAAAAAATTTTTTTTTTTTTTTTGAATTACACATTAAATATAATTGTTTTATACAATGTTTTGCAATAGTGCTGAGCAGCAATTTTTAGGATTCCCTTAAAGTTTTATATTAACCAGGCATTTTTGTTCACCTAAAAATTACTTATCAGGTTGGAGGAACGCCAGAAGCGAATTAAAAAGAAATCTCTGCAACACTTCTATTGAGCTTAGTGTTTATCATCTAAAAGTGAGAATTTCAATGATATTGAACTGAGCTGCAATCTGTACGATTTGTCTAGAGAACATTAACTGCGATTGGTTCTTCTTTTTCTGGTACTCTAGTTGTGGGTACTAGTTCTGCTTGGTCCTCAGGAGATCATCCTTCTAGGCATTACCTTCTCCTTTCTAGCGCAGTATAGGTATCAACCGGCTCGTTGAGGTGCACCTACGGGGGAATGCTGATGGGTCTGATTAAGGCAATTATGCACCCTTCTGTTGCGATTGGGTTACTCCACATTAAGTGCGACCTTGTGTCACATTTGACCCTCAGGGAGGGGGGGGGGATAGTAAATCTAACTGGTTTCGGCCAGTCGTCATATCAGCCGAGGTTCTCCATAGCATCATTCTGGTACCCTAGGGGCTCTCATGAACGATCAACTTCTTTGTCGGCATGAGGTATGGTTCGGCTCGATCCTAGGTCATGCATTACCGCCTCCTTTGGGAGGGGGTTGTTTATTACTGGTCGCCTGAGGCGCCCGTACCAGGGAATGACAACTGACCTGCTCTTGTCTATTTTGTACTCTTCCAGAGTTCCCCCTCGGAAGAGCTTAATACCTCCCCTCCCTCCGTTAGACTTACTTCAATTAGCGTCATTTTTATTTATTTTGGAAAACAACGTTTTTTTAAACTGAAATAAATCGAGGTGAATTTAGAGTTATTTGATACAACACAAATGGCGTATGTGGACATTACTGTTTTATTTTTGGTTTAGGATAAAAACAAACGAACTTATAAGCCTTAATTCAAGTACTCATCTTCCTACCACAACTGCAAAAAAAATCTTCTTTCTTCCTCTGTGTACTTAACATCAAACGAAATTTTCATGAACAGTTTCTTTCCAAGATCTTCCCATCTGTGGAACACGTTGCCACAATATTGCTTTGTCAAAATGTCAAAAAATACACTTGTCATAAATCGTCCTCATAAGTAATGAAATTCATCATTTTCAATCCTTTCATAATATTCATCATTTAACCGGCAATCTTGTTGACCTTTAACTTCGAGTGGCTTTTAGCCTTAATAAGTGGTGACTCTTTAGTAAATAAAAACAAAACTTTGAAATTCGGAAGTAATTTTGAAGGCAAATGAAAAAATAGTAATTTCTTGGTTTTAAGTAATCTACCATAGTTGAGGGCGACCTTAAGGCTCCCTTTTCATTAGCTACTGCACCAAAAATGTAGGGGAGGATGTCACTTCTTTCCCCGGATTACTCCACTTACCCTTGATCCTCACATAAGTCTGAGTCTTTAAGCAAGGGTTCATCAAATACCATTTTTTTCCCTCCAGTCTTTGGTATGACTCGACTAAGGATTGAACCCTAGTCTCCTGACTCATTAGGGAAGACTCTAATGGTTGTGCCAAACTGGCTGGTTTTAGTGGCATACAGAGCCACCTCTATTCGGAATCTCCATTGAAATGTTATTAAAATTATATTAAGTCGATAAATTACCAGAAAAAGAAACTTGAAAATTTGGAGCTGAATCGTTAGCACTGTCACTCTGCTGTTTGATGTCTGAACATGTTTCTTCCAGGGTTGCGGAGTTGGAAGGTATAAATTCCGGCCTTGACTCCTTGGATTCCAAAATAGTAAAAATATGCATCTTCAGGTCACATATTTTTGCTAGTATATACAGGGTGGGCAAAAATAAGTGTCCTATTTTTAAAAATTCATAACTTTTTTATTTATTGATTTTTTTTATTTTAAAAAAATTTTTTTTTTAGAATAAGTAAAGGACCCCTTCCGAAGCAAGCATGAGCCGTATTAGCCCTAAGGAACGTACCCTCATTTAGAAAACATTATTTTTGCTTAAAAAACTCAAAACAGTGTAAAAAACAATACTTTAGTTTTTGTAAGTTTTAAGAAGTGTTTTTCGGCTAAAATTTGTTTTGTTTATTTCAAAAAAATCTCGGAAGGGTCAGTCTACACACACATAAAGTTTGGTGAGTTTAACTTTTATTTTGTGGAAGTTATTCAAATTCAAAGATAGGACCCTTATTTTGGCCCACCCTGTATATATGTGTATATATATGTGTGTATGTATATGTGTGTATGTATATTTGTGTATGTATATTTGTGTATGTATATGTGTATATATTTGTGTATGTATACACAACATGAATAAAGACAGAAAACAAACAAAAGGAAATACAACCGAGAAATATTTTCTTCACAGCAATTAACTTCCGTATATGATACGACATCCGAGTTTCAATAAACGTTTTTTTACAAAAACTCATCGATACACTAGGAATGTCGACTAAAAATAAACACTGCAACCTAAAGTGAATCAAATAAGGTAAATTAGAAGCGAGAATTTCCAAAGTCGATCATCTGACATATTTCAATGATTTACTGGTAATAAAGTAAATCATCTTTACATCTTTCTCTGATTGTTCATATCAATTTGTTTTATATTTATGACTGCACTTATCTGGGCTAAGAGCCACTCAAGGATAAGGGTTAATAAGGTCAGTTGAGTGATGATGACTATTATGAGAGGATTAGCAAATATATGCTCCCTCCAGTCGCACTAGTGCTACCAGATCAGACTGTCTGAAGATACCGGCTTCCTGACTTAAAATGCACCAAACATTGATGTTATTGTTTTCTTCCTTTCCTGTTGCAAAAACTCAATCATATTCGGCAAAGCTAAAATAAAAACTACAATTTTCCTCTACAAAACTACCAAACGAAACACCATGAATAAATATTTAAAGATATCAAGAACTTGAAGCATAAAACTTTTATCAAAATGACCAGATTGGCATAAAATAACCCGAAAAGGGTTGATATGCCGTAAAACAAAACAACCAAACCAAACACCATTTTCAAATGAAAATATATCGAACTTGAAGCATAAAAACTTTTATCAAAATGACCAGATTGGCATAAAATAACGTGAAAAGGGTTGATATGCCGTAAAACAAAACAATCAAAACCTCCGGTGCATATTTTTGCTAGGCTACTGCGTCACCCCCTTCTCTTTCGTTGTCTGTGAGAGGGTTTTATTATTTACTTGTCTAGAATTATGTGAAAAAAATGCTTAGAATGCATAGTTAAAGCTAAATATATTGTTTTGGACTATTGAAATAATTTCTAACACTATTGATAATGTTTACTCATTTATTTACTTTTTATTTTTTATTATCGCTTATTTTTAAATTCATGTTTTGAAACATGATGTAAATCAAATGTATGATGTCATGCCAAAGCTATAATTATTTTGTTATGGTAATTTTTTAAGATCTATTTATAAGAAAGTGCAGATTGAAGATCTCAAGGTTTTGGTTTTGATTTCCGGTTATGGCGTCCGATTTAATTGCTGTGAATTTGATTAATGCAATATTTTTCGTTTTTAAAAGAAGTTAAGATATTCGTTTAAAAATGACTGACAGACAGACGTACACATCCACAGAAAAAGTGGATTGAAAATGCTGAATCGAACGAACAAAATTTGATTATTTATGACAAGTATTTGTTGGCATTAGATTTGAAGATGACCGTGTTGTATTCTGCAGATAAGCAGTCCTGTGGTTATGTGTCCCACAGACGGGAAGTTATTGGAAAGAAACTATGTTCATGGAAATTCTGTTTGATGTTGGGTACACGGAAGAAGGAAAGTTCTTTAACAAATTTTTGCTGTGAATGTTTTCCAAGGAGGAACCAGAGACCGAACCTCTGTCGAGCACTTTCCATGGAAATAAAGATCGAGCAGAGAATGACTAGCAATGTTTCTTCTGGGAAGAAGGCGTTGTAGAGAACAGAAGAGATAATCCCCACTAGATTGTGAAGTGGATTTTGTACTCTGTCATGGTAAGAAAGAATGCTGAATGGCACCTCTCCAGATGTGGCAGCAATATTCCATCTTAGACAGTATCTGACTCGTATATTGGTCGAGTGGTTTCCATCAATTCGCTGAAGGCAATGACCGATCTAGAGCTCTGGAGTTCGGAATTTGTCAACGTTTCACCTATGCCTACTGGCGTTGAATGATTCAAGAAGAAACCCAAGCTTCTCTCCTTTCCCCACCAATGCTTGGATGCCTGTTTTGCCCCAGTCAAAAGGAATATGTGTTCTATTCCCTGCTTCTTTTGTTTCAGCTCGTTTGACTCGTTGGTCTAGTGGTCTCCATCAATTCGCTGTTTTGATACATCATTGTAATACAGTTTCCAGTAGCTTCTTTCCAAGAACTGTAGGCTTGTTGAACTCTCTTCTTGCTGACTGTTTTCCTCCTACCGATAGCCTTGGTCTTTTAACATATAGGTAGAGGATTGCATCAGGAATTGGATACTTTCTGGAGCGGTAGAATGATGCAACCTTTTTTTCAGAAACCTTAGCAATATATTGGATATAAAGTTTTCCACTTTAGATATGGAGTGAAAGGCAGGGAGCTTCTTCAAGGAGAGGGCCATAGTGGTCACAGAGTGAAGAAAGGGGTTGAGCATATGACATTCTGTTCATTTAAATATTAAAAAATATATATAAAAAATTTCATTGAACGTTTTTATGAAAATAAATGAAGACTCATTTCTTAACTTTGTTGTTGCAAAAGATTACAAAACTATGTCAAGTTGAATTTCGAGTGAGATGCCTATGAATTTCATTGTGAGTTTAAGCTGACGAAAAGAAAGTAATTTCTAGTTTAAACAGATAAAAGTCAAGTATTATGGTTCTTTTCTCCCGCACCCTAGTCCTATTAAAGAACCTCAATTATTTCTCATTACATTCGAAATTTGAAAAGCAAAAAAAATTTAAATAGTTTATTACTAATGGGAATTTGGTCTCTGTCTGAAGCCGAACTATATTATTACTATCTTCAAATTCAGTTTACTATATTATTTCAGACTAATTTACTATCTTTCAATGTTCAATTTGAGGAAGGTTAGTGTAGTATCGTTTTTGTTGTCAGGAATTACCTCCCCCTGTTTTTGGAAAGGGGCATAGTGTAGTATCTTTTATGTGGAAGGAGGCATACCGTAGTATCTTTTCTGTTATGATACCATCTTTCCAGTGATTACCCCCCCCTCCTTTTTGGGGTAGGAGTAGTCAAGTATCTGTTGTCACAAGACCATCCTCCTAGGCATTACCTTCTTCTTTGAGGTGGCAGTGTAGTATGTTAGTCTAGTATATACGACAAACTATCGGTCTCATATTTTGATAATAATAATGTCAAAAAATAAAATAGGACACAGGCACAAACTGTCATTAAAAAAAAAATGAGGGGACTAAATTAAAATATGACCTTCCAGATTTCATATATTTTTTATTGTATCTCGTTAAATATTTTCCTAGATTTATTGCATTACTGTGTACATGAGTAATAAACCTAGAATGTTGTTTCAGTAAGTAAACACCCCATTCAGGTGTACAATTAGGTGGCAGTGCTGTGCGCTTGTATGACACGCATGCCACTCACCCCGTTTTACAGGGCCTTATTTCAGGATGACTGAAAAGGCACGATGTAGAACGCAGGTTTTACATCGAAGTTTCCTTCTTCTATGTGAATGATCTAATCAGGTCTACGGGTTCATCTTGCCGAGTAAGGTAACTCGGTGCCTGGGTACTATTCCAGGTATTTCTATGCCCCCGCGTAAAGGTGTATAAATTGGTACATGTCTTGCGAAGAACTAGTGTCCTGCCACGGTGATAGTTTTAAGCCATCTGATCTAAGAGGCTTTCAAACTTTACTAATTTTTGAAACGAGATTCTCTTGCTTTCTATGGAATCGTTTTTAAGGAGTTTTATAGGAATGCTTGGGTGAATCGAACTAACACAATTGATTTTATTTTAGGGTTTCTTTCTCCGAGACAAAACTTGGGAGTCTACACTAATGTTTAATCTGTGGTGATTAGTGAAAGTGATACCAATAGACTCGACCGTACGCGAACACTGGAATGCCGAAGTTCCAGTAACAACTGCACAGTTGTTACTGGAACTGACTTGTAGCTTCGGCATCCAGTGTTCGCATACTGTCGGGTCTATTGGTATTACTTTCACTAACCGCCACTTGAAAAAAAGGGAAACGGAAAGGTCGAGGAGACAAAATCTTTTATTTAACGAGATCAGCTAAAAAATATAAAAACCATCAGAAAATAAGGACGAAAGCGTTTTCTTTTTTTTAAACTTTGGAGTTTGATGGATGAAACGTGATCACCAAATTTTAGCCAGAAGTTTTTTTGAATGATTCTTGAGGTGTTCTTCATCTATAAAAAAAATAAAACGACATATTGATATAATTTATACATGCTAAAAAATTGAAACTTTTCAACATCATTGTTTGCTACAAAGGCAGGCTTGTAAAAGTCTGGCTTGCTGCAAAAATTGTCAAACTCCTGAATATGGAGATGTGGGTGACTCTGACACCCCCACCTCTGGTTTTCTATATGCTTTATGTGATGAGTAAATTTCATGTTTTTATGGCGATTATATAGGAGTTTATCTGACTCCAGATCAGATTGCGTGTTCAAATAACGTTGGGGGGCACCATTTTATAGGAGCTTAACTTCTTATGGACTGTAAGACAAACTCCTATAATATTTTGTAATAAAAGAGGTTGTTAAAAAAAAAGTAAGTCCCTTTATGAATAACGATATATTTATTTAAGTGAAATATTTTGAAAATCAACACAACGTGCAATTTAAATGAAAAATTCATTTATTTAATTTATTATTTATTTATTTTTTTTTTTTGCAAGCTTTCGTTGTAGAAAACAACTTCGTCTTATAGTTTTTTTGTTTTTTTTTCTTCTTCCTCATTTTGATGGTATTAACCCCAAGGGGTCGAATCACGATAGAAGCAGAAAGGCACGTCAAGTTCTAAAAGACGTTAGAATAAGTATAGTCTGGTCGATGTTATGCGCAGATTGGCGCTTTTTAAGTAAGGAAATTGACAACATCTTTGAGGCACGCATGAAAATGTATTTAAGTGAAATATTTTGAAAATCAACACAACGGGTTAATACTATCAAAATAAGGAAGAGGAAAAAAATGAATTTTTAGCATCTTCTTGGAGCCGTATATCTTCAGTGAAGATAGCTTTGCTCGGCTGTCCAGTGGATAGAGACAGGAGAGAGGACGTCTTTCTTTGTTGGTGTCGGGAAGCTCTCTGTGGGTGCTGTCTTAATCCCAAAGGGCCTGGAAGTAGTCCTTCAAAGGTTCAGTTTAAATTCATATGTTCTGGAATTTGATTGGTTTTGATGTGACCCAACTAGCTCGCAGGGCTGCTTTTATCGCAACAGCCGTTTACCATTGATTTCTTGCTGCCTGATTTCACCTTTGTCTTCTCTGGAATTTGAGTGGCAATAAGCCTCCCCAAAGTTCCAATATTATCCGCACCCTTCTAGCTTTGCTCGGCTGTCCAGTGGATAGAGGCTGAAGAGAGGTTGGTACTCTCCCTCCTCAGTTTTCTCATTCTCCTTGACCTTTCACAACAATTTTGTCTGGTGTCACGTGAATTTGTGATTTTTAAAAATTATTAGTATGCAAGAAATTTCTCTATTTTTCTCCCAGTTCTCTTAACAAGTATGTGCAAAATCTTTTATACCCCTTGAAAAAAAACAAACTATTAAAAGCAAAAAAACAAGTATCATTTTTTAATAATTTACATTCAGCCTACTTCTCTTCATCATGGTTCTGGAGGCATTGTCAAGTGAGTCCCGTTTGGGTGTCCCATGGGAGCTTTTATATGCAGACGATCTTGTTTTTATCGCAAATTCTCTGGAGGAATTCACCTCCAGGTTGCTGACATGGAAGATGAGCATTAACAGAAAAAGACTGAGAGACAATATAAAGAAGACAAAATTTCTTATCTCTGGTGTCGGTCTCGACCTGCTGAAGGATGCTGGCATGTATCCCTGCGCTGTCTGTTGCAGAGGTGTTGGTGTAAACTCGATGGAATGCTCCCAGTGAAAACTATGGGTCTACAAGCAGTGTAGTTGTCTTACTGGGAGGCTAGTAGTTGGCCCGTATTATGTTTGTCGCAGATGTCTGGGTATTGCCCAATGCCCACCCAATCAATGGTTGAATGGTTGAACTTATGGATGTGGATCTTCAGGGCCTATGGATTCCATCAAGCCTTGCCAAAGACAGGAGTGGAGAGGAAGACTTAGATTTCGAGACTAGACAATCAGGCCCCATCCTTATCAGAGGATTAATTGTGGCCTGATTCAACAAATAAACCGGTTGATGATGATGATGATGCCACCCCACTTGATGATGAAACTATCTGGGCAACATGTTGAATGCTGGTGGGGGTTGCGGATATATTATCACTGTTCACTGTTGCGTTGCTTGGGGAAGTTTCAGGGAGCTGCTGCCAATCCTTACATCGAGGCACATTTCTTTAAGGACTCTGCCCAAAGTCTTTTTGGCCTGTGTTTGCTCCACCATCTTGCATGGCAGTGAGACATGGACCCCAAACGCTTCTGATCTGCAACAACGTTGGTTTAATGACCGTGCCATGATCAGGTGGATGTGCGACAGCAAACTAGAGGAAAGAATCCCTTAAGTCATGCTCTATCAGAAGCGTTTTTGGTATTGGTGGGATTTTGGGTGCCATATGCGCTTGGTGTCTGAAATTGTTTGGCCATGTACAACTCAATAACACGCATGGATACCCCATGCACGAGGGTGCATGGAAGGTCTGTAGAAGTACTTGACTGCTTGCAACATGACTGGTATCATCCTTTTGATCGGACCACATGGAGAGCAGGCGTGAGACGTTGCCTGATGTTGCGGGAGACTCGCAGTACCTTATATACCAACACCGAGTGAATGATGATTGTATACCAATGAAAACATTAATTTCACAAATTTCTGTCCGCCTGTTCACAATTGAAGATCTAGTAGCCAAGAAACAATGTCAAATACATGATGAAACAATGTCAAATACATGATGAAACAATGTCAAATACATGATGAAACAATGTCAAATACATGATGAAACAATGTCAAATACATGATGAAACAATGTCAAATACATGATGAAACAATGTCAAATACATGATGAAACAATGTCAAATACGTGATGAAACAATGTCAAATACGTGATGAAACAATGTCAAATACGTGATGAAATGTCATCAAATATGGTGATATTTAACGAGTTAATTAATATTAATGATATCTCGAATATGCATTGGAGTCTTTCTTTCCTGTGAGGTATTATATTTCTTTTGTATATGGCCTTGTTTTAAAACTTCCATAAATTACTTGAAATTAAACCTGAAAAACAAGAGTATACACAAAGATATTACAGTGTTTACAGCTGTTTCAAGGCAGTGTTTATTTTTAAAACAAAAAACCATCGTCAGAACAAAGTTCTTGTCTATGCCTAACAAAAATTAAAATCAACATTAATGTCCCCCCAAAAGTTACAAATTCCACCAGAAACAAAGCAAAAGTTACAAAAGATCCATTGTCAAACACCTCGGTAGAAACCATTATTTATTAAAATTAATTCCTCATCAAAGAGCGGTAAAAAAAAGAAATGAACAAAAATAAATAAGTTGAGAAACACAATAAAAGTGATATTGTTCTTCAATAAAACTTATTTATTTTTCTATTTTCTATATACCTTTCACTTCTTGTTGCATTGAGTCCAAAAGAATGGAAAATATATATGTTGATATTTTGTGAGTAACCCTCCTCTTTTTAAAACAAAGGTTTATTTTTCTGAGGGTTTTTTTTTTAATTGACAATGTTACAGTTCAAACTCAATACAAGTATCAGAAAATGGCTGCCATGATTCAAAGAAATTTCATCTGAGCTAAATTAAAAAATGCATAGTTTTGTTTGAAAGAAAGTCATTTTTTAATATGTATAAAACAATTATTTTTAATTAAGGAAAAAAAGATGAAAAGTGATTTATTTAATTGTTATAAAATAAACATATTTTTTTTATTTATGGCCATTGGAGTTATATTTTTTAATAACTTTTACTTGAATCATCATCATATTCGATCTAATATCTGTTTTGCATGCTGGCATACATTGGACGGCTTTAAAAAATTGACTTCTCTGGCCAGGTCTTTATTTATCCTGCTTTGTCTCAAGTCCATCATTACCACTTCCATGTTTTTTTTTTTTTGGCCTTCCCCTGTAAACTGAACCTACTACCTCAACTGTTCTACATTTACTAACCCAAGAACTCTCATCCATTCTTTCAACGTGACCATGTCATCAAAGTCTACTCTTCTGCACATCTCTTCCTATACTATCCAGATTTTATCTTCCTGAGATCATCAAATCAAAGCCTGTCTTTAAGACTCATATTACACATTCATTGTATTATTCTCACATCATTTCATCACTGGCCAGGTTTCATTTCCGTATATCATCACACTGCGTACACATCCCGGATAGATTCTTCCCTTGCTCGATGGTGGTAACACTCTGTTGGTTAGTAAGGGAAAAAGTTCAGTTAACTTCATCCACTCCTAATTCTTGCAATCACATTAGCACCTGCTCCAATGGTAACAAAATTTGGTGCTTGTATAATATATAGCCGAAAAAAAGTTTTTTTTTTGTCTTTTCGTGTTGGAGATGTAAATAAGGGGCAGGTAACTCGTACCACAAATTTTAAGCAAGATTTTCCAGTAATCAAAACTGATTGCTTTAATTGGCGTTGCCCATGTGGCTATTGTGCAAGGAGAACGTCGATTAGACATAAAAGGGTTAGGGTTAGAAAAATATTGTTCGAAAGCTAGAGCTGTTGTGAAGAGTTACCTGCCCCTTATTTACCTCTCCAACACTAAAAGACAAAAAAACAAACTTTTTTTCGGCTTTTTATTATACAAGCACCCAAAATGTAACTAAAATAGCTTTCATATACTTAGTTCTCATCCATTTCTATTGTCTGACACTTTTTTCATACTAACAGGTTATCTTCTTGCAACCTACCAGTAATTCCACTGCATTTGTGCACCCAATACTTACAGGTACCACAAAGATTTGAAAATTGCATCCGACTCCTTTTTGACGAACTGAGCAGGGAAACTTTCCTCTTTCTGATAATTTTCCAACACTGCAATCACTGATCACCACTTTGGTCTTGCTAACATTGACTCTCAGACATTTACTTTTCATAGCATTCCTCTAAGTTCTTAATTTAACAAGTAGATCTTCCATTGTTTCACAGGCAAGTACTAAATCATCAGCATACAGCATCTCTTCCTGGCAACCTATACAAAACTCCCTGGACAATGCTTACAAGGCAAATGAAAAGTAACAGACTCAGTACAGAACCCTAATGTATCCCTACTTTAAAGGTGTCACTAGATGTCCTGACACGACTTTGAGCATTTCTGTACATTGCTTGAGCAACTTTCAGCATCCACTCATTTGCCAAGAGAGGTTGTCTGGTGGGGTTTAAGCAACCTCTCTTGGCACTCTGTTAAAAGCTTTCTCCAGATTCACAAAAGCAAAATACAGGTTCTTATCAATAATAATAATGGCAAAATTGTATACAAATTTTGTCAAGAAATAAAAAAAAAAAAAAAGTTAAAATCTTAAAAAAAAATGTCTTGAAAAGTTTTCTACTGAGTGACTGACGCCTTTTAAGGGACTTTTTTTCAGACTGTCTACAAAATGACACATTCAGAAATGTAACACCAAGGTGACAAATCAATCTTGCTTCTCTACAAACATTTGAGAAGTTGAAATTTTTAGGGTTTTCAAGGCTTTAATTTACATATGTAATTCCCCTCCAAATGATTCCTCAGCAATCACACGACCAATAAAAGTACAGCAGAAATAAAATAAAAACAAAACATGACTCTTATATACATTTACTATGGTTATATATATAACAAAAACTCAGGGTTTAGCTCAACCTTTCTTTTTAATTGTTTTGGAGCGCTAAACGCATGCTCTTTAGCCCCAAGTGGAGAAGTTCATGCTCCACTCTGTCTGAGTATAAATAAGGAGCCCTCTTCTACTTCATCCTAGCAAAAAGAGGTATTCTCCTTTTTTTTGGAGGGCTCCGTAAATCCCTGCATCGATAAGACTGTTATTTGTCTGTATGTTTGTGTACAGCTAAAAGTCAGGAACTATACAAGACACACCTACAAAGCTGATATATTCATTAGAAGGGGGGGGTCCACATTTAGAGCGAATATTTTTGTGTGTGTGAGTGAGTGAGAGAGAGAAAAAAACTCTCTAACTAATATACACTTTCTTGGCCTTCCGACTAAGATCAAACTATAGTATCTGTTTGGTCGGAGAAAGGGAAATCATTCTTGATTAGTTCAATTTTTTTTTTTTGTGTCCCATCCGAAGTGCCCCTTTTTGGAAACCTGGATAACCCCACACAAAAAACGACCTTGTGTCTAACCTTGTCCTCATGGGGAGGCAAGTAAATAGGGACCGTTGGTGTGAAAATGGTACTTGTGTTAGAGAGTGGGGCTGATGGTGGTTGGGGAGACAGAGAGCAGTAGGGAGATTTTTAAATCTTCTATTTTGTTGTCCATGTGCCCCCAGACAACGCCGGGTATCCATGCTAGTGTTTTACTAAAAAAGAAAGTGAGCAAGCGTTACTGTTGACATTTACTTGAGCTAGATTTTATCAGGAGCAGTCGGCCATCCCTATCCGTGAAGTGAGTATGTCTTGCCTGATGACTGGATTTCCCTTCAACTCTAACTATCTAAGGTGTTTCACTGACTTTTAAATAGATTTTTTTTTCTTCAAACGCCTGTGCGATTTGCACGCGTGCAACGTCTCAAAATTGTGATGTATCCAAAGTTATGTTAGTTTTTTCTCCTCTTTTATTGTTAAATTAACCCTTAATCAACAATAACGCATTGCATCATTGCAAGTGATGCACTGAAGCCCAGAGATAATTAAAAAACAAAACATGTCTGTTCATGCAGAGGAAAAAAGGATTTAAATTGATTTTTCGAAAAAGTACAGCAGGAATTTATTGCTAAAAGAGAATTTTTATGAGATTAATTCAAATTTAAAAGACAACAATTATTTTAATTGATTTTATTCTTCTATGCACATCTATTGTTAGTTAAGTAAGTAAAGTTAGTCTTGTATCTATATGAAATATATGGATAACTATTTTATCTATAAACTAGCTGACCCTTGCCCCGGCACTGCCCAGGAAATTCGAATAGCTCAAGATCCCAATAGGTTACAAGGTTGTCTGAAAAAAAAGTCTACCCCTGAACTAGTTAAGTGACTGACAAGAAATCAGTATTTTTATCGTGACACCCTCACCAGAATATAAATTTGAATTTTCTTTTTTTTAAAAAGTTTTTGAAGAAGCAGCAGGAGCAACATACCGTTTTTTTTATGTTGTTCAATAATAATAAAAAGTACATTTTAAAAAAAAATTGTTGAAAAAGTAGCAGAATTAAAAAAAAAAATTGTTGAAGAAGTAGCAGAATTAAAAAAAAAAAATTGTTGAAGAAGTAGCAGAATTAAAAAAAAAAAATTGTTGAAGAAGTAGCAGAATTAAAAAAAAAAAAAATTGTTGAAGAAGTAGCAGAATTAAATAAAAAAAATTGTTGAAGAAGTAGCAGAATTAAAAAAAAAAAATTGTTGAAGAAGTAGCAGAATTAAAAAAAAAAAATTGTTGAAGAAGTAGCAGAATTAAAAAAAAAAAATTGTTGAAGTAGCAGAATTAAAAAAAAAAAATTTTTTTTAATCCTTGAAGCAGCAGGATTCAAAATTTTTCTTTTAATCCTTGAAGCAACAGGATTCAAAATTTTTTTTTAATCCTTGAAGCAGCAGGATTCAAAAAGATTTTTTAATCCTTGAAGCAACAGGATTCAAAAAAATTTTTTTTATCCTTGAAGCAGCAGGATTCAAAAAATTTTTTTTAATCCTTGAAGCAGCAGGATTCAAAAAAAATTTTTAATCCTTGAAGCAGCAGGATTCAAAAAAAATTTTTAATCCTTGAAGCAGCAGGATTCAAAAAGATTTTTTAATCCTTGAAGCAACAGGATTCAAAAAAATTTTTTTTATCCTTGAAGCAGCAGGATTCAAAAAATTTTTTTTAATCCTTGAAGCAGCAGGATTCAAAAAAAATTTTTAATCCTTGAAGCAGCAGGATTCAAAAAAAATTTTTAATCCTTGAAGCAGCAGGATTCAAAAATTTTTTTTTAATCCTTGAAGCAGCAGGATTCAAAAAAAATTTTCTACCTTTCATTACTGTACTTAAGATACCCAATTGTATTTCTCCATTGCACGAAATATAGCACAGTAGAGACGAAGCTAGATTTATCTTTATAATAGATCAATAAAAAAAACTTCCCATTTTGAATCATGTAAAAAACAGACTGAAACACAATTTGATTTAACTATTTAATTTATGTCAGGTAATATGATGGAATCTTAATATTGAACAACTATTTCTTCACCTAGAACGTTCCTAGACACTCTGAACTCTCATTACCTATTAATTTTTTAAACTTTTGGTTGTCTTAACAAGTTGTCAATAAAGTTGATGTATTCATTTATTTATCTACCTCCCACAGCGGTAAGATGTGACACAAGGTCGGAAAGTGGGATTTGATAAGTCAGCACCCTAGAGGAAGAGCACTTTGACCTTTAAAAATTGCCTGGGCATTCCCCCGGTAGGGGCGCCTCAGGCGATTATCAATAAACTAACCCCTTCTCAAAGGGTGAGAAGGCAAAGCCTGGGAGGGTGGACCTCCTAGAACTGCTCAGGACAGACCCATAGACCGGCGTAATCAAGCCCTGAAGGCCAAGACAATACCAGTCTATGGGGTGCAGTATCTATCGGAACAGATACTACACTTTCTTCTTAGACAAAAGGCCGAGAAAGTCGATGTATTCATGCTTGGATAGATTTTGTTATTCTTTGATACTGCCTCATCCTTCATAAGCGTTTTTTTGCTGATTCTTTGAACTAGTTGCGGCTCAATTTGTGAAACCCGGGTACCATATGATGGAATCTTAATCGTATAGTATGTAAATAACACGCACGCACGCACCCACACACATAAAATGAGTATTTATAACTGCCAGATGTGTACATATCATACTTTAAGGAACTAAAAGGGGGTACAAGTTTGTGTCGCATCTAAATTAAAAATGAAAAAAAAATTTAGTGTATCTCGAACAAAAATTTTATTTTTATTATATCTAAAAAAAAATTAATATCAGTACATAGACCTTTGCAAAACATAAACAATGATACCAAATTTATTTAGGTAATACAAATTGTGACTGTTCAAAGTTTGTTGAAAATTAGAAAATTTGCCGTCTTGTGTACTATTGGTCTAGAAGCCAATTTTCACAGTGTATAACTAAAAATGCAGACTTCAAATAAGTAAAAGAAATCCTTACTAATGTAATTTTATATTGTGGTAATTGAAAATTAATCATAATCACAGCTCAAACCAGCGTACACATTGGAAAAAATCCCATTACCTATTAAAAAAAAAATACAATAATGACATGGAAGCACAAGTTTGACTGTTCATATAAGATTCATTTCAAGTGCTAACACTTTGAATCTTAGTACATTAGAGATCAAGCTAGATTTTTCTTAATAGTAAACAATATAAAAAAAAAAATTCCAATTTGGACCATGTAAAAAACAGACGGAATTACAATTTGATAATCGGGCAAAAATTTAATTCACTAAAGTTTTCAACTTAATTTAAAAAATTTTTTTTTTAAGACAATTTCAAACCCACTGTATTGACGAATATCCCTTTTTCTTTAAGATGGGACTGTTTCTATATGCATAGGGAGACACAATATTGTGCGTATTAAGTTGAAAGGCATCAACACTAAAAAATAAATCGTCTGCCACTGAAAATAGTAACCTAACTTGAAGTAAGCTGAAAAAAAAAAAAAACTATAATGACATAAGAAAAATATATTTTAAAAAAATTTTTTTTTTTTTTAGCGAAATTTTATCAAATAAGTGAATTATTACAAGTTAAAATTGAAGGGAATTTCACTATATTTCCCATTTTTATACACTAAATTCTAGTCTGGTTTGTGATAGCTAGTATAAGATACAAAAGTTTGGCCACCCCTGCCCTAAATGAAGGTTGCAAACATCCATAGTGAAAGTTACTAAGGAACTGACAGGACTGGAACACAGCCTGACGAGTTGCTAGAATTAATCTGTAAATATACTTATGTTCTGTTCGCATGTTGTTTTGTAATAAGTTGTCATAATTATTTCTAATTCTTGGATTTTCTGTCTTTTCTTAATCCGTTTTTATGTTTTTATTTATTAAAAAAATTTTTTTTTTTTTTTGTTAGGGGCTGTTATTTGTGACCGCCGCATTCTCGGTGTTCAGCTGGTGCAGGGTCCTTCTCGAAGTCTGTGTCTTGGGGTTCTCTCTGTGCCTGCGTACATGCTCAGCAATCACACGACCAGTAATATGCGTTCACTGCTGCAAACCCAACTCCACAAGCACCTGCCCACAAACTTTACATTCCGTACTTGCAGAGGGTGAGTATTGAGTTCTTTTTTTCCAATACGAAAGGGGACGGAAGTAACTGAGAGGTCAAAAAGTTTCATTATAAGTTTGCATTAAAATCTGCTTTTTTTTGTTTTTACTTTTATGGGATCAATATTGCAGCATGCGATATTGTCATTATGGCCAGTCTCTTGAAATGAGTCGATCTGTGAGTGCGGCATGACCGCTCGCCCGTCTGTGAGTGCGGCATGAATAATAATATAGAAGAGCCTATTTTGCATATATGGTTGTCATCAATAGCATACGGCTTACAAACTCAATATTTTATTCTGATTTTTCAGCTTCCTTTGTAGAAACTTGACCACTGTTCTTAACGGCAAAAACAAAATAGTTCTATTCAATTTCTGTCAAATAAAAAGGTGCTGGTCTATTTGATCAGTACCAAATTCCTGCCTTGTAAAACTTGAGATCACGTGATATGTTTTGGACGGTGTCAGAAATATACCCTCGTCTGAAATTACTGTGCGCTTTTCCAAAGAAAATACAAACAATTGATTAATAATGAACAAGAAATTAATAATGAAAACTGTTTTCAGCAGGTCCTGATGGACCATAACAAGATAATATTGATTATTTTCCCTTGCTGATGAATTGGATAATCACTTGGTTAACAGTGGAGAGTATAATCCTGAGGTTTGCGTGCTGATTGCCACCTTCGTACTAACCTATAATACGGCTCCTCTGAAATTGAGAATTCTAATGCTTCTTTGGTCGGTATCTTATACTTAAATGTTGATATATTAATATGATACATATATCACCATTATATGTAGAAGGAAAACAGTCAGCAGGAAGAGAGTTCCACAAGCCTGCAGTTCTTGGAAAGAAGTTACTGGAATAGGAAGCTGTATTATAATGAGTGTTGGATGCATCTTGTTTTTTTCTACCTGACTATGGTGTGTTATGCACTGATGAAGCCTCTTTTTGAATGTTTGATAAATGTTGTATACAATGGATGTTTGTGTTTGCGAAGTGGGCAGAAACAATTGTTATTAAATGACTTTTTCTTTTTAGTTAACTAGGATTATATCATGTTCAATTAATTTTATTTATATCTGAAACACAATAAATTACAATTAGTTTAGGTAGTTTTTGGCTAGTATATATCAATAATAACCAGCTCCCCGATCGTTGTTATAATTTTCCCCAAAGCTTAAATATTTCATGAAAAATTATTCAAACTTAAATAACCTCCATTTATATTAATATCAAGTGTTTCCTGATTACCTGAAGTTTTTATCGCTATTTTTCATGTCCGTGCTTGTTTTGTTTCTCTATCTGTTGTTTTTCCGGATAATTTATTTAAAAGACTGCTTTATTTTAAACCCCCGTTTTTTCTTTTTTTTTCTTTTTCGTTAATAACCGTGTTGATTTATTTCCCTTTGATTCAAAGTACGTAATTCAAAAGAGAAATTGGGTCAAAGTTTATGTGCTTCTTCCCCATTCTCGACTTTTTATAGCAATAATATCTAAATGAATAAATACAAAATATTTATCTATCTTAACTATTTTAGCATTAAAACAGGTCCTGCTTATTTAATTCTAGGATACAGCATAGACTTTTGAAATACAGTATATATAGGAAACTGCAAATACCCTCAAACACATTTAGGTGTTCTTAATTTGCATATTTATTTTATAAACAGCTTCTAATAAATTAATATTTTGTAATATAGAGTGTTAATTTTGCATTGTTATATTTTCATCGATAGTATCTGTTCTCAGACGTTTTGTCTGAAGTCACTGGAATGCTGAGAACGGATATTGAGAACAGATACTTCACTTTGAAATATTTATTTGCACAAAATATAAGATGTTACATTCCATACATATTAGGCACAAGGCCATCAAGTATGGGGAAAATTGGTGTCGTTAGTCATTCTTTGTCTAACACAAAAAAATTGTCTACTGTACTCTTAACTAGAATCATCTCAGTCACCACAATACCACACTTACTCTAGGGGCCGTCCTCCTTAAGCTATCCCCAATTCGTTTGAAATTTTTATTTTTCACTAGCGGGACCCGTGTTCTGGCGTTGCCCAGGGAAAATATAACAGACTGATTACTGTTTTAGTCATGTCAATTATATTTTAGAAAAAAAATGAAATCAATTCTGATCTGATATTGTGTTAAAAGTGCAAAGTAAATGTTAATTTAGAAGAAAATGTATTTAAAATAATGTTTGATGTGTATTAATTGAACAAATGAAGTTGGTCAGTAATTACTATTTTAGTCACGCAAATTATATTTTCGTATGGAACTTGAAAATCAAAACAAATCTGATGTGTTGGTCAGTAAATACTGTTTTAGTCAAGTGTAAAAAGTGTAAAAAGATGAAACTATGATTATTTGGTATGGGCCACATGTATAATATCTATTAAGAAAAGTGTTCATTGAGAAATAGTATTTTCGCTAAATCGTTCTAATACGTACGGTTGTGGGTATTGATTAATCTATTAAGTCACAACTACGAATGTACTGTCTGTTAATGGAAAAATGTATAAGGAATATGCAATTATCAATCATTTTAAAACACCGAAATTACTTACGGTTGAAAGAATGATGGTCTGTGTATAGTGGCAACGTGTTCGTTTATAATTTTAGCGATCTTGAAACAGTAATGAAAACAAAGACGTAACGCATAGATTATTTAATCCGAAAGAAATCTATTTTTAATGTTGACGAATGAAACGTGTATTACTTGGTTTGAATAAAAATATTCTTATTATGTTTATTTTTAATGTTAGAAAATTAAGAAGTGTACTTACTAATGTTGTAAGTGGTCTTGCCATGCTACGTGTGATGTGTTTGTTTTAATGTAATCCGTTATTCCGTAATGTTTAGATGTTATGTGTTCGGAATAGCGGAATGATAGTCCCGTAATCCGTACGTGGCAAGGTTTCTGTTTAACAATTCTGAATGAAATAAAAGTCTGCAGTGTTATGAGTGGCGGGTACAGTAGGTAATTTGCAGTGAGAAAGTATAGTGACCACTGTATGTTGTAGTTGAGTGTTTGATCTAGGAATAAATATAATAATTATATGTTAATGAAATTATGTGAAAGTTTCTGCAAACATGCTTGAGTGAACGCGAGTATTGCAGTGGGTATTTTAGTTGTGTATGATGGATGTGGTTAGTTTCTTACTCTTGCTAAAGGTACAGGGGCAAAAAAAAAAAAACAGTCCACTTTATATAGTAGATTAATAAGGTTATATATACATTGGAATCAAACGAGGAGTGGGGAAAGAACAAAAACCAAAATATTTTGATTAGTAAGACTCTCCCAAAACTTTCTAAATAATAGACCGCCCGCTGTTTTCCAGCTTGTTCAGAACCGAAGACAAGCAGGTCAATCTTTAAATGGGAGTGGGATCTAACTGGGAGAAAAACAAAACGAGGGATGAAGTTTGGAGAGCGTGTGGTGTCCTTCCAAGATAAATAAGGGAGGTCCGGGCACTTTGATCTTAGCCAAAAGGTCAAGTAACCATAAAAATAATGTTTTTATGGTTAGGCATTTTTTAATGAATAAAAAAAAAAATGATTTAATCTATTATATTATCTTTTGTCACAAGGCCGTCCTTCCAGGAATTACCTCCTCCTTTTTAAGGGGAGGAGGTAAGTAATATCTGTTCTGGTGTGATAAGACCATCTTCCCAGGGACTACCTTCTCCTTTTTTGGGGAGGGGGTAGTGTAGTACTCATACTCACAGGCATTACCTTCTCCTTTTATAGGGGCGATCCTCCCAGGTATGACCTTTTTTTTATTGGGGAGTATAGTATATGTTCGTTCCTCATGATACAATCTTTCCATAATTATCTTCTCCGTTGAAGGGGGGGGGTAGTGTACTATCTGTTCTGTTGTCATGATATCATCCTCCCAGGCATTAACTCCTCCTTTTTTAGGGGAAGGGCATTCGTCATAATACTATGATCTCAATCATTACATCTTCTTTAGGGAGTCGGTGTAGAATATGTTTGTTCAGCATGATAACATGCTGGCTAGCAAGAATATGCGACCGGCGGAATATCTGGAAATGTTCTCTCAACCATCAAATCCTTTTGTCTGATAGGTTCATTAAAGCGCATAGTATCAACGCAGGCGTACCTCATCAACATTTATGCAGATGACACAGCTGTCTATGGCAACACTTTGAAGAGCATTAATGACCAAGATTTTTCTAATTCTCTTTCTTCAGACCTGGAGCACATTGTCCAATGGAAAAAAGGTGACGAGTTACTTTTAATACACTTAAAACCAAGCTTCTCTTCTTTCACCACCAACGCTCTGATCGTCACTTTACCCCAATTGTAATGAATGGCTCCCGTCTTGAGGAAGCCCTCTGCTTTGATAAGCTTCAGAGGGACCATATTATAGATAAGTACGAAGGACTGACCTTCACTCCAGACCTGAAATGGAAAACTTACATCAAATTCATTGTCAAGATCGCTGGAAAAATGATTGAATCATTACCTTTTTTTATTGGGGGAAGTATAGTATATGTTCGTTCTTCATGATACAATCCTTCCATAATCATCTTCTTCATTTGGGTGGGGGGTAGTGAACTATCTGTTCTGTTGGCACGATATGGGGGTCTCGAACAAAAGGGTAAATCAATGTGGCGAAGGTTGGCCAGACAAATGTTATGAGAGAGATGCCCTTTTGGCAGCATGTCATTCCCGTTGTTCGAGGTGTCCTGACCACGTGTGGATAAAATTAATAGAATAAACCAAACAAAAGGGAAGAAAGTAAAACATTATTATTATATTGGAAAGAAAGCGAAGGAATAATAAAGCTACACACAAGAATAGTATTTAGTAAAATCAACAATTAGAGTAAAACATATTAAACAAAACAATTTATTTGGATAAGACATTTCGTAAAGCTATCAGTTACAGAGAATGCTTGAGTTCATTTTTAAAGAGTGAAAAGTTCCGTTTGTTACACGAGTGAAATGTTCGTGTTTTTAAGTTTGTGTTTGTATGAATGCGTATATGCGAGCGATGTTGATGTAAAGTTATGTATTTTGTGGTATTTGTAATATGTGTGTGTGTGAGTAAAGTTCTTTGTTCAATGATGAGAAATGGAAGATGTTACCTTTTCTTTGACTTATGCCTCCCCCACTTTCTAGGTCGAGCGGGGTAGGGGAAGCGTGGACGCCAATATCCTCAGTGCCTGCTGGCGAAAATCGGAAAAGAAAAAGAGCGAAAAAAGGCTGTGCCACTTGTTGCGTCCCTTTTTATAGGGAGCAAGTCACGCGTGATCAAACTGGACTGTTGGTCCCTGATTCGCCGGAATCTTCGGCCAACGTGTTTTCACGAGATAACCTCTTCTATATCTCAGAGAAGAAGAAGGGTTGATCACACAGAGAAAGAAAAGAAGTCGCAACAAATATCTACTTGGCCGGTCGTAGCGTCTGCTATAATATCATCCTCTCAGGCATCAACTCCTTTTTTTTGGGGGGGGGGGGGCGTTCGTCATGATACTATGCTCTGTCATTACACTCTCTTTTGGGAGTCAATGTAGAATATGCTTGTTCAGCATGATAACATGCTGGCTAGTATCTCACTCCTGACACAATTAAAATACGTCCTAAGATAAAGTGCTGTTGCCACTTGGCAGAGTACAAAACCAACTCCGAAATCTAGTGGCCGATGATAGGGTGGGCCCCTACAGCCTCTTTCTCACAGAAGAGGTGTTGCTAGTCTTTCTCTACTCAATCGTTATTTTCATGACAGGTGTTCAACTGAGCTTCAATTTATGCCCTCCACCCCCCCCTGTAAAACATTCACAACAAAAACTCGTCTAGCTACAACCACTGTCAATAATTTAGCTTTCTCCCTCTGTGTACCTAAAACTAAGCAGAACTTCCATGAGCAAAGTTTCTTTCCTAGAACTGCCCATCTGTGGAACACAGTACCATGGGACTGCTTCCCGGCTAACTATAACATTGCTGTTTTCAAGTCCAATGTTAACAAATTCTTGTTGGGTCGTTCTCTTAAATAGTCACTTTCTGACCAGCTACAACCATTGTTACTAATCCCCTCAGTGTTTCACCGTCTACCTGTCAAACTCAGTATACTCTTATCCTCGAATGGCTTGTGGGTCTTGATAAACGGTGACTCGATTGTAAAAAAAAAAAAAAAAAAACATCTGGGTTTCCATGGTAGCTGAAAACAGACTCCCAAATAATTCACCCCTAAAGAAGATTTTATTGGTATCTGATATGATTAAAACATTCACAACAAAAACTCGTGTAGCTTCAACCACTGTCAAAAAATTCCCTTTCTCTCTGTGTATACCTAGAACTAAACGGAACTTCCATGAGCAAAGTTTCTTTCCTAGAACTGCCAGTCTGTGGAACACAGTGCCACGAGGTTGCTTCCCTTGTTGTTTTCAAGTCCAATGTAAACAAATTCTTGGTGAGCCGTCCTCTAGAATAATCAATTTCTACATCAGTTACAACCATCGTTACAAATCCCCTCTCGGTATCTCACCGTCTACCTGTCAAACCCAATTACTGTTTTTCCTCAGGTGGGCTGCGGGTCTTCATAAGGGGTGACTCGTTTGAATTAAAGTAAAAAAGTAAAAAATAAAAAAAATAAATAAAAAAAGAACTTACCAGATTAGATACTTTGTGTGCAGGACAACCGTTTGTATTTACAATGGAAGATTTTTATAGTTGGAACTAATTTGTGTGTGTAGAGACCAATTGACTTTAAAAAAGACAGATCTTAAAGCAGATGGGGAATCAAATTATGGACAACTGAGAGAAATTTCTCAGTGTTTATTACGGTGTTGTTTGAATAGGAGTTCCTTCTGAAGTTTGGACCATCATTATGGCTACTAGAAATTTACATGCATCCTTTTTTCTTACATATCCATGTAAACAGAGGAATATGCATGCTCACTTTTCCTGGGCGAAGAAATGCCCAGTCTTTCACTACCATTTTTCTTTATAGGAGGAATATCCCATACCAGTTTTTTTGGGATAAGGAATGGTCCCTGTCACTTTTTCCAAGGATGGAGAAATTGTCCCACTTGCTACTTTTCATGGGCATGAAGGAATGGTCCTCGGGTATTCATTTCTGGGAAATGCCGGGTGTCCCTCAAAGGGGTTAAAATCTCACTCTACTTACACAACGGATATTGATAATAATTGCCTCAAAGTTTGATTTTGTTGTTCGTCTTCATGGAAAATTATTTGACTTAAATAACCTCCATTTGTATCCTTTATTGGTCCCCCGATTTATAAAATCGGGGGACTTATGTTTTGAGGCATATCCGTCCGTCCGTCCGTCTGGATTTTTCTCCGCAACCATCCATTGAATTTCTCTGAAAATTTGTATGAAGTCGTAACTTTGGTCAGGTTAGAAAGTGACATTCTCCGATTTTTGAAAAAAAATCTGGTTAGCCCTCCAGGGGGTCAAAAGGCCCCGAAATGGCAAAAAATGACATTTTTTGCCACATAACTTTTCATCCATTCAATTTCTCTGAAACTTGGCCAAAATGTGGAGGCAATTGTTCCTAATAGAAAATAAGTATCGCTGACCTTGGAAAAAAATCTGGTTCGCGCCCCAGGGGGTCAAAAGCCCCCAAAATGGCAAAAAATGACCCTTTTCTCCCATAACGTTTGATCCATCCATTCAATTTTTCTGAAACTTGGCCAAAATGTAGAGGCAATTGTTCTGGATATAAAATGAGCATCCTTGACCTCAGAAAAATTCTGGTTCGTGCCCCCAGGGGGTCAAAGGGGATTCAAAAATGCCCCAAATTGCCCAATTTTATTGCATTTTACACTCACCACATGGAGTCACATACAGAGGGGGACCACGCATGTGCGGCTTGTTTTATATTAATATCAAGTGTTTCCCGATTACCTGAAGTTTTTATGGCTATTTTTCATGTCCGTGATTAACAGTGAAAAGTATGATCTTGAGGTTTGCATGCTGATTGTCCATCTTCGTACTAATCTATAATATTGTTCCGCTGAAACTGAGAATTCTAATGCTTCTTTGGTCGGTATTATACTAAAATAGTGATATATGATACAAATATTTATATCTGAAACACAATTTCCTGGTCGAAGAAATGTCTACAGTCATCTTATTTTTTATATCTTGGCTATCCATAAACCTTTTTTCCTACATCTACTGACTCAAAAACTTTCATCCAATATTTCAATGTCTGCTGTTCTTTGAATGATGTTTGTGAGCATAACTATTGAGCCCAACTCCAAAAATTGAATGGTATAAAATGTCAAAAATAAGAATGAAATGGTAATTTTGTGTTATGTGCTGGATGCAGGAGGACATCAGATTCCTCATTCAATCCCGGGCAATGCCAGCTCTTCTTGCTAGTTTATTATGTGGATCAAACATGGCTGAGTGATTAAAGCAGGAATGTCCGAATCATTAATGTTTGGTAAATGGATATAAGTATAATTACTAGTACAAGATCATATGCTGGCCACCGCCGACCACTGACCCCAACGCTTGTGTGCCATGGTTTTCTGTTTGTCTTCATCTCTCGTTCTGGCCATATTGTCTATTCCACTGACGATCGTCGAGGGTACAAGCACTATTTAAAAAAATTGTTTTTATAGAAATCGCTTCAGACAAGACATGAAGCCACTTTATGCAAGGAGCTAAAACAAAAATACTACTCCAAGATCAAATACTAGCCAACGATAAGTGTTAGATGGATAGATTCCAACCCAGAAAACAGCAATTCTTCCCCCTTTGTCAGAAACATCGCTCATGAGATGTGAGGACTAAAAAAACAAAATAAAGGAAGCGAGAGTTACGAGGCTGCCGAAAATAAACCTACGGTCCACTTTCTACTCTCCTTAGCAAGCATACAAAAATAAAAGCAACGCAGACTCACAAGAGAGAACACAAACTCAAATACATTGTGTATAAATACGTTGTGCTCTGGGTGTGTGTGTCTGTGATACCACCGCGGCAAAGGACCCCCACATCTTGGTAAAGCTTCAGTGTATCAACCAAAACCCAACTGAGATAATTTGTCCGTTGAGGCAACACTGTCGCTTGATTGAAATCAGCTCATGTGCCAATCTGCAATCTCTCTCGTCTCACTCAGGTCTAACCCCATTTGCCCGAGCCGCCAACTATTATAAACTAAAACTGTCACAAACTGACTCAAACTTCTAAATATATTGACTCAGGACCGGAAATCCTAAACGTCTCGTCTTTGTCTCGGAGTGACTGATAAGCGGAAAATGATTCGCCCTCTCGGCCATTCCCATCCTACTTTTGATCTCCTTTGTGTGCCTTGGTGGATCATTTCCTTGCATTGTCTGGGGTCCTGGCTCGGGAGGAGACGGTCCATAGTATCACACTAGGATCAAATTATGTTTCCACATAGGAAAGGAGTAGTGCCGTTCTATCCTTGTCAGTCAAAGCCATTGAAAAAAGAGCTGTGGTCAGCCTGTAGACATCCAAACAGTTGAAGGCGGTGCTGGAAGCATCATGTCCGCTGTCCTTTGGATGATGACCCCTCACTTAAACAGCAGAGGATGCAAGAAGAGATGATTTTGGTGTACAACATCATTAATGGAAATTTGAATGTAGCTTTTAAGGAGATTTTCATCTCGGCGCAAAGTTGTGGTCTACATAGGCGATTTTGTTGCAATAGAAGAACGGTAGCATTCTCTGTCCGTGTGTAGAGTTATGCCTTTAAGAAAACGGATGAAGGATTAATGCGCCCTGAATCAAGAAGGAGTTTTGTGGAACTATATTTTCTTCGTAGATTCTGTTGTTAGGGTGTTGATCCCGTCATCAGAGCAGCTTTTGTGGGAAAGTTAACGTTTTAAACGTCCGATCTCTATTTTGGGTCAGATTCTGTAATTATAAAATTATTTCTGTTAGAATTTTATTTTTAGATGCGCAGTTTTTAGATTTCTATTACCCATCATCGCTATGTCATTTGAAACAGTTATCGTCATTTCTATTGTTTGTCCTACTATGAAGTTGCATGAGTGCGTTCACTGCATTGGCTATGATCATCCCACTCGTTGTGCCGCTCCAAGGTTGTTGTTCGATTCAGACAGTGCTGCCACAAAGGAACTCTCATCCCAAGTAGAATCACAACTTCAGTTTTAAAACAAGTAACGGGTTTATTCTTCTGATTCTTTCCTCGGAACAGGTAGATGGAGCATGTTCTTGAAAAAGAATGATTTCAACAGTTTTAACTTAAAATATTCTTTATTCCTCTTAACTAATTGGATATTCATTTTCAATAATTGCGAGTTGCTTTTGACAATTTTCAGAGGAACCACAAGTGATCTAAGCATCCCCTATCTACTAGAACCTTACATTATCCTTGTTTCCTGACTAAAATTCAGACTGCAACTGATTATTCAACTTCAAATCCTTTCTATGTTACATTGTTAAACTAACCAATCAGATCCACTTTTTGAATATGGGATTATGAACATGCATGAGTGCGTTCATTGCACTGGCAGCGTTCGTCCCACTCGTGTCGGTCCAAGGTTATTGTTGGCTTCAGTCAGTGCTGCAACAAAGGAACTCTCATCCCAAGTAGAATCAAAACTTCAGTTTTAAAACACGTAACAGGTTTATTCGTTGGTTACAAATGATACCCATGTTCTTGGGTTGAATAGCAAACTAGCAAAATGAAATTTTTGCCCGACCAAATCGAAACACGAGTCCAATAAACACAATCCTTTGGCTAAGAGTCCCAAAGGCTCACCTTGCCTGGAGAGGCATCCGACCCAACTTGCTGCCAATCCTCAGAAAAAACAACTTGTCACGTCCAGAGAGCCAAGTTTGGTGCTTATGCTGATGAGGTCAGTTAAACTTGGGGTGCTTATGCTGATGAGCGGCCGTATAAAAAAAATATTTTTTTATAAAAACAATATTATATACTTATTCAGCGCTTTATTCTTACTCACTGTACAAAAAAGTAGAAAAAATTATCCACTAGAACTTTAATTACAAGTATTTTTCCATTCTGCGTATCATAACAGCGACTCGTTCACTAAACCTCCATCTCCTTTCTTAAGAAGATTTCAATTATCTGCCCTTGAAATCTTCTTAAAAAACAAGATGGAGTCTTAGTGAACGAGTCGCTGTTATGATACATAGAAAGGAAAAATACATGTAATTAAAGTTCTAGTGGATAATTTTTTTTACTTTTTTGTACAGTGAGTAAGAAGATAACGCTGAATAAGTATATAATATTGTTTTTATAAAAAAATATTTTTTTTATACGGCCGCTCATCAGCATAAGCACCCCAAGTTTAACTGACCTCCCCTTCCCATAGGCTGGAATATATGTACCGTTGACTGGAACTCTCAGATGTCAGGTCCCCATCTCCATTCAACCACCCTGAAATCAACCACCTTGTTTATAATGTCAGCAACGTCAATCTCATGTAAGAGTTAATGTTTAATAATGCTAAATTATTTCATCGCATGGTGGTTATTTAGTCTTCATTCGCATCAATTTTCAAAAAAGACCTTTCTCTTTAGTCATCATAAGTGAGTGATAGATGTGTATAGAATTTTCTGCATTTTAGAATTGTAATTCCAATGCGTCTTTTATGGGAGCTATGAAAGATGCGATGTCAGTTTTAAGTAATGCTGAGAAGTGAACCAAATTTTGATTAAGACACTTTTCTAAATCCTCAAGATATTCTCATTACCTGCTTGTTTATACCTCACGACTGCTGCTGATTTGAAACGTTGCTTTAGCCACGCCTACCTAAAATTTGATTGGTTATATTTTTTTTCCCTTTTTTATTGCACTCCCCATCATGAAAATTGTAAAATAAAAATGTGTAAATAAATATGTTTCTATTATTGTAGATATTTTACGTAGGTTACCCCATGGAGTGAATATGATGTGTTGCTTGAAAGTGTGAGCAAGATGGATGATTGCGGTTATGAGGAATGATATTGTTAGACTGTGTCAAGTTAAGAATAGGATTTACAATGGATTATCTGATTACATACTGAATATCGATCTTATGTAAAAGTTCATGTTCAAACTTCAATGTTCATTAATGTTAAATTATTTCATCCATTTCATGGTGGTTCTCTCATCTTGATAGATGCATATAGAATTTTCTACATTGGGAAAAATTGGCTCCAAACTATGACTTTTATCTCCTAAGACAAATTGCTATTCCAAGGCGTCTTTTGTGGGATCTATGAGAGATGCAACATCATTTTTCGTTAGTGCTGAGAAGTGATCCAAATCAGCATTTAATGAAACTAGGTTTGTTTTTCTTGAACGCATGGCTCGTCAAGGTACAAAGCCTGTGTCACTACTTTTAAGAGGGGAGGACTTTGTCTCAAAATGAATCTATTGTAAACACATTTAGGATAAAATTGAGTGTTGGTCTTGAATTGTATTTTTTGTCCGGAAATAAAATTGTAATTTACTTTAAGGGCAGATGAAGCGCTCTTTAGCCATGATGGACAATCATCTAGAGATTGTGAATCCATAAAAACACTGGTCCCCATCACCCCACTAGGTTTGTGTCAGAAATAACATCTGGCCTATAAAAATCTTGCCTCAATTAAAAAAAAATGACTTCCAAAGAAACCGGGTCAGAAATAAGTTTGGAAATCAATTTCCAAAAGCCGTCCAACACATGCCAACATGTAAAATGGATGTTAAACAGAATACGGTAATAATGATGTCTAAATAATTTTTTTTTTTTTTTTTTGTAATAATTTTTCAATAATGATGGCGTTTTAGTAGAGTAATATTAAAGTGAACAAACTCTTTATCAAGACGTTCTTCCAAATTGTCAGGATATAATGAAAGTAGGTTTGTCTTTCTTGAATGAATCCCCTGAATATGTGAGGCATGTGGCGACCACGACTACTTCCACTGTACTAAACTGTATCTGAATATATGAAGCTATTCTAATTTTACTTTATCAATATAAAGGCTTCGTCTGTTCAGACTATTAAACATAACACTTCCTCTTTTGCCTTTCCAAAGAGAGTTTCATTTTTAGAACTAAAGCAATTATTTTCTTCCAGGTGGCCAATACTCCCGGAACAAGAAAAAGATGTTCCAATTGAAGAAATTGTCTCTAGTGATTGCTGTATCCATATTGAACGCTATTTTGGTAAGTTATTTTCATAATTGCTTTTATGTTCATGTTATGCTGAGAGGTTTTTAATGTAGTGAGAACCTGACACACATACAATGTTAATTATCTATATATTAATACGATAGCGTGTGTGTTCATGTGTCATGCTTACATCAAAATCTCTGTGCATGCGTGCCGCACATAGATTTGGAAAAACATTCAAGTCACTTAATTTTCATAATATTTTCAAGTATTTTCCTTTGGTGCAACGGTTAGCGACGTCGGTTTTTGACGTCAGTCTGACTAGTTTATAGTTCGATCCCAACCAACCTCTAACATTATTTTTTTTCTACATCGAAGGAGGGGAAGACACATATTAATACGATAGCGTGTGTGTTACGCTTACATCAAAAGCAACGACCATCTGAATCTTTGTATGCTACTCATGAATTGGAGCCAAATTTAATTTAATCTAAAGCATTTACAAAGTAATGTATAGGTTAGGAACAAGATAATTAGTATTGAAAACAACATTTCGTGTAATTTACACGGGTCCTGCTAGTTATAAATTTAATAATTAAAGAACGCTATCATTAATACTTATATATATATTTAAAGAAAAAACATCAAGAAAAAATATGTGGTTCAAAGGAGGGAGCAGGAGTTTTCTGGGTTCTTCAATTTACCTAGACAACTTAATTAATAAAGTGTTCAAACATTATTCTTGTATTGTCAGTCTCATTAATATGTGCTAAGTAATTGAAACAAACATTAAAAAAAAAAAGAAACTTTATTTCCACTATAAAAGTAAATGTTCTAACCTATCAATGCTATAGAGGCCAACATTCAGTCACTTTACATTAGTGACGTATTTCAATAATGACTGACAAAACAATAGCAGCAGCAGCAGCATAATAAGGGTGTCTGTACTAGGAGTCTATAATGAAGCAAATGTTGCACCATCTCTAACTGCATCTTTTCTGAACTGGCATTGTTTGATTCTGATGGTAAGGGGAAAATCCAGTACAACTGGAATCAATGCAGAGATAAGCGGAGAAAGACTGGTGTTATTTTTGAGTTTTCCTTCTTCTAGACTAGTTACACAACTAAGGCTTGAGTCTAGTTTACAGCTGGGGGGGGGGATATATGGATTTCCTACCTTTCCCAGGGGTATTAGTGAAAGTGATGCAATTGTCCCTACGGAACTTGAACCCTAATGCTACTATTTTAATTCAGTGATTTTTTACTGTGTTTATATAATAGTTTTCAATACCAAAAAGAGCTGCATATTAATTTTGTATAAACCTTGTCACATATTTAAATACAAATATGTTAAGCTACACATTTGCAGACACGTTTTAATTCTAGCTGGGAGTCAGCAGAAATTCATACTAAGAATGTGGCCTGAGATAGTTCAACTGACTCCTAATTAGCTCCTCGGCCTTTTGGCCAGGATCAAAGTGTAGTATCTGTTCTGATGGATACTCCACCCTATAGACCGGTATCGGCTTGATGACGCTGGTCTGCGAGTCTGTCCTGTGCAGTTTTAGGAGGTCCATCCCTCCCAGGCTTTGCCTTCTCACCCTTTGAGAAGGGGTTAGTTTATTGCTAATTGCCTGATGCGCCCCTACCGGGGAATGCTGACGGGACTGCCCTGGCAATTTTTAAAGGTCATAGGTGTTCTTCCTCTAGGGTGCTGACTTATCAAATCCCACTTTTCGACCTTGTGTCACATCTTACTGCTGTGGGAGGTAGATAAATAACCTGAAACATATCTGCAAATGTGTAGCCAAATATGTTTGCATAAATAAAAGGATTTATACCAAATAATAGGGATTAGAGTCCGGTGTTCGAATTATGCAACCGACGGAACAGTTGTTACTTTTTTGTTTCATTTTACTTCAGTGTAAAGTCTCAGAAATCAAGGGGCCCCTTCCTGGGTCTGACACTTGATCTCTATATGTGATACATAAATATCCGAGTGTTCAACTAAAGTTATCCTTTATTTCTCAAACGTTGAGTTAGTAAAGAAGTGAAGAACATTAATTTTCCTCTCCCCAATTGACCAGTTTGCTATGTTATAGTATATCTTTCTTGTGATCTCTTGGTCTTACCGGATTCCAGGACAAGAATTCATCTAGTCTGGTGGAGTATCCAATCAAGTGTTGTAACTTGAGGTAACATCAGTAGGAGAAGGTGCACTGTTCCTTTTCTGAGACAGTGTATAGCCATGTCGAGGGGATCTTATTTGGGCTTAGAATACTGTTATTTTGAATATTTGGTCAGGGTTTACTTCTAGGGTGAAGTATTCTCATGACAGTTGTCCTGACAAACCATTATACAGTTAAACCGAAGACACTTGAGGATGGTGTCTAGTATGTTATTCAAACTCTTCTCTAGTAGGTAATTTATGTCTGTAAATAGTGGAATGATATTTACGAAACAAAATAATAATTAATCATTCAAGATCACTCAAGGAGCAATCCTTGAGTGGCATTTGAACCTTGATAAGTGGTCACTCACTAGTACATGAAAAGAAAGCACTTTGGAAGGAAATATGAAAAAAAAATTTTATAATACAAAGTTCTTTCCCTTTTAAGAAACTTACTATTGTTCTTAACAATATGTAGGATTTATTTCTCTCTCATTTTATATGGCTGTCACAGCAGTTGCATCGATTAGCGTGTTTATAGGAGCCTATATTAGCATTGACCGTAAGACACACTCTATAAAATTTTGTAACACGGACGTCAAATGAAAGAAAAAACAAAACTTTTTTTATAAAAAACAACAAAATGTATTTAAGTTACCTACACCGTTGGGTGTAGGTTGGCGAAAGTTATGACAGCGCAAAGTGAAGGAAGCAATGATACATTGAGAAAGTCCGGCTGCTGAAGTTCTTGGAGGAATATATCTTCAGTGAAGATAGTTGCACTCGATGTTAGTGATGGAGACAGGAGAGATGTCGTTCTTAGGCGGTGCTAGGAAGCTCTCTGGCTGCTGTCTGCGATTCCCAAAGAGATCTTTAAGTAGTTTTTCAAGAGTCGGTTGAAATTAATGCCCCCTACAGGCTGATGTATCTTCGTGTGACCAAATCACCTCACAGGGCTTGTTCTCCGCTAGAGGAAATAAATGTAAATGTTTATGACTACCACATGTTTGGATTTTGACAGTCAATGATGCGACCGACAGAACAATTGTATATGTAACCACACTGATGATTCTTAGTAAATGTGAAACATATATGTATGCGAATATTAAGATAATATTTATAACAAAAAACAATTATATATATATATATATAATTAAAGTAAAATAAATCAATTTTGTTATTGAGATCATGTATTGTGTGTTTCCTGTTACACATTTTGGTACTGAATATGAACGAATTTCCGATAATTTTGCATCGGTAGCTTCCAGGCAGGTTACGTAAGCAGCCGGAAAAGCCAACTCGAAGACTGTCCGACAATAAATTCAAAATGTGACCTTGTCGTCACTGTGTATGTTTGATTATATGAAACAATTTCAAATAATTTTTTTTTTCTTTTAGACAAAGAAAATAAATCTAAAAAGCTCGTCAAAGTTTTTTTGTTTAAATATAAAACGAATAAAACATAGGTAAACAACTGTTATTAATCAATTTTTTTTTTTTTTTTTTCAATAAAAGTGTCAAATAAGAAATTTTTTAAGGAAATAAAACTAGTCAACTAGTCAAAAATATTCTTCAGAAATTTTTTTTTTTTTTCAATAAAAGTTTCAAATAAGAAATTTTTTAAGGAAATAAAACTAGTCAACTAGTCAAAAATATTCTTCAGAAATTTTTTTTTTTTTTGCTAGCAGTTGATTGGCTAATCGCTTCAGCATCTTTTGGCTGCTTATATAACCTTCCAACAAAGTTGCCGGAGATTGGGTTGTATTCTAGATCAGTACCCGCATTTCATACATCATGCATTCCATTAACAGGAATACATTTATTTTTTCAACAACATGAAAAAAATTTTGAAATATGTGTTTGATCACATGAATGTTATTATTTCTAATACAATATTTAAGCTTTTTGAATTTTAGTTATTTTCAAGTAAAAGATTAATGCCCAATTTTATAGTAATCAGTTCAATTGATTAGAGGACCTTAAATGTATCCCACCCCTGTAAAAGATACTGTTTCAAGTTTTGTGTTTTTCTTTTCTCATAGGAGTTCCTAGGATTGGAGTGATGAACCAAATGGGTGAAGGTCTTGGTTATACCTTGGCTGAGTATACAATGTCCTTATCAAACATTCGAGATTTGCTAGTGTCTCGTGTAAGTAAACCATGGAAATTTCTTATGCTTACTTTTTCTTCCAGTCAATTGTCTAAGAGAATTCAACATATCAATGACATTTTCGTCTCTTGTCTATATATATATATATATATATATATATAATTAAAGGATGAGAATAAAAGTTGTAAAAATACAAAATCTATTACATCTTCAGTTGTTCAAAACAAGGGATTTATTTTTCCTAAAAACCATGGCTTTTCAAATAATTGAATTCTTATCAGATGGATAAGTTATTAAGAGAATTACCAAATTCAAAATTTGAAAAGATCAAAAGATAAAATGTTATTTGAGAAAAATATCAAGAGAGAAAAATGTTGAGTGTCCAATGCAAAGAAGAAAAATTGAATGCATATGAAAAAAAAGTTCACCGTAAAAGGCATCATGGAAAATGCAGCAGCAGGTTCAAATGTGGTAAGTCTAAAGTCGAACCTGCTGCTACATTTTCCATGACACCTTTTATGGCGAGATATTTCGGTTGAAGGATTCCAGCCATATTTATTTGGTCATATCACCAAATGAATATGGTCAGAATCCTTCAACCGAAATATCTTAATAATGCGTTTTTGTCCTTATTTTCTCTAGAATGTTACTCGTTTTGTTCACTTTCCTTAACCATTTTCACATTTTGTCTGAAATTATGATTTCAGATTTACTCCCTCATATATATATATATATATATGTGTGTGTGTGTGTGAGTGTTTTTAATATTGAAAATCTATTTCCGACAATATACAGCATTAAGGTATTTAAAAAAAAAAAGAAGAATTTATGCTATTGATTGCATGGGTAATATTTCTAAAGAAACGATTTATTTAGTCTGGGGGGCTGGATATAAACAAAGAAAACCACAAAGTGAAAGATGAAACTTGTACAGGATTCAAACCTGTGCACAGGTTCGAATCCTATACAAATTTTATCACCAGCTGTGTCTCGCAAGAGAGGCTGCCTAACATGAGCGTTGTCTTGTACAATTTGACTAACATATAAATCATATACTAGTAGTCCATGTTATCTGAAATTTTCATTGTTTTTAACTCCCTCATAAATATATAAAATGGGAGCTGATAAAGCAGCTGGGCCATCTGGTATAGTTGCTGAGATGCTCAAACCAACTGGTGAACTAGGGGCCAGTTTGGTGCATGAACTGATTGAAGCCATCATCAGAGAAGGATGCATACCTAGGGAATGGGAAGACAGCATTATAATAAGTCTGTACAAAGGTAAAGGCGATGCATTAAACAGAGGTAACTACCGTGGACTCAAGCTCATTGATCAGGTCATGAAAGTCCTGGAAAGAGTTGTTGAACAGCTGATCAGACAACAAATACAGATTGCTGATATGCAATTTGGCTTCATGCCCGGTAGGAGCACCACAGATGCAATTTTCATCATACGCCAAGTCATGGAGAAACATCTAGCAGCAAACAAACCACTGTACATGGCATTTGTAGATTTGGAGAAAGCTTTTGACCGTGTCCCCAGAAGAGTCATCTGGTGGGTCCTGCGAAAGCTGGGTGTTACTGAGTGGTTGGTTCAGGTGATAATCACACACACACACACACAAAAGAAAACATTAGCTACTTTTAGGGCTTACAGGCATAAATTTATAAATAAACAATCAGTTATTGTTTACGTGTTATTAATTTATATATACTAGCAGGAAGACCTGAAGTTGCCCGGGATTGAATGAGGATCACTACTCTGTACTTTTTTACTATGCTCATAATACCATATTACTTTTTTTGTTTTTATTGTCCCCCACCTCCTGTTTCGCCCTCTCATATAGTTGGAAGAAGCTGAAATGTTGGAATACTGACTGAATTATTGTTTTATACATATAATTTAAATTTCCTTAAAATTGGATTTACATATTTGAAGTCTTAAGTGGGTTCTGTCCCAATGAGAGGTGGGGGCATGTAGATATTGAACACATAGAGATTCAAGACCACTTCCATTGTCTTCCCTGGAGAATTTTATACACATTTAATCAAATAGGATATATTTTAAGTTTTAAGGTTGTCATGCCCTCATAGCCCCCTTAGGGGTGCACTTAGAGATTCAGGAACACTTCCATTGTCTTCCCCGGTAAATTTTACATAAGCATACACTTTTAGATTTTATGTAGATTTTCTAACCTTCTTTTCTATAGGGAACACACAGACATCACACACACAAACATCACACACACAGACATTAAGTTTTATTTATATACAGGGTGGGCCAAAATAAGGGTCCTATCTTTAAATTTGAATAACTTGAATTTGAATAACTTCCACAAAATAAAAGTTAAACTCACCAAACTTTATGTGTGTGTAGACTGACCCTTCCGAGATTTTTTGAAATAAACAAAACAAATTTTAGCCGAAAAACACTTCTTAAAACTTACAAAAACTAAAGTATTGTTTTTTACACTGTTTTGAGTTTTTTAAGCAAAAATAATGTTTTCTAAATGAGGGTACATTCCTTAGGGCTAATACGGCTCATGCTTGCTTCGGAAGGGGTCCTTTACTTATTCTAAAAAAAAAATTTTTAAAAAATCAATAAATAAAAAAGTTATGAATTTTTAAAAATAGGACCCTTATTTTTGCCCACCCTGTATATAGCTGTATGGTCGATGCATGCAGTTTATTCTTCCTTTGCTGAATTTGAATAATGTCATTCATGTGAATTTCTTGTGTTTGCAGAGAATCATCAGCAGAGAAGTTCCATTCATCTTTTTAACATCCAATCAGTGGCCAGTGAGTATAATCCAGGAAAAATCTCTGCAGGTGATGGATGTTCTGGTAGATAGTTATATACGTCTCCAAATCTGTCATTCTGCCCAGGAACGTATCCAACAAGAGAACAGCGTTGAAAAACTGGACACAAAAAGAAAAAGAAAATTGTAAGTACCTCTGGATGTTTGCGTGCGCGTATTTTAATATGGGGGGCTTTGATGGTCTTATTTTTTCCATCTTTCTAGAACGTTATTTTCTGAATTCATCTCTCCTCTTTATGTATATTGGTTGCTTTCTCATCTCTCTCCCTGATGTATCTTGGGTTCTTCCTCTCTCTCGTTTCATATTTCTTTCTCTTTTTCCTGTTTTTTCTTTCTTCCTCCCTGTCTTATCTTGCCTTTCTTTTTCCCTCTTATGTCGGTTCTTTCTGAAAATGTTAATCTTTCCATGAAGGTTAAGACTTCAAACGCTTCATAAAGGGGGTATGGAAGTTAGATGACTTTTGTTTCATCAAATAATTATTTTCCTGTCTCCTTCTCTCCAAATGTGCACTTTCTCTTAATTTTAACTTTCTTAGTTGGAATTGATTGGAGTTGTTGAGAAAAGTTGAAAGCTCTCAAATGAAGCCAAAACAAAATAAACTGAAAAATTGATCGGTTAGCTTAACTAATCTGATTATTAATTTATTTGTTAATTTGTCTGTTTTTTTGTTCGTCAAGATAGATATTTCACTGAACATTTTTCTAATTATTTTTAAATATGTTTTTACGGTGCTTGTGCTGTTCAGCGGCCGTATTAAAAAAATATTTTTTTATAAAAACAATATATACTGATTCAGCGTTATATTCTTACTCACTGTACAAAAAAAGTAGAAAAAATTATCCACTAGAACTTTAATTACAAGTATTTTTCCATTCTGCGTATCATAACAGCGATTCGTTCACTAAGCCTCCATCTTCTTTCTTAAGAAGATTTCAAGGGCAGATAATTGAAATCTTAAGAACGAAGATGGAGGCTTAGTGAACGAATCGCTGTTATGATACGCAGAATGGAAAAGTACTTGTAATTAAAGTTCTAGTGGATAATTTTTTCTACTTTTTTGTACAGTGAGTAAGAATATAACGCTGAATAAGTATATAATATTGTTTTTATAAAAAAATAATTTTTTAATACGGCCGCTGAACAGAACAAGCACCGTTTTTACTACTTGTCATTAGCAAGTTGTTATTTGCGATGCCCTTATAGGGGATTATACAGACTCCCTATATTATGCTTAAGTCACAAAACCGTCGCAATTGCTTTATCTTCATTTTAAAAGAACCTACGTATCTGTGTAAGAGGCTCTGTCCATCTGTACATACACTTAATGCTTCAGTTTGAAATGGCATCGTCGTCGCTAAATACACAGATTGAATGGATTCATCTTATTTAAGCGGCTCTGTCAGTCTGTCAAGATTGAAATGGAATCTTTATATGCGGCCACACATCTCTGTAAGTCTCGGCCTTTTGGCTAAGATCAAAGTGTAGTATCTGTTCCGATGGATACTGCACGCCTGTCCTGTGCAGTTCTAGGAGGTCCACCCTCCCAGGCTTCGCCTCCCCTCTTTGGGGAGGAGTAAGTTTATTGCTTACTGTCTGAGGCGCCCCTACCGGGGAATGCCGACAGGGCTGCCCAGGCAATTTTTAAATGGCCAGAGTGCTCACCTCTCGAGCGCTGGCTTTTAACCCCACTTGCTCGACCCGATCTTGGGTCACATCTTACTTGTGGGAGTAAGATAAAACTGGCCTTGTGCCTAACTCCGCGAGGAGTAAATAAACATCTCTGTAAGAGTCTCTGCCTGTCCATCCATTGGTACGCAGTTTCTATCGCTACATAGCAATCTGTTTCTATCGCTACATAGCAATCTGTTTCTATCGCTACATAGCAATCTGTTTCTATCGCTACATAGCAATCTGTTTCTATCGCTACATAGCAATCAGTTTCTATCGCTACATAGCAATCTGTTTCTATCGCTACATAGCAATCTGTTTTTCCCAACGCCTCATATTTAGCTGCTTATCCTTATTCTCTAGGCCTTTTCTTTCGTTTTCAACTATTTTTAGGGGATTATACGAACTCCCTATATTATGCTTACGTCACGAAACCTTTGCACGAAAGGAAAGACAAACCCTTTTTCTGGTGATACCAGATCAGGCTGCCCTGTGGCTCCCTGAGACGAAATTCACCTACATTGACGTTTTTTTTTTTTTTTTTTTTTTTTTTGTAAAACATAATTATGTTCTACAAAACCAAAAACAAAAACAAAAGCCCCTCTCCCTTTCTCCCTTCCACTTTTTTATTTTATTTTTAGAACTTGAAGCATAAATCTTTTACTATAATGACCAGATTCGGCATTAAATAACCCAAAAAGGGTTGATATGCCGTAAAACAAAACTACCAAACCAAAAACGATGATTAAACATTTGAAGATATAAAGAACTTGAAGCATAAAAACTTTTACTATAATGACCAGATTCGGCATTAAATAACCCAAAAAGGGTTGATATGCCGTAAAACAAAACTACCAAACCAAAAACGATGATTAAACATTTGAAGATATAAAGAACTTGAAGCATAAAAACTTTTACTATAATGACCAGATTCGGCATTAAATAACCCAAAAAGGGTTGATATGCCGTAAAACAAAACTACCAAACCAAAAACGATGATTAAACATTTGAAGATATAAAGAACTTGAAGCATAAAAACTTTTACTATAATGACCAGATTCGGCATTAAATAACCCAAAAAGGGTTGATATGCCGTAAAACAAAACTACCAAACCAAACCCTTTTTTATAACAACAAATAATGGGTTTATTGAATAAAGTTACCTACCTCGTATGGTAGAGGTAAAAGAAGTTCGACCGTGTCAAAGTGAGGAAAGTTCTTTGGACTGCCGAAGGTCTATCAGCAGATATCTTCAGGTGAAGATGTTAGATGCTGTAGCATCCAGTGGACCGATGCAGGAGAGAAGATGTAAACGTGTTTCCTTGTTGCTGGCAAGGGTCTCTGCTGACCGACCGTGATTCCCACAGAGGCTGAAGTAGTTGTTCATCAGACAGAAGGAATCAATGCGCCCTACAAGCTGATTGGTCAGTGTGTAACCAGATCACTCAATGGGGACGTTTTTCAGAGGGAGAAAATAGGTCTTTGTTTATGACTGCTACATCTCCCCCTGCTTACCCTCTTCACACACTGGGTGCTACCAGATGGGGCTGTCTGAAAATACTGGCTTCCTGACTTAAAATGCACCAAACATTGATGTTATTGTTTTTTCCTTTCCTTTTGCAAAACTCAATCATGTTCTGCAAAGCCAAAATCAAAAATAACAATTTTCCTTTACAAAACAACCAAACCAAACACGATGAATAAATATTTGAAGACATAAAGAACTTGAAGCATAAAAACTTTTACCAAAATTATCGGATTTGGTATTAAATAACCTGAAAAGGGTGGATATGCCACAAAACAACCAAACCAAACCTCTTCACAAACACACACACACACAGGGGCCGTGACTCCCAGCTTGGGAAATTCATCTCGATTTCAGCTTTTTTTTTTTACCATGCGCTACTTGCATCGTTGTAGAACGCAAATACTTGGGATTTTTAAGAAAATGTTCCGAATGCATATCCCGAGTATTCTTCGTGATAATTAGGGAAAAGGTTCAAGAAGACAGTTTTTTTTATTTGTATTATTTTTATGTATTTATATATTTTTATTAGTTTTAATATAAGTATATTAAGAAATGTGTGCTATTCGTACAGAGAGAAATAATTCATTTTATTAATGCAATTCCTTAACAGGTCTGTTTCTCTTTTTCACCACCAGTTCCGATATGTCACTACCTCCGATGCAACCTGTGGATTGTGATGGGGAAAGTTCCAGGAACAAATCCCTCAGTTACACAAATCAAGGGAAACAAATTCTCATCAGTTACGTGAGGGCTGAATCGTCTCAATTAGCGAGTTGTCTCAAGGCAGAGCTCCTTGCTCTCAATGCCAGTGTTTTTCTGGTGAGTTCCTACCATTGTTGCTCTTGTAAATTTGTAAACTGTTAGATGTTTCATTCATTCATTTAAGCTAATATCACGTCCGTTTTACATGTTGGCATGTGTTGGACAGCTTTTAGAAATTGACTTCGAAACTGACTTATTTCTGGCCAGGTCTTTATTTATCCCCTTTTCTCTCAAATCCATCCTTATCACTTCCTCTTATGTGTTTCTTCGCTCTGCCACCATCCACTAACCCAAGAACTTTCATCCATTCTTTCACTGTGACCAAACCATCAAAGTCTCCTGTTCTGTACACATCTCCTTATCCTGTCTAGATTTTTTCTCTTACCTCATTAGATCTAAACCTGTCTTTAAGACTTGCATTACACATCCTATTAGTTTTCTCCATACAACGTATGTCCTCAACCCTCGGTAACCAGGTTTCACTTTCATACATGCATGTACACTGAGTACACGTACTCTTCCCTCGATCGACAGTGGTAATGCTCTGCTGGTTAGTAATGGATGAAGTTTCCCGAACTTAGTCTGAACACTTGCAAGATGAAGCTAAAAGGGAAGATGTATTGATTGGATGTTATATCTCTACAGACGTTTCTTTAAGAAATGGTATAAAAAAATTTATATTTTATTTTCAGGATGTGGATGAGATCAGGAGTGGTGTCGACTGGCAGGATTCTCTGAATGAAGCCGTAAAAAAATGTGAAGTTTTTATTCCTCTTCTGACACCGCATTATGGTCAAACACGCTGGACTAACCGTGAAGTAAATTTATTTTTTTATTTTTTTTATTCCTGCTCTTGGTCTTGAACCCCACATTACAATTGTTATATTTTAAAATAAAGTAAAACATTGTCTTTGATGTTTATGAATATCTGACATGAACACAGACCCCACAATATTATTGTAAAAATTTATATATATATATATATATATATACATGGAATAGTGAATAAGCATGAAAACATACTTTTTACTAGTCTGTTTCCTGCTTATCCACTATTTCATATACTAAATATTCCAGTTTGATTGAAATTTAATTTATTTTTTTTTTAAACTCCTTCATACATATATTATATACAGGGGTTGGACAGAATAATTGAAACACCTTGAAATTTTAAAATAAATTTATTATTATATCCGTGAATCCAGCCCTTTGGAGATCTCGGCTAACAGTTGTTGTTGAAACAAGTTTATCCAGATGATTGTTAAGCTCTGCTGTAATTTTGGGTGCCGTCGTTTTGTGCTCTTTCTTCACAATCTTTACACGGGCTCTATGATCTCTCTCGGGCAGCTTCAGCTTTATTCCAGAATTTGGTTTAGAGGAGAATTTTTTCCCTTTTTCATAAGCTGCCATTACCTTCGAAATAGTTCCTCTCGATACGCCCACTATCTCAGCCACTTCCATTACAGTAGCACCTGCCATACGGGCACCAAAAATCTGTCCTCTTTGGAAATCTGATAGATTTGTCATTTAAATTTTTCTTACTAATATGCAATATGTGAAATAAGAAATAAATTTAACAAATTAATTCAGGACAATAATAATCATAAATAAAAAAAAAAAAATGAAACCAACGTTTTGGAAATTTTTTTCAATTTTTATAGGTGTTTTAAAATTGATGCAAAATTCACAAGATGTTTCCATTATTTTGTCTAACCCCTGTATATGGGTATAACCCTAACCCTAACCCCTGTATGTGGGTATAATCAGTGGACGGAAAATTATTAGCACACAAGTAGACGTAAAAAATGAAAAAAAAAATGTAACTTACGATTACTCTGAGTGAGATGATTTTAGAAGCAAGTTACATTTAGAAGCAAGGTACATTTAGAAGCAAAGTAAATCTCAATTTCTTTTGTCGTTTTTCTTTTTCGTTTGGATATTCTTTAATATAATAATGGGACTACTTTAAATAAATTACTATTTATTTAAAAAAAAAAATGCATTCTTAGGCTTCAAACATCTTTCTTGCATTTCAATATTGAATGCTTTCTGGTGGGAGACCAGCATGTCTTCTTGTCTTCTTGTCTTTGATGCGTGTCCGTGCGTCTTTCCCTAAAGGACTTCGACATTTGAACTATTACCGAATCAACATCTTACGGATTCTACCTTCTACTAGCGATAAACATGTCGCTATGAAAAAAAAATGTCTTGTACCCCTGACGAAGACGTATTACGTCGAAAATATGGGACTACTTTAAATAAATTACTATTTATTTAAAAAAAAAAAGTGCATTCTTAGGCTTCAAACATCTTTCTTCATTCTTTAATATAATTTGTCTCACCTTCTATGAGAAGTTAAGAGTTTTTGAAAAAGGTCGGCGAACCTTATTTAGTGTTTTTGAATTTGGCTGCTAGGGCAAGAGCAAATTGGGGTATTTTGTGTGAGTGTGAAATCTCATGTCTAGTTTGGGTTAGGGTTTAAATTTATCTTGTATTCCGTAATGTAATCAAAGAAACTCCTCTTCAACAAAACCCGCAACGAACACCCCCAAATCTCAATTCTAATGTTCTCTCAGCTGTCAAAAATTTAACTGTTCACCTTCCATTTATCTCAGTTGATCCCCACATATGCTAATTAGTTGCAACTACGAAAGTCTACATCTGCAAAGAGAATCAACCCCCCCCCTCCCCCCCCATATCTCTAGCCGATGGACTATCCAACATGTGAAGCATCGCATTCTTTTCTCAGCTGGTAGATGTTGCCTGTTTATTGTCACAATTTACAAAGGAAAAGAAAGGAGAAAGGAAAGAAAATGGATGTTCTCTTGTTAAATCAGATTCTCTGGTGTAGGTGGGAGGCATTATCTGATCACAAGATTTTCTGAGGATCTATATCTAGAATTGAAATTTCTATCTATTGTCATGTCTAGTTTGTGAGATAATTTAATTTCAGTGTTTTTGTTTTGTGTGTGTGCCATACAAACTATTTCTATTGTCTATATCTAGTTTTAGATGTTCGTATTGTGTGTGTTAGGTGGATTTATTTTGTAATATTTAATTTGTTTTAGTGTTGTGTATACCACTATATTTTTATGGGGTTTGTAGGGTGTGGGGTGAAAAAAAATTTGTACAAGCTCAAAATCCCGATATCTGAGTTTAAGCCTCTAGTGTGTATTTGATTTGTCAATCCATTTAATTCTTCCCTTATTTGTCCTTTAGTCCTCACATTCCATGTGTGATGTTTCTGACAAAGAGTAGAAGAATTGTTGTTTTCGGGGTTGGAATCTATCCATCTAGCACTTATCGTCGGCTAGCTTTTGACCATGAAGTAGTATTTTTTTTTATTTTTATTTTTTTTAACTCCTTAGATCAAGTGGCTTCATGCCTTGTCTGGAGCAATTTCCATAAAAAGAAAAAAAATTCAGTTTTTTTTATGGTGGTGTGTAATAATATGCATTTTATGTTATCCATTGTGTGATTTGTATTTGTAATGCTGTGCATGGTAAATGAGTATTATTGTCCTTGACTGCTTTTTTGTGGTTGTTGAACCTTAGGTCGAACTGAGTGCCTGTCTAACCAACATTATGTTGGTTAGACAGGCACTCACTGCAATATGTGCAGTAGATATAGTAGATAATGCCGAGTCTGATATGTGAGTTGGGTAGAGTGATGGCAGGATTCGTAACTATGTTTGCAGACCTTACAGCAGGGTAGATTACCTAGGTGGTTGTCGAATTGTGGTTTGGTGTTGAGTGATATGAGGAGTACTGATTAGCTATTTGCCTTCTGGTATTAATTAGCGGTACGTTGAACAAGGGAGTGATGCCAGGGTCTGTTTTGAGGTGTAGGAAATCTTTGATTACTAAGTGGGAGAGTTTGTATACATTATGATTAAAGTCGAAGACCATTGGGATTCTGTTGTTAGGTTGTTTTGTCTTGTAAGTCAATACATTTTGCCTGTTGTATTTAGATGCCTGCTGTACTGCTGTTTTGACGCATTTGAGGTTGTATTTGCTATTTGAAAATTGTGAGAACAGTAGACCTATGTTTTTTTGTTTTTTTTGCATTCTGTTGGGCTGGAGCAGATGTGTTTAATGTGTAGGCAGCAGTTGTAAATAATTGATGTTTTTTTTTTGTTTTTTGAGGTTGTTGAGATGATTGTTGTTGAAATCCAAACATAAGCTTCAACAAAAAAAGGCAAAGAAACAAAATTTCAAATTTTTGTAAACTTTCGAAAATTTATTCAATGAATTGAAACACGCACCGATAGCAACAATGTATATTTTGTGTAAATACTTTCAGATAAAACTTGCTGATGTTCTGAGAAAATTTATTCTGCCCGTCAATCTTCAAATTGAGTGGCCACCAAGTTGCCTGGCGATCCAACTGGTGACGACTCAATATATTGATGGCTTCAAGATTTCTGAGGGTAAATACATTTTTTGGTTTCGTTTTTGAGTGCTTGAAAATTGATTTTTTATAAATATTTAAAAAGAAAAAAGGCTGAAATAAAAACTTTTGCTTGTACAAATAATGTAATGTAAGTGTTGAGTTTGCTAATGAACAGCTGATTGTGACAATTTCTCTGAGGAGGTAATGCCTGGGAGGATGGTCTCATGATAACGGAACAGATACTACGCTACCACCCCCCTCCCTGAATTGAAACTTGAAATATATATTTGCTAATCTATTACTAATGGAGATTTGGTATCTGTCTGTCTGAAGCCAAAACTATACTCTTACTTCTATTAGTAATATGTGGTATAGTTCCAATGAGAGAAATAATTGGAGTAATATGTAGACACATCATAAGAGTTAAACAATCAACTATAATATGCTGTCTTTGTTTCAAAGAGGCTCAAGGATGGATTGAATGATGCAGCGACGGAGGTGTGTGGAGTGTCATCCAAGCACAATTGGAGGAAACAAACCTGGTGGTGGAATGAGATTGTTGATCAAGCTGTTAGAGAGAAGAGGTGATGCTACAGAGCATGGAAAACAGGAGGTAGTAGGGAAGCATACAATGGAGCCAAGCGTGCTGCTAAAGCTGCTGTACACCACGCTAAGTCAGAGGCCGATAAAGAGATTTTTCTCAAAATAAATCCCAACTCAAGTGACATTTACAAGCTCGCAAAACAGATGTGCTGTGACAATCAAGATGTCTTGGGTGAAAAACCTATAAGGAATGACTCTGGTGAACTCTCATTGGATGATGAAGCGAAAAAACAGTCATGGAAACAGCACTACAAACGCTTGCTGAACGTTGAATTTCCATGGAACCCCGATGAGCTGACTTATGAACCTCCTATAGAAGGTCCTAGTACCCCCATTACCCAGGAGATGATCACTGAAGCAATCCGTAAAATGGGAGCTGATAAAGCAGCTGGGCCATCTGGTATAGTTGCTGAGATGCTCAAACCAACCGGTGAACTAGGGGCCAGTTTGGTGCATGAACTGATTGAAGTCATCATCAGAGAAGGATGCATACCTAAGGAATGGGAAGACAGCATTATAGTAAGTCTGTACAAAGGTAAAGGCGATGCATTAAACAGAGGTAACTACCGTGGACTCAAGCTCATTGATCAGGTCATGAAAGTCCTGGAAAGAGTTGTTGAACAGCTGATCAGACAACAAATACAGATTGCTGATATGCAATTTGGCTTCATGCCCGGTAGGAGCACCACAGATGCAATTTTCATCATACGCCAAGTCATGGAGAAACATCTAGCAACAAACAAACCACTGTACATGACATTTGTAGATTTGGAGAAAGCTTTTGACCGTGTCCCCAGAAGGGTCATCTGGAGGGTCCTGCGAAAGCTGGGTGTTACTGAGTGGTTGGTACAGGTGATAACGTCTATGTACACCAATGTACGTAGTCGGGTACGAGTCGGTAACAGCTGCAGCGACGAATTTGAGGTTAGAGTAGGTGTCCATCAGGGATCTGTCTTAAGTCCCCTTCTATTCATCATTGTACTCGAGGCTCTATCACTGGAATTCCATACTGGCTGCCCGTGGGAGCTGCTATATGCTGATGACCTAGCGATCATTGATACTTCACTTCAGTCACTCAAGAAACGTCTGGATAGATGGAAGAGTAGCATGGAGGAGAAAGGTCTCAGAGTCAACATGGGTAAAACTAAGGTCATGATCGCAGGTCCAAACCTCAGCTTACTACAGAAAACAGGAAAATACCCGTGTGCTGTATGTCTGAAAGGAACTGGCAGCAACTCAATCATCTGCACTCACTGTTCAGGTTGGGTCCACAAAAGGTGCAGTGGCATAAAGGGCTCTCTCAAAGCAGATCCTCACTTTAAGTGCTTTCGTTGCACCGGCACGGCAAGACCAATAGATGGCAGACCACTTACTGAGATGGATACTGGTGACAACAAGCTGGAAGTAGTGACAGACTTTTGTTATCTTGGAGATGTGCTGTCATCAGGTGGAGGCTGTGAACTCGCGGCAGCTACACGTTGCAAGTGTGCCTGGAAAAAGTTTAGAGAGCTGCTACCAATCCTGACAAACAAACGCCTGCCAACAACTACGAGAGGGCGTGTATACTCCTCATGTGTCAGAAGTGTACTGTTGTATGGCTCAGAAACTTGGGCTGTCTCTGCTGGCATACTAAGGAAGCTGCACCGTAATGACGGCAATGGTCAGATGGATCTGTTTGGTGAGGCCTGAACAGTACGTTTCTTTTGAATCCCTGCTCTCACAGGTCGACTTGAAAAGCCTTACGGACATCATGCGGAAGAACAGACTGCGTTGGTTGGGTCACATTGAGCGTAGCGATGGCTGGATTGCTAAAGTCCGAAAGTTGAATGTGCCAGCAGAGAACATCACCACTGGCAGACCCAAGTTGACTTGGGAGGACGTAGTCAAACGTGATAGGAAGGCCATGGGTATGGATTCCATCAAGCCTTGCCAAAGACAGGAGTGGAGAGGAAGACTTAGATTTCGAGACTAGACAATCAGGCCCCACCCTCATCAGAGGATTAATTGTGGCCTGATTCAACAAATAAACCGGTTGATGATGATGATGATGATGATGATATATATATATATATATCCTAAACTAATAATTATGAATTTTGCAATATACATTATAGGCCACATGGACACTAAATGTTAACATTTAAGAGGTGCATATATATATAACGTTATGAACTGATCATTATGAGTTTTGGAATATATATTCTCAGCAACATGGTGAGTAACATGGGCACATTATTTTTTTGTGAACATTTAGGGTGTGCGCCACTCCCCCAAACTTTTAAAATATGTTAGATACAAAAATTTAAATAGAGAAAGATACATCATAACAGTCAAGCTTGGTCGGCCTGCTCTACATCAAATTTTGAGCAATACATTTTTAAAAGGATTGTTGCGTATGTGTGAGCATCAATAATATGTATGTGCTTAGTAAAATTCTAAACTATGTGTGTGTGTGTATGTATGTATGTATATATATATATATATATATATATATATAATGAAAAAAGGAAAGCCAAAACCTATGTGATTTATGTATTTATCAACGTTTTGTCTTTATTGAAAGACTTTCTCAGAACAAAGAAAGCAATGTAGAAAAATCATACAGAATATTAATCTTGATATGTCAGAAATTGTCCAGACTTCGGCATTGCTGTTGGCGTGAACAAGCAGAGAACGGAAAACATGATTTTGGTAGTAGTGTTATCAGGTGTGGTCAGTCTTCTTCAAAGGACGCGAGATGAATGTGATTGATGGCTTGGATTTGTCAGTTTATGACTATTTTAGCTAGGAAGGTAACTGGGGTCAACATATGTTATAGTCAAGCATGGCTGCAGTAGATAGGGGGACGGGCTGTGTGGAAGGTAGCTTGATTTACAGTAGCGTTTTGAATGAAACGGAGACGCACATGCATTTGGACCTCTGACCGTTTTTTAATGAATCATTAACCGTGTCAGAAGATTAACTGCGACATAAACCTTGAACCGCTTTGTGACGAATAACCAGCAGTCACACAGTGACCTGAGTACCCTTGTTACTTTGGCTGGTGTTTCAGGCAAACTACTGAATGCATCATGCATGCATTTATATTGGTCTCCGTTATTTGTATATAAAACATTAGTGAAGTCTTTGTTCGTGTTACTTCATCAAAACCCAATGCTCATAGCTGCACACGCATGCAGACGGCAACCATTTTTTTTCTTTGTGAAAACAATTTATTAAATTTTGCCAGCAAAAACTGTTCTTTATTCTGAACTTCCTGGCAGATTTAGGCAGCCATTTTTATTCATTTTAAGTGAATTTTCTGAGAATTATTCTTGATAAAATCGAAAGTACTAAGTGTGTACATAAGTTTATTTATTTATTTCATTTTATATGTATGAGAAATAAACACTTAAATAAAAGACTCAATGTAATATGATACTTCGATCCTTACAAATTATCTGGATGGCAGCTCACAATGGGAGGTGGGAGGAGCAGCTATCCAAAAACCCGACTGCTCTCTCTACCGATACAGTGAAAAGAGAAAGATATTCTCCTCGCATTCACCACATCACACTGGCAACTTCCTGTCTGTGACTTAACTGCCGGGAAGTAGCTCTCATCCGACTTCTAATGGAAAATTCCACTCTACTTAATTCTAACCTCATGTGGAAATTTCCCATTTAACCTTATATGGCATAATCACGTTTACACACCGGTTCTCGCTAGATCACCAAAGTTAAGCGACGTTGAGCCTGCTCAGTACTAGATAGTGACCATTTGGGAATACTAGGCGCTTTATGTAGACATCTAGCTATGGGCAAATAGCGTCATCAACCTGCAGTGCCTAGTGTGGCGATTATGGCAAAACCTCCTGAATGACAGTCAACAATAAAGTGGACAGAAACCAGGGAGGTGTTCCTCCTCCAGGAGTGACTAAAAACCCTGGTGGTGATGGTGAACCTTATTTTTACACACTCGCTTCTAAATATTATTACATCAAAAGTTGTCTATTTTCTTTAACTAAACTTGTTTGAATGTTTTTTTAAAAAATTATATCTGTTCTTTTCATTGTATTGTATGTGTTTAGATGTTTTTTTTTTGCTTCTTCTTTAGCCTGTAAGTCTCCTCATCACTCTGTACAGAATTTAAGCCCCAAACCCGACGGTCTTCCAGTTAACGTAAAATTGATTGCTAAGGAGATTCACAAGTGTTTGAAGTCTTTGAATGAAAACCGACCCCATTCTCTGGAACGAAAACCATCTTTATTTAAAAGGGTATGTTAAAATGCATTTTAGAATTTATATATTCATTTCCTTTTGGAAAAAAAATGTATATGAAATATTGGATGAGACAAAGTTATTCAAACAGTAAATCAAATTTGGTAATGAAATTCATCTCCAATTTTTCTGGAAAATCTAGTAAACATTGTAAACTTGCGTTTGCGTACATTCACTACATAAGCCATGATGGTCCACTCATTGTCTTCGTCTGAATTCAGTGCTTGATTTCGACATTGGTCTTAGTGGCCTTGGTCAGGCACTTCGTTTTCAAATAAAAGTACAACCCTGAGTTTTAAAACAAGTAACAGTATTTTTTGAGAGGTTACAATGATACTTGATTTCTCTACCAAACGACAAACTTGTAATCAGAACACACATATCTTCCAACCAAATAGTTCTTCAGCTTATGGAGACATCAACTGGACCACACAGCAAGACCACTTGAGATTTATCAGCTGTTAATCCATGGACATAAAAACAAATTAACAACTCAAGTTTAGAACAAGTAACAATGTTTTATTTTGAGAGGTTACAATGATACTTGTTTTCTCTATCTGTAACGGTTAGCAAAAAGCAACATTTGTTTAATGAATTGTTTTACAATAGATATTGTATTTCATTATTAAATAAAAGGATAACCCTAACAGTTTTTGCATACTTCTAAAAGCAGACCAAGGAACAATAAATAAAATAAATGTTTGTTAATTTTGACATTGGCTTTCAGTATAATAGTGATAACCTTTTATCAAACAGAATAAATTATCGATGGTACAAATATATTTACATTTTTGGGACAAATGAAAGTTGTTTTTTATCAAACAGAATAAATTATCGATGGTACAAATATATTTACATTTTTGGGACAAATGAAAGTTGTTTTTTATCAAACAGAATAAATTATCGATGGTACAAATATATTTACATTTTTGGGACAAATGAAAGTTGTTTTTTGTTTCATGATCGATTTGTCTTATTGATGAATTAGTATAATTTGTTACATTTTTTTTTTTTACATTATGAATTTTTTGTCCAATTTGTTTCATTTTTTAATGAATTTTTTATCCAATTTGTTTCATTCTTTTCATGAATTTTTTATACAATTTATTAACTGTTTTTACGCTTAATTTTTGGTGTATCTGTATTATTGGGGACAGATGAAATTATCATCTTTAATTTAGAAGAGCCAATTGAAAGGGGAGATAATTCAAACTGTTTTTTGTTGTAACCAAAGGTTTTAATTATCTCCACTTTCAACTGACTATTCTAAAATAAAAGAAGCACCAAATTTTTATACAAAATAATTTTAAAAACTGTTTGATTATTATAGAATTTGTATGTCTTTTCTTTTTCCAGACATCTAGGATCATCAACAGCCCTCTGGATCCTGTCCAGTGCCCAAACATTTATGGCGAAGGACCTTCAACGTATAACCAGAAAACCCTTATTGTTATTAGCCTTCACCAGGAACAATATGCTTTTGTAAGTATCCAATCTTATTCTGTTGCACACTAAACATGGCAGCCATTATAACTTATGTTAATTCATTAACTTAGGCCCTTCTTAAAAATCTATTAAAAAATAATTCTTCGTCTTTGTATTTACTAAAAACTTCTTTGAAATATTTTGTTTTCTCATAGACGTTAACTTTATGTAGTACTAACCAAAAAAATAACCTGCCCTCCTGACAGCTTTTAATCGAGTTCTAAATTTGATGTAAGTTTAGAAATGTATAGTTTTCTAATAGGATATCATTCCTACCAAATTTGAAGTTTATATGTTTAATAACCTAAAAACTAGTTAGCAGACAGACTACATTTAATCTTTTCTGTCCTCAGTCAGTGAAGAATAATTCCTTCTAGACTGAGGCAATTTTAAATTTTGTCTCAATCCAGTGTCTCTCTTTTTGGGAATCTGGATCTTCCCTATATTAAAAACCGACTTTGTGTCTAACCGTTGGAGTAAATAGGGATAGACAATTTTCATTTTTGATACGTAGAATGAACTTTGTTTAGCTGGAGAATGTGCCCCTTGACCCCACTGCCAGATTTGTTTTGTATATTATTTTGTTTATATTCACATTTTTATTAATGCTGGTCATACCAGTCGAGGATACGTCCTTGACACTCTGTCCGACGGTGGCTTTGTTGCTGTAGGGCTGAGGTATGGTTCTGTTCAGGTACACCCTTCAAGGCCTTACCTTCTCTCTTTGAGCAGGGGTTAGTTCATTGCTGATTGCCTGAGGCACCACTACCAGGGAATGCTCAGGCATTTTTTGTAGGCTAGGGTGTGCTGGCTTTTCAAACCCCCACATAATTCTGGCAAGGTGGTAAATAAATATAATAAGTATACTTGCCTTTTTTAATTCTTTGAATTTTAGCAGACATTTTGTATTTAAATAAGTTTTCAACAAATGTAATTAAAGAAATACATTTGTACTTCTTTGCAGTTACTTCTCTACTTCCAAGAAAGTTGTAAATAAGCTTTTCGTACTAATAATTATAAAATATTTTAGTTTTATTAGTCATATTTATTTGCTTATAAGTAAATGTCATTTAGATGTGGGTGGGTGGGGAAGCAGCACAATTCTTAAATCGTTTTTATTTTGCTTGTTTTAGTAAGTAGAAAAAAAAGTAAGCCAACAATTTATTCATCACAAATAAAAAAAAATATAAAACAAATATATTACACCGATCCATTCGGTGAAAAAGTAAACTAAGATTAATAATTCAATAAATAATTAATAAATCCCTTATTCGTCACTTGGACATTGTTTAGTTCAATATCGAGAAATCCCGATTCTTTATATATAATCGTATTACAGTCAATAGTTTTCTTCGAATGTCCGGCTTGCTTGGCAGGCCGAGAGCAGACTCAAGGCGTTTCCACAAACAATGGTGATAGAGAGGTGCTGGTAAAGCCAATTCGCGATTGTCTCCAGTGTTGCGCGTCATTAATAGACCAAGGCTGCTGAAGAAATCGCGCTTGGCAGAGCCAACCACTCTACTCGTCTCCACAGCGATTGGTTGAAATACAAATTTGTCGAGAAGATCGGCATATTTTGACCGCTTACGGCTCTCTGCTGACGCTGCTGCATGTCCAGGGTTTGTTGCCGATTCTATCACTGACGAGTCGCATCCCATATCAGTGACTTAACGTTTGTAAAGGGAAACACTGTTAGGCTATCAGGTCGTTTGCCATCCGCTCTGTCAAGGCCAACCGGTTCGAGGATCGACGGGAAGCCAGTAATGTCTAGTGCTCGTCGGATGACAAAATAATCGCTGCTACTGAATTGAAAATAAAAAAAAATGCTTAAACTCATTTAAAAACAACATCATCCATTTTGTTGTCTTATTTTCCTTGGTCAGGTTTCTGACAGTCACGTGCCCCCCTAAGTGATTGTGGTACGTGTTAGCCAATTCGCGGAACCCCTAAGGGGACAAGGGAGACAACCATTGAATAAGTGTGTTACGCTTTCACGGCATTCAAAAGGATGACACTACTATGGTAAAAATAGAGATGAAAATGATCAAAATTTGATCCAATTTTCTGCCATTCATTTAGGGATTAAATCTCCTTGGAATCATCTTCCGTCTCGTTTTTATCCTCTTCATTTGAGCTGTTTATAGAATAATATATAACATTAGAGCAATCTTTGTTGATGATTCTGACAAAATTTTATGTTCATAACTGATAATCTAAAAGTAATTTGTGAACATACAGACAAAGAGAGACACATTTTTCGTATTTGTATTAATTTCTGTCATTATTCTTTCTGGTAATTTTTTGAAAAGTTGTTTGCTATTCTTTCTGGTAATTTTTTGAAAAATTGTTTGCTATTCTTTCTGGTAATTCATTTGAAAAATTGTTTGCTATTCTTTCTGGTAATTCATTTGAAAAATTGCTTGCTATTCTTTCTGGTAATTTATTTGAAAAATTGCTAGCTATTATTCTTTCTGGTAATTTTTTTGAAAAATTGCTAGCTATTCTTTCTGGTAATTTTTTTGAAAAATTGCTAGCTATTATTCTTTCTGGTTTTTTTTTTTTTTGAAAAATTGCTAGCAATTATTCTTTCTTGTAATTTAAAAAAAAATTGATTGCTATTCTTTCTGGTAATTTTTTGAAAAATTGTTTGCTATTCTTTCTGGTAATTTATTTGAAAAATTGTTTGCTATTCTTTTTTCTGTTTATTTTAAAAAAAATGTTTGCTATTCTTTCTAGTATGTTTTTTAAAAAATTGTTTGCTATTCTTTCTGGTAATTTATTTGAAAAATTGCTTGCTATTATTTTTTCTGTTTATTTAAAAAAAAATTGTTTGCTATTATTCTTTCTAGTATGTTTTTTCAAAAATTGTTTACTATTCTTTCTGGTAATTTTTGAAGAAATGTTTTCTATATACAGTAATTGTTTTTTGATATTACATAACCTAAAAAGAGGAGAATTTCGATAAAAGAACCAAACTAAATAACTTAAAAATCTTTTTCAGGGTTGCCAAATTAAACAATGGCTACAAGATGATGGCTTTGCTGTTTGGCTGACCACAGAACTTGACTCCAGTAAGAACTCTTCTATTACTCTCCCCTCTCTCTCTTTTTTTCTTTTCCATTCTTAGAAAGATAAATGTATTGGTCATCATTATAGCATTCTTGAACTTATCATTCTTGTCCTTTGTTTCTAAAACTTGGATAAAGCGTAGCATTTTCCAACAGAAGTTAAACATTTATAACCTTCTGTCTGAAGTACATTTTTGATGTCAGCTGGATTGGAGAAAATTCCCACTGAGAATATCTGATGTAGAGCAGGACAAGATTCGGTTATAAAACGAGGACTGGGTTTCCATCGAGCACGCCAAACTTGAGGGAGAAATGAAAAGGTTGGCATTTTGTTTAACGCTGTTTATTTGAAGTAAACACTTTCGAGGCTGAACTCGCACAAAGGGAAAGTCAAGTTTTTTAAATTAAAATGACATATTTAGTCTACCTTATAATTCTCATTTTATAAACATTGTCCACTCTATAGTAAAGAGTAATGTGTATTTATTTGTGTGTGTGTATATATATATATATCTATAGTCTAAAGAAGCTTTGAGTTATTTTAAACAAAAAGACAAAAAAAGGAAAATGCAGTTTAAATTCCCAGAGAAACTAACTAAATCCAAAATAGTGTAGACTTAACATTTGTTGGAAAATTCATAAATAAATAATATATAATAGTAAGTAAATAAAATAAAAAGGGGGATTAAACAGTGAAACAAAATCAGGAGACCTTAACGTAAGCATCTAATATTAACACGGGGATCATCAGCTGTTTACCATGTAACTGTTTCGGAGATTTAAAACCAGGACAGTTATATGCATGGCTCTCCAATGGTACAGATAAAATATATATATATATCTCAATCAATCTCGTCACAGGAAAGTTAGTGAGTAAAATAAACTGCCGGATGTGGACGAATCCATTTTAAGTATTTAGGGTGATTGAAAAAGAAAATCTATTTCCATAATGAAACATTTATTTTTTTTCTTTCTGCCTTCTATACTGATTCAGACTTTTCCTTTTTTTAAACTTTCCAGTTTGAAACGGTTTCTTTCTTATTTATTTTTCTTGAACTTTACCAATTCAGACGTTTATATGAACATGAATATAAGTGAACACTGCTAGAGAATAATTTTTTTTGATGGAGGGTGTACACTCGTCTTTTACTATTTTACTTGTCGAACTCGGAAAGCATTTAAAGTTTAAAAAGATTCAAATGGGATCAAATCAGGGAATTTATACTTCGGTTATTCTTTGAATTCAGAAAAGGCAGGTTTTTTATTTTTTAAGCAAAGACTGATTTCTGCCGAATCTATGGAGCTTTACATCCTTATTTTTTCGGTATTCGGCTGATTTTCTTTTTCTTTCTTTCTTGCTCTATCTTGCTTTCTGGTGATACCAGATCAGGCTGCCCTGTGGCTCCCTGAGACGAAATTCACCTACATTGACGTTTTTTTTTTTTTTTTTTTTGTTTTGTTTGTAAAACTTAATTATGTTCTACAAAACCAAAAACAAAAACAACAGCCCCTCTCCCTTTCTCCCTCCCCTTTTTTATTTTTCCTACCCTACTCCCGGTCCTAGATATGACCTTAAACTACATCCGATGGTGAGATCCGGCTTACGGACTTTGGGGAATGTGGAGCCTCCTCTTAATTACCATTGCTCCCAGGTCCACCCTGACCCGGAGTGGTAGTACCTGTTAGGGTCCCAACAATGGGTTAAATAGAAACAGATATTAAAAGGGGAAAGAAACAAAAAAGAGAAGAAAACAAGACCAGTTTCGGCATTAAATAACCCAAAAAGGGTTGATATGCCGTAAAACAAAATTACCAAACCAAACTACCTATCTTGCTTTAACTTTCTCTTTTCCTGTTTTTATTCTCTTCCTTTTTCTTCTCCCCATCTCGGCTTGCTTTGTTTTGCTTTGTATCACGCCGTACTTCAAATGATTCAATGAAGCAGGTAGGGGCGGTAGAAGACTTTTGTTTCATCAAAGAATGACTTCCTGCCCCTACCTCCCACATACGCATTTAGATATCTTACTAAAAGCCATGTTTTTTTTCTTGTTTATATCTTCTAAATAGACTTGAACATTCTTTTTAGACAAAAAGATAATTATAATTTAATAAATTTATAAGCAACAATGAGGTTAAAGAATATCAATCGATACTTTCAGTATTAAAGAAAGATCATTGTAGATAAACACCCTTCGCTAGACCCAAAATGAGATTCTACTTTTTTTTAGACAATTAAGAGTTTAGAGTGGGGAATCAGTTTCGCATATGAATTTAATGTAAAATGACTCCTCATTTCTGGGCCGGTCTAGCTTTTTAAGGCAGTTAAAGAATTTTTTTTTTGGGGGGGGGGTCTACTTTTTGGGGCAATTATAGGTTTTACGAGTTGTTTGTTTAGGAGGCTGCCACTCGAACTTAGGGTTAATGGTAGGTTTAAGGAAAGAGTTTTTAGGGGGCTTACCACTCGGACCTAGGGTTAATGGTAGGGTAATTAAATACTATTTTATTTAATTTTATTTTTATTTTTTATTTTGCTAAATTCAGGTGTTTCTTTTTTTTTTAAAGTAGACTGATGCTAAGTAAGCATAATGCCTTCCATTTTACATTGTGCCACTCTTAGTTTTTCGTGCCCATGTTTCATTACCATGTCTCATAACAGACATGATGTATTCATTGAACACTTTCAATTTAATGTTCATAGTGGACTTTCTACTGTTCATGATGTTGTCTACTTTGGAAAAGGCTGTCCATCTAAGTGTAAAAAGTATTGAAAAATATATAAATTTTTAATTAAAACAATTTACAGAAATCTATAAATAAAAGTCTGTGTTTGTCTTTATATATAAAAATTAAATTTATTCCAATAAAACATTTCGTTATGATGCAATAAATTTAATTTCGTTTATTGATTTTCATTTTGTTTTATTGGAATAAATTTAATTTTTATATATGGAGTTGTTTTTTTTAAATTGCATGATTATCTCCCTTGCGAATTATCTGCCCTTGAGGTATTTTTAAGACAAAAGATGGATGCTTACTGAACGAATCGCTGTTATGATACAAAGAATGGAAAAATACTTGTAATTAAAGTTCTAGTGGATAATTTTTTCTACTTTTTTGTACAGGGAGTAAGAATATAACACTGAATAAGTATATAATATTGTTTTTATAAAAAAATAATTTTTTCGTACGGCCGCTCATCAGCACAAGCACCAAGTAATATATAGGTTAGGAACAAGATAATTAGTATTGAAAACATCATTTCGTGTAATTTACACGGGTCCCGCTAGTTGCTATTAACATATTAACAAACTGTTTTTTTCTTTTTAACTACTTTTCTTTATCTGCAGACTGTAGTACCCAAGCCAACTGTCAAAAATTCCAAGAAAAAGCTGATGAAGCTGCAGCAATTATATTTGTCCTCTCAAAAGCCTATACATCGAGTGGAAGATGTCTGCAACAGGTTTGGTTAATTTTTTTATCAAATTCAAATTTTTTAAGCAAATCGAATTATTAAAAAAAAACTAAAAGAATACCCGTCCTAGGACAGGCAAAATTTACCCCCCCCCCCCGACAAAACAGTTTTGCACCACTTTTATGTCCCCTTACGAAGATTAAATATTAATTAATATAATTATACTAAACCTAATTTTGATCAATGTCTATAGCATAATTTTGATTCTAGAAAATGTTGAAAATTAAGAGCAATCAAGGCATGTGTATGCAGTGTGATGATGTATGGAAGTGAAACTTGGCTACTGAGGGTTGAGGACATGCGTTGCATGAAAAGAAATGATATTAGAATTATACGATGGATGTGTAATGTGAGGGATCTTAAGAAAAAATTAAAATTTAGGGAATGTAGCTTAATTGGTGTCTAATCACTACAGATCAAATTTAATGCAAATCTGAAATATTTGAATTTTCAAATTGAAGGTTGTGCCCATATTATGCCCCCTAAAATCCTTTAAAATTCTCCGAAGAAACTGAAATTTGAGTAATATTATTGATTGTTGATATCTATTGTTAAAATTTCACAATCAGGGGTATCTGCATTTTCAAAAAGGGCTTCTAATTAGCTTAAAATTAAACTAAATATATTATTTGAACTTTTTATGAATTAAAACAATTTTTAGTGTATATTTTGACTATTTTTCTACACATTTTGTAATATTTAAAAAACTTTTTAGCAGGTATTTAAAATATAGTTCCTAAGAAAAAAACCCAAAATAAAAAATAAAAACCCAGATTGATTTTTAAAAAATCCAGATTTGTATTAAAAAAACTCAGGAGTAGCAACACTGCACAGAACTGTTTGTTTTATCAGACGGTATGCTTCGGTTTCCGTCGGCGTGGTTCGGGAATTGAAATTTTGTTAGAAAACCCGAGGCATTTCCGACTTGAATTTTTTTGTTTGAAATCCGAATTGTTCCAGTTCCTAGATGTTCATAAACCGAGATTTCACTGCAAATAGTTATTCATTTTACAGAGTTAATGACATAGAAATTTCACAAAGGAAAAAGGCAGACTCGTATAACACATGTGAAACAGTGGTTTCAGCGACGGAGTCTGCACCCCGGGGTGCACTGGAATGCATCGGGGAGATCAGGCCCCACGTAGAGACAAGTGGAGATCTGGGAGCTAGTACATATTTTCGACCGTCCGGGCCCTGATCGCTGGGGGCGCCGTGAATTCTGAGATTGGCTCTTGGGGTGTCATTGGCAATTAGGGAACAACAATGGGATACATTGAGCACACGCTGCCAAAAGTTTTGGCAAAATCTTATCAGAGGTGTCAACACTTCAGGACAGAGGGAGAGGGAATAATTGGTCTCTAGGGAGATAAAGACTAAGAGATAAATTCCAAATTGTCCGTTGAGAAGCGTACCACCCCACTCCGGAGGAGGAGTGGGGACACAGAAAAAGGGGTGGGGGAAAGAAAGAGAGTAAGTCAGCATCGCGCGTACCACACGACGAGAAGAGAGAGAGAGAGAGAGAGAGAGAGAGAGAGTTATACGTTTTTCGTCTTTGTTATTTGAGATGAGAAGGCGATCGCAAAAGAGTTAGACCCGAGATCTCGTGATCCCCTCGGATCCCGAGGGAGCCGTTGCCCCGGGGCCCCACCATCGTTTTCCAACAGAGATTAACGTCTCGATTAAGGATTTGCAGTCGTAAAGAGATTCACACACACACACACACAGAGAAGGAAGATAAGATAGTTAGAAAAAAGCCATTATCGAAGAATAGACTTTGGGTTAAAAACCCACCGTTCATTTTTATTAAATAATTATTGTTGTGAAAAGACCTAGCCGTTTGTCGAGTTATTCTGTTATCGAGTTGTCCTGCTAAGTAATCTTGCCTTCACAGAATCACAAAGTCGTCATTCATCAGACCCGGGGGAGATTCGAGCCATCTTTCTTTTTACAGCCACTACAGACGAAATCACGAGCCAAAGAAAAGGTGTTCACAGTCAGGAAGGATTCGCGCACCGGGACGGTTCTCATTACATTTGATGACGTCACGGGTAGAAGAGTAAGAGTGTGGGGTCCACGTTATACACATGCCAACATGTAAAACAGATGTTAAACCAAGTACGATGATGATGATGATGTTTGCTTGGCAAGTCGCTAAGTTCGAAAGGTCAAGTGGAGATGAGATGTAATTAATTATATCGGTGCGACCCATTACAAAAGTTTAATGATACAAAAAAAGTATGTGCAAAAAATTGGTTCCACCTACGCTTCTAGTATAATTCTGGTACATCAGCTGATTTCTCTGTCTCTGTCTTTGGCCAATTCCAGATTCTGTTTTTGTTTCTTGGTGCAGATTTAGCGACTGAGTGTCAATGTTTTGATCATTCACCTATTTGGTATCAAATCTTTACCATTGGCCGTTGCAGATCAGAAACATGGTCTCCAAATGCTTCTGATCTGTAGCATCTTCGGCCTAATGACTGTGCCATGATCGGGTGGATGTGTAGCTACGAATTGGAGAAAAGTATCCCTTCAACCGTGTTTCATCAGAAACTTGGTATTGTTAGGATTATGGATGCGTTTGGCGTCTCAAGAGGTTTGACCATGTACTAGCGTGCCACCTCTTACATCAACTCCGTAATGTGCCTGAATATCCCAGGAACTCGGGAGCATTGTAGGCTAAAAAAGACTTTGATTGAGTGCATAAGAAGTTTGACTGCATCAACTCTTTGGATACGACTGCATTGAGAGCTGCAGTGAGACATTGACTAGTGTTGCCCAACCTTGAGTCTGGGACACTCACAGGACCGTAAATACCAAAACCGGATGATATGTTAGCATTACTAGTGCCATATATTTTACCATTATGGCAACAAATACATTGACGACATTGCCAAGGCTGCCGCAAAGAAGGTTGGCTCCCTTTACCGTGCAAGTAAACTCCTGACACTTGACATTATCCTGTATCTCTACAAAGCCACCATCCGCCCATGCATGGAGTATTGTTGCCACATCTGGGCTGGTCCATCATCTACTACTCTCTCCCTCCTTGACAAGGTCCAAAAAAGAGTTGCTAACCTAATAGGTCCCTCACTGTCAACCAAGCTCCAGTCCCTGTCCCATCGCCACAATGTAGCATCCTTGTGCTTGTTTTACAAATACTTCAATGGATTATGTTCCGATGAACTGGCTACTCTGGTGCCCCCTCGACGTAAATTCACTAGACCAACTCGACAATCAACTAAATCCCATCCATTCACTGTGGAGATCCCCAGATGCCGGAGAGCTTTCTACTCAAATAACTTCTTTCCTCGTGCTGCTGGCCTCTGGAACTCGCCCCCTGTTTCCCCGACAGTACTGACATGCAGAAATTTAAAATTAATGTAAACAGACATCTCGCTGCGCAGATCCCAGTTTAGGTTACCCCCCCCCCCCAACCTTCTCCCCTTTTCTTTCTTCTCAGTAGCCCCTTACGTCTACAGTGGCGGCCTGCCTTGTTTGGGGTGAACTGCGTTAAAAAAGCAAAAAAACAAAATATACTCAGCTCCACGTTTCTGACAGTATCCGCTTTTTAACCACCTTTACACAACCACTCAATTTGACACACAAATTTATAGTAAAACTGCATTATGGGACACCACTTATCAATTGCCAATGTTGTGACGTGACAAGTGACCGCCAGTCTTGATTCCATCGGGGAACACCATAGATACATGGATCTGCTTCACTGTTCTGAGCCACGTTTTGAGTTGGCTTCCAGCCCTGAAATGGAACCTGATTGATGGCTTTTCTGATGAATTTGCTTTGGGATGTGCTTTGGGATGTGCATTATTCAAGAGACAAAAAATGGGTGAAAAAAAAAATTCAATATATAAATATTACCAAAGACAATAAAAGTTACTTTTCTACCTACCTGGATCATTTTTTGTGTTTTGAAGTATTTTAATGCCTTTTTTATTTCAATTAAAAAGTTCATCGTCTGTTGGTGATTCAAGGAAGCATTATACTTATGCAAGCATTTTTAAAAGCAAATTTTCCTGTGTAGTTTATTCAAGAGACAAAAAATGGGTGAAAAAAAAATTCAATATATAAATATTACCAAAGACAATAAAAGTTACTTTTCTACCTACCTGGATCATTTTTTGTGTTTTGAAGTATTTTAATGCCTTTTTTATTTCAATTAAAAAGTTCATCGTCTGTTGGTGATTCAAGGAAGCATTATACTTATGCAAGCATTTTTAAAAGCAAATTTTCCTGTGTAGTTTATTCAAGAGACAAAAAATGGGTGAAAAAAAAATTCAATCTATAAATATTACCAAAGACAATAAAAGTTACTTTTCTACCTACCTGGATCATTTTTTGTGTTTTGAAGTATTTTAATGCCTTTTTTATTTCAATTAAAAAGTTCAGCCAAATATATCGCGTTAGATTGAAAATCAAAAAATGGTGGCATTGGGTTCACATACTTTTCCGAATGCTGAATGTTTTTTGTTTTTTTTGAATCGTCATTTTCTTCTTTAAATAAAGTAGAAAAGTAAATTTTATTGCATTTGGTCATTTTTTTTTTTTTACCTTATTTAAAGGAGAAATGATGAAAACAAAAAAAAAATATTCAACCTTCGGAAAAGTTTGCAAACCCAATGCTGCCATTTTTTTATTTTCAATCTAACGTGACATATTTGACTGAACTTTTTAATTGAAATAAATCCAGGTAGGTAGAAAAGTAACTTTTATTGGCTATGGTTGTTGCATAGCTGTCCCGTCATGGGTCGTGGCAGTTCTCGCTTACCTGGTGTATCAGCTTCGTCCTGGCTGGCCGCACGCCGTTCATCGTAATGGTCGCAGGCTGCAGTCATCTTAAAGCACAACACAAACAAAGGCCGTTTTTGAGTTTTCAAATATTTATTTAACACAACACAAGTCTTGAGTTGGCTAGCACGGAGGGGGGAGTGAGAGAGAATCACCGCAATACGTACATTAACTTCTTTAATTCATGCCTAACGCCCCCACTTTCGTCTCAGACGGAGGTCGCTAACATGCGTCTACACGCACCAAATTCTGGAAAGCAAGAGAGCGAATATCGTCGCAACGGAAGTGACATCGAGACTTCCGCTGCTCCTGCTAACATCATCATCATCACCATCATTATTTAACATGGTAACATTTATTTGTTAAATATTTGTCTTTCTTTTCACTCCTTTTTTGTTCTGTTGGGTATTGTAAAACAAATCAATCCAAAATTGTTTCTAAGTTTTCTTTACTTAGTTTTGAAAAAAAAAATGGCAACTTTAAACGTAAGGTATTAAAAATGAAAATTTTTTAATTTTATATATAAAAAAAAAATGGCGACTTTAGATGTAAGGTATTAAAAAATGAACATTTTTTAATTTTATATAAAAAAAAAAAAAAATCAACTATTCGTTTTTTAAAGTGCAGGTTTACCAAATTAATCTCCTAGGTCAATTTAACTCACTTTTTTTCAATTCTTTTGTTTTTGTTGAGGATAAGACATCCTACCAGATGCTAGACTTTCACCCACTATTTCAGAGACTCGAACCGAGAGATCATTTTACGATTCTATTCCATTAAGTGTAATTATTTGAATTGCTCTTACACTTGGTTCACCTCGTATTTGTATGACTTTGTTAACTCTGAGAAGCTTTTGCATATCGGTATTTGCACCGAAAATGTAATGAGTATTCTTTCTCATCTCTGTTAGGCATGCAAAATGCATTTGAGACTGTTGTTTGATGCCGTGACCCGTGTTTTCAGTCTTGTCAGACATTATCCTTTCCTCCTTTCTCAGTTTTCCAGTATTTATGCATCTTCAAGAATCAATCAGGTCGATAATTCTTATCGGATTCTCCTGACTTGTTCCCTCCAACCATCTCTGTCAGATATCACTGTTGACAGGTCTTCCAGAGATGCTGTTAGTCTCTCTCTACTCTATCGTTATTTTCATGAAGGCTGCTTGACTGAGCTTCAGTCTTTGGTTCCTCCTGGTAAGACATTCACAGCAAGAACTTGTCTTTCTACCACAATGAAAACAGATTTTCCTTTCTCCCTCCATGTTATGATCTTGCTGTTTGAAAGTGGACTTTCCATGGACAGTTTCTTTGCAAGGGCTTCCCACATGTAATACACAATATTGTTGAACTGCTTCCCTGATGATTACAACTTGATCTTCTTCAAATCCAATAACAAATTTTTGTCATGGGTTTCACCATAAGTAATCACAGTTCATACCACTGATCAGTGTTAGTACTTCCATAGTGTTCCTCCTTATTTAGCTGGCAGTCATTCTCGTCTCATTAACCCTTATCTTCGAGTGGCTCCTGGCCTTGATATGTGGTGATGCCAATAGTAAAAATGAAAAAATAATGCGCTGAAGAAGAAACGGATGACCCTTTCAAAGTTGCTTGTTAACTCTTCCAAGAATGGAGACCTTTTTTCTTTTTATCTTTTATTTTACGAATAGGCTATATTGCCGGTCCCGGCAAAATAACGATTCCTGCGTTATTTTGCCGTGACCGGCAATATAACGATTCCTGCGTTATTTTGCCGGTTAATGTATATTTAACTAAATTGTTAAACATACAGTGACGCCCGGCACAATAATGAGTCTTACGTTATTTTGCCAGCTCGTGTTTACTTAACTATAAATTACTTTTTTTATTATTATTTAAATTATTTTTTTTTGTATTATTTAAAACTTTATCAAACGAAATTTTATTTATAATTTAAAACTTTGCCTGATTGTTTTTTTTTTGTTTTTTTTTTATTTAAAACTTTGCCTGATTGATTTTTTGTATGATTTAAAACTTTATTAAGCGACAATATATTTTAAAATAACGATAAAATTAATTTTTACTTCCGGTTGATTCGATTAGGAGTGAACTCTTCAAAATTACGACTTATTTTATGATTTCATTGAAAGAACATTTTAAAATAGAAACTGTTTAAATCCAGTGATTTTCTGTATATTTTAACATTATCAAAGTTTTTCTTCATAAAGTAAAGTAAAGCACATTTTTAACAAGTAAATGTTACCAAAGGCAACATAAATTATTCTTCTACCTGTATAAGTTTATTTGATTGTTTATTTTTATTAAAAAAAAATCATTTATCAAAATAAATAATAAAATAAACAAATAAACTTATACAGGTAGGTAGAATAATAATTTATGTTGCCTTTGGTAACATTTATTTGTTGCTTATTTTTTTCTTTATATATAACTTATATATAACTTAAGGAAAATTTCAATTACTTAAATCGAGAGCAGACTTAGTAATGTTGGGAAAATTCATCAACATTAATTCTATTATGAAAAGTAAGCAGATATTTCTTTAACCGACACAATAGGGCAGGTCGATTTTTTTTATTTCTTTAACCGACACAACTGATGATGAAAACAAATTGTTTTTAAATATTTGCCCTTATTTATTTAATTACCTTTTCTTTCGCAAGGCCATAACAATTAGGTTTTAAAAAATAATGAACCGGCATAATAACGATCCCTTTACATTAGTAAATAATTATTGTGCCGGGCGTCACTGTATGTTTAACAATTTAGTTAAATATACATGAGCCGGCAAAATAACGCAGGAATCGTTATTTTGCCGGGACCGGCAATATAGCCTCTTCCTTTATTTTATCCTAGAAAAAAAGAAAGAAAAAAGTTTCATATTCATTGATTTATTTTCATGGGTTAATAAATAACAAAACAAAATGACTAAAGAAACATAAAAATTTTGGCTATGAAATAAAAATAAAGATTTGAAATATGTTTTACAGATTTTTAATGATTTACGATTTACTGAAACCAAAGCGGAAAAAGTTAACGATCTTGATTTAAAAAAAATTAATATTTTTAGTTTTTCAATGAAAAATTATGTTTTTATGAGGTAACAATAGTCATATAAACATTTTGCATTACATTTTTTTCCCTTTGATTTCCTAGGTTTTAATTTTTTTTCCCTTTGATTTCCTAGGTTTTCTACTGTGAACATCGCAAATGGATGATTACGCTGAAATATGAAGAGTTTAATATTCCTTACTGGATGAGCATGTTAATGCTGTCCTCGAAACTGAGAGTAAGTTGTGGTTCTTTGCTTTTGTCTCTTTTAATTATCTTTCTCCCTCATACTCCCTCTTTTTTCCCTGCTTCTCCCCCCCCCCCGTCTTTTTTCCTGCCCCCCCCACCTTTTTTTACTGCCCCCCCCCTCCCCACTTTTTTACTGCTCCCCCCTCTTTTTTTTCTGCTCCCCCCTCTTTCTTCCTGCTCCCCCTCCCGTTTTTCCTGCCCCCCCGGTCTTTTTTTCCTGCTTCCCCCCCTCTTTTTTTCTTGTTCCCCCCCCTCTTTTTTCCTGTTTCTCACCTATCTCTCTTTTCTTTGTCTTTTTTCTGTCTCCCTGCCCATCTCTTCTCTTTCTCTCCCCCTCTGCTCATATCTTCTCCCCCCCTCCCCTCTGCTCATATCTTCTCTCCCCCTCTGCTCATATCTTCTCTCCCCCTCTGCTCATATCTTCTCTCCCCCTCTGCTCATATCTTCTCTCCCCCTCTGCTCATATCTTCTCTCCCCCTCTGCTCACATCTTCTCTCCCCCTCTGCTCACATCTTCTCTCCTCCTTCTGCTCACATCTTCTCTCTCCTTCAGCTCACATCTTCTCTCCCCCTCTGCTCACATCTTCTCTCCCCCTCTGCTCACATCTTCTCTCCTCCTTCTGCTCACATCTTCTCTCCTCCTTCTGCTCACATCTTCTCTCCTCCTTCTGCTCACATCTTCTCTCCTCCTTCTGCTCACATCTTCTCTCCTCCTTCTGCTCACATCTTCTCTCCTCCTTCTGCTCATATCTTCTCTCCCCCTCTGCTCACATCTTCTCTCCCCCTTCTGCTCACATCTTCTCTCTCCTTCAGCTCACATCTTCTCTCCCCCTCTGCTCACATCTTCTCTCCCCCTCTGCTCACATCTTCTCTCCTCCTTCTGCTCACATCTTCTCTCCTCCTTCTGCTCACATCTTCTCTCCTCCTTCTGCTCACATCTTCTCTCCTCCTTCTGCTCACATCTTCTCTCCCCCTCTGCTCACATCTTCTCTCCCCCTCTGCTCACATCTTCTCTCCCTCTCTGCTCACATCTTCTCTCCCCCTCTGCTCACATCTCTCCCCCTCTGCTCACATCTTCTCTCCTCCTTCTGCTCACATCTTCTCTCCCCCTCTGCTCACATCTTCTCTCCCCCTCTGCTCACATCTTCTCTCCTCCTTCTGCTCACATCTTCTCTCCCCCTCTGCTCACATCTTCTCTCCCCCTCTGCTCACATCTTCTCTCCCCCTCTGCTCACATCTTCTCTCCTCCTTCTGCTCACATCTTCTCTCCTCCTTCTGCTCACATCTTCTCTCCTCCTTCTGCTCACATCTTCTCTCCTCCTTCTGCTCATATCTTCTCTCTCCTTCAGCTCACATCTTCTCTCCCCCTCTGCTCACATCTCTCCCCCTCTGTTCACATCTTCTCTCCTCCTTCTGCTCACATCTTCTCTCCTCCTTCTGCTCACATCTTCTCTCCTCCCTCTGCTCACATCTTCTCTCCTCCCTCTGCTCACATCTTCTCTCCTCCCTCTGCTCACATCTTCTCTCCTCCCTCTGCTCACATCTTCTCTCCTCCCTCTGCTCACATCTTCTCTCCCCCTTCTGCTCACATCTTCTCTCCCCCTTCTGCTCACATCTTCTCTCTCCTTCAGCTCACATCTTCTCTCCCCCTCTGCTCACATCTTCTCTCCCCCTCTGCTCACATCTTCTCTCCTCCTTTTGCTCACATCTTCTCTCCTCCTTCTGCTCACATCTTCTCTCCTCCTTCTGCTCACATCTTCTCTCCCCCTCTGCTCACATCTTCTCTCCCCCTCTGCTCACATCTTCTCTCCCCCTTCTGCTCACATCTTCTCTCCTCCTTCTGCTCACATCTTCTCTCCCCCTCTGCTCACATCTTCTCTCCCTCTCTGCTCACATCTTCTCTCCCCCTCTGCTCACATCTCTCCCCCTCTGCTCACATCTTCTCTCCTCCTTCTGCTCACATCTTCTCTCCTCCTTCTGCTCACATCTTCTCTCCTCCTTCTGCTCACATCTTCTCTCCTCCCTCTGCTCACATCTTCTCTCCTCCTTCTGCTCACATCTTCTCTCCTCCCTCTGCTCACATCTTCTCTCCCCCTCTGCTCACATCTTCTCTCCTCCTTCTGCTCACATCTTCTCTCCTCCTTCTGCTCACATCTTCTCTCCCCCTCTGCTCACATCTTCTCTCCCCCTCTGCTCACATCTTCTCTCCCTCTCTGCTCACATCTTCTCTCCCCCTCTGCTCACATCTCTCCCCCTCTGCTCACATCTTCTCTCCTCCTTCTGCTCACATCTTCTCTCCCCCTCTGCTCACATCTTCTCTCCCCCTCTGCTCACATCTTCTCTCCTCCTTCTGCTCACATCTTCTCTCCTCCTTCTGCTCACATCTTCTCTCCTCCTTCTGCTCACATCTTCTCTCCTCCTTCTGCTCACATCTTCTCTCCTCCTTCTGCTCACATCTTCTCTCCTCCTTCTGCTCACATCTTCTCTCCCCCTTCTGCTCACATCTTCTCTCCTCCTTCTGCTCACATCTTCTCTCCCCCTCTGCTCACATCTTCTCTCCCCCTCTGCTCACATCTTCTCTCCCCCTCTGCTCACATCTTCTCTCCTCCTTCTGCTCACATCTTCTCTCCCCCTCTGCTCACATCTTCTCTCCCCCTCTGCTCACATCTTCTCTCCTCCTTCTGCTCACATCTTCTCTCCCCCTCTGCTCACATCTTCTCTCCCCCTCTGCTCACATCTTCTCTCCCCCTCTGCTCACATCTTCTCTCCTCCTTCTGCTCACATCTTCTCTCCTCCTTCTGCTCACATCTTCTCTCCTCCTTCTGCTCACATCTTCTCTCCCCCTCTGCTCACATCTTCTCTCTCCCTCTGCTCACATCTTCTCTCCTCCCTCTGCTCACATCTTCTCTCCTCCCTCTGCTCACATCTTCTCTCCTCCCTCTGCTCACATCTTCTCTCCTCCCTCTGCTCACATCTTCTCTCCTCCCTCTGCTCACATCTTCTCTCCTCCCTCTGCTCACATCTTCTCTCCTCCCTCTGCTCACATCTTCTCTCTTTCCCCGTTCCCCTCTCTCTCTCTCCCCGTTCCCCTCTCTCTCTCTCCCCGTTCCCCTCTCTCTCTCTCCCCGTTCCCCTCTCCCCGTTCCCCTCTCTCTCTCTCCCCGTTCCCCCCTCTCTCTCCCTATTACCCTCTCTCCCTACTGCCTCCTTCTCTCTCCCCCACTTCCCTACTTCTTTCTACCATTTCCCCCCCATCTCAATTTGTCATTCCTTTAGAAAAAAAATAACCTCGAGAGCTGAGGGATACTAAAGGCTGATTAAGGAGAGGGGGACATTTTGAAATAGTCAACAGTTTGATGAGTATCATTTATGGCCTGCAGATGCTGTTTTCCTAAGGGCCACCCAAAATAAGGAGATGATAATTATGGCTACTAGAAATCAATCTGGCCGATGATGATTTTCAGAATTGAATGAATTAATATTATAAATGCATTTCATTTTCTTTTCAAATTTATCCCGTCCAGATGATGACCCAGATTTGGTCATCATCTGGAAGTTCTAGATGATATTACTGAAACAATTGTAAGGGAATATCCAACATAGTAATTATTATTGTTATTAGTAGTATTGCTTTGTTAAATTTATTTTCTGGGAGTTGAAGTTGTCTTGTTTAAATACAGAGACTTCTTGTGCATTTGTTTTTGGCTGGAATGCAGAGTGCAATAATTTCAAAAATTCTTTTTTATTTTCTCTCATTTATTCACTTCATTTTTATTCATTTAAAATAAAAAAATTTTTCAGGATGTTCACCAACCCAACTTTCAACAACTTTTGATAAAATGGGTGCGAGAAATTGTTGATCCGAAAACTCAGTCTTCCCAAGATCATAATGATGGCAATGAAGCAGAAGTGAAATGCATTGTAAGTAATTACGTTAAATCTTTATTTTAACAAATGATTGGAGAAAATAATGCAAATTCATCACTATATAATGATTATCTATGACTGTGAGTGTGTATGTGCATGTGTGTTTCCATCCTTTTACTACTGAACATGTTAAAAATGGGGGGGGGGGGTGTATTAAACACAAACGTTTCATGAGTTCAATCCCCATATAATTCGGTACATTTTCATTTACAATCAGACTCCCAAATAAATTTCTCTAAAGATATCCCCCCCAAAAAACTGGTGATTCATTGTTTGAATGTAAATAAATTTTGTGCTTTTTAGGAATAAGTATCCATAAATTTGCAGTCGTGACATAAGCAGTTCTGACTACAGAGAAAGTCGAATCAAGTTCCAACTTTTACCGAAATATACAGATAAAAAAGGCGCTGTTATTTGGCAGACGACTATTCTTCAATCAATTAGAAAAATCAAGTTCCGACTTTTACGTAATTTTTTGGATACCCTTATTACTTTTGCAATTTTTCACTTGGAATTTTTGGAGAACTTTTCATTTACCTTGACTAAAAGGGTCTAATATTAGTTTAGGGTTAGGTTAAAAAAAAAAAACAGTTTGTTTCGTATTTTGTGGAAGTATCAAAACAACATTACAGAATACACTTAAAATACAAGATAAAATCAACAATTTCTTTTGTTAAATAACTTCTTCGCAAAAAAAAAGCCTGTTCGGTGAAGTTCGTTAATATTCACTAGCCTCGGAAGTCTCTAGTGAAACTCTGAATTAATGACGTAAGTACAGAAATTTTTTTGGATACCTATTCCTAAAAAGTACCATAAATTTTATTGCGATATTTTTTATAAATGTTTAATTTGTACACAAAGTGTAACCTTTCCTGCCATAATTTTTGATGTAATGGGTCCTCTAACAATCATCCTCTCAATAATAAGCAATATGTATTTATTTGTATGTATATATATATATATACAGGGTGGGCCAAAATAAGGGTCCTATCTTTAAATTTGAATAACTTGAATTTGAATAACTTCCACAAAATAAAAGTTAAACTCACCAAACTTTATGTGTGTGTAGACTGACCCTTCCAAGATTTTTTGAAATAAACAAAACAAATTTTAGCCGAAAAACACTTCTTACAAAAACTAAAGTATTGTTTTTTACACTGTTTTGAGTTTTTTAAGCAAAAATAATGTTTTCTAAATGAGGGTATGTTCCTTAGGGCTAATACGGCTCATGCTTGCTTCGGAAGGGGTCCTTTACTTAAAAAAATCAATAAATAAAAAAGTTATGAATTTTTAAAAATAGGACCCTTATTTTTGCCCACCCTGTATATATTACTCACACAAAATTTAGCAAATAAAAAAACAAAAACAACAAAAAACGAACAAAACCATTTCAAATGTTTAGGTGAAGGGAGAAAGAAAATAGCAAGTCCCCTCGGCATCTAAAATAAATTTTTTTGTTGTCAGGCGGAGATATGCTGTCTCAAGACTGATTTGTTTTTTAAAATTGATATTGGTGTTAACAATTGTTTGCTTTAAAAATATGAATAGTTATAAGGAGATTGTAGTTTGCTTGAAGCATTGCTGGTAAATAGAAATGTAAGTTCGTAATCCGAGGCAGGAGCAATGCGATATAGGTACCGGAAGGTGGAACAGATGAACAAAAATAAATGAGAAGAGAAAATATGAATGGAATCTCAAATCAATTTATTAATAATTTAATGGTTTAAATACCAGAACAGTAAATAGAAAAAAGGTCTACTGTCAAGCAATTAAAATGTCCGGAATAGGGAGTAAACTTAAATTTTTGAGAGTGGAACCTCTCATTATCAAAAGGAAAGATCAAAAATATGAACGAGTGGTCGAAAAAGCGAGATGGACACAACTGTTGATGAAATGCCGCAGAGAATAGGTAGCAGATTTGCAGAAAATGAGTTTAGATAAGCTAATTGGATACCAATATTAATTATTCTTATCATAATTTATTTATTTTTAATTTATTGTATAATAATTCAGATTTAAGCTTGTCATTTTATTAATATTTATATATATTTTTTATTTTATATACTTTATTATTTATTATTATTATTATTTTTTATTTTAATTAAATTTTAAATTTGTTGAATTGAAGTTGGCGAAAGTCGTTAAGATCTTACTAGAAAACGAACGGTCAAGGGGAGGCAACTGTTGAAATAAAAAATAAAAAATTTGGTTAGAATTAATTTAAATTCAAAACTGAAATCAACTGTGGAATAAAAGGTAAATTTAGAGTAATATGAATGTTAAAATCTAAAGAAAATCAAGACTCAGTTGAATGAAAAGGGATGGTGGTGGGGGATTTAGAGATTATGAATAGTTATATCTCTTATTGATCTGTTTGATTTTATTTAATAATGAAGGTATTTTGTATTTTTTCGTTTAATTTAAATTATTTTTATGTCTTGTGGATTGTATTTATTTTTGGTGTCTGTGTTCAATTCGTAAATAGTTTGTTGTAAATAGTAGCTAGTTTTTCTTGGAGGGGGTATGATTTTTTTTAAATAGATTTTTGGATATGTTTATAAGGATATGCTCTTGAAATAAAGTCTGATGTGATTATAAGGATTCTAGAAAAAAATGTGACCTGTTCACCCTTTGAGCTCAGGTTACACTGTTTGAATCAAGAAAAAGTGAGTTTGTAAAGCCAGTTAAATATAAAGACAAAATCCAAAATTAGCCTCTTTCTGTTTCCTCTCTCTCGCCCAAGCTATAGGTTAAATAGTATTACTACAGGTGGTGATATTCCTTTTTGTTTATAATTGACTATTCCAATCTTTTTATTCTATCCCCTTTTTTAATACCTTCGACAGTTAATAAAAAGTTACGGTGACGAGGGTGATGGATACTGTTTCAAATAGGAGTGGGGCAGGAAGGGGTCAAACGACAGACAGTAAAAGTGATAGAAATTTAGTAATAGATGAAATTTAGTAATAGATGGGTCATTGGTGAGTTAATTGCAGATTCAGGTTAATTAGAACAAGTAAATTGGAATTTTTTTCAAACATGACTAAAATTGAGGAATATTTTATCATGTATTTTGTGTGATTAAAATATATAGGAAAATAGATTTAGGGTAAAAAACGTTGATTAACTCAGATAATAAATGCTCTTGAAATAATGCCCCATGTGATTATAAGGATACGATCTAGAAATAAAGTCCCATGTGATTATAATGATATGATCTAGAAATAATGTCTCATGTGATTATAATGATACGATCTAGAAATAATGCCCCATATGATTATAAGGATACGATCTAGAAATAAAGTCCCATGTGATTATAATGATATGATCTAGAAATAATGTCTCATGTGATTATAATGATACGATCTAGAAATAATGCCCCATGTGATTATAAGGATACGATCTAGAAATAAAGTCTCATGTGATTATAATGATATGATCTAGAAATAATGTCTCATGTGATTATAATGATACGATCTAGAAATAATGCCCCATGTGATTATAAGGATACGATCTAGAAATAATGTCCCATGTGATTATAATGATATGATCTAGAAATAATGTCTCATGTGATTATAATGATACGATCTAGAAATAATGCCCCATGTGATTATAAGGATACGATCTAGAAATAAAGTCCCATGTGATTATAATGATATGATCTAGAAATAATGTCTCATGTGATTATAATGATACGATCTAGAAATAATGCCCCATGTGATTATAAGGATACGATCTAGAAATAATGCCCCATGTGATTATAATGATATGATCTAGAAATAAAGTCCCATGTGATTATAAGTATACGATCTAGAAATAAAGTCCCATGTGATTATAAGTATACGATCTAGAAATAAAGTCCCATGTGATTATAAGTATACGATCTAGAAATAAAGTCCCATGTGATTATAAGTATACGATCTAGAAATAAAGTCCCATGTGATTATAAGTATACAATCTTGAAATAAAGTCCCATGTGATTATAAGTTCACGATCTTGAAATAAAGTCCCATGTGTTTATTTGTTTTCCTTCTTTTAATCTCTAAATGTACTTTGTTAAGTTTGTTTAATTTATTATTGAATGTAAAATTATTTATGTATAACTTTCGTTCGCAGATGCAGAATCTGAGGCAGAAAGTGAACCTAGAAAAATGCATCTACATAACGGGTGCATCATCTCCCGATGAAGCCACAAGCAACTTGTGTAGGTCAGTAGCCATGATTGATTTCAATATGTCTATTTTAAAAATTATTTTGCTTTGTTTTAGTTTTATCATAATTTAAAAAAACAAAAAAACAATAAAACAATTCTGGCCTGTCACTGTTTGTACTTTCATTCTACCAGGTCTATTGGCAAACACCTTGCGTCTATTGTTGGTATACAGCTTGTGACCAGCGGCTATTATGGTGTGGCACAAGAGATCTGCAAAGGTTTTTTACAGAAACACAGTTCCAATTCAAATTCTTATGCATCTATAACTCATATCCTTCCAAAAGTTGACTGTAAGGTAAGAATGATTTGATTGCTTAAAATTTTAACAAATGATAAACGTGAATTTTGTAAAGTTTTTAAAAGATACTTGCAAATACATGCTGCAAAGTTTGAATTACCGACTAGACACCATTTTCGAGTGTTTCCGTTCTCTCTGTACAGGGAGGTTTGTCAGGACAACCTGACGTGAAGATACTTCACCTTACAAGTAAACCCTGACCAAATATTTAAAATAACGTGGTATTCAAAACACAAATAAGATCCCCTCCGCATAGCTACACACTTGCTCATACGACGAATGGTGCACTTTCTAGTGATGTTACCTCTAGTAACAGCACTAAGCAGGGTCCCCACCAGACCAGATGAATTCTTGTTCTGGAATCCAGCCAAACTAAGAAAAGATCAAGTACCATTTTTTGAGTCTTTAGTATGATTCAACTGGGGATTGAACCCTGGTCTCTCGGCCCATTCGCGGACACTCTTACTATTATGAAGAGAGTTTGCATGCCTACTAGACATCATCCTTGAGTGTCTTTGTCAGAATACCTTGACTTGAGGATATTTCATACTACGAGTAAACCATGACCAAATATTCAAAATAACATGGTATTCGAAGCCCAAATAAGACTCTCTCTCAGTATGGCTACACACCGTCTCATACGAGAAATGGTGCACCTTCTCCTAGTGATGTTACCCCAAGTAACAGCACTAAGCAGGGTCCCCACCAGACCAGATGAATTCTTGTTCTGGAATCCGGCCAAACTAAGAAAAGACCACAAGAAAGATAAACTATAACATAGTTAAGGGGACCAATTTGGGAGAAGGAAAATCAGTGTATTTCACTGCTTTACTAACTCAACATTTGAGATGTAAACGAGATTCTTGATTGAACACTCGGACATCGATGTATCTCATATAGAATGTAAGTGTTAGTCCCAGGAAGGGGAGACCCCTTGATTTCTGAGAACTTACACTGAAGTAAAATAAAAATAAAAAAATAGAAAAGAGAAAAAAATCCACACCCACAATTGATTTAAAGGAAATTAAGGAATTGGCAAGATTTTCAATAAAATAACAAATGGTTACATGTCCTTAAATATGCTATCTGGTCTGGAAGTGGGCATTCATTTTACGTTTAATTTATATGCAAAACTGATCCCCCCATCCTAAATTCTAAAATAATAGTTTGTTTTCTTGTTTTTATTTTTAACTTTAATTTTTCCACTTACACTTGATCCTATGCTTACTGTTTTGCAAAGGGGGATCAAGTACCATTTTCTGAGACTTTTGTATGATTCAACTGGAGATTGAACCCTGGTCTCTCGGCCCATTAGCGGACACTCTTACCATTATGGAGAGAGTTTGAATGCCTACTAGACACCATTCTTGAGTGTCTTCGGTTACAGGAGTTTGTCAGAATACCTTGACTTGAGGATACTTCGTACTACGAGTAAACCATGACCAAATAGTCAAAAAAACATGGTAGTCGAAGCCCAAATAAGACTCTCAGTATGGCTACACACCGTCTCATGGTGCACCTTCTCCTAGTGATGTTACCTACGGGTAACAATACTAAGCTGGGTACCCCACCAGACCAGATGAATTCTTGTTTTGAAATCCGGCTAAACTAAGAAAAGACCACTATAAAAGATAAACTACAACATAGTTAAGGGAACCAATTTGGGAGAAGGAAAATCAGTGTATTTCACTGCTTTACTAACTAAACATTTGAGATGTAAATGAGATTCTTGATTGAACACTCGGATATCTATGTATCTCATATAAAATTAAAATGCTAGACCCAGGAAAGGGCCCCCTTGATTTCTGAAAACTTACTCTGAAGAAAAAAAGAAAAACAGAAAAAAATTATTCATTTAAGGTATCTGTATTTTCACAGATATTTAATATAACCAGCATCTGTGATTAAAAACTTTATGGAATTCAATTTTGGTGAAGTTTGGATCTGTATTTTAAATCTGATCTGATTTTAAAGTCTACACACGAATGTTTACAAGAGAAATACTTTTATTGTAACGTATGTGGATCTACATCTCAAGCAATTCTCTTAATAACACATAAGAATTCACTTAAACAAAAATGTTCTCCGCCATAACAATTTTGTAAGATTGACTAATAGTGGAACTCTCTCCTTTCACCGTCTCCTTTTTTTCTTTACTTTATTCCCCATGAAACTAAATAGTAAACACTGGAAAAGATCATATTGACACACAGGTTCCCATTAAATCACTGATTCATATAATGCTATTAAACCTTATGTCTAGGATCTTAATTCCAATTTTGATCAAAATCCATTACATGATTTTGATTCTGGAAAATATCTAAAATTTAAGACTTAAGGGGTCTTAAGAATAGATTGAAATTCATGCTCAATTGATGTCTAATGACTATTGATCAAATTCAATACAAATCTGAAACATTTGTATTTCTTAAATTGTGCCACCTTCTTAAATTGTGCCACCTAAAAACCCTTTAAAATACTCCAAAGAAACTGAAATTTGAGGAATATTTATTGATTGATATCTAATACCTATTACTTCCACCCCTTAAAACTAAACCAAACTAAATATAGCCCACGTTACTCACCCTTAAACTTAACAGGTGTGTTGCAAAATTAATAATGATCGGTTAATTAGTTTAAAGAGTGAATCTTATACATAGAAATATATAAACATATGCACATACCAAACTAGAGTATCCGTTCAGTCAAAAATGGAGATAAATGTTACATTTTTCGATTCAATCAATTAATTTATCACAATAAAATTTATCACTGAACGATTTATATCACCCGTTTCTTCTCAGATATTCTTTAGTGAAATTTATTCTGGGGGTATGATTCAAGAAAAAATAAAAATGTCTTGTACAGGGATTGAACTCACAACCTGATGAGGTTTTTGTGTTAATACCCCCCCCCCCCCCCCCCTCAAATCATCATCATACCAATACTGGATCTATAACGATACATGTCCTTAAATATGCTATCTAGTAATATAATCAGATATTTCCAGATCTGACCCACAGCAGACCTCAAAAGAATCCTCCAGGGAAAGAGATCTGGCTCCAGTGAGGCGTATTTTGAGGCCAAAGACAAATGTTACAATCCATTCATTAAATTTTAGTCAGTTGGTCCATCGCTGCAGTCACTGAGGATGTGTTCCATTGTCTGTCTGAGACTGGTCCCCCACCTGTGGAGGTTGCTGGTTGTCCTTCCAACCTACACTTTTGTTTTGCTCAGTTCAGGGTCACCCAGTCCTCCCTTAGGAAATCCGTTCCATGCGGGAGATATTTTTTAGGTTCTTGGATAGTTTCATCAAGTAGTCATTCAATCTATCAATCCAGTAGTTCTGTGACCGTGCAGGGTCAACACTCTCTTGGAGTTGTCCAAAACAACCAAAGATACATCAGAAGGTAAGGTTTTGGCCTCCGTATCATAAGATATGCAAGGTATTTTGTTTTCTTGGGAAAGGAAGACCCATCAATAGCGAATATTATATAGCATTATTGGTACGTTTTGAAGGAAGAAATCACCCAAAAAGCTGTCACAAATGAAGAAGAAAAAGGTACTCTTTCACCAAGACAATGCACCGTGTCACAAGTCGATTGTAACAACAGCAAAACTATATGAATTGCACTTCTGCACCCCCCCCCCATTTTCCAGATCTGACCCCCAGCAGACCTCAAAAGAATCCTCCAGGGAAAGAGATCTGGCTCCAGTGAGGCGTATTTTGAGGCCAAAGACAAATCGTTCTACAAAAAAGGTATCGAATTGTTAGAGAAGTGTTGGAATTGGTGTATCACTCTAGAAGGAGACTATGTTGATGAATGCAGTTGAATTTTGTCTAAGAGTTGTTTTATTAGTTATGCCTGGAACTTGGTAAGTGATGTATTGACGTGAAAAAAAAAAAAAAAAAAAAAAATTATCAATTTGTAGAATTCTTGAACCCCAGTCTGATTTTAAATAACAAATCAGTTTCTCATCAGATTGGATTTTACATCTTTACATGTTAGCATGTGTTGAACGGCGTAGTGTTAAGAATTCTGCTATATTATTTGTTTCTATTTTTTTTTTTTATTTTTTTTTTTTTTTTAGAAGCCAAAGGAAAATGGAGAATGTTCAACTCTGGTTCCTGGGCAGACTCTTTATTTTGGCTCTGGTCGTCACCAGCGGGACATTATAGCTGCCCACGCCTTTGAACGATGTATTCTTGTAGAAGGTGAGATATTTCTATCGAGTATTTTTTGGGGGGGAGAAAAAAAGGAAAGCAGAATACTTAGCTCGGATTAATGCTTACAGTGTTTTTCAGCTTGAAAGACCCCCCCCCCCCCCCCCATACCCACACTCACTTGGCGTGAAAAATGCACCTTGTTATGGACTTGCAGAATTAAGAAAAGAACAAACAAAAAATTTAAGGAAATTTGTTCCTATTTACTTGCCTCCCCATGTGATACAAGGTTGGAAGATGGGGATCGAAAAGCCAGCGCACAAGAAGTGGTGCACTCTGACCCACAAAAAATGCCTGAACAACCCTGTTGGCATTCCAAAGTAGGACGTCTCAGGCGATTAGCAATAAACTAAACCAGCCCTCTTTCTCAAAGACGGAAGGTAAAGCCAGGGAGGCTTTATATGTGCCTTTGCATTAACTCTGGCAAATTCTCCTTACATTCAGTTTTAGCTTTAAACTTTGCACCGATAAACTTGAAGAGATTTTTTTTTCACTCAGCTTTATTCTAATGTTTTTTTTCTTGTGGAAATTTTGTTAAGTGTTTTTGTAAATTTTTAATTCTTTGGTATAAAATGCATTTTAATCTTTCTGATCGTTTAAGAGATCAGTTGAAAAGAAATAATTTCAGCACTCTGGAAATTTGCTCAGATTAAAATTGCGTTCCTGCTCTGTGTTTATTAGTTTTCTCTTTGTCTTTTTACAGGTGATGCAGATATGTCTTCCATGACTCAGCACTTTGTGTGGAATGATAACATTGTCATTCCAGTGAGCTGTTACAAGAACAGGGAAATGTTACCTGAAAAAATATTTGAGGTCGGTTATTTTTTGGAGACTACAATAGTTTCTTTTTTCTTCTTTATATATTTTTAAATTTTCATAGAATGAAATGCATCTTGACGTTTTAATTTTTCTTTATTCTGGATGCAGGTTCAATTCCTGTCGACAGCTACATTTTCTTTAGTAGATTTTGCATGATTTTTAATATTTCAATATTTACAAATAAGAGTAATATCTATTCAATGAGGGTCAGCTGAAAAGTTTCTGGACTGGCTATGAAGGAAGTTATGTTGTAAGTTTGAGCCAGTTCCATCTGTACAGAGACATCTCATGAGAATTGTGCAATAAAATAAAATGCGTTCTTCATCGGGAATGACTGGAGTGATGAAGAAAACAAAAACAAATGAGAAGTGAAAGGTAGTAATATGCTAAATATTGGATTATTATATATTTTTTTGGAGGATGAGGGGGGTGGGTCGCTAAGTGTTGTTTAAATGTGTTTAGAGGCTGTTATTTAAATAGAAAATTGTGTGGATATAGAGGTATTCAACTATTGATTTTTATGCATTTATCTGGTTATCAATATAAAATTCTTTATATAAAAAGGATATTCTAAAAATAACTAAAACCAATTTATTGAATGACATAATTTAATAAGATGTGCAGATGACAAAAAACTACTGTCCATTGTGTTTGAACAGCTACAATTGTTAGCATCCGTCTCATGAGACAATGGAATTCTGCGCCTCAGATTAGTCCGGTGTCCAAATTGCAGCGTCTGCTGTGATTGTGCAAGCCTATCCTGGATCAGCAAACTCTTTTGCAGTTGCCACAGATGTAGGTGTGTCTCGTTGCGAGAGCTCTGTTGCATCCCTCTGCCGTATGTGCTCTTTCCTCTCCCTCCACTGCTGGTCTCTCCTCCCCTCTCTCCTCTCGGAGCATGCCTTTACAGCTCTTCTTCAGCAGCTGCGGCCTTCAGTCACAGACTCCCAGCCTGTTGGGTCGATGCCACCTGCCTTTATGTCTCACTTGTACGCATCCTTGTAGCGTAGGACAGGTCTCCCTGCTGATCTGGAGCTGGTTGCGAGCTTGCCATAAAGAATATCCTTTGGGATCCTCCCATCGTCCATTCGCCTAGCATGGTCAAGCCACCGATACATTATCGACTGAAGAACTGGCAAATCGTGCCCCAAGTGGGGACTAAAGATAAATGCAAAATAATGACTAATAAACTCATCAACAGCAACATCGAAACGCTTGATAATTTTGTTTTTCTCAGATCCTCAGTTCTGAATGTATCAAAAACGAGATAAACAAAAGCATCCTTTCCTCTCTCTTCCTTTTTGATCACACATATGTATAACTCTTTCATTTCACAACGAATACTACAAAGCCTTTTCACACAGTCATGCTACTATGGACAGTTACACATACGTCCTACTATAGACAGGTACACGCACATCCTGCTATAGACAAACAATTCAACAGAAGTTTACGTTGGTTTACAGATTGCACAGTTTGTTTTGAAGCAATTTTATCTTTTTTTTTTTATATGAAAATGATATTCAAAAAATAATCGTAAGTACTAAAACAAATTTATTGAGAAAGATAATTTATTAATTTTATTATGTGAAAAAATGTCACAAAACATTCTAATGTGAAATTAGGGGTGGGACGTAATGGGTGAAAATTTCAGATTCATACGAGTAGTATTTTTTTGTGTTCATTTATACATGAATAACACTAAACAATCAAACATTTTGAAAATTTTGCAAAATTCAGAAGGTGCAGGCCACTAGTTTTTGGCCATTTTACATTCATGAAAATCCTTTCACAGCCTGAAAATGGTCCTAAATTAAAGTACTATATCAGATTTAACCATCTATATCCATTCATAGCTTTTGAGGATGTTTTAGAACCTGCAATGTCGCATGAAACCACTTTTTTCGCCGAAAAATGATGGATTTTGAGTCCCGTGGAGCCCTATATTTGGCCTGCACCTTCTGAATTTTCCAAAATTTTCAAAATGTTTGATTGTTTAGTGTTATTTATGTATAAATGAACACAAAAAAAATACTACTTGCATGAATGTAAAATTTTCACCCATTACGTCCCACCCCTAGTGAAATTTGGACTTGGTGTTTCTTCACTGAAATCCAGTAATAAAATTAAAGGAACACTGATCGCTCAATCTTAATCTTTTCTCTTAGCTGTCAAAAATCCAAACTGCCTGTTTTCCTGCAATTCATCCATCTTAAAGTAGTTGTCCTCATATGCAAATGAATTCCACCTATATAAAAATATGAACACAAGTTATTTTTTCCACTAAAAATCGAGTGCTCACCATGCAAAACAGTCCACACTTTTCAAAGCTGGTAACCCTTCATTTTCTTTACATTTTTACTGTACTTGTATTTGGTACGGCATTCACCCTGGGCGGGTTGAACTGGCTTCCTTCGAGGGAGAAAGTTTCATGTGAGTATCGAAATCACAAGCGGTCTCCAGTCACATGTATATCCCGGTTAGGGGGAGATTACAACATTAGATTTTTTTTTTTTGCAGTTCACGTGTCGACGTCCTCCTACATAGATTTTGATTGTAGGAAACATTTAATCATCCTTTGCATTTTAAACCATATTTACATATTTGAATGTTTGGAGAAATGTTGGAGGTGGTTATTCTCACGTTGTTATCACGTTATTATCACGTTATTATCACGTCATTATCACGTCATTATCACGTTATTATCACGTCATTATCACGTTATTCTCACGTTATTCTCACGTCATTATCACGTTATTATCACGTCATTATCACGTTATTCTCATGTTATTATCACGTTATTATCACGTTATTCTCATGTTATTATCACGTTATTCTCATGTTATTATCACGTTATTATCACGTTATTCTCATGTTATTATCACGTTATTCTCATGTTATTATCACGTTATTCTCACGTCATTATCACGTTATTCTCATGTTATTATCACGTCATTATCACGTCATTATCACGTTATTCTCATGTTATTATCACGTTATTATCACGTTATTCTCATGTTATTATCACGTTATTCTCATGTTATTATCACGTTATTCTCACGTCATTATCACGTTATTCTCACGTTATTCTCACGTCATTATCACGTTATTATCACGTCATTATCACGTTATTATCACGTTATTCTCACGTCATTATCACGTTATTATCACGTCATTATCACGTTATTCTCATGTTATTATCACGTTATTCTCACGTTATTCTCATGTTATTATCACGTTATTCTCACGTTATTCTCATGTTATTATCACGTTATTCTCATGTTATTATCACGTTATTATCACGTCATTATCACGTTATTCTCATGTTATTATCACGTTATTATCACGTCATTCTCATGTTATTCTCACGTTATTCTCATGTTATTATCACGTTATTCTCACGTTATTCTCATGTTATTCTCACGTTATTCTCATGTTATTATCACGTTATTATCACGTTATTCTCACGTTATTCTCACGTCATTATCACGTTATTCTCACGTTATTCTCACGTCATTATCACGTTATTATCACGTTATTCTCACGTCATTATCACGTTATTATCACGTCATTATCACGTTATTATCACGTCATTATCACGTCATTCTCATGTTATTATCACGTTATTATCACGTTATTCTCACGTCATTATCACGTTATTATCACGTCATTATCACGTCATTCTCATGTTATTATCACGTCATTATCACGTTATTATCACGTCATTATCACGTTATTATCACGTTATTATCACGTTATTATCACGTCATTATCACGTTATTATCATGTCATTATCACGTCATTCTCATGTTATTATCACGTTATTATCACGTTATTCTCACGTCATTATCACGTTATTATCACGTTATTATCACGTTATTCTCACGTCATTATCACGTTATTCTCACGTCATTATCACGTTATTATCACGTCATTATCACGTTATTCTCATGTTATTATCACGTTATTCTCATGTTATTATCACGTTATTATCACGTTATTCTCACGTCATTCTCATGTTATTATCACGTCATTATCACGTTATTATCACGTCATTATCACGTTATTATCACGTTATTATCACGTTATTATCACGTCATTATCACGTTATTATCATGTCATTATCACGTCATTCTCATGTTATTATCACGTTATTATCACGTTATTCTCACGTCATTATCACGTTATTATCACGTTATTATCACGTTATTCTCACGTCATTATCACGTTATTCTCACGTCATTATCACGTTATTATCACGTCATTATCACGTTATTCTCATGTTATTATCACGTTATTCTCATGTTATTATCACGTTATTATCACGTTATTCTCATGTTATTATCACGTTATTCTCATGTTATTATCACGTTATTCTCACGTCATTATCACGTTATTATCACGTTATTCTCACGTCATTATCACGTTATTATCACGTCATTATCACGTTATTCTCATGTTATTATCACGTTATTCTCACGTTATTCTCATGTTATTATCACGTTATTCTCACGTTATTCTCATGTTATTATCACGTTATTCTCATGTTATTATCACGTTATTATCACGTCATTATCACGTTATTCTCATGTTATTATCACGTTATTATCACGTCATTCTCATGTTATTCTCACGTTATTCTCATGTTATTATCACGTTATTCTCACGTTATTCTCATGTTATTCTCACGTTATTCTCATGTTATTATCACGTTATTATCACGTTATTCTCACGTTATTCTCACGTCATTATGACGTTATTCTCACGTTATTCTCACGTCATTATCACGTTATTATCACGTTATTCTCACGTCATTATCACGTTATTATCACGTCATTATCACGTTATTCTCATGTTATTATCACGTTATTATCACGTTATTCTCATGTTATTATCACGTTATTCTCATGTTATTATCACGTTATTATCACGTTATTCTCATGTTATTATCACGTTATTCTCATGTTATTATCACGTTATTATCACGTTATTCTCATGTTATTATCACGTTATTATCACGTTATTCTCATGTTATTATCACGTTATTCTCATGTTATTATCACGTTATTATCACGTTATTCTCATGTTATTATCACGTTATTCTCATGTTATTATCACGTTATTCTCACGTCATTATCACGTTATTCTCATGTTATTATCACGTCATTATCACGTCATTCTCATGTTATTATCACGTTATTATCACGTTATTCTCATGTTATTATCACGTTATTATCACGTTATTATCACGTTATTATCACGTTATTCTCATGTTATTATCACGTTATTATCACGTTATTATCACGTTATTCTCATGTTATTATCACGTTATTATCACGTTATTCTCATGTTATTATCACGTTATTATCACGTTATTATCACGTTATTCTCACGTCATTATCACGTTATTATCACGTCATTATCACGTTATTCTCATGTTATTATCACGTTATTCTCATGTTATTATCACGTTATTCTCACGTCATTATCACGTTATTCTCACGTTATTCTCACGTCATTATCACGTTATTATCACGTTATTCTCACGTCATTATCACGTTATTATCACGTCATTATCACGTTATTCTCATGTTATTATCACGTTATTCTCATGTTATTCTCATGTTATTATCACGTTATTATCACGTTATTCTCATGTTATTATCACGTTATTCTCACGTTATTCTCATGTTATTATCACGTTATTCTCATGTTATTCTCATGTTATTATCACGTTATTATCACGTTATTCTCATGTTATTATCACGTTATTATCACGTTATTCTCATGTTATTATCACGTTATTATCACGTCATTATCACGTTATTCTCATGTTATTATCACGTTATTCTCACGTTATTCTCATGTTATTATCACGTTATTCTCATGTTATTATCACGTTATTATCACGTTATTATCACGTTATTCTCATGTTATTATCACGTTATTCTCACGTTATTCTCATGTTATTATCACGTTATTATCACGTTATTCTCACGTTATTCTCACGTCATTATCACGTTATTATCACGTTATTCTCACGTCATTATCACGTTATTATCACGTCATTATCACGTTATTCTCATGTTATTATCACGTTATTATCATGTTATTATCACGTTATTATCACGTTATTCTCATGTTATTATCACGTTATTCTCATGTTATTCTCATGTTATTCTCACGTCATTATCACGTTATTCTCATGTTATTATCACGTTATTATCACGTTATTATCATGTTATTCTCACGTTATTCTCATGTTATTCTCACGTCATTATCACGTTATTATCACGTCATTCTCACGTTATTATCACGTTATTATCACGTTATTCTCATGTTATTATCACGTTATTCTCATGTTATTATCACGTTATTATCACGTTATTCTCATGTTATTATCACGTTATTCTCACGTTATTCTCATGTTATTATCACGTTGTTCTCATGTTATTATCACGTTATTATCACGTCATTATCACGTTATTCTCATGTTATTATCACGTTATTATCACGTCATTATCACGTTATTCTCACGTCATTATCACGTTATTCTCACGTTATTCTCACGTCATTATCACGTTATTATCACGTTATTCTCACGTCATTATCACGTTATTATCACGTTATTATCACGTTATTCTCATGTTATTATCACGTTATTATCACGTTATTCTCATGTTATTATCACGTTATTCTCATGTTATTATCACGTTATTATCACGTTATTATCACGTCATTATCACGTTATTCTCATGTTATTATCACGTTATTATCACGTCATTATCACGTTATTCTCACGTCATTATCACGTTATTCTCACGTTATTCTCACGTCATTATCACGTTATTATCACGTTATTCTCACGTCATTATCACGTTATTATCACGTCATTATCACGTTATTCTCATGTTATTATCACGTTATTATCACGTTATTCTCATGTTATTATCACGTTATTCTCATGTTATTATCACGTTATTATCACGTTATTCTCATGTTATTATCACGTTATTCTCATGTTATTATCACGTTATTCTCACGTCATTATCACGTTATTCTCATGTTATTATCACGTCATTATCACGTCATTATCACGTTATTCTCATGTTATTATCACGTTATTATCACGTTATTCTCATGTTATTATCACGTTATTCTCATGTTATTATCACGTTATTATCACGTTATTCTCATGTTATTATCACGTTATTCTCATGTCATTATCACGTTATTATCACGTTATTCTCACGTCATTATCACGTTATTATCACGTCATTATCACGTTATTCTCATGTTATTATCACGTTATTATCACGTTATTCTCATGTTATTATCACGTTATTCTCATGTTATTATCACGTTATTATCACGTTATTCTCATGTTATTATCACGTTATTCTCATGTTATTATCACGTTATTCTCACGTCATTATCACGTTATTCTCATGTTATTATCACGTCATTATCACGTCATTATCACGTTATTCTCATGTTATTATCACGTTATTATCACGTTATTCTCATGTTATTATCACGTTATTCTCATGTTATTATCACGTTATTATCACGTTATTCTCATGTTATTATCACGTTATTCTCATGTTATTATCACGTTATTATCACGTTATTCTCATGTTATTATCACGTTATTCTCACGTCATTATCACGTTATTCTCATGTTATTATCACGTCATTCTCACGTCATTATCACGTCATTATCACGTCATTCTCATGTTATTATCATGTTATTCTCACATTATTTTCATGTTATTCTCACATTATTTTCACGTTATTTTTATGTTATTATCATGTTATTTTCACGTTATTTTCACGTTATTTTCACGTTATTTTCAACGTTATTTTCAACGTTATTTTCAACGTTATTTTCAACGTTATTTTCAACGTTATTTTCAACGTTATTTTCAACGTTATTTTCAACGTTATTTTCAACGTTATTGTCAGTCTTGATCTTGATTTAAAGTATTTTAATTTTTCCAAAATAACTGCTCACATTTTTAAGTACTGCCAAAGAGCGACATTTTCTTTCTTGTAAAATCTACAATTCAGGGGAAGATTCTTTAGATAAGATTTCCATAATGAATAAATCTCTCATATCCCGTTTTAATTCTTCATCTCTTGGATTTCAACCTTTAGAATTGTTTTCATACTTTCGTAAAATGATCATCCTTATTAAACGTCTGCATGGGCCACAAGAAAAATCTTTGTAGGTTGAATTTGTCCCACGGGCCTTAAGTTGCCCATGCATTATATACAACGAAAATAAACATTTTGGTAATCATGACATAAATTATTTTAAAGGAAATGTTAAGAAATTATTTACAAACGATTTATTCTGCTTTACTTTATTTGTGACCTATTTGCGTTAAAAAAATTAATATTTAAAAGACGTTTAAATTTAATTTTTAAAAGACTTTTAAATTTCATTTGCCATCAATAGTGACTGAGTAAAATAATCCATGTTAAAAATTCTTATTTTACTTTTGTAAGGAAGTAAGTACATAACCGGATTATGTTACTCACAGTCTCTATTTATAGACAAATTAAATTGCTTAAACTTGTAAATATTTTTAACGCGAATAGGTCACAAATAAAGTAAAACAAAATAAATTGTTTTTAAATGATTTCCCAACAGTATTTCCTTTAAAATAATTTGTCATGATTATCAAAATATTTATTTTCAAGTTGTATATTATGCATGGCCAACCTAAGGTCAGTTGGACAAATTCAACCGGCAAAGATTTTTCTTGTGGCCCGTGGATCATTTGCATTAAAAAAATTTTTTTTATTTACAACTTTTAAGCAATTTAATTTGCCATAAATAGAGACTTTGAGTAACATAATCCGGTTATGTACTTACTTCCTTACAAAAGTAAAATAAGAATTAAGAAAAAAAAAAATTAACTAAAAGTAAATAATAAAAAAAAAATGAAGAAAAATACAACCAACCATTCAACAGAACAGAATTAAAAGAAGCAATACATAAATCTCATGATACCACAGTTGGCCATGATGAAAGTCATTACCAATTTCTTTAAAAAATCTACCAAAAACCATCCCTAAACTACTTACTACAAATATATAACGAAATATGGATGAATAACAACATTAAAAAAAACTGGAAGCAAGCTATAGTGATCCCAGTATCCAAACCCCAAAAAAGATCATACTGATCCAATAAATTATCGACCCATTACCCTCATTAGTTTCCTGTGTAAAACCTTCGAAAGAATGGTTAATGAGAGACTAACATGGTATTTGGAAACCAAAAACCTGATTACAGAATGTCAGTCAGGCTTCAGGAAAAGAAGCCCTATTGACCACCTAATTAGACTTGAAACACTCATAAGGGAAGCATTCGCCAAGAAGGATCACCTGATAGCAATCTTGTTTGACATCGAAAAGGCTTACAAGACGACCTGGAAATATGGCATGAAAAGAGACAGACCTGCATGAACTTGGACTTAAAGGCAGAATGTCAGAGTTCATCTGCAACTTCTTAAATGATAGACGCTTTCAAGTGCGGATGGGCAACATACTTTCAGACCCCCAAAAAACAAGAAATGGGTCTACCCCAAGGAAGCATCCTGTCTATCACCCTTTTCAATAGAAAAATAAATAATGGCATTAAACACATGAATACTGGGATCGACTGCCCTCTATATGTGGATGATTTACTTATATGCTATCAATCATGATTTACTTATATGCTATCAATCATGATTTACTTATATGCTATCAATCATGATTTCCTTATATGCTATCAATCATGATTTACTTATATGCTATCAATCATGATTTACTTATATGCTATCAATCATGATTTCCTTATATGCTATCAATCATGATTTCCTTATATGCTATCAATCAAAATACATACCCACAGCCGAACACAAACTCCAACTATGTCTAAATAAAATAAACAAATGTGCCATAGAAAACGGATTTAAATTTTCAAAGGACAAAACAAAATGTATACATTTCTGCAAACTCCGAAGGATCCATCATGTCCTCATCTTGAAATTGGACCACAATAATATCCCAGTTGTTGATCAACACAAGTACTTGGGCATCATATTTGATAGAAAATTGACCTTTATACCCCACATAAAATTTCTTAAAATCGCTAGAATCTTACCTACTTATTTTTTTGTCGCTATTTGGCTGGATTTTATTTCTTTGTCTCTCTTCCTCTCTTTCGTTTTCTTTCTTTCTCTTTTCTTGTTTTTCTCTCTTCATCTTCCTCTTTCCGTATTGTCTTGCCTTGCCTTCTTTTTCCCCTCTTATGACAGTTGTCTCTGAAAACTGAAAACGTTAATTTTGCTGTGAAGGCTGAGACTTGAAACGTTTTTTTGTTTCATCAAAGAATGACTTCCTGTCTCCTTCCCCGCACATGCGCAGTTCATCTCTTTCTCTTAAGTTGTTTGAAGTTGTTTCCTGTGCTGCCCTCTCTCTCTCCACAGATACACACGAGGGGGAGGGGATGAGTGTCAGGTTGTGAAATTCATGTCAATTTCAGTTTTTTTTTACATTGGCTACTTGTATCCCTGATCAATATTTCATTCATATTCACATCTTTGTTTTTATTTCTCATTTCAGCCTCCTTCTGGTGTTGAAGAATCTGATTGGTTGTATGTAACCCAAGGAGAACACGAACTAGACTCTGTTGGACTCTGCTTAACACACATAGTTGAATCCTTGTTCAACTTATCAAAAGAGTACTCTACGCCACCAGTAAGAGCAAACGTAAATAAATTCTTCTCCCAACCTCCGCAATCTCTTCCTCTGATTAGAGAGCAGGATGACAGCCAAATAGTCACTTTGTCCCACCAAGATACATTGGTGTTGTCACCCGATACCTTCATATCATGATTTTCCTCAGTGTGAATCAGGAGGGCTTACATTTAAAACAGTACACTTGCGCTATATATATATATATATATATATATATATATATACACAGTTTTTTACAGCCAAATTTTTACTGTAAAAATAACAAAAACAAATTCTTCAATGCTCATTTAAACTGAAACTCAATTTTGAGAGATTGATGTTTATTCATTATTGACTTAAAAAAAAAATAGAAAAAAAAGGAGGATTGTGCGGAGTAAAAGAATTATAAAAAACACAATCGCCAAAGAGACCAACTCAAAGAAACGGTTAATAACATTCTGAAATTGTTGTTCATATTTAAAAAAACCAAAAAAAAACCCACCACTCATTAATGAAAAAATATTGTAAATACAATATTATATATTCTCGGTTGAAGATTTCTTCCTTGCAAGCATTTCATTGCAGAAATCTGAATGGTTTGAAATAGTTGTTATAAGAAATCTAAATACAAAAAAAGATTTTTTTTTAACTTAAGGGGAGATAATTCTTGCATGCCAACTATCTCTGCCATTAGACCTAATCATAAAAACCTTTAATGAAATCATGTATGTATATATAACAATCTTTTTCGATTAAATTAAGTAATCAGTGTCAATTGTCATTCTATTACTCATATGGATCTAGTGAAAAGCCCCCCCCCCCTCAATAAAACCAGCTTAACTTAAATTTCTGATAAATTGTTTCTTTAAAATTTATATCTGGCCACCTAACATTCAAACAGCAATTAGCTTTGTTTCAAAATTTTTCATATTTACAGATTGAAAGAAATTGGGGAAGGGGGGGGGGGAACAAGGAAAAATGATAGAAACATTGGATATTTATTGTTCAAAAACTTTTGTCGTTTGATGTTGGCTCAGCCGATTTTTGTGATTGTCCACGAACTGTACAAAAGAAGCGGGAATCGTCTGCCATTATTTGGACTAATAATAACGAAGGGAGATAACTCTTGAATTATTCCTTTCATGATAATCTAGAGTTTTCTATCCTTATTATTATTATTATGCTGAATGTTAAATTTACAAAAAAAAAAAAAATTGGAGTAAGTAAAATAAATAGATGTAAATCATGTAACTTTAAGCATTTTTCAATATCACATGGGCAGCATTAATACCGTCCAAAGATTTATAATATTTAACCATTGAGATTACATAATAATCATTGTTAAGGATTTAATGTTATTAATAAACCATTTTTCATTAAGATCTCGATATTGCAGATTTCAATTCGAAAAAGAAAGCTAATAGCTCTTAAATGTTAATTTTAAATTAATAACATTTCTATCGATCAATTTAAAGTTTGGGACTAACATTTTTCTTTCCTTTCATTCGCTCAATAATTTTCTTCTCCATGAATATTTACTACATGTTACGGGCAATGATAACTGTAGATTGTAACTGCACATCTTTTCAAAAGATTAGCATGTTCTTCTTCTTCTTTATCTTCTGTCTAGTGAAAACTAGATTTTCAAAGCTACAAATAATAATGATTTTTCCGGGCAGTGTTGTTGCATATGACTATTGGTGTTTTCCTACAGCCTCGTTTCTACACTATTGCTATTTGATTTCTTGACTACGTTTCACCTGATGTGGCCCCCTGGCCTTGTTCAAGTTTATTTACGGTGATGGGGTTCTCTATTCAAATATTAGCATGGCTATCCGGCGTTGCCTGGACATGGACAACAAAATAGAAGAGTTAAAGATTATGCATAACATCTTTCTCTTAAAACCTCTCTTTCTTTCTCTCTTTTTCTCTTTCTCTCTTTCTCTCTCTCTCTCTCTCTTTCTTTCTCTCTCTATCTCTCTCTCTCTTTCTTTCTCTCTTTCTCTCTCTCTTTCTTTCTCTCTTTCTCTCTCTCTTTCTTTCTCTCTTTCTTTCTCTTTTTATTTCTCTCTTTCTTTCTCTCTTTCTCTTTTTATTTCTCTCTTTCTCTCTCTCTTTCTTTCTCTTTTTATTTCTCTTTTTATTTCTCTCTTTCTCTTTTTATTTCTCTCTTTCTTTCTCTTTTTATTTCTCTCTTTCTTTCTCTTTTTATTTCTCTCTTTCTTTCTCTTTTTCTCTCTCTCTTTCTTTCTCTTTTTCTCTCTCTCTCTCTTTTTTCTCTTTCTCTCTCTTTTTTTCTCTTTCTCTCTCTTTTTTTCTCTTTCTCTCTCTCTCTTATTCTTTCTCTCTCTCTCTTATTCTTTCTCTCTCTCTCTCTTATTCTTTCTCTCTCTCTCTCTTATTCTTTCTCTCTCTCTCTCTTATTCTTTCTCTCTCTCTCTCTTATTCTTTCTCTCTCTCTCTTATTCTTTCTCTCTCTCTCTTATTCTCTCTCTCTCTTATTCTCTCTCTCTCTTATTCTTTCTCTCTCTCTCTCTTATTCTTTCTGTCTCTCTCTTATTCTTTCTCTCTCTCTCTTATTCTTTCTCTCTCTCTCTTATTCTTTCTCTCTCTCTCTTATTCTTTCTCTCTCTCTCTTATTCTTTCTCTCTCTCTCTCTCTTATTCTCTCTCTCTCTCTTATTCTCTCTCTCTCTCTCTTATTCTCTCTCTCTCTCTCTTATTCTTTCTCTCTCTCTCTCTTATTCTTTCTCTCTCTCTCTCTTATTCTTTCTCTCTCTCTCTCTCTTATTCTTTCTCTTTCTCTCTCTTATTCTTTTTCTCTCTCTCTCTCTCATACTCGTTTTCTTGCTCTCTCTCTCTCTCTTACCCCCCCCTCCATCTTTAAAACATCACATTTATGTACATAAAAAATAAATTCATTGATGTCAGTTCTCAGCTTTTTAGTGGAATTCTGCTTTTTCCTTAAATCCAGAAAAAGCGGATTTCAGCTTAAATCGCATGAGCCTTTCATATTTTTAAAAATAAGAAAAGGCGGAGTTTCCTTATGACAGTTCTCTCTGATCACTAAAAATGTTAATTTTGCTGCAAAGGCTAAGACTTCAAACACGTCATGATGCGGTAGGAGAGTTAGATGACTTGTTTAACCAAAGAATGACTTCCTGTTTCTTCCTCCTACTCAGTAGTTTTCTCTTAATTTTGACTTTCTTAGTTAAAACTGATTGGAGTTGTTTAGGAATAAAAGTTTTTTTTTTTTTGTGCTGCCCTCTCTCTCCACACACACACACACACACAGGGGAGGCCGTGGCCACCAGGTTGAGAAAATCATCTCGATTTAAGCTTTATTTGCCATTGGCTACTTACATCCCTAATATTACATTTTCAAATGTCAGAATAAAAAGTACCATTTCACATCAAAGGTCTATGGGGGAAGAGGGGAACAACACTCTGTCGACCCCTACCCCCTAAGTAAGTTTTGTTCCTGTTGACCCCCAAAAAAGAATGAAAATTACAACTTAAAAAAAAACGTTTTCATATGTAATTTTTTACTTTTAGGTGGACACGCACAGACAACTGCCCTTTATTAGGGATGCGAGTTGTTCGCTTTTCAACTAAATCCTGCTTTTTTTTTTAATCCAGAAAAAGCGGATTTCCACTTACATCACTAGAGCCTTCCGTAGATGAGAGTTCTCAGCTTTTTAATTGAAATCTGTTTTTTATTTCATTTTTTTATTTTTTATTTAAGAAAAAGCTGATTTTCCCTCTTATAACAGTTTTCCCTGAAACTGAAAATGTCAATTTTGCCATGAAGGTTAAGACTTTAAGCAATTCATGAAGGGGGTAGGGGAGTTAGATGACTTCCTGTTCCTTCCTCCCTTACATACACAATTTTGACTTAGTTGAAACTGATTGGAGTTGTTTAAGAAAAGAGTTGTTGTTTTGTGCTGCCCTCTCTACAAACACACAGGGAGCCATGGCCTTCAGGTTGAGAAATTCATTTTGATTTCAGCTTTTTTTGCCATTAGCTATGCACATCGCTGATAATTGTCTGTAATGTTAGGATGAATGATTTTCAACATCCTTATTGACTTTGATCTCTATTTCAGTGGATGCACAAAAAGACGTGCAATGAACCGATGAAACCAATAATATTTATGTCTAAGACCAATTACCAAAACTATCGAATTTAAACGAATGTTATCAATGTGTTTATACGAGCATTTATTGATGATGCAGTACTATAGGAGAAATAACCAGAGTGCGCAATTGTTTGTGCCAGAGCATATATATATATTTTTTTATTTCAATTGACACTATGTATTAGTTTGATCTTCTATCGATACCTTTGGTTTCACAAAAACACTCAGGGCTAAAGATACCGAATATAACTGTTTTATCAGTCGATGTTTTGATAGTGTAAAATACTATGATAATCTCTGTCCAGTGAGAAAAATAAACGATCTAAGGTTTGACTAAAATTAGAAATCGATACATGTTTAAAAATTAGAAATCCATACATGTTTAAACATTAGAAATCGATACATGTTTAAACATTAGAAATCGATACATGTTTAAAAATTAGAAATCCATACATGTTTAAACATTAGAAATCGATACATGTTTAAACATTAGAAATCCATACATGTTTAAACATTAGAAATCCATACATGTTTAAACATTAGAAATCCATACATGTTTAAACATTAGAAATCCATACATGTTTAAACATTAGAAATCCATACATGTTTAAACATTAGAAATCCATACATGTTTAAACATTAGAAATCCATACATGTTTAAACATTAGAAATCCATACATGTTTAAACATTAGAAATCCATACATGTTTAAACATTAGAAATCCATACATGTTTAAACATTAGAAATCCATACATGTTTAAACATTAGAAATCGATACATGTTTAAACATTAGAAATCGATACATGTTTAAACATTAGAAATCGATACATGTTTAAACATTAGAAATCGATACATGTTTAAACATTAGAAATCGATACATGTTTAAACATTAGAAATCCATACATGTTTAAACATTAGAAATCCATACATGTTTAAACATTAGAAATCCATACATGTTTAAACATTAGAAATCCATACATGTTTAAACATTAGAAATCCATACATGTTTAAACATTAGAAATCCATACATGTTTAAACATTAGAAATCCATACATGTTTAAACATTAGAAATCCATACATGTTTAAACATTAGAAATCCATACATGTTTAAACATTAGAAATCCATACATGTTTAAACATTAGAAATCCATACATGTTTAAACATTAGAAATCCATACATGTTTAAACATTAGAAATCCATACATGTTTAAACATTAGAAATCCATACATGTTTACATTCAAGTAATGTAGAGTGGCTTGTACTAAAAGCGTAAAGGGAGGCGAAAGCAATATAAAATATTAATAAAGCATAAAAATGATAAAGAAATATAAAATATTAATAAAGCATAAAAATGATAAAGAAATATAATCTTCTATTACATAAACGGCAATTGTATGTGTGCCCAGGTAAAAGTAAAAAAACTACTAAACAAGCACCCACAAAGTTTGTATATATTTGATCGGCATTGCCCCGGTTGAATAATATCTTAAATTTAAAAAAAAAAATTCATTCTTTGGTGGTCAACTGGGCCAGATTTTGTCAGGGATAGGGGTCGGGTTTTCAGCCATTTTCAATGTTCTTATGTACTAATTTAGAAAGAAAATGCTGACAAGGAATCTATATAAAGGAGAGTTGGCTGTGTGTATGTATGTCCAGCTAGAAAAGAATAGGCAAGGTGGATGAGAAAAGGGGAGGGGGAGGGAGAAAGATAAAGGTAGAAAGATAAACGTTTTAATAGAAAAATATTACACTTTTTGCCCGGACAACGCCAGGTAGCCCTGCTAGTCTATTAGAAAGCATACACATGATAAAGAAATATAATATATGAATAAAGAATATGATGAATTAAAAAAAAAAATATTAATAAAATATTTGATAAATATAAAATTAAAATATGTAGATAATTTATAGGAGGCGATTCCAATGCAGAGATGTATCGGAAACGTTAGAATTGCCTCCTATAAATTATCTACATATACATATCTCTATATACATACTTCTCTCTCTCTCTCTCTTTATATATATGTATATGTATATACTTTATATATATTTTAGCCTGAGGATTCCCTACGGGAATGAAACGTGGAAGCTTCTGTGTAGCTTAATTGCCATAAATATATTTTCATAACTTACTATATATATATATATAGTAAGTTATATGTATATATTAGATATATGTATATATATATATATATATATACAGGGTGTCTCAAAAAAATGTACTCACTCTTAGAATGACAAGAAACCCTTTATTTACCTTGGTGCGCGTTATCAGCTTTGTTTGAACAATAATGGTCATCAGTTTGAACATTTGCGAACATGATTCTTCAATTACATCTGTCTCATGTATTCGATGCTATTTCATTTCACTCTATGTTCATAAATAAAAGTTTTCTCGTCATTCTACGAGTGAGTACATTTTTTTGAGACACCCTGTATATATGAAATTAAAAATGGAACAGTGGAAGACCCATAAGCTCAACGTTTCGCCTGATGTGATGTGGGCTTTTTCAAGAGCGGATGAAAAGTGTGCTAAAAATGGTCTTTTATCATTTTTAGCACACTTTTCATCCGCTCTTGAAAAAGCCCACATCACATCGGGCGAAACGTTGAGCTTATGGGTCTTCCACTGTTCCATTTTTAATTTCATCTTGTCGGATTGTTTTATCCTTTTATCTACCCATATATACAGGGTGTCCCAAAATAATGTATACACTCTTTGAATCGTTATAACTTGTTCAATTTACTGATTTTGACTTGCAAACAAGGTTGATAGAACAGTAGAAGAGTAAGAATACACATTCAAAAATACTGACACTAAAATTAACAAAACCATAGAAAATTAACTTTTAATAAACGTAAAGGCTACAATGTTTAAAGCAAGAAACCTGAAGCAATTGCAAACAAATGGGAGTAGCAATTGTAGTAGAATGTGCCCAAGGAGTAAATGTTGCAGGACGTTTGTAGGTACAATTCTTAACGTCTTCACTATATGGAAAGTGTATTGAGCAGAACGGGTTGGGGTTAGGGTGAGGGTTCATTTTATGAACATTCTGAAATTACCCTAAATAGCCTTTATCTTTGTTAAAAGTTAATTTTCTATGTTTTTGTTAATTTTACTGTCAGTATTTTTACGTGTATATTCTTACTCTTCTGTTTGTGTGTGAATCTTGCAAATAAAAATCAGTAATTTGAACGAGTTATAACAATTCAAAGGGTGTATACATTATTTTGGGACACCCTGTATATATATATATATAATTCTTCAAGCAAACTGCATCGATCTTTTATAAAAATTAAAACTACATTGCTAAATCCTAATCTGCTAGACTACTAAAGTTTTTTCATTATAGAAACGGAACGAAACACCATTCTGAGGTTTGACTAAAATTTGTGATTGCTAATTGTTTGTTTACATTGGCTCGTACAAAAGAGAGACTAAAGAAACATTAGATATGAATGAAACATAAATAAAATTAAAAAAATATTAAAATTCTTAAGAAACGTAATGCTACATCGGTGAAACCTGCTGTGATTGTAATTGTTTAACGATTATTTTTCCTCACCGGACCGAGAATAGCATAGTGTGTGACACTATCAAAACATTGACTGAAGAATCTTTAGGGCTAACTTTCTAGTGTTGCCGTGAAACCTAAGGTATCGACGGAAGTTCAAACTAATGTTTAGTGTCAATTGAAATAAAATATATATATTGTTTCAGAAATATATTTACATCAAAAACTTTTTGCACAGTTCAAAATTATTTTAATCTGTTTGACTTTAACATGTTTCAGAGCAAAAGAAAAAAAAAATCGATTCGAGCTGAATCGATTTAAAAGGTGAATTTTACAACAATCATTATTTTTAGGTTTCAATGAATAAATTCTTTCTAAAACTCTAAAAAAAAATAACTTACATCAGCCTGACTGGTAAGAGAAAACTTTTCAAAATGCGTCTTGAATTTTATTTTTCTCTTCTAAGTGTGGAAAGAATGATTAACACATCAAAAAGACACAAAATGTTTCTTATCTATTGAAATATGCGAGAATCT
>OY744533.1:18866054-18903554 GCA_963556195.1 Sepiola atlantica
ATATATATATATATATATATATATATATTTAAATTCCTTTAGATTTACAAAAACGTTGGGTTAATAACTCAATAGTGTATACATTACTAGCGCTCATAATATAATTTAATAAATTCTCTGAATTTGTTTTAAAAAATTTTTTTATTCATACAACTTTCTCCTCATTTTCCAAACACATTTTTTCTTGATAATAAATTCAAGATGTTTTGAAAAAACTTCTTCAGTGAATTTTAATTCCCCATCAAATTAAGCCAAAAACAACACAAAACAAAAACCAGAATCATTAACATAAAAATTATTCTCTTCGTTTTACTTATTTATTCCATTTTCTTTTCTAAAGCAGAACTAAATTTTTTATTGGTCTGTTTTGGGGGGAAAAAAAAAAAAAAAAAAAAAAAGGAACAAATTAGAACAAAGAGAACAATTTTGGATGTTTTTTTTTTGTTGTTTTTTGGCTTAATTTGATGGGGAAAAAATCATTGAAGAAGCCTTTTGGAAATATTTTACATTTATTTCTTGATAATAAATTCATGTTTTAAAAATGGGCAGAAACAATTGCATGGATAAAAAAATTGTAAAACAAATTCAGAGCATTTATTAAATTGATCTTTTTTGGTTTCACAGAAACACGCAGGACTAAAGATACCGAATGTTGCTGCTTAATTTGATTAAAAAAAAAAAAAAAATAAAATAAAAAAAATAACTGAAGAAACCTTTTGGAAATATCTTACATTTTTTTCTAATATATATTAAGCCTGATGAGCTCGCTTGGAGTGAAACACAAGTTTCTATGTAGCTTGCTTGTCATAAGTATATTTTCATAATACTGGTATGTGCTAGTATGAGTATGTATTGAGCACTGTTGAAGTAAATACTGAAACCAGTATACACTATATCATTTGATAGTCACATGATTGCTATATTTATAAGAGAGTGCTCAATAACATGAAACACTTTTTGGTATGAATAAATTTCTGAAACAATATAAACAAATAGATTAGCAGTTATAGTGTATGTACATCTAAGTTTGGCTTGCGACATTTAGACCAATTGGTCTACACTTTTCAAATTTGGAATTGTCCGCTCATGCAATTTGACTAACAAACATCAACGATAAAGTGTTTATTTATCCAAATCACACAGTTACGGATACCTCAAACAACCCCTAATTTTTTTTTTACTTCGTTTCTCCGGAGCACAAGCCCAGTCTTATAATTATAAACCAGCAATGATGATCAATTTTATTAGCAAAAAAATAGCAAAGTGCAACAAGCCATGTAAAAGGAAAGCTAGAAGATACTGCATCTCTATACCGTCTGAATGTTTGTCCAAGGCGGCTTTGAACCTGGATATGGTAGGCATCATGATGACCTCCTCTAGTAGACTGTTCCAGGGAGCAGAAACATGACATGGACAAAGAATGCTGCTTTTCTTCTGTTGAGACGAAAGCAACGATGGTACATGTTCACGGGTGACCGCGGAGACCGTGACTAGGTGTTGGCGTGAGAAACTCCCCCTAAAGGTAGATTCAACATTCTTGTTGATGATGTTGTATGTCAGAATCAGGTCTCCTTGCATCCTTTGCTGCTCAAGTGAGGACAGATTTAGTCTTTGTAGGTAAGCATGGAGAATCCCGTCACTGTTCTGGTTTCCAATTGTTAAACACACTCCAGGTGTACGATATCTTTTTGAAGATAGCGATTTGTTGCTTGGATGGCATAATCAAGAATCGGGCCATACCACTGTTATGTATAGGGGTGGAAAGGGTCTGCTGTTAGACTTAGAAAAGGATTTACGAATCAGGTAGAGAACCCGTCTGGCTTTGTTCGCCATGAGTATAGGCATAGCATATAAAATATAAATAAATGACTTTAAGAGTACAAAGAGTATCATCACCAAGAACAACAATAATAAAAACAACAATAATAACGATAACAACAATAATAATAAAAAAATAAATTTAAAAAAAATACGGCACCAGCCTCGGCTGATACAACACAAAATAGTCGTGAAGGGTCAAGGAGGATGGAAAGACCGAGGAGGAAGAGCACTAACCAGACCTCCACTGGAAGAGTGCGGAGAGTGCTGGAACCTTGGGGAGGCTTATTGCCACCCAAATTCTAGTGAAGACCAATCAATGGTAAACGGCTGTTGCGATAACGCAAAGTCATTTGAAAAGGTTATCGAAAGAAGTAGAGAGTACTGGAAATCTGGGGAGACTTGTCACCCAGACTTCAGGGAACACCACCGGTTATTATCAGTGAGTAATCTCTTATGATGGATGACCTGTGTGAGAACTCCTAGTGAGTATAAAAGCAATAATAGTAATAATTGCTAGCGGGATCTGTGGAAAGTTCACAGTTGTATCTTTCATCTGTTGTAAACGTGCTCAATAGAAAAACTATGAATAAAAATTTTTTTTTAAAAACTGACTGCTGAGAAGAAGTTGACAGCAGAAGGAGGGAAGAAAATCTGCACCGAAATGTGAAAACAGACTTAGGATTTTAAGGGTATTTGTCTCTGCCATCATCCCTGTTTATTTAGTTTTATTAGACTGGGCTAGTGTTCCAGAGAGCTGGAGAAATGTGATTATAGGTTGTTAGGGTCTTCCGTAATTAACAAAAGCCCCATTTTCAATATTAAATGCTTGTAGGAACCTCATTTTAAAAACGGTTAACAAAATGTCAGTCCAACTTGAAAATGGTGAATTCCTGAAAAAAGACATTGTATAAATGTTTTTGTTTTTTTAGTGTTTATTTTTTTAACTTTTATTTAATGTAAATCTGTTTATATTTAAAAAAATGTTTTTGTACTTTTTTCTGTAAAAACAATTTTCTTTTCACTTTTTTTTTTTTTTCAGATCATATCGTTTTTTTTTGTTTTTGTTTGCATTATTTATAGCAAATATCAAAAATATAAATTTTTATAAATATTAACATTGTGAATTCACACTCAAAAATTGTTTGATACATTTTCCAACATGTTAAAAAATTCGACAAAAATAAAAGAAATTAAAACTTTTGAGCAACATTTTTGAAAAAAAAAACAAAAACTTTCAGATTGCTATCCATTAAGAAACACATTTTCAGACAATAGAAAAAAATCGTCTTAAAGCAGAAATGACTTGTTCAATTTTTAGTGAGGTGTTTCAGTTTTCTCTCGAAGTTAAATGTAAAATAGTCCAATTTTTAGATTTTTTTTTACCAATCTTCAGCTGAAATAATTTAATTTACAAAATTTTCAGCAGGAGGATCATTTCATATTAAACTTGGATAAAAAAACTGAACCCCTCTCTAAAAAATATTTTTCAATAAAAAAAATACGAATCTGAAAATTAGGTGTTCAATCGATATAGAAATCTAAAAATTTTCTTTCAAAATGATAAAAAAAAAAAAAAATTTAGGTAAAGAAATACTCTGGGAAATATCAACCCCAGAGGTGGGTCGGTGTTGGGGGCAAACCGAAAAATTGAACAATTACTTTTAAAAACCAAAAAAACAACAACAACAAAAAAAGAAATTTCTAACTAGAGAATTTGGTGCTTAATGAATAACAATCCGAAAAATAATTTTAAAAGCAAAAGATTTGAATGCCAACAATTGTAGATTTGGGAAAATTTGTCGTATATACGTTTTCCAAAAAGAAATCTATTTGAAAACTGGTCATATGAGACGCAGAAAACAATAATGCCTGATTAATCTTGAACAACTCAAGAGAGTATGCATTCTTTTTATTGATTTTAACTTATCATTCTTGTCTTTGTCTTTGTGTAATAATTATTGTACATGTAACAGGTGTTACCTTTTTTTTCTCAAAATAAAATAAAATAAAAAATGTCCGGTTGTATATATAAAAAAAAAAAAATTGTTCATTTGTAATTCGTACCAAGAAAATTTTTACTCTGTCTTTTTTTTTTCTTTTTAGATTGTATTGATGGTGGTGGTGGGGGGAGGGATGATAAAATGCGTGCAACATATTTGACGCCTTTAAAATATCTATTGTTTGAACAACTGTTCTCATCTTGGATTTGTATAAATATTAACATTGTGAATTCATAGTCAAAAACCAAAAAAATTGCTTGATACATTTTCCAACTTGTTAGAAATTGGACAAAAATCAAGGCAGACATATGTGTTATGTAGTTGTTTATTAAGACATGTAGTCTAAATCAATTGTCACTTAATGTAATTGTTCTCAGTTTCTTATCTCTTTTTTTTTTTTGTATACTGACGCCCAGCGTTGTCATCATCATCATCATCATCTGCATTTCATCATCATCATTATCGTAGTGTCTGAAATCAAATACTTTTTCATGCATAGAGGAAAGGCACAAAGCGACGGAGAGTTTAACAGGTGTTTATTTTGGAGAGAAATTCTCATCATACGAATAAAAATCACACATCAACAATAAATGGAGAAAGGTCAAAATTGTTCTTCTCAATGTAACTACTTAGTTACGAGGGGGGGGGGGGAAGGGACATACCAGTCGCAATCAACTCTTTTAGGAATTAAATTCACATTTTCCTTTTTTTGACTTACATCCCGAATTCACATTTGCTTGTCACTGCTTCCAAAAACAGACTGACTAAACGTCTTTCTTTCTTCCACACGATATCGTGACGTCACTGCTTCAAGGGCGACACTGAATTTGTCATAACACACCTGTTCGACATTTCCTTGATCTTCCAACTTGAACCTACCCTGCAGTTCATGCTTTTTCAGTCCGAGAGCGGACCTGTTTTTTAGATTTTTGTGTCAAGATAACTTGCACTGATTCATCTAGATACTAAATCCATACTAGCTGATGTAACCGTTCTTCACATACGTTTATCCATTATGTAACATATGCCCCCTTTTAAATGTCTACAACTTTTGTTAATCAACACTTTTGAAAAAACAAAACAAAAAAACTTTCAGATTGTTAGCCACTAAGAAGCACATTTTCAGATAATAGAAAAAGAAATCACCTGAAAACAAAAATGACTTTTTCAATTTTTAGCAGGGTGTTCAAGTTTTCTCTATGAGTTAAATGTAAAATAATCCCCTTTCTTGATTTATGTTTCGGCCAATGTAACCTCTAACCTTCTTCAGGTGCATTTTTTTTTCTCTCTTACTCAGGAATCTTCATTGTACCTTAAGAAGGTCGAATATTTCATTGTCCGAAACATTGTGATAACATCTGCTTCCCCAACCGTACTAACATGCAGAAATTTAAATGTACTGTGAACAAACATCTTGCTGCCCAACTTTCTCACTCATGTTGTCCCCCTATAAATCTGATTCCTATTACAGTAGCATCTGGCTCGAGTGCATAAGAAACGTTATGACTGCATACAACCTGACTGATGTCAACCCTTTAGAAGGGACTGCATGGGGAGCAGGCAGAAGATTTTGCCTGGTCTTGCCCACCCCAGAGTTTGGAACACTTGCAGCACCCTGAATACAAAAATTAGACGAATAAGAGATAGTATGTCGACAAAGTAGATAACTAATGTCTGCTTGCATGCCTTAATCTTAAGTCTTCAAGATTAATAAAGTACTTGCTTTTAATCATGTAATTAAAACTTTCAGTTTTTCTCATATAGAATATTGTACTCAATCCTGGGCACCAGTATTTAGATATAGGAATTAGGATATAATCTTAAAATTTGAAGTTGTACAAGGAAAAATGACTTAGCTAATAAAAGGATTAAAGAATCACAATTATAAAGATTGGTTGGAATCTTATGCATCAGTGGCAATATGCCTTGTTTGGGTGAACAACAAAATCTCTACGACGAGAACAGTAGTTCGAATAATGCGAAGAATATAAACTAGCAGGGTTACCTGGTGATTCCCGGGTTCGAATATGGGATAGCGTAATGCGCAACAGTATATTAAGGGTTAGGGTTTACTTTAAGAACAACCTTGATGTTGTCAACCTTATATCTTAACCACTAAGTTATTCATTTGCTGAAATTGCTAAAAAGATATTTGAAGATATGTTAATAATGCTTTTTAATAAATAAATTTCAATGTACAACATGTGGGGGGGAAAGGGCCTTTAGTTCCCTTAACAGGACTATTTCCCTCATGTTTATAGGAGAATTTTACAGTTAAAACAATTATACAGGGTGGGCAAAAATAAGGGTCCTATTTTTAAAAATTCATAACTTTTTTATTTATTGATTAAAAAATTTTTTTTTTTTTAGAATAAGTAAAGGACCCCTTCCGAAGCAAGCATGAGCCGTATTAGCCCTAAGGAACGTACCCTCATTTAGAAAACATTATTTTTGCTTGAAAAAAACTCAAAACAGTGTAAAAAACATTACTTTAGTTTTTGTAAGTTTTAAGAAGTGTTTTTCGGCTAAAATTTGTTTTGTTTATTTCAAAAAATCTCGGAAGGGTCAGTCTACACACACATAAAGTTTGGTGAGTTTAACTTTGATTTTGTGGAAGTTATTCAAATTCAAGTTATTCAAATTTAAAGATAGGACCCTTATTTTGGCCCACCCTGTATTTAAGGTACACTCCCTAGTCTGTCTTCATATTAGACAGACACACAGACAGAGAGACGTTCTCCTTTATTATATATATATATATACGAGGTATGTTATTTTTTCCGTGCGAAATAGAGACGATAGGACGGTGCCACTCTACACAGTGAAGGAAGACACCTTCATGCGTATGTGTGAATTTTATCACTGCCTTCCTGCGCGTTAGTCGCTACCTGTCGGTCGCTGAGTGAAGTGCTACCCAACGTGTTCGTCGGATTACCGATTCTCTCAAGATGACTGAACGTGTTGAGCAAAGGTACTGCATCAAATTTTATCAAAAGCTTGGTGATTCTCAAAGCAAAACAATTCGTAAGATTCAGCAGGTGTTTGGAGAAGATGCGATGGGTGTAACACAAATTAAGGAGTGGTTGAACTGATTCAAAAATGGCCGCACATCAGTGGAGTGTGACAAGCGTTCTGGCAGACCTTAAACTGCTCGGACTGTGCAGATGTTGAGAGGATGCAAAATTTGGTGATTGAAGATCGCCCAAGAGGTCGGAGTGAATAAAGATTCCGCACATGCAATTTTGCATGATGATTTGAACATGCACAGAGTGGCTGCAAAATTTGTGCCCAAGTTGTTGTCGCAAGAACAAACGGACATCCATTTTCAAGTTGCACAGGACCTTCTGGAAACCGGCAACATTGATCCTGGGTTTCTGAACACGATGATAACTGGAGATGAGTCATGAGTGTACGGGTACAACACAGAAACAAAAAGACAGTCGTATTAATAGAAGCATCCCGAGTCTCCAAGGCCAAAAAAAGCGCGACAGGTGCTAAGCAAAATCAAGGTGATGCTGACTTTCTTCTTTAATATCCGTGGAATTGTGCATCATGAATACACATCGGAAGGACAAACAGCGATAAAGGAGTACTATCAAGATGTTCTCTGGCGTCTCCGTGACGCAGTATGGCGCAAAAGACCAGACATGTGGACATCGAAAAACTGGCAACTGCATCACGACAATGCCCCCACACATTCATCCCAATTGATCCAACATTTCTTGGCCAAACATGGAATTCCAGTCGTTCGCCAACCTCCCTACTCTTCAGACATAGCTCCTTGCAACTTCTGGTTGTTTCAAAAATTGAAGACGCCACTGAAAGGTTCCCGTTTTGAGACTAGAGAAGAGATAATGCGGAACGCGATAGCGGAAATGAACCCCATTCCAAAAGAAGACTTCCAGAGGTGTTTCTGGCAGTGGATGGATCGATAGGCTAAGTGTAAGAACAAGGTGCCTACTTTGAAGTGGAATTAGGGTCCCAACCCCGTCAGGTATTTGAAATATTTTTTCTGGCCTAAGGGCGGATACGTTTTAGACGGGCCTTGTATATATACAACGTTATGGTCCGGAGGTAAACACCATCAATATCGAAGGTTCGATTTTTGTCTAAGTTAGCCATGCTGATTGGAATGCTAAGTTAGCCATGCTGATTGGAATGCTAAGTTAGCCATGCTGATTGGAATGCTAAGTTAGCCATGCTGATGACGGCTGTGAGGCAGATGTTATATTATGACGGGCCCTGTATTTCAAACGGGTAGATTAACTAGTATCAAATAGCTAATTTTGTTATTTGAAAAATAGGTTTTGTTTCTAGACTCAGAAGTGAGTCAGAGAAGTGTTTGATTCAGGAATAGTCATAACAAATTTAGACCTGACGTGACCTTGAGTCAGAGATCAGAGTGAGACGTTTTTGTCCCCATATTGTGCGTGGGAACGATGATTGCGTCACCACAGAAAACAATAACTTAGTTTTTAGAATCAGTCTGTGCCTAGAGGCGATACCGCTCAGACCGGCTGCGAGCATGTAGCCGGTAAAAAGGCAAGGCCCCGCTGTGGGGGGCAGAAGATATCCCAGAAAGGAAAGAAAATAGCCCGAGTATGAGAGAGTCGAAGCCGGAATCCCCCTGACAGCAACCGAACCGAGAAGTAAGAAAATTGTGTGAGAATAAATAAATTTGTGTGAAATATCCCCTCAAGAAAACCCGTGTCTCGTGTGTTCATTTTGTCTGAGTCAGACTTCTTCCTTCGATTAAGACGACACAGCCAGCGAAGACTAGACGAATCACAGGCCAAGGAAGAGAACAGAAGTTAAGACGACACAGCCAGCGAAGACTAGACGAATCACAGGCCAAAGAAGAGAACAGAAGTTAAGGTAAACTTTGAGATTTATTTGAGATTTATTTGAGAACTGTTTAGAGACCTTAAGATACGTATAAATGCTGAGATGCCGTGAACAGATACGTGGTTTTAAAAAGGCTTGAGATGCCGTAAATTGATACGTGAAGATTTAAGACTGTGGTTACGAAAGTATAGAGAAAAAGTGATATACAGTTCGAATTTTATAGAGTAAAATGATTATGAAAATGATATAGATTAAATTGTATCATCAGAAGTATTAAGAAAAAAGATTGAAATCACTATTAATCCTCTCGTGAACATTTCGCGTTGTTTTCGGCCGGAGAGGATGTAATAGCGAACTGCTGAGGTGGTTTTGGAGAAATGCCTCAGTCGGAAGGATTTCTGCGTGTGGTGATAAATGACCTCTCTCTCCCCCCCTTGCTATGTAACAATGGTTAATTTGGTTGCCGTGACTTGCTATTTCCACAAGAAATAGGTTGAGACGAACCGCGTTGCCACAACGAAAATCTTGGGGTCCGGAAGCAAGCGAAGACAGGGGGGGATCAACGGAGAGAGAGAGAGTGATGTCAACGAACAGTGAGTACCTCGTATTTTTATGTTGGATAGATAAATTTAAAAAAAAAAAAAGGAACTCTTACGAAGTTAAAGTAATAGAAAAAGGAAGAAAAAAAGGGAACGAGACACGAGGGGAAAATTGTTGAGATACGCAAAAGAGAGACACATGTAGTTAATCATTAGAAGACACAGAAAAAAAAAAGAAAAGAAAAAAAAAGAAAAGAAAAAAGACACATTTTGTTAAAAAAAGAAAAGAAAGAAGAACGCACACACAATTATTAGATTACGCAGAAAGAGAAAAAGATACATTTTGTTAATTGTTAAGATTCACAAAAAAAAAGAAAAAAAAAAAAGAAAGACACATTTTGTTAAAAAAAGAAAAAAAGAACGCACGCACACACAATCATTAGATTACGCAGAAAGAGAAAAAGACACATTTTGTTAATTGTTAAGATTCACAAAAAAAGAAAGAAAAAAAGAAAGACACATTTTGTTAAAAAAAGAAAAAAAGAACGCACGCACACACACACACGCGCAAAAACAATTGTTAAGACCTTGAAGGAAAGTACATTCTAGTTAGAAAAAAAAGGACGATTTGCCGTAATTATGTTTTTTTTGTGTTGTGTTTTAAGAATTTGTTGCTGTAATTTTTTTTCTGGTTTGTGTTGGTGGGGGACAAAGGTGAAAGCAATAACGGGCGGAAAAAAAAAAAAACGAAAAAAAAAAACGAGGGAAGTATGTAATTGAAAAGAGAGAGAGAAAGAGAGGAAGAATGGAAATGTTAAAAAGGGTGGATGTGCTGAAATGACATGTGCACGCGAGGACAGAATATGCGTATTTAGAAAAAAGAAAGAAAGAATGTATATGCGTCTTAAAAAGAGAGAGAGAGAAGAATTGAAATGTTAAAAGAGATTGTTAAAAAAAAAATGTGCGCGCGAGGTCAGAATATGCGTGCTAAAAAGAGAGAGAGAGAGAGAGAGAGAGAGAGAGAGAGAGAGAGAGAGAGAGAGAAAGCGCCCGTGGGTCTTGAAAACTGCTGAAAAGTGTTGCAGGAAAGTGGCGACGACAGCGGCGGGTGATCTGATGGTGTCCGGGTTGGAGTTTGACGACATGTCAATACGTTATGGTGTCGGGCGCTGTTCTCTTTTCCCTTTGTCTTTTGAATTGTATTGTATTGTGTTGTGGAGATATGTTCTCCATTGGTTCTGTCGGTTTCGGTTTGATTTTTTTTGTTGTTGTTGGGTGGAATGAATTTTATTTATTTTTTTTTTTTGATGTATTTTGATGTATTTGTTACATGGAGGATTCCGGGTTCCTAATGCTTGAGTGAATGATATTTTACTATTTAGAGGATGGAGAAATTTAAAAATGTAATTAAAAAAAAAAAAAACAGTTCTTAAATTGAATGTTACGTGGGTCAGCCGGGCGATTTGAGTTGATTAGGTTCGGGCAGCTGGCGGCAGCCAGAGTTGGTTTGGGTCGGATCGCGGAAACCCTTGGACTGGGTTGATTTTATCGGGAAAAATCCCCGTGTACAGAGTATGTACAAGCTTGAAAAGTCAATGAGGGATTCCCGGCGTTTGCTCGTATGCTCTCTTCCATAGAGTACCCATGGGTTAGTGGCGAGGCTTGTGGTAAAGCCTGCATACGTTAAAATTGCGAACGGGAGAATGACGGTGATATGGTCATTCTGTGGGACCACGAGAAAAGGACGGTGGTCAGTTATGGAAATTGTTGTTTTTGTGACCCAGGTGTGCCCAACTGCGCCGATAGAGTGTGTGAAAGTTGTGTAAAATGTTAAGCTTTGAAATTGTGGTCCCATTTTTTTTTGTGGATTTTGGATGTTTGCCGACGAGTGTGCTGCGAAGATACCCCAACCCCCCTACCGCATAGATAGGAACACGGGAAGGGAACGCATAGAATTGGTGTCTGCTCAACACCAGTGGGGATGGAGTTAAGCTGGGGTGTGGTGTGACTCGGGCGCGCGCGTCGGGGCGGATAGAACCATGGGGATCGAGTTAAAAAAAAAAAAAAGGAGGTACCGGGTGTTAATTGGATTTAATTATAAGATTATAGGTTGGGCCTAGTTTGTGGTCATTCGGCGTGTTCCGGGAGCAGGGTGATTCGATGTGACATTTCGCTCAATACCGTATCGACTAGATAGATCCATGGGATGGGGTCCTCCACGTTTAATGAACAGGGCTGGGAGTTAGAGACATGAGTGATTGTTCGCGGACGTTTGCGCCGGGGCACTGGAATGTTCGAAGTATTTGGTCCAGATTAGTAAGCAATGTAGGGACGGTACCTCGTGTAGACACTGGAGGCTGACCATTTAAGTTTACAGGTTAAGGAAAGGGGTTTCTGTTTTTGTGCCCCCATATCGCGGCAATACGCCCGATCAGCAATCGGTCGTGTACCGATGATTAGATGAATATGTGCGTGTGTATTTAAAAAAAAAAAAAAAAGTGTTGGTGATGGATTTGGATATTTGTGTAAATTTCTTCAGGGAAGAAATTTTGAAAGATAAGGTGGAGAGGAGTGTTATATTATGACGGGCCCTGTATTTCAAACGGGTAGATTAACTAGTATCAAATAGCTAATTTTGTTATTTGAAAAATAGGTTTTGTTTCTAGACTCAGAAGTGAGTCAGAGAAGTGTTTGATTCAGGAATAGTCATAACAAATTTAGACCTGACGTGACCTTGAGTCAGAGATCAGAGTGAGACGTTTTTGTCCCCATATTGTGCGTGGGAACGATGATTGCGTCACCACAGAAAACAATAACTTAGTTTTTAGAATCAGTCTGTGCCTAGAGGCGATACCGCTCAGACCGGCTGCGAGCATGTAGCCGGTAAAAAGGCAAGGCCCCGCTGTGGGGGGCAGAAGATATCCCAGAAAGGAAAGAAAATAGCCCGAGTATGAGAGAGTCGAAGCCGGAATCCCCCTGACAGCAACCGAACCGAGAAGTAAGAAAATTGTGTGAGAATAAATAAATTTGTGTGAAATATCCCCTCAAGAAAACCCGTGTCTCGTGTGTTCATTTTGTCTGAGTCAGACTTCTTCCTTCGATTAAGACGACACAGCCAGCGAAGACTAGACGAATCACAGGCCAAGGAAGAGAACAGAAGTTAAGACGACACAGCCAGCGAAGACTAGACGAATCACAGGCCAAAGAAGAGAACAGAAGTTAAGGTAAACTTTGAGATTTATTTGAGATTTATTTGAGAACTGTTTAGAGACCTTAAGATACGTATAAATGCTGAGATGCCGTGAACAGATACGTGGTTTTAAAAAGGCTTGAGATGCCGTAAATTGATACGTGAAGATTTAAGACTGTGGTTACGAAAGTATAGAGAAAAAGTGATATACAGTTCGAATTTTATAGAGTAAAATGATTATGAAAATGATATAGATTAAATTGTATCATCAGAAGTATTAAGAAAAAAGATTGAAATCACTATTAATCCTCTCGTGAACATTTCGCGTTGTTTTCGGCCGGAGAGGATGTAATAGCGAACTGCTGAGGTGGTTTTGGAGAAATGCCTCAGTCGGAAGGATTTCTGCGTGTGGTGATAAATGACCTCTCTCTCCCCCCCTTGCTATGTAACACAGACACACGTGTCAATGAATTATTTTTATGTATGTATAAAATTAATAATATATATATATTAACGAAAAATACGTCATATAAAGTTCAGGGCGACTAATAATGCAATCTTCTGCATTAATCTGTATCACTTAAGAAGTGAACAATTAAAATAACAAAGCAATAGCAAAGTAAGAAACGCTACAATAAAAACAATTACATAAAAATACATTATATATATGTATATATATATATATATAATGTGTGGTTTATCGTTCAAGTTTCAAAGTATTGCATGGAAAGTTAATAAAATTGAAATATAAGCCAAATTAGCAATACAAGATTAATTTGTTTATTTATTTTTTTTCTTACATTAATCCTATCGATTACGGAATAAAATTCCTTCTTCAGGGGAGACCAGTCATTTTTTTTTTTTTTTTTTTTTTCATCAAAAAACAAGAATAATTTGATAAACGTCTTTGATGGTACGACGCCACCGCCGTGCTGTTACTGATGGCGGCTAAAAAAAAAAAAAAATTAATCTTGTATTGCTAATTTGGCTTATATTTCAATTTTATATATATATATATATATATATATATATATATATATATATATATATATATATATATATATATGTGTGTGTGATCTAGACGGAGAGCGAGAGAGAACAGATGCATAGAAGACATTGCCAAGGCTGCTGCAAGGAAGGTAGTCTCCCTCTACCGTGCTAGAAAACTTCTCACACCTGCCAGTATCCTATATCTCTACAAAGCCACTATTCACCTATGCATGAAGTATTGTTGTCACATCTGAGCAGGTGTACCAACCACTAGCCTCTCCATTTTAAACAGGGTCTAAAGAAGAGCCTTGAATTTAATAGGTCCCACACTGTCTACCAAGCTCCAACCCCTGTCCCATCACGGCAATGTTGCGTCCCTGTGCTTGTTTTACAAATACTTTAATGGAATGCCCTCCAACGAGCTTGCTGCACTGGTGCCCCCTCGATGTAAATACCTCCGTTTGACCCGACAATCAGCAAAATAACACTCCTTCACTCTAGAGGACCCCAGATGCCGGAATAGCTTTTTTCTCTCGCACAGCTCACCTTCGGAATTCCCTCCCTGCTCACTGTTTCCTAGACTGTACCAGCATGCATGAATTTAAATGTAATGTGAACAAAAATCTCGCTGCACAACTCTCTACGTAGGGGCCGGATTTATAGGGGCATCCTAATTCACAGTAGCCCTTTACGTCTCAGTGGCAATGTGCCTTGTTTGAGGTAAATCAAAGTAAAAAGAGAGAAAAAAAAATGTTACGGACAGACAGAGGTGTTAGGTGCTAAATATAACAAAATTTAAAATGTCTTCCCTTATACAGGGTGGGCCAAAATAAGGGTCCTATCTTTAAATTTGAATAACTTGAATTTGAATAACTTCCACAAAATAAAAGTTAAACTCACCAAACTTTATGTGTGTGTAGACTGACCCTTCCGAGATTTTTTGAAATAAACAAAACAAATTTTAGCCGAAAAACACTTCTTAAAACTTACAAAAACTAAAGTATTGTTTTTTACACTGTTTTGAGTTTTTTAAGCAAAAATAATGTTTTCTAAATGAGGGTACGTTCCTTAGGGCTAATACGGCTCATGCTTGCTTCGGAAGGGGTCCTTTACTTATTCTAAAAAAAAAAATTAAAAAAAATCAATAAATAAAAAAGTTATGAATTTTTAAAAATAGGACCCTTATTTTTGCCCACCCTGTATTTATAAATTTAAAAAAAAAAAAAAAAATTAAAAATTAAAAAACAAAACAATCCAGGGCAGGATCGCTGCAGCACACTCGATGTTGTTAGTCTGAGTCTCTCTCAACTGAGCAATTGGGATATTTGTTAAGTCGCCATGAAAACAACTCATAATTAAATTCCATGAAAAATGCCAGTATACTGAAATCATATGCCCTTAATAGGGTTAAGATCAAAATTTATATACACTAAATGTACAAAAGCAAGAAAATTCCCAAATTTTTACACTTTTATTGTCATTAAGGGTATGCGAGCACAACAGTGCTATGTATTTTACTGGTAGGAATTTTTCTTCAGCGCAACTCACACACTTCATCCACTCATGGATAGAGATTTATACTGTAGTGATGTGATAATGAAATGGTTTGGTTGATATGTAATCATACCCTTAATGACAATAAAGTGTAAAAATTTGGGAATTTCCTTGCTTTTGTACATTTAGTGTATATGAATTTTCATGTTAACCCTATTAAGGGCATATGATTTCAGTATACTGGCATTTTTCATGGAATGTCACTACTTTAGTAAAGGCTATGCCTCAATACAATGCCTTCTCATAAGGTTTTTTTAATTTTCTGGAAAACTAAGGTATATGGTAAACTGAAATTAAAATGCCATTAACTAGACCCTAGAACCCCTATCTGCCAAAAATCAGCTGAATCCATCAAATAGTTGATGAGATACAGGGTGGCACATACATACGTACGTACGCACGTACACACAGATAACATGATTTCATGATTGAACTTTCTGGATCTCTGGGTTGCCTTGACTAATGATGCTGAAATTCTACACACTTATAGAACCTATCAAATAAAAATTTTGTGCAAAGTTTTAACTTAATTTGGTTTATTGGTTTTTGAGTTATGATTGATCAAAGAAATGCGATTTCCAGCATAGGCCATTTGTGTAGTTTATTAAGGGATAGAGCGCTCTCGCGCCTCCCTTGATTTCTACTTTATGTGTAAAATGCTGAAGAAGGCATAATAACTTCCTTGAAAGGGCATGTAGAGTGTCAGGACTATTCCCATCATGTCCAGAGGAAAATTCTACACGTGTATAAATTTTATATTTCTGTCTTTCTATAAATGGATACACACACACACACACACACACACACATTCCTTTTTATTATATAGATTATTGATCTTTATCTAAAAGAAAATTCTGAAACCTAAATATCACTGTACACATTGATAAAGAGATGCCAGAAGACTACATCGTATTTCCTTTGAAAAAGGAAGTCATGTCTGCAAAACAATGCAAAATAACCTTTTAGCCATAAGATTAGAAAATAGTCTGTTTATCCGCTGTCTATGTAGACCTAAAATCCATACAACTTATCAGAGTATTGTTTATATACATTAAAAAAAAAAAATTGAACTACCACGCTCCCTGCCGTGGCTCTTATTTCCACTATAAACACTAGACCCTGGATCTAGGACCAATCAAGACTAACAGATTATCCTCACACTTTTATTTCATAAATACTTGATTTTTCATATGGATTTAAAAAAAATTTAGTTTGCGGTTCAATTAGTGCAGATATGTAGGTTATCGGCTTTTTAGCCGAGTTCCACTTTTCTGGGAGTTTTTAGCTTTTTAATCAAAATCAGCTTTTCTTAATTTTAAAAAAAAAAAAGATATAGTTGATTTTCCATCTTATGAAAATGTTGATTTTGCCATGGAGGCTAAGACTTTTGTTTCATCAAATCTTCTCCCTCCCCCCCTCCCATTCCTTAGTTGATACTGATTGGAGTTGTTTAGGGAAAAAATTGTTTTTTTGTACTGCCATCAAATCTTTCTTGGAGTTCATACATTGCTCTTTCTGCTTCTCGTAATGTCGGTTCTCTCTATCACTCCAAACACTTACAAATCTACAATCAGACTATGTATGGAGTACTGTTGTCATATTTTGGCTGGTGAATCTCTGTTCCATTTCAGGGTTCTTGATAAGATGCAGAAACGTATCTGCAATTTGATTGGCCCTTACCCTTTCTTCTCTGCACCCTCTCTTTCACAGATGTGATGTTGCTAGTCTTAGTCTTTTCTATAAATACAATTATGGCATGTGTTCTTCAGAGTTATGTGATTTATTCCCTGCTTCCTTTGTTTCAGCTCGTTTGACTTGTTGGTCTAGTGGTCTTTCTCTATATTTTGACTTCCTTAGTTGAAACTGATTAGAGTTGTTTAGGAAAAAAAAAAATTTTTTTTTGTACTCTCCTCACATGCACGTACGTATGGACGGGTGAGGGAAATTCACTCCGATTTCAGCTTTTTTTGCCATTGGCTACTCGCATCCCTCTTTCTTGGCCTTTTGGCTAAGATCAAAGTGTAGTATCTGTTCCGATGGATACTGCACCCCATAGACTGGTATTGTCTTGGCCTTCGGGGCTTGATTTACGCCGGTCTATGGGTTTGTCCTGTGCAGTTCTAGGAGGTCCACTCTCCAAGGCTTCGCCTCCCCTCTTTGGGGAGGAGTAAGTTTATTGCTTACTGCCTGAGGCGCCCCTACCGGGGAATACCGACAGGGCTGCCCAGGCAATTTTTAAACCCCACTTTCCCGACCCGACCTTGGGTCACATCTTACTTGTGGGAGTAAGATAAAAACTGGCCTTGTGCCTAACTCCTGGAGAGGAGTAAATCAATACTCACATCCCTGATAGTGAAAGAATTTAAATGAAAATAAAGGTACTTCTGCAGCTTACGGCCGTGCTGAAATAACGTTATTATTTAGAAAACCATTTTTAACATGGAGAGGGGGGGCCTTTGTTAACTATTCTGTACTTTCACCTAACAATTTAATAAACAAAAGATACCGTAAAAATTGAATTTAACTTGAAAATCCTATCTAAAAAATAGCACGGCCCATAAACTGCAGAAGTACCAAAATAAAAACAAACTTTTTGCTTTCTCTGATTTTCTGGAATTATAAAAGTCTGATTATCATAAATAAATAAAGGATCAAACCGATGATTAAACGCATCCCTTAGAAAGTGGTATAAACATATGCGACAGACTCAAGAAAAATTTGATTGGCAGACCATCAAGTCCTGACGATTTGTTGTAGCCGACCGTCTTCAATGCAGCCATGACCTCATGCGTGGTAACCCAGCCATCAAACCACAACTTGCTGGTGCAGCTGAGTCAATGTTGGGCAGAGTCGGCCAAATAGTTGGCAAACTCCTGGATGCAGAGTCTAGGCAGTTGGTTGAAGCACTCCTTGAAGTGTTCCCAAAATCTTGCGAGTCAATACCAAGGTAAGTCCACCCTGATTCTTGACTTTCCGAATGTATATGTATCTATCCGAACCATGATGGAGCTCTTCCTTATGCTCATTTATGTCTAAGTTCATGGCTTCGTTAGACGCTTTTTTTTCGCTTAGCCCTAACTACTTGACTGATAATTTTCGCTAACCCAGCTTTGAATTATTTATTTGCAAAAAGAGGTAAACAATTTTTTTAAATTAAGCACTAGTCCCTCAAAAGTATAGGGAGGTCATTGTTCATATCCTGTTTACCATATTTTGACCTATTTGTCGAAGCCCTGTTCCTTTCATTCTGGTGCTACGAGATGAGGCTGTCTGAAGATACCACCTTCCAAACATTGATGTTATTGTTTCTTTTTCCTTTTGCAAAACTCGATCATGTTCTGCAGAGCCAAAAACAAAAGCAACAATTTTCTCTACAAAACAACCAAACCAAACACCATGAATAAATATTTGAAGATATTAAGAACTTGAAGCATAAAATATTTTACCAAAATTACCAGATTTGGCATTAAATAACCCGAAATGGGTTGATATGCCGTAAAACAAAACAACCAAACCAAACACCATGAATGAATATTTGAAGATATTAAGAACTTGAAGCATAAAATATTTTACCAAAATTACCAGATTTGGCATTAAATAACCCGAAATGGGTTGATATGCCGTAAAACAAAACAACCAAACCAAACACCATGAATAAATATTTGAAGATATTAAGAACTTGAAGCATAAAATATTTTACCAAAATGACCGGATTCGGCATTAAATAACCCGAAATGGGTTGATATGCCGTAAAACAAAACAACCAAACCAAACACCATGAATGAATATTTGAAGATATTAAGAACTTGAAGCATAAAATATTTTACCAAAATTACCAGATTTGGCATTAAATAACCCGAAATTGGTTGATATGCCGTAAAACAAAACAACCAAACCAAACACCATGAATAAATATTTGAAGATATTAAGAACTTGAAGCATAAAATATTTTACCAAAATTACCAGATTTGGCATTAAATAACCCGAAATGGGTTGATATGCCGTAAAACAAAACAACCAAACCAAACACCATGAATAAATATTTGAAGATATTAACAACTTGAAGCATAAGAACATTTACCAAAATGACTGGATTTGCCATTAAATACCCAAAAAGGGTTGATATGCCGTAAAACAAAACAATTAAACCTTTCATTCTGTCATCATTTCTTCATCACTTTCACTTCAACACATCACCACAATACCAACACTTTGACTTGCTGCCACTTGACTTTGGTGCCAAGCACTGTTTACAAAACTAAATTTTTATTTATATAATTTAAAAAATTTATTTCATAAGACGATTTTAAAAAGTGAAGAGGTTAAAACATGCGAGTCTATTGCTCAATAACTAGAATACATCCTTTTTATTTATTTTTTATTTATTATTTATATAATTAAAAAAATTATTTTATAACAGGATTTAAAAAATTTTTAATAAAACAAAAGTGAAGAGGTTAAAACATGCGAGTCTATTGTTCAATAACTAGAATACACCCTTTTTATTTATTTTTTATTTATTATTTATATAATTAAAAAAAAATTATTTCATAACAGGATTTAAAAAATTTTTAATAAAAAAAAAGTGAAGAGGTTAAAACATGCGAGTCTATTGCTCAATAACTAGAATACATCCTTTTTATTTTTTTTTTATTTATTATTTATATAATTAAAAAAAAATTATTTCATAACAGGATTTAAAAAATTTTAATAAAAAAAAAAGTGAAGAGGTTAAAACATGCGAGTCTATTGTTCAATAACTAGAATACATCTTTTTAAATTTATTTTTATTTATTATTTATATAATTTAAAAAAAATTATTTCATAACAGGATTTAAAAAAAATAATAATAACTAGAATACATCCTCTGTCAAAAATGACAGAAAAAAAATTATGTTTCGCCAGTGTTCACATTCGCTATTTATCTAGACGAGAATTTATGGGCTCTACGGGCCAAAATTTCTAGCTCCTGTGGAGAGCCTGCTATCATGCGTAAGCAAAGAACCACTACGCTGTCAACCACTGTAAATTTAGCAGGATATTTTTCTCATGAGGTTTTCTCATAGAATTTTTATTCACATTTCTTTTCAAATGACATAATTTCAAATTCTAGTATATATTAAATTGTCAACTTCTTAAAGCTGTCCAACGCATGCCAGCATGTAAGACAGACGTTAAACCGAATATGACGATAATGATGAGCAAAATATAACAGATGAAGGATACAACTGTGGAATTTCCACGGGTCCCACTAATAGTAGTAGTAGTTGTTGTTGTTGTTGTTGTTTCGATATTTAAAATCAAAGAATAGCAGATACTTTAGTCTTTCGCTGTTCTCGTAACAAACATGATAAAGCTTAATTGTGACCTTTTTTATTTTGACATATCAAATAATCTGATTACATCTACCATAATCACAATCTACCTCTCCCTTCTCCCCATCATCATCATCATCATCATCATCATCATCATCATCATCATCATCATCATCATCATCATCATCATCATCATCATCATCATCAATAACAACAATAATAATGATAATAATAATAGCAATAATAAAAACAACAATAATAACGATAACAATAATAATAATAATAATAATAATAATAATAATAATAATAATAATAATAAGGAGGGACAGCACAAACCAGACCTCCACTGGAAAAGTGCAGAGAATGTTGAGACCTTGGGGAGGCTTATTACCACCCAAATCCCAGAGAAGACCAATTGTCCTTACCAGCGAGAAATCAATGGTAAGAGGCTGTTGCGATACCGCATCGTTATCGAAAAGAGGTGAAGAATACTGGAAATCTGGGAGGCTTGTTGTCACTCAGACTCCAGGAAATACCACTAGTTTTTGTCGGTGAGCAATCACTGACGATGATCTGTGTGAGAACTCCTAGTGAGTACAAATAATAATAAAAACAACAATAACAACAATAATAAGAAAAACAACAACAATAACAACAACAATAATAATAATAATAATAATAATCATAGTAATAATCCTACAATATTACTACCACTACCACTACTACTACTACTACCACTACTAGATACAGTAGTTCTCAAACTATTAATACTCACACCGTGAACACAAAGCTGACTGAACTATCTCTTAGAGACAAACAGATTTAAAGGGCAGTTGGGTGTTGAGATAAGGTTGCTTTTAAATATTCAATATTGTTATATATATGCGAGTATATTAAAAGGTATACAAAAAAAATAAATGGTGATGGTGTCACAATAAAAACACCGGTTTCTGGTCAGTTTAGGGGTCGACTTTTTTGTCAGCCAGCCTTGGAACCCCTTCCTTTCCTATTGGGCTCTTGAAGGGCTTACATTTTGGCTAACCTGTTTGTAGTCCAGGGGATTGAGCGCTGGTGGTGGTGCTTCTTTTAGGCTTGGTTTGTCTTGAAGTGATTCTACCTTCCTCTCCCTTTTTATTATTATGATTAGCTCCTTGCATCAAGTGGCTTCATGCCTTGTCTGGAGCGACTTCCATAAAAACAAAAAGAGGATCGACACAAGCACGTTAACCACAACTCCAACCACAGCGAGGAAGGGCAAATTGAATTCTTTTCTTTTTTCTTTTCTTTTTTTCTTTAAGATCACATTTAAAAGATAAATTGCTAAAATGTTTATCGATATGAAGAAATGAGAAAAAATTGTTGTTTCCTGTTTACAAGAAAGTTATGAATGAAATGTTTATTATTTTAAATTAATATTTCAAGTTTGCAAAGCGATAGCGAGCCGGCAGAGCTAGCTAGTTACAAATAAGAACAAAAGTATGTGTGTACGCTGGAGGTCCAAGGAGGGTTCCATTTCATAATTTCGATTATTTGTTTATCTTTGATATTTTCATTCATTTTCAACCTTACATTACTAGTGAACGAGATTTTTTTTTAAAACGGTATGTTGCTCCTGCTGCTTCGTCAAAGATTACAAAAAAAAAATTTTTTTTTCAACTTTACATTCTGGGGATGGTGTCACGATAAAAACACCGGTTTCTAGTCAGCCACTTAACCAGTTTAAAAGCATACTTTTTTTTATCAGCCAGCCTCCCTTTCCTATTGGGCTCTTGAAGGGCTTACTTTTTGGTTCGCCTGTTTGGAGGCCAGGGGATTGAACGCTGGTGGTGGGCTTTCTTTCAAACTTTGTTTGTCTTGAAGCGATTCTACATTGCTCTCCCTTTTTATTATTATGATTAGCTCCTTACATCAAGTGGCTTCATGCCTTGTCTGGTTTCATTAAAAAATATATTTAAACTGGTTTAAATCAAAAATGGATCGAAGGTCTATATTTACTTGCCTCGCCACGAGCACAGAGTTAGACACAAGGTCGGTTTTAAATGTTTACGAGTTCTTGAGTGTTAACTATTCTGTACTTTTACCGAGGAAATCGTTTAAAATATGTATTGTTTGGGGCATTGAATAAAAAAAGGGTTGAAACATTAAAAACACAAATAAAATGAATCAACGCACTTGACTTCCTCTAAAACAAGGCCACCAAATATTTCATTGTAAAATGTTTTAGAAATGCTATTGCAGTTTCTGTTACCGACACCAAACATCAATTATAATAAGATATTCTTTTTATTTGAACTCTGGTGAAACCCTGGGGACTTTTCTATTTACAGATTATCTATGATGACACTTTTTTCGCGAGGAGCAAAATGTAGTATCCGCTCTGATTCTACATATCATCAATTTTGTCCTCTGTCAGTGATGGAGAAATCCTTCTCGACAGAGGCAATTTTAATTTTTGCCCCAATCCAAGGTACCCCTGTTTTTATCCCTCTTTCTCTTAAATAGATACCGAATCGACATTGCTTAAGTCTAGAGAGCAAAGAAAGATTAGTGCTATCGTGTAGATTAAGTGGATGAGAACAATTGTCCGTTTTCTATCGATAGCTGAGTTGGCAGACAGAAGAGAAAAACAAAGCGATAAACTTCACGTTAGCGTTTACAATCATTTTCAGTGATAAAAACAAGATAAAGTTTGACTCCAAGCATTCTTACAGGTCGGACTTCAACTCTGAGCGTTCTTACGACTCTGACTGTGACTCCTAGTGTTCTTAGGAGTCCGACCGTGACTCAGACTCCTAACGTTCTTACGAGTCAGACACTGACTACGAGCGTTCTTACAAGTCCGACACCGACTCACAGTATTCTCATGAGTCTGACTCCGACTCCAAGCGTTCTTATAAGTCCGGCTCTGACTCCGACTCCGATCGTTCTTATGAGTTTGACTCTGAGTGTTCTTACGAGTCTGACTCAAACTCTGAGCGTTCTTACGACCCTGACTCCAAGCGTTTTTATGAGTCTGACTCCGACTTCGAGCATTCTTTTGAGTCTGACTTCGACTCAGAGCGTTCTTATGAGTCTGACTCCGACTTCGAGCGTTCTTTTGAGTCTGACTCTGACTCCAAGCGTTCTTATGAGTCTGACTCTGACTTCGAGCGTTCTTTTGAGTCTGACTTCGACTCCAAGCGTTCTTATGAGTCTGACTCTGACTTCGAGCGTTCTTTTGAGTCTGACTTCGACTCCAAGCGTTCTTATGAGTCTGACTTCGACTCCAAGCGTTCTTATAAGTCTTACTCCGACTTTGAGTGTTATTTTGAGTCTAACTTCAACTCCAAGCGTTGTTATGAGTCTGACTCCGATTTCGAGCGTTCTCACGAGTCTGACCCTGACTTTGAGCGTTCTTAATAGTTTGACTCCGACTCCTCGCGTTCTAACGAGTCTGACTCTGACTTCGAGCGTTCTTACGACCCTGACTCCAAGCGTTTTTATGAGTCTGACTCCGACTTCGAGCATTCTTTTGAGTCTAACTTCGACTCCAAGCGTTCTTATGAGTCTGACTCCGACTTCGAGCATTCTTTTGAGTCTAACTTCGACTCCAAGCGTTTTTATGAGTCTGACTCCGACTTCGAGCATTCTTTTGAGTCTAACTTCGATTCCAAGCGTTTTTATGAGTCTGACTCCGACTTCGAGCATTCTTTTGAGTCTAACTTCGACTCCAAGCGTTTTTATGAGTCTGACTCCGACTTCGAGCATTCTTTTGAGTCTAACTTCGACTCCAAGCGTTCTTATGAGTCTGACTCCGACTTCGAGCATTCTTTTGAGTCTAACTTCGACTCCAAGCGTTTTTATGAGTCTGACTCCGACTTCGAGCATTCTTTTGAGTCTTACTTCGACTCCAAGCGTTTTTATGAGTCTGACTCCGACTTCGAGCATTCTTTTGAGTCTAACTTCGACTCCAAGCGTTCTTATGAGTCTGACTCCGACTTCGAGCGTTCTTTTGAGTCTGACTCTGACTCCAAGCGTTCTTATGAGTCTGACTCTGACTTCGAGCGTACTTTTGAGTCTGACTCTGACTCCAAGCGTTCTTATGAGTCTGACTCTGACTTCGAGCGTTCTTTTGAGTCTTACTTCGACTCTAAGCGTTCTTATGAGTCTGACTTCGACTCCAAGCGTTCTTATGAGTCTGACTCCGATTTCGAGCGTTCTCACGAGTCCGACCCTGACTTTGAGCGTTCTTAATAGTTTGACTCCGACTCCTAGCGTTCTAACGAGTCTGACTATGACGTTCTTACAAGTCTAACTCCGACTTCTGGCATTTTCACAGGTCCTACTCAGACTCATGGCATTCTTACAACTCTGACTCCGACTCCTGGCATTCTTATGAGTCTTACTGACTTTGTAACCCTGCTTAGCATATTCCTATTATTAAAGAACGTTTGTTTTTAGTTTGTATCACCAAGTCAATGGACGCTAGAGACTTTTCTCGTAATAAGATTGTTCTCATCTGCCTTTCCGGATAACGTAGAGCAGTCCGTTGTTTTCTTCTGCTCATTTCATATTCATCAAATATTTTCACCATCAATATTGATTTTCTTGATTTTTTTTATGATGAAAAATATTGGGAATTCTTTAATTAATGAATGAATATTTACTTGCCTCCCCACGAAGGCAAAGTTAGAAAAGAGGTCGTTTTTATTATGTGGGAGATATTCATCTCCCCAAAATAGGCACTCTAGATAAAGGAGGAGTCTAGGACGACTGGAAACAACGCAAGGATAAGCAGAGAAAGACTAGTGCTATCTCAGAGTCCATACCTTCCCTAAGGATATTAGTCAAATTAATGCAGTCCAGTCGACACCTACGCTACTTCTATATAAAAAAATAATATTAATATTTCTCATAAAAAACATTTAGAGCCTCCAAACATATTGGACAGAATTAAACAAAATTTAGCTTGAAGAGCCCTTGGCATATCATAAGGAAATCAAAATTAACATACTACTACTAATAATAATACTTATAAATACTTACAAACCGAGTTTGGATATCGAGTGTGTAATAATTAACACATTCAGGTTCTAAAACTATTGGACATAATAACAACAAGCCGCGCATGCGTGGCCCCCCTCTGTATGTGACTCGATGTTTATTTACTCCTCGCGGAGTTAGGCACAAGGCCAGTTTTATCTTACTCCCACAAGTAAGATGTGACCCAAGATCGGGTCGAGCAAGTGGGGTTAAAAGCCAGAGCTCGAGAGGTGAGCACTCTGGCCATTTACAAAATTGCCTGGGCAGCCCCGTCGGCATTCCCCGGTAGGGGCGCCTCAGACAGTAAGCAATAAACTTACTCCTCCCCAAAGAGGGGAGGCGAAGCCTGGGAGGGTGGACCTCCTAGAACTGCACAGGACAGGCGTGCAGTATCCATCGGAACAGATACTACACTTTGATCTTAGCCAAAAGGCCGAGATGTGGCGAGTGTAAAATGCAATAAATTTGGGCAATTTGAGGCATTTTTAACCCCCCTTTGACCCCTGGGGGCGCGAACCAGAATTTTCTGAGGTCAAGGATGCTCATTTTATATCCAGAACAATTGCCTCTACATTTTGGCCAAGTTTCAGAAAAATTGAATGGGTGGATCAAACGTTATGGGTTAAAAGGGTCATTTTTTGCCATTTTGGGGACTTTTGACCCCCTGGGGGCACGAACCAGATATTTTCCAAGGTCAGCGATACTTATTTTCTATTAGGAACAATTGCTTCCACATTTTGGCCAAGTTTCAGATAAATTGAATGGATGAATGAAAAGTTATGGGGCAAAAAATTACATTTTTTGCCATTTCGGGGCCTTTTGACCCCCTGGGGGGGCTAACCAGATTTTTTTTCAAAAATCGAAGAATCTCACTTTCTAACCTGACCAAAGTTACAACTTCATGCAAAATTTCAGAGAAATTCAATGGATGGTTGCGGAGAAAAATCCGTACGGACGGACGGACGGACGGACGGACATGCCTCAAAACATAAGTCCCCCGATTTATAAAATCGGGGGACCAATATGCGAAGGTATTTCATGTTCATGTTCGTACGTTGCCATTTTACATATTTACTCGTTAAAAAAAATGAGATCGTCCGATGAGCTAAGATGATGACTTGTGATGAATCTGATGTCGCTAAGGTAAATACTTACGACTTTACCCATTTTTAAATGAATTGTTCCAAAGGCAAATTATGTCGTCCCGTCGAATAAAACAATTTTTACAAGTATTTAGTATATGCAGCAACGGATATCTAAACGAAGAATTTAAAACTACTAAATTCGACACTACACCTACAGACAAAGCAGACATATATTCCATCCCTTGTCTAGATTGTGATATAAGTTCTACATTGGGGAAATCCAACACAGTCTTTACAAGATAATTTACGAGCACAAAAGAGCCATCAAAACTAACAATACAGTAAACGCCTTAGGCTCCCATATACTGGAATATGATCACTGCTTTGACTTTACTAACGCCACATTAATTAAACCTATACAAAAGAAATCCACATGCAGATTAATCGGGTCATCGTTCATAGCCCACTCAAAAAATATAATTAAATAGAATGGGATTCTATTATGTCTCTCTCTCCTATCTAAGGTTATTATCAATGGAAACAATATACACTTAGGTAGTGTATGATTTTGTAATTTTCTCTCCTATTTTCTCCTTTCTTTTTACTAATACAGCATATATATGTGTGTGTGAGTGTGTGTGCATATTAGCTTGCTGGACGTATTGAAATTTATTATACACAGATTACCATATATATATATATATATATATATATATATATATATATATATATATATATATATATATATATATATATATTCCTCCAAATTACATATCTTCTTGTCCTTTGCCACTTTTCAACTTTACTCTTGAAAAAGCCTACACAACAGTTGGGCGAAACGTTGACATGGATTCTTGAGTTTCTGTTCTTTCCCTTTTATATTTTAGCTCACTCTCTTTCTCTCTCTCTCTCACATACACATGCACACACACACACATATATATATAGAGAGAGGAGAGTTTGAATTACCTTCTGGGGAGTTTGAATTACCTCCTAGACACCATCCTTCAGTGTCTTCGGTCTCTCTGTACAAGGGTTTGTCAGGACAATCTGACATGAGGATACCTCACCCTACAAGTAAACCCTGACCAAATATTCAAAATAACATAGTATTCAAAGCCCAAATAAGATCCCCTCAACACGGCTATACACTGGCTCTAATGTTACCCCAAGTAACAGCACTTAGCTCGATACTTCACCAGACTAGATGAATTCTTGTCCTGGAATCCGGTAAGACCTATAGACCACAAGAAAGATATACTATAACATAGTTAACTGGTCAATTGGGGAGAGGAATATTAATGTTCTTAATTTCTTTACTGACTCAATGTTTGAGAGGTAAAGGAGAACTTTAATGGAATATTCGAATATCTATGTATCTCATATAGAGATTAAGTGTGAGCCACAGGAAGGGGCCTCTTGATTTCTGAGAACTTCAACTGAAGTAAAATGAAACAAAAAGTGAATACATACATAGAGAGAGCGCGCATATATGTATGTATGTATGTATGTATATGTGTCTGTCTGTATGTATGTATGTATGTATATGTGTCTGTATGTATGTATGTATGTATGTATGTGTCTGTATGTATGTATGTGTCTGTATGTATGGTGTGTATAATCTTGCGGAATATGTCCTCCTATTTTTCGATCTCAACCGTCGGAATGCTTTTGATTAAATCGGGCGGGAATCGTTGGAATATGAAAACATGTCCGGACAAGAGTCAGTTGGTGGAAAAAGTGGGATTGATTCCACGACAATGCTAAAAGCAGGTAAACGTATTTACTCCCGCGTCGTCTGCTGCATCTTTCCCCCTCTTATGATGCAAGCGACTCGGCAGACAATCGCTCGTCAATTGTCGGCCATTTTTTTCGCGTTCGTGAAATAATAACGGCCAAAGAAACCGGAGACAAAAAAAACAACAAAAAAAACTCAATGAATCTAATTTTACCTTTGACGATTGCCGCATTCAATAAGCAGCATTTTCTCTCTGAAAATTGTATTTTATTTTTTCTTACGATATTTCAAGCAGCGTTTCACACACACACACATACACACACACACACACACACACACACACACACACACACACATTATTTCATGTATTCACAGATATATTTTATGTATCAATTTTCAGTATTTACTTCAATAGTGCTCAATACGTGAGTAGAGCTAGGTAGTAAGTTATTAAAATATATTAAGCTACACAGAGGTTTCTGCGTTTCATCCCCATAGGGAATCGTCAGGATGAAATTTATATATATATATATATATATATATATATATATATATATATATATATATATATATATATATATATAACAATGGTATTTTAAATTCCAATGACCAAGTCTATTCATATTTTTACTTGCCGAATTTAAAAAGTAAAAATATGAATAAAGAGTTGGTCATTGGAATTTAAAATACCATTGTTTATTTATATATGCTCTGTTGTTAAATGTTAACAGTCATTGAGCTTTTACATTGATCAGTTATGGTAAACTTTCTTATAATATACATACACAAATATATATTTCCATATATGAATAATAAAAACGTATCTTGTTAAATTTCATTTTCGTTTTTATTTTATAAAGAATAAATAAAATGAAACATAATTATCATTTTCTTTGCAAATGTTTTCATGTAAAATGAATTTATTTTACAATATTTCAATGGAGTCAAAAAAAAAGTTTTAAAAAATTAGGTTGACAGATTTTGGTGAAATACTAGTTATTTTTTTAAATATTATAACCTAGAGGGGCATATTAGCTTTCATTTACTACGTTAAGGCTTAATTACACAATCTACTATATAGTAGTACTTGGTAGAACCGGTTTGGACAAGTTTAAACCGTTTTAGACCGGGTTGAACCTGTTTAGACCGGTTTGAACTGGTTTAGACCGGTTTGAATTGATTTAGACTGTTTTGAACCGGTTTAAACTGGTTTAGATCTGTTTGAACTGGTTTAGACTGGTAAACCGTGTTTGACCGGTTCGAACTGGATTCAATCGACAGCCCGTTTCAGACTGAATTGAGCCGCTTTAGGCTGAATATGGCATTATTATATATTTAATATTATCACTTATATGACATAATTATATAGAGATTAAGTGTGAGCCACAGGAAGGGGCCCCTTGATTTCTGAGAACTTCAACTGAAGTAAAATGAAACAAAAAGTGAATACATACATTATAATTTTGTCATAGCCCACTCAAAAATATAATTAAATAGAATGGGATTCTATTATGTCTCTCTCTCTCATATCAGACTGAAGATCGCAAGGTTTCGGTTTCGATTTCTGTTCTTGACATCCGCTTTATTTGTTGGGAATTTATTATTTACTATTTATGTAATATTCTCTATTGCTAAAAGTAGTTAGTAAAATTCCTATTTCAAATCGGTTAAAATACTATATGTATTTTAACCGATTCCGCTCCATTTAGATCCGAACCAAATACCATATGCGGTGTATTATATATTATATGCCTATCTAATATTCTAGGCATCTTATCTAGAGGCCATGAGAATATATTAAACACTATCACCCAATTATATAGTATACATTCTGATTTTAACCAATTTCTCTCCATTTAGATCGAAATCACATACCATGACATCATTATATATTCGCCGTGATAGACAGCATTGTGATGATTATTTGAAGTTTGAATTTTCTTGGAGAGGAGATGTTGCTCAATCATGTCCATTATGTATAGTTTGTGGCTAAAAAAATGGTTAATGAATCCATGGTACCAAATAAATTACAAATACATTTCACGACTGAACATTCTTACCTACAAGATAAAGATCTTAATTATTTTCAAAGACTGTTACAACAACAATCAAAGCAACGCAATATTTTTCAGAAAACAATGACCGTGTCTGAACGAGCTCAACTCGCTTCAATTGAGGCTCAACTCGTTTCAATTGAAGCTCAACTCGCTTCAATTGAGGCTCAACTCGTTTCAATTGAGGCTCAACTCGCTTCAATTGAGGCTCAACTCGCTTCAATTGAGGTAGCTGAAATAATAGCAATGAAATCCAAATCCCACTCTCTTACTGAGTCAGTTATCTTTCACACTTGTAAAAAGAAGGTGAAATCCATGCTAGGCGAGACAACTAGAAAAAGAAATGAGTAAAATTCCTCTTTCAAATGATAAAATACACAGGAGAATTGTAGATCTATTTGAAAACATTGAAACAAATGTCCAGAAAAAAAACTTGAAAGATCTAAATTTACTTTAATAGTCGATGAATCGGCCGATATCAGTAACAGTGCTTAATTGCTTGTATTTGTTCGGTTCATTGATGATGAAATAATTAACCAGTTTTTGTGTTGTAAAGAAATGCCAACAACTACAAGAGGTCAAGATATTTTTGATGTGATAACAGGCTTTCTTAAAAAAATGAATTTGACGTGGAAGTTTTGTGTTGGCATTTGTACTGATGGTGCACCATGTATGGTAGGCTGCATTAAAGGTTTTGCATCACTAGCACAGAAAGAAAATCCAAATCTTGTTCGTAATTCATTGCTTTTTGCGTAGAGAAGTTTTAGTTTCAAAAGTATCACAAGAAGATTTGAAGCAAGTGTTAAATCAAGTTGTTGAAATTGTAAATGACATTAAAAGCAGGACAAGAAAGTCGAGATTATTGGAAGAATTATGCAAATCAATGGATTCTCAGCATGTTCACCTATTCATGCATACCGACGTTCGATGGTTGTCAAAGGGTCAAGTGTTAACTCGCATTCACGAATTACAGAAGGAAGTAATAATATTTTTTAATAAAGAAAAAGCATGAAAGATTCTGTAAATATCTTTGATGTGAATTTTGGATGGCCAAAATTGAATATTTAACGGAAATATTTAGTCAACTTAATATTGTGAACAGTAGTATGCAAGGTCGAAACGAAAAGATTCTAACTTCGACAGATAAGATGGTTATTTGGAAAAACAGGACAAAGTTGGGTGAGTTTCGTATGTTTCCTACAATGCGCACTAATTGCACTAAGGAAATGGTTGATCACTACTTTCCGTCGCTGAACACAGAAAAGTACGACTGGGTACGTAATCCTTTTGTTGATGTTCCTTCTAATATTGGGTTTAATTTATGCGAAGAAGAAGAATTGGCTACCATTTCAAGTGACCGTAGCCTTAAAAATAAATCATTCTGACGTAGACATCAACACATTTTGGATTTCAATACCAAAGGAATTTCCCGCATTATCTGAAAAGACCCAATTAGTTCTTTTACAATTCTCTACTTCTTATTTGTGTGAATTGGGCTTTTCGACCTTAAATAATATTTAAAAAATGAGAAGAGAGAAAGACTACGTTCCACTGAAGAAGAAATGAGAGTTTGCTTATTTCACATGCGACCAAATATTCAAAGAAATCAGAAGAAAACAGCAATTCTTTTACTTTTTGTCTATTTTATTTTACTTTATTTCTGTTTTTACTTTTTATTTTTGTTTGGCTTAGAATCGGCGATTAAAGGGATATACAATCTACCGTGTTAATTCGATAAAATATTTTAAATTTCTTTTAATTTTACATTTTTTTGAAACTTTTAAACTTTAATAACAATTTGCACCGCCACGTGCCGCCCCCAAAAAGACTCTCATCGATATTCGTTCATCAACACCGAACCGATAACACCAAAAAAAAAAACAAAAAACAAAAACAAGATGAGGACTAAAAAAAAAAAAGAAGGTATTTTATATATCTTTATTTTGAAATTCAGAAATTCTGATGATGAAGTATATCTTCGAAAATTAAATTGAAAAAAAAAAGTTAATAAAACTAAAATGCATTGTATGGCGTTCTAATTGCTTATTATTATTTTTAATAATTAATATTTAAAACTTTAACTTTTTTAAGCTTTTAAATTATTTTAATTTTTGTCTATTTTATTTTACTTTATTTCTGTTTTTACTTTTTATTTTTGTTTGGCTTAGAATCGGCGATTAAAAGGGATATACAATCTACCGTGTTAATTCGATAAAATATTTTAAATTTCTTTTAATTTTACATTTTTTAAAACTTTAAAACTTAAAATTTTTTTAACGTTTAAATTATTTTAATTTTTGTCTATTTTATTTCACTTTATTTCTGTTTTCTTCCTTTAAGGGAAACTAATAAGAATTATCTAACAGCATCGCAGTTGTTGACTTTCTTTTTGGTGCGGACCTATGGTTTTAAATGATCAACCGTTGTTTCGTATTAGTTTATTTTAAACCCCAAAAATCTTAATTGGGGTTTCTCACCATTCAGATCATTAATTAATAAATTCTAGTTTTTAATATGAATTTTTCCAATTAGCTTTTTGAGCTTTACTGGAGATTTTTTTTTCTATTTTAAGGCTTTGATACTCTGGGGGTGACTCTGTTGTTTTTAACTTAGATCACCGTGGTCGGACTGCTGCCGGATACTCGATGTTATTTTTTGGTCCGGTATGGGTATCATTTGACTTTGCTGCCCGTTTTTTCACGTGAGTCTATTCCATGCCATCCTGAATTATCAGAATTTTATCAGATCTCGCCTTTTGAGTCTTCTCAAGTTTTTTTGAGTCTTCTCAAGTTTTTTTGAGTCTTCTCAAGGGTTTTTGAGTCTTCTCAAGTTTTTTTGAGTCTTCTCATAGTTTTTTGAGTCTTCTCAAGGTTTTTTGAGTCCTCTCATCGTTTTTTTTCTCCTGTGTTTTTTATTCTTTCTGCTTTTGGGCTGTATGAGTTTTTCTACAACTCTATCTATCATATATTTCTATCATTCCCTGATGACTGACGGATGGACTTTCGAACTGTAATTTTTGTTCCATCCGCCAAGAAACACGTGTAGGTCTACGAATAGATTAACATCGAAAAACTGATGGTTTTGTATGTAAGACGAAATGATGATTCTCCACTGAAGTGCGGAAATAAAGAATTGCGGGAACTGATGTAAATTATGTCTTTGGATTGCTTTTTGCATGGACTTTGAAATAATATTATATTATATATATATATATATATATATATATATATATATATATAAGATAGATGAGAGAAGAGGGATAAACATGTACGAATGACACATTTATTTCAACTTCGATTGTTCAATGCAAGGTATACTCGGTAATAAAGTTATGTTTATTATTTTTCCTTGAGCCAAGGCTTTTCAAAGATTAAAATCTCATCATCAGAGGAATTACATAGATAGATAAGTTGACAGTGGAAAAGCCAACATTCAAAATTTGAAAAAATATTAAGTAATGGAAAGTGAATATATATATATATATATATATATATATATATATATATATATATATATATATATATATATATACACTCTCCATTACTTAATATTTTTTCAAATTTTGAATGTTATATATATATATATATATATATATATATATGTCGATTTACCCTTTCTCACGTTTGCTCTCGCTTTCTCTTCTTCTTCGTTTCGTCTTCTTCAACTGACGTTCCCAACATTCTGGTTGATTGGTATCTCTTTCTTCTTCTTCTTCTTCTTCATCTTCTTTTTCTTTCTCTTTTTATAACATTCCTCGCATTCCTTTTTCTCCCCGTTTTGTTGTTCTCTGCACGTGACATTTTCTTCCAATCGCATTCTCTGTATGAATTTGAAAACTTTTCCGTTTTGAAATAAAGTTTATTAACTGATCGAAAATGGTCGTATCCACGACCGAAATATCTCGGTGGAACTTTACAAGATGAGTTTTTGAGTTTATTTTTGTTAGTTGTTGAATTGCTTATTCTTTATTCCATTTTTATTTTTACATATATATATATATATGTATCTGTGTGCGTATACATAATTGTGCCGTACGACTTATATGGCATTATTATATACTCGGCATAATAACCTAGACGAACATCATACACTGTCTACATAGTAGTACTGGGTAGCACCGGTTTGAACCGACTTGAAACGGTTTAGACAGGTTTACATCTATAGAATCTCTTTAATAAATAAACGATTCATGCCGACACTTCATACTTATGTAGATTTAATCAGACACTCATTTCATACATATACTAGAAGTATACCCGTCCCAGGACAGGTAAAAATGATTCCCTAACCAGAACATTTTTGCCCCACTATTTTGTCCCGTTACGAAGATTAAAATCAAGGTATAATTATATTAAACCTAATGTCTAGATTCCTTATTTTAATGTTCTTCAAAATCCATTACATGATTTTGATTCTAGAAAATGTCAAAATTTACGGCTTAAGCTTAATGTGTTTTAAGAGGAAATGAAATTCAGGGAATCTTGCTTAATTGGTGTCTAATGACTACGGATCAAATTCAATGCAAATCTGAAATATTTGATTTTTGAAATAGGAGGATTTACCAATATTATGCACCTTAAGAACCATTTAAAATTCCCCAAAGAAACGGAAATTTGAGGAATACTTATTAATCGATCTCTAATACCTATTGTTTTAACAATTAAGATACCTCCAATTTTTGTGAAATTTTAATTTCACAAAAATTGGAGGTATCTTAATTTTTATGAAGGGCTTCCACTCCTTTTTATCCATTTTTCATAAAGTAAATTAAACTAAATATAGCCTACGTTTATTACGCCCAGCAGCTGTGTTCCAACATTCATAATGATCGGTTAATTAGTTTAGAAATGAATCATATACAGACAAATATATAAACATATACACATACCTAACTTTATGACGATATAAACATGTACTAGGCGACATGTTTAGAGAAAAAAGGTCACACAAGAAATTGAAAATATCCCTGATTTTATATTTGACCACCCAAAATTTTATTTCTTATTAAAAAAGTACATGTCTCCTAAAACTGAGAGATGAAGCCTGAAAAGATAATGTTTGCGTAGATAAGAGGTTTATTCCAGATTGAATTACTGTTCGGATACGGAATCCCTAGGCTGTGTTTATAGATAAGACTGCCCATTATATTAAGTGGTCAGCGTCTGGGTGGTCGAATGGAATTGCCTGAGAAAAAAGCCGGACATCTAGGATTTCTGGTCGAAAGTACATAATATGCAAGAAGATTATCAGACTTGGCCCTCTAGGCGTCATAGAGTCAGTTTTGTTTTTTTGGGATCTGACAGCAGTTGGGTATGTGTGTTTCTCCAAGAAAGATAGACTTTTGGACTTGTGTTTTGATTTGGCCGGGCAAAATTTCCCATTTCATGCATGTTGTTCAGAAACAACTACTATTGTAACTTCTAACAAATAAACCTGTTACTTATTTTAAACTGGAGTTGTGATTTTATTTTGAGGGGGGATTTTTCTGTCACAGCACCGACTAAGACCACACAGCCGACACCGCGACCAGCGTCAGAATCAAGCAACAACTTTGGACCGGCACAACGAACGGACGATCACAGCCTGTGCAGTAAAACTATTTTTCATTAGTTTCGTATGTAATCTCATGTATTGTGGGCGGCTGGGTTTGAATATATATAACTTCAAGTATTTAAAATTTTTAAAATGTAAAATGTTTAAGGTAAATACAATTTCTTCTGAGACACACTAATCTGTCTCTCTTTCATAAATTGTAAAGATCTTATCTGGAACTAACATCGCATACGAGCGTTTTCGGTTGTTATTTTGAAATGTTCTTTTTTCTTCAGCTTTTTGTTTATTTTTTTTTGTCACTTGAAGATGATTCGAAGAAGAATCGAAAGTACTCGTAGAAGTACATCTGGAACATTTATTAATCTTTTTGCTTTTGAAACTGAAAAGATTATGAGAAAAATTGAAAAATAAAAGGAAATAAGTAGAGTTAAGCAGAATAATTCTGTTGTGTTTAACAATTGTTCCTCCCTTGATCCGGTACTTTCAAATAGCACCACACGTGTGTGTATATATGTATATATATATATGTATATTAGGGTAGGTCGATTTTACACTTTTTTTTAAATATTAAAAAAAGGCACGTAGCGAAAGTTGTATATAGCCCTATTAAATACTCATGCAAAAAATTAGATCAAAAACTTCAGCGGTTTTTTGAGCGTTTGGTATCAAAGATCATAGCCAAGAATATACTGAAAATTCCTCGTTTTTGCAAGATTTGCTTGAATACTGGTGTGAAAACCAAATAAATTGTGCATTTAAAATCAGGGAATGTCCATTTATTTTATAAAAATTATATTAATTAAAGAAATCTTCAAATTGAAAATTTGCCCCCCCCCCCTCATTTTCAATATCTGCTTTTGTAAACTACCTTTTAACGTTATGAATTAAACAGTAATATTTGAATACCTAAAAAAATGATTTTTTCTGTTATAAGTGAAAATATAACAAGCAAAGAAATAAGGAAAAACCTAACACTATTTTAATGGAGCTTAATATTGAGAGTCAAATTGCTCCATATAAGACCCCTTAGACAAAAATGCTGGTCTCAATTTCTGACTCAAAACATTGGCTGTAATGTGTTGATGCCTTGCTTCAAAACCATATACAGTTTGTGAAGCTTCTGTTATTAACTTAACTGCCCGTTCCACGCCCTGAGAATGCCAAAAATGCAGTATAATTTTAAATCTATTAATTGTGTCCAATGTGTGGCATTAAAATTAATAGGTGGTATTCTTTTTAATCTTTTTCTGGTTGACTCCTCACTCCTGAAAGAACAAATTAATTAATTGAATTATTAAAAAATTCCAATCTGTACTGCTTTAATAATTATGGTGAAATTAGATAAAATCTTTAAAAATCATTCTATAAATTGGAATAAATAATTGAGTCAGAGATATATGAATAAATATTACTTACCTAATGGCCAAAATTCTTTTTAAAGCTTCTTCTCTTACTTCAATCTCCTCAGATTTAACCATGGAATATAGAAAGTTTTCAGGCAGTAAACAAAATGTATTACCTTGTATATTTCTAAATGTGATATCTTGGATTTCCTGAGGCTGCTCCTTAATCCTCTGGATCATATTAAAAATGTGCACTTGCTGATTGTGGAATTTACTATTTCTTTTAATTTCAAACTAAGAAGTGGCATACACATTTACAATAAAATTTACTACATAGTGTAGTTTTGTTGTGTGCCTTTGTGGGTATGCACCACGAGTCCATAAACACATGAGCCTGATGGCCAAAGTTAACCATCTTGCTTGGTTTAAAGGACCAATTTTCCAGGAGGTA
>OY744533.1:18916054-18918554 GCA_963556195.1 Sepiola atlantica
AGCCCCGCTATAGGTGGCTACTATGATAAATTTTGACATAAAAAAAGATGTATAAAAAGCTGAATAAAATTTTGGTGCTTATACAGCTGAAAGCACATATGAAAAAACGCATTTCCAAATAAAAACTCTTGTATATATTTACGTATAAGGCAAACATAAGTATCCTCACCAAAAATTAGGAAAAGTTATTGAGCAGATTTTAATTTTTAAAATTTTTTTTATGGAAATCGCTCCAGACAATGCATGGAGCCACTTGTTGTAAGGAGTTAAACAAAAAACTACTTCAAGGTAAAAAACTAGCCAACGATAAGTGTTAGATGGACAGATTCCAACCAGGAAACAGAAATTCTTCCCCGTTTGTAAAAAACTTTTTCAGTTTTATCGTATTTTTCGGAATCTATGGGCCCTAGCGTAAAAAAGTGTACCACTTCTTGGAATTACGAAATCTTGCGAGAGTTACTTCCCCTGTTTCACGTAAATCTTCCCAAGTGAGCTCTGCCCAATGCAAAATGCGATGAAATTGCTTTTTAGGTTTAATTAAATGTAACTCGATAATTTTCCGTCATTTTTGGTGAGAATACTTATTTTTGCGTTATCCGTAAGTATATACAAGAGTTTTTATTTGGAAATGCGTTTTTCATGTGCTTTCAGCTTTATAAGCACCAAATTTTTTGCGTCACTTGTTTTGTTTTTTTTAGATCAAAACCTAAGTAGCCTTTTTTGTGCAACGAGAGCGACACCGTAGAAACAATGGCCCAAACTTATCATAGTTGTTGACGGTACCGTTTACAACGAAAATAAAGCAGACTAATTGTTTGTTACAGAAATTCCTTGAGTTTCTAAGAGGATTATCATTACTGGAGTAGCAACGCGGATTTTTTTTTCTTTTTTTGACTATTTAAAAAAATAGTAAGGCGTTTTATTTCTTCATAGCGGGGTGATTGTAAAGACTCACCTAATAACATTAATGTTAGGAGCAGCAGACGTAAACGGAGGCTTGTCGGTGGAGGTGGTTGTGGTGGTGGTGGGGGAGTTATTTTAAGGTTTCATCATACAGGGGGTAGTCGCAAGTGGCTTCTAGATTTTAGTCTGTCCGTTTGAGAAAGCTGCAAGCCCTGTAGCCATTGGTTGCATTTCGAGTCCCCTTCACGCCCAGACGAGGTATCCACGTCTTCCGAGTCGCTGACTCGTTCCTCCAGCAGTAGGTCCGAGTCTGGCTCGTCAATGTCCGAGAAGTGATCCGAGACGCTCGTCGATATCCGGTCGAATCTAAACATTCCTTCGGTTGGAGACATGAAAGACGACGAAGAGTGCACTTTTGCCGAGAAAGGGGGCTCTCCGAATGGCTTCGTGTTTTCCCGTTGGTGCCGGTGTTCGTTGCCCGGCCAGTCTCCGTAAGTGTCCGAGGCTTTTTGGTTGGAATAATGGTCTCTTCCCATCCCAAATTGATGGCGGGCAGCTGCAGCTGCCGAGGTGCGACTGGAGGATGCCAGGTCGGACTGATAACCAAGCGGTTGCTTGTGGTCATCCTCTCTGATGTCGTCGCCGAACGGCCGGCTGTATTCCTCAATGTCAAGAGATAGCGCAGTCCCTCCGCCAACACCGGCACCATCGCCGGAATCATCATCGTCAAGAAGGTGCGGGCAGGAGCGGTGACGCGCCAGATTCGAAGGCCCCAGATCCAAAAAGGGGTCGTTCATCGCTGACCTGTGCCCCTTAACACTACTCCGGGCTCGCTCGATCCGGCGGAGACCCGTTGTGAGTGCACTTTCGGGCCCGCTAGCTGGTTTTGTGTGGTTCTTCTTGTAGAGCGACGGATGACGACATTGTCCCAGCGCCTTCAGTGTGTTTTCGTTCACCTCTGTGCATGCTCGTGTCAGCGGCGGACGCTTCTTTTTCTTTTCAGACATCTTATCTGAAACGATAACAAAAGAAAAACGGACGTAAGTCAAGCGAAATGAAATAATTAAATGGCAAAATAAAGAAGAACGAATCATTTTACGAACAATTAATCACTCTGTGGCTTCTTACGGCTTGTCAATTGGACAGTAACGAACAAAACAACAAACACATTTATTATAAAACGAACAAATCAAACTCGAATGGCGAAAACAGTTTTTTCTTTTTAAATTATGGCTTCGCTTTATAACACAGTGTGAACATGCGCAATGCTGTATGTTTAGTGAGATGCATAGTTGGAATACATGTGAACGGCAGGCTTGCAATGGGAGAAATATTTAGCTAAGAGAAGAGAGATCACCCAAGAAATGGGATGATCTTTGAAATAGTAATGTCTTCTTGGATACACGGTTCCATGTTGTGATTATTAGCTACTTGAGTCTTGGGAAAAATGTATGCCCCTTCAGATACGAGACCCTCATAGCCAGTAAGTTTTTTTTTATGTCCATAGATAAACTAACTAATGATTTTCAAGTAGGTGACTGTGTGATCTACCACAAATAAGACCAATATCTATATATCTCCCAGCAGGATGGGCAAA
>OY744533.1:18923554-18953554 GCA_963556195.1 Sepiola atlantica
ATATATATATATATATATATATATATATATGTATATATGTATATGTATATATATATGTATATGTATATGTATATATATATTTATATATATATATATATATATGTATATGTATATATATATGTATATGTATATATGTATATGTATATATGTATATGTATATATATATTTATATGTATATGTATATATATATATATATATATATATATATATATATATATATATATATATATATATATATGTATATGTATATATATATGTATATGTATATGTATATATATATTTATATATATATATATATATATATATATGTATATGTATATATATATGTATATGTATATATGTATATGTATATATGTATATGTATATATATATTTATATGTATATGTATATATATATATATATATATATATATATATATATATATATATATATATATATATATATATTATATATATATATATATGAGACTAAAAGTATACTTTTAGGATGATTCGCCGAAGAATCGAAAACGTTCGTGAAACCTGTGAAACCTGTGGAACATTTATTATTTTTTTTATTTTAATGCAAACAAAAAAACATCAGAAAAATAAATAAAATAAAAAAAAGGTATAATTAAACAGATGAATTCTGTTATTTCTAACACTGTTTTTCATATATATATATATATATATATATATATATATATATATATATATATATATATATATATATATTTCCTTATTAGAGTGGAAGATAAGAAAGAGAGCATATCAGTCGAATGGAAACATATTTATTTTTCACATATTTTTTGTTTGTTTTATTAATCGCGTGTTTGTATATTTCTTCAGTCAAGCAAATCTCAAGCAATAAAATAAAAAGCACCACGTCCCATAAAAAAAAGTAAAACTCTTTAGAGAGAAAAGAAACGAAGAGTATATTGCGGACACAATTAAACGCCGTCTTTGTCCCAACTCTTTCTACCTGTAGCCACCTCTTTCTTGCTTTGTAATGCGAGCTTAATTAAAGTTATTTATCAGGTGGCCACGAGTGCAATTAGATGCATCAGTAGTATGTGGAGCTGACCTCTGCGACGCCATTGCCAAGACAAGTTCGTTTTTCAGAACGAGCCGATCAAAAGAAATTCGAATAACGCTTGTAGCCTCTAAATGACATGCTCGCATTTTGAAAAAATCTACTTAAAAAACGTGCTTCTGCTGTTTAGCTACAACATTAAAATATTTAAAGAAATGTATAAACTTTTTAATTTATTTTTTCATATATATATCTCTCTCTCTCTCTCTCTATATATATATATATATCTATATATATATATATATATATATATATATATATATATATATATATCAGGACCGGCGGGACAGTTATAAAAAAGTGGGAGGGGCCCGGTTAAACACATGCATATATAACTTCATTATTGATGACCGTAAATTGGGTGGGGGGTGGCGAGTTAAAAAGTGGGGTGGGGGGCTTGAGCCCCCCCCGCCCTGCCCCCCTGGTGCCGCCGTCCATGTATATATATATATATATATATATATATATATATATATATATATATATATATATAATTAACTTGTTACAAATATCCAGGGGGTATGAATCCGAAGGAAGTTGAAACCGGGTTTATGAGAGTGCTCAATGAAAATTCAGAGCAAAATATATATTTTTAGCAATTAATGGAATAAAATCAAAATATATATATATATATATATATATATATATATATATATATATATATATATATATATATATATATATATATATATATATATATATATATATATGGTACATGTATTATATTGGTTATAAGAAATAAGATTGTAAAGAAAAAATTACGCAAATTCATCCAGTATTTATTAAATTGCAAGAAGAAGAAAAAAACGATGTTAAGTTTCGTTAGACATTATCACTTATGAAAAAGACAAGGGAGATAACTCCAATTTTGTTTACTGGTTTAACAAAAATGGCTACCGAATGATAAAATCATTTTTATTTTTAATTCAATAAATACTGGATGAATTTGCGTAATTTTTGGTGTACAGTCTTCTTTTAAGCTACTACGTAAGTGCATAACAAAGTTTATACATTTCTTTAGCTTTTTTTTAAAGAGAGGCTTAACATGTCGTACCTAAATAGCAGAAACACCCCACCCCCATAAAAAATACTGTTTTTATATATTTACCCAAAAGAAAAACACACAAATAAAAAACAAACAAAAGCAAACGAAAAAAAAAACTGAATGAATCAGATTTTAATGAAATAGCAGTCGATGTTCATTCATGAATTCGAGGAGTGGACGGGGGGGGGGGGGGGCGAAGTGAAAACGGTATGATCACGTTGACACACTGGTGCTCGTTAGATTTATTTTAATTTTTAATTTACTAATGGGTCACCTCTTATCAAGTCCCGGAGGCCACTCAAGGATAACGGTTAAAGAGATCGTCAGTTGGACGGAAACAATGGATGGGATGGGCAGACAATTACTTAAGAGGAATTGATTATCCAAGAGGACGGCTCAACAAGTATTTGTTTACATTATACTTGAAGACGACCATGCTGTAGTCGGTTGGGAAGCAGACTCGTGAATATCTTGTTCCACAGATAGGACGTACTAGGAAAGAAACTTTGTTCATGGAAGTTTCGTTTGGGTTTTGGTAGAGAGAGAGAGAGAGAGAGAGAGAGAGAGAGAGAGAGAGAGAGAGAGAGAGGGATAGAGATAGAGATAAAGATAAAAAGAGAGAGAAAGAGAGAGAAAGAGAGATAGAGAGAAAGAGAGATAGAGAGAAAAAGAGAGAGATAGAAAGAGAGAAAGAGAGAGAGAGAAAGAGAGAGAGAGAGAGAGAGAGAGAAAGAGAGAGAGAGAGATGACTTCTTTGCTGTGACTGTAGCAAGAGTTCTTGCTATGAATGTTTTACAAGTATTACCAGGGATTAATATATACAAAAACAATATTCGTAAACGTTCAAAAACAGGTAATAAAGGAAGACTTGTAGTTTTTATAAGGTTGCGGAGTTTGTTTATTCGATACCAACAACCTAGCATTGTTGCTTGCGAGTTCCTAACGATGAAATAAATACCCGCCCTAACGGTGTACGAAGGGTGAGTACTAAAGTGTGTATCAAAAGAGAATCCATGTTCGTCGTTTTCGCTTTTTGAGCAATTAAAACAATATAACGGCCGTTTCTTCATCGCTCTACAATCAAAGAATTGGTAATTGCAAAACCCGAATCTTATAAGCATGATGAATCTTCAGAAATGCAAAAACATGACTTACTATTGTAATTTTTTTTATCAAAACATCATCTGAAACAAGAATGGGTTGAATGCTCCTAAAATTCAAACGACGTTATTTTAGAATATTTTTGTTCGCTTACGTCATGATAATACATATTTTTTGTTCTCGTATGAATCTTAATACATTTTACCCTAGATAATTTAGATACACCTGATTTTACCTTTACTCTAAATACGAGTTAGACGGTCGGTTTTCGAAAATTAATAAAAAACACTTCCCGGCAATCAAATAAAAATATACAGAAAATTTCATTATGTTTTGGAATATTTTAGATAATTTGTATTATGTGGATTATTCGACGTCTCAAAGAAGCAGGACGTATGTTGGGCGACAGTAAACCTAGTATAACGCAGACCCCACGCTATTATTGTACCGTCTTTGTTCAAACTGAAACATACTTATTCTGGTTATGGAGGTCTATCTCTAAAACCCTTGTAGAAGTTTGTGACATATTTTTATTCTATGGACGTCCGGCGTGAACGCAGACCCCACGCTATTATTGTATCATCTTTAGACAGAACAGACACTACACTTTGTATTTATCTACCTCCCACAGCGGTAAGATGTGACACAAGGTCGAGAAAGTGGGATTTGAAAAGTAAGCACCCTAGATGAAGAAGAGCACTCTGACCGTCAAAAAAATGCCTGGGCAGCCCCGTCGGCATTCCCTGGTAGGGGTGCTTCAGGCGATAAGCAACACACTAATTCCTTCTCAAAGGGTGAGAAGGCAAAGCCTGGGAGGGTGGATCTGCTAGTAATGCACAGGACAGTACCTCAGACCGGCAGAATCAAGGCCCGTAGGCCAAGACGGTACCGGTCTATAGGGTGTAGTATCCATCGGAACAGATACTAGACTTTGATCTTAGCCAGAAGGCCAAGAAAGTGTATTTTAGTTCGAGTTGCACGTCCGACACAACAACGATATCCGATGAAATATTACCATCAAAACGGGTTACTGTTATTTAAATCAATACTACAACATAGAATTCTGAAATGCCGTATATATAGTACATAAGAAAGACCCGAAAATAGTCATTAGAATGCTTAATTTGCATAACTATTTTTTAAACAGTTTATAATAAATCAATATTTGGTGTTATTCATTTGGAAGTTTGTTGTCCTATTTTCCTATATATATATGCAATAGTTTTGTCGATATTAAAGTGATTAGTAGTAGTTTATTAAAGTGATTTAATAAAAAAACGATAAATTACAAACACCTTTCTTAAAATATTTGCCCGTGAATGTTTAAGAGAGGTAATTTAAATTAAATTAACATCGCTGGCTAAAAAAAAATCAGAGAAGGTGGCTGTTTGCTTGCTTTCTCTCTCTCACTCTCTTTCCTACACACATCATCGCTCATGCGAATTGTATTTCTTCTTTCTTTCCATTGCTTTACGGTTTTATTTAAAAGATAAATAAATTTGCATCAAACTAGCGAAAATGTTACTGTTTATCTATTTATGTGAATAAAACCGAATGTTTTTGTCTTGTGTTTACAATAAACTTATAAATGACATATTTATTATTTAAACTTTTGGTTTTGCGAAGAGATAGCGAGCCGATAAAGCCAGCTAGTATTAATATAACATTATAGAATCACGCCAGTAATTTATTTTTTTACATATAAATTATTATTATTACTATCATTGCTGATGACCTAAAGAAAAAAAAAACAATAACTGATGACTTTTTATTTAGAGTTAGAGATTTCTTTTTGAATTCATTTATAGTGTTGGGGGCTGTCTGACTTACTTTTCAATCATCCTAAACATTCTTTACACTATCTATTCCGGTTTGGTTTGATTTGGCTTGGTTTGGTTTGGTTGGTTTGTTTTACGGCATATCAACTGTTTTTGGGTTATTTAATGCCGAATCCGGTCATTTTGGTAAAAGTTTTTTATGCTTTAAGTTCTTTATATGTACAAGTATTTATTCATGGTCTTTGATTTGTTTTTGTTTACGGCACATCAACCCTTTTCGGGTTATTTAATGCTGAATCCAGTAATTTTTGGTAACATTTTTTAACTTCAAGTTCTTTATATCTTCAAATATTTATTCATGGTGCTTGATTTTGTCCCTCCCCCCTTTTCCCTTTCTTGGATTGCATCGGACTTAATTCTTGTGGGGCCGCATCACGGCTACCACATATTACCAAGTTATTTAAGCTGTCTTTTGAACTTCTTTTCTTTGTTTATTCTTAAGTGAGTTCAACTAGGTAAATCCCCTATAAGGTATTATCAGTTTTTGAGTTCAATATCTTACGTTTTGTATCTCCCCTGATGAACTGCTTAGCAAGTACCATAATTAGGTAGCGAAACATGTGTAGGGAACAATAACTTTATAAAATAAATAAACAATAAAATAAAAGATCTTTTTCGTTGTGATGAATTCTCTCTTGAAAGAAATATCTGGGTAAACTTTCCAAATATACATATAAATGCTCTGTACCCAATATTCAGGGCTCATCGAGCTTGTTTTTATTTACCTTGTTCCGGACTTTACTGAATATACACTATTCTTAGTGAAACATCAAAATCTATATAAATATAAATTCCTATAAATATATATAAAAATATATATAAATATATATATATATATAAATATATAAATATATATATAAATATATATATAAATATATATGTAAATATATATATAAATATATTTATATATATATATATATATAAATATATATGTATAAATATATATATAAATATATATATATAAATATATATATATATATAAATATATATATAAATATATAAATATATATATATATATAAATATACATATATAAATAAGTATATATATAAATATGTATATATATATATAAATATGTATATATATGAATATATACATATAAATATATATATAATATGAATATATATATATCATATATATATATCATATAAATATATATCATATATAAATATATATATATCATATATATATCATATATATATCATATATATAAATAAATATATATATATATAAATATATACACAAAAATATATATATATGAATATATAAATATATATATATATATAAATAAATATAAATATATAAAAATATATAAATATATATATAAGTATATATATATAAATATATATATATAAATATATATATATATAAATATATATATATAAATATATAAATATATATAAATATAAATATATATAAATATAAATATATATAAATATATGTAAATATAAATATATAAATATATATAAATATAAATATATATATATATAAATATAAATATATATATAAATATATATATATATATATAAATATATATATATATAAATATATATATATATATATAAATATATATATATATATAAATAAATATATGTATATATATGTAAATAAGTAAATAAATAAATAAATAAATATTACATATATATATATATATATATATATATATATATATATATATATATGATTTTAATTGCATCCCCGGTAAGTGAAAAGTTGGAATCGATAATTGTACCTTAGTGACCCTAACATGGAATAAGAATCAGAAGACGATTTTAAAGGTTTGTATTATTCGGATTATTCAGACTACTGTTCTCATGGTGGATGTTATTCTCACAACGTTTTGGCCGATGTAACCTCCGACCTTCTTCAGGTGCATTTTAAACGAACTCGTGAATCTTTATGTCGAACTCGGGAATTCGTACGGAATTTCGAACAGAACCCTTTATTTAATCCACGGGGGTATCATGCTCTCGTTTCGTCATCTATGACCGGGTAGAAGTTTTAAGTAATTTGTAATTGTATTCTTAGCAAGTCTGGAGGTGACGGTGGTTAAGTGGATAACTGACGACCTGGGTGTGCCAAGTTCGAATCCAGTCGGTTCTACTCACTTAGGGATGTTGGCAACCTTCACGTGGTCCTCTTTTGCAAGAATGCCAACAACAGAATCAATCCAGTTAACAAAATTGTACTATGCTGACTCATCTGAATTTACTTACTTTTAAGTAATTTGTAATTGTATTCTTAGTATCGCCTGCACTGAGGATTGAACCTTCAACCTCTAGAAGATTGTCACTTAGAACTGATTATTACTTAGCACTTTATATCCGTTACGCCACGGGTCCTTCAATGGTGTCATGAAATTCCTTGGCAGATTTACTTGTTATTGAGATTAATTTAAATTTTTTGTCAGCATTACGTCGGGGTCACCAATCTGTGGCATGGTCACTGACTCTGGCCTTTGTAGGGCCATTTTTAGGCGACATTGGAGTCTTTGGGATTTTACCAAGAACCACGCCGACAATCAAATACAAATTATAAAATGGGGGTTGTAAATAGCGAAAGAAGGAAATGGGGATATATACGGGCGTCCATGCATATTGAATCAATGGAAATGAATGAAGATTTGAGGAATATTAGGGTCACCAGGGTCACCAGCTAGCAAGTGCTAACTTAACATGAAAATTAACATGAAAAATGAAGGAAAATATTATTAAATAAAAAACATTTATATAACTAAGTTTACAAGAAGATAAAAGTCATTTTTAGTGAAGAAATGTTCATTTGGTAAAGTTTATACATTTCGTATTTTTGGTAGGAAAATGTTCAGCGAATATCAGACACGGGGCTAAGGATGTGTATATGCATGTATATTTGTTAGTGTAAATATGCGTGTCTGAGTCATATAGGAATTCGAGTATTAGACAATGTGGCACTGTGTAAGTATGTGTAGGTTTACCTTGTTCTGTTAGTGCGTGTGTAGATGTGCGCGAGGTGAAGAAGCTTGTACGTGAGTTTTGAAGTGTTCTTTTCTTTTCGCCTCCCCCGACCAAAGACGCGGGGGGAGGGGGAAAGGGGAATAGACGTTCTTGGGTACTTTGGAGGTGCGCCGGGTTGGATTTCTATGGAGTACTCTGATTTTTTTGACCAGGTCACTATTTTATAAGTTTTGTTAATTTGACATAGGCTTGCTTGATTTTGGGTTTAAAACAATTTTTATTGGTTGAAAAATGTTGAGTTAACACGTTTCTGTGAAAACGAACTTGTTTTTTTAGAAGTGAAGAGAAGAAGAAGAAGAAGAGTATGTTCTTATATAGAAAATTACACGAATACCCGTCCTAGGACGAGTAAATTGAACACCCCCGAACAGAATAGTTTTGCACCACTTTTATGCCCGCTTACGAAGATTAAAATCAAGATATAATGCTATTACACCTTACGTCTAGAATCGTTATTCCAATCTTAATCAAAATCCATTACATGATTTTGATTCTAGAATATGCCTAATATGTAAAATGCTTTTTGTTTCAAATCTGACACATTCCAACGAAATGCCTATTTAATATAATATTCAACGAAAATGTGTCAAACTGCAACTTGTTTCACATCTGCAACGAGCCTCTTGGCATGTGTGAGTAGGTATTAGTATGATGTTGCATCAGCACACCTGCTAAATAGGTAATCAGTATCTTCTATGTGACGGGCGAGTGTCATCGGGGTGTCATCTGCCTAAATTCAAGAGGCTAAACTTTTAAATCTGGTCATTATAATGGTAAGTAAAAATTATTTTATGATTATTTGGATGCATATATTGTAGTGTTTTGTTATATATGCAAAATTTTATGCCATTTGTTGCACATTTGCAACACCATTTATTTTTGTTCAATAAATATATATTTTTTCCCAAAAATCATTTATAAAACTTTATGAAACGTTTTTGACATTTGTCCAAACAAATATAAAAAATAAAGCATTTAAGCTTAAGGGATCTTAAGAAGAAATTGAAATTCAGGAAATCTTGATGAATTGATGTCTAAGGACTATGGATCAAATTGAATGCACATCTGATATATTTGGATTCTTACATGAAGGGGTACACCCATATTACACCCCCTAAAACATATTAAAATATTCAAAAGAAACTGTAATTTGGGGAATGTTTATTAATTGATGGCTAATACCTACTGTTAAAATTTTACAAAGATCGGAGATATTATCTGAATTTTTACCCCGATTGTTCGAAACTAAGTTAAACTACACGAAGACCACATTACCCACCCTTATACCTAACAGCTGTGTTCCAAAATTGATAATGGTAAGTTAATTAGTTTAGGAGTGAATCCTGTACATATAAATATATATATATATACACACACACACACACACACACATAACGTTACGTAAATAGACGTATGCATTATAAAAATGTAAATACAAAATTAAAACAGAATGCACACACACACACACACACACACACACACACACACACACACACACACACACACACACACACACACACACACACACACACACACACACACACACACAAAGCAAACACTTACCGAATGAGGTACCACATGAATTTGGTCGTAGTTAGGTCGAGAGGAAGTTCGGTAAGTGTACACGGAGAAGGGGAAGTAGGTGCGTGCCATGAAAATGAAACGTGTCGCTTTGAAAGGAAGAAGTTGAATCGCGAAGTGCAGGTAACTAGCCAGAGTATCAGAAGACACAGACACGCAAAAACGTTGAAAGTGTTGAAAGTGTGGAAAGTATTGTCCGTGAAAAGCAGCAGATGATGACCTCAGCCGGTGATTACGAACCAATTGAGTCGTCACCTTGTTGCCCTCCGTTTCCACACACACACACACACACACCCGCACACACACACACACACACACGCACACACACACACACACAAACACACACACAAAACGAAACAATGAAGATGTCAGTTGGTGGGCGGAGGAGGGCATGCGCAGGGGAGGGGGGAATGTGATTGTTAGTTATTTAAAAAGGCGGCCGACACTGAAGTCGGAAAAATAAGCTTTCGCTTGTCCGTACGAGATCATTCACTCTAAGAGTGTATTTGGAAGGTCGGTACATTTAGGAAAGGTGGCCTTTTTTTACTTGCCTCCCCACGAGGACAAAGTTAGATACATGGTCTGTTTTTAAGGTGGGGGGATGAAATCCAGCTTCCCCGAAAAGGGGGCACTGGATTGAAACAAAAATAAAAAATTGCCTCAGTCTAGAAGGACTTCTCATTCACTGACCGAGGACAGAATACTCAAAGTGTAGCACCAGAACAGATACTACGTTTTGCTGCTCGATAAAAGGCCAACATTCATGGACTTTTGTTGTTACTTTTATTGACCCCCAAACAAGGCATGTTGCCATTGAAACGTAAGTGATTAGGGGTCAGATTTATAGGGGGGGGGGAGGCCTTAAGTGGGAAGTTGTTCAGAAAAGTGTTTGTTCACATTACATTTACATTCCTGCATGTTGGTAGAATCGAGGAAACTGGGAACAGGGAGGGAATTCCTAATGGAAAGCGGGCTGAGGAAATAAGCCTTTTGGGGACCACGACAGTAAATGGGGTGGGGTTTAGCTGCTAGTCCGATTGGTCGGGGGTATTTACGTTCAGGGGTACAACGTACAGTAAGTTCATCGGAGCACATTCCGTGGGAGTACTTGTAAAACGAGCACAGGGATGCAACATTGCGACATAAAGACCCATGTATATATATATATATATATATATATATATATATATATATATATATATATATATATGAAAAGTGTGTGTTTGTCGTTCAAATTTCAAAGTATTGCAGGGTTAGTTAATAAAATTGAAATATAAGCCATATTAGCAATACAAGATGAATTTAATATATATATATATATATATATATATATATATATATATATATATATATTGGTACAGAAAAATTAGTACCGTCAGTTTCAAGCACAGAAGGACTTACCTTCTTTACACTAAATTTAAACAAACATACACAACACTCTAAGCAAATAACGCGTCCAAATGAGAGTGCTACGTGACTTCACAGTTCCGAAATAGATGACAACAGAAGCTGAAGAGAGCCGGATGGCTAAGTCCTTCTGTGCTTGAAACCGACGGTACGAATTTTGTACTAATTTTTCTGTACCAAAATAAATAAATATTACGCTCTTAATTTTTAATTTTTAACTTTAATTATCAATTAATTGAGCACTCTGCTGGGATTTTTCCTGTTATATTACAAAGAAGTTATATATATAGGCAATGTCAACATCCACAGCAGGATAGGAATCCAAAGAATTTCAACCGTGCTTATAAAAATTTATTATCAAACTTGCGTATTTTGTTTAAATTAATGTACCTCCGAATTATGTGCTGTACTCGGCCTAAATAAATTAATAAAACAAATTATTTAATAACAATAATATAAAATAAAAAATAGTAAACTTTAGAATTAAAAGATTTAAAAAAATAAAACGAATAAAAAAATTAAAAAAAAACAAACAAGATTAGAGCCTAATGTATTAACATCCCACCACCAATTGACGGGAAAGTGTGTCTCGCTACATAACGAAACATTAGCTGTGTGTTTTGTTTTACTTTCTCTTCCTTTTCTTTTTAGTTTTCTCCCCCTCTCTACCACTCACTTCCCTCTCTCCTTTTTTCTCTATCCTCAATGAATTTATAATTCATATTTTTATATTCTATTTTGTTTCATTTCATATTTGATTCTCAACGGTCTCAACCCTAACCACGTGACTTTCAAAATTTTTTAATTTCCTTTTCTTTTCTTTTCTCCCCTATTTCATTCTTTCCAATTATGATCTGAGGTAAAGATCGGATTTTTACTCTGTCTGATGAGATCTCAGTTTATAACAGCTGTTGATCGATAACATCGACATGCCAGCGTCGCAGATTTTGTACATGCCTGTATAAATAAAAATAAAATATATATATATGTGAGTTCACGGTTGATTATTTTTATACACTTAGGTATATAATTTTTCAAACTAAGAACTTTTTGTACCTTTTGAAGAGCCCAAGGAGGGCAGATTCAATATTGACATACTAATGTTGGTTGGGCTACTTTTAGCGAAACGAGTCCGTAAAATAATTGCACTAAAATCTATCTGTTTTGAAAATGTTTTCGTAAGATAAATTAAAATGTTAACTTTTGGAATGTAAATGAACCTTGCTTACTTTATATATATATATATATATATATATATATATATATATATATATATATATATATATATATATATATATTCGCTAACTTTTGCGTGACTGAGTGAATATATATATATATATATATATATATATATATATATATATATATATATATATATATATATATATATTCACTCAGTCACGCAAAAGTTAGAGAATAAAAAAAAAACTGCCGGACGAAACCATTTCCAGTGTTTAGGGGTTTGGGAGAAAACAAAATAGCAAGTCAGACAACACTTCTTCCCTGCCGTCTGAAGTAGGAAAGAAATCCTTCGCTCTATTTCCGTAATAATACGTTTTCTTTCTTTTTCCCCTCTCATTCAGAGATTTTAACTTCGACGTTATTTTATATAGATATTAATGCGAACACTGGAGAATCATACCCCCCCCCCTCATTTACAACGGTGTGTGAGTACGCTAGTATAGTATAATAGGCATGAAGAAATAATGACAGACTGCTCAACTGCGTTAGGAAGAGCACAATAGATTTATAGATTTATAATTTAGAATGATTAGTGTACATGCGCCGTAAAAAAAAAAGTACGGAAGAAAAATATGCTTCGCCAGTGTTCACACTAATATTCACGTAAAATAATAGAATTACACATGTAATTTTTCATATATCAATTTCTGATGACCTAATTAAAAAAAAAACTAGACCAACCGTTGACTTGTAATTTAGAGTGGAGGATCTCTTTTCGAATTCATTTCAGGCGGCGTGGGTTGTCTACCTTGCTATTTGCTTTCTCGTTTCCCCTCACCACTTGAAATAGTTTTGCAAGTGTGGGGATAGGGTTAGAAAAAGGAACGTTTATTACTCGCTAACTTTTGGGTGACGAGACGGATTTTGTATTTATTTATGTACAAATAAATACATATTGGTCTTCACTATAGACTGGACTATACGTTGATTAGCCATCCTTACCAGCTGCTTCCTGGGAACACAGGGAAATAACATTCATGGGGTTGAATATCACGTTACTCCTTGATTAGCGGTTGGTGGAGGGAACACCTATAGGTTTGATTTCCCTATTGTCCCAGAAACTGCCGGTAAAGATGGATAATCAACAGATAATTGTATGATATATATATATATATATATATATATATATATATATATATATATATATATATAGAGAGAGAGAGAGAGAGAGAGAGAGAGAGAGAAAGAGAGAGAGAGAGATAATACTTTAAAGATATAAATAATATCTTTAACCAGTAGACAATCAGGATAAAAACAAAGCTCAAAATAGTGTATAGAGCAATACTATTAATTGGATGACATAATAAAATGAGAAATTAATCAGATTTTATTAAAGTTCAAAAACAAGGAGTGATATTGCGTCCTTAACTCATGAGTTTTCAAAGAAAATCTTCTCCTCAGAGGACCATTACCGCAATGACATTACTGAAGGTAATAAAAATTAAGCTTTGAAAATATATAAAAAATGCACAAAAGTATATAAAACATCAAATATATTGGCCAAAAACTCTGAGGAGAAGATTTTCTTTGAAAACTCATGAGTTAAGGACGCAATATCACTCCTTGTTTTTGAACTTTAATAAAACCTTAATTTCTCATTTTATTATGTTATTCAATTAATATATATATATATATATATATATATATATATATATATATATATATATATATATATATATATATATATATAAAATTAAATTAAATTATTATTACCTCATCAGTGTAGGAAGTGATAATTTCAGACGACCGTATGGCGCGAGTCAGCCTAGACCCCTCAAGCTGTCGCTCTATCCCCACGGCCATCGGAAATTATCACGTCATTACGGGGAAATTAAGTCTCATTTGTGTCTTGAGGAAACGGGCCACCATAGCTCCATAAGGTTAGGAGGGCACTTAGAGATTCGGGACCACATTCAATGTCTTTAATGGAATATTTTATACATACGAGTTAAATTAAAAAAAAAAGGATATATTTGAAGTTTTAAAAGAGGTTCGGCCACCATAGCCCCTTAGAAATCCAGGAACAATTCCATTGTCTTCTTCAGTAAATTTTACATAAGAATACACTTTTAGATTTTATGTAGATTCTCTTATCTTTCTATAGGGAACATACAAATATCACACGCATAGACAGACATTGAGTTTTATATGCATAGAAGATTTTTTTCTTTTCTCTTTTCTCCTTTCTTTCTTTCTTAATTTATTTGGTATTTATGAATTCATTAGTTTTTTTTCTTTTCTTTATCTCTCCATTCCTTCTTTTTTCTTCCCTTTTCTCTTTCTCTTTCTTTCTTTTTTCGTCCCTTCTGTCTTTCTTCCTTTCTTTATTTCTTTCCCTTATATTTAAAATTATTGTTTTAAAAAGGCTGCAGTTCAAATACATATACAAGCTAAAAAAAGACCACACATATTTTTTTTATTTTATTCTATCCTTCTCTTTATTTCTTTCTTTCTTTCCTTTTTCTTTCTTTCTTTCTTTCTACCTCCCACCTTATAGCACACATGCGTGTATAACCCCCACACCCGCTCTCTCTTTTATCAGAGTTTTAAGCCTTTAGTAATCATAGTAAAACCCCAGACCAATAAATTAGTCGTAAATAAACTCAGCCGTCGGTTCGAGGCTAAAATTAAAAGCAAGAGTGAGTTATCCCCCTTTGTTCCTGTCTTTTGTTCTCAAGTTCTATTTATTTACAAATAGGTTCACTGTTTTAAAAAAATGTTTCCTTTGTCTTTCGTTTCATTGTTTCGATCATCTTTCCTTTTCTCTCATTCTTTTTTGTATATATTATAGTTTCTTTATATTCTTATTATTTTACTAGCGGGACCCACGGAAATTCCACAGTTGTATCCTTCATCTGTTGTATATCGTTACCGACATTCTATGGGCGTCGGGTGCGAACGCAGACCCCACTATATTATTGTACCACCTTTGTTCAAAGTTTAACATACTAATCTAACTACTCTGATTAATATAGTTTCAGAATATATCTGGTTATGAAGATCTATCTCCAAAATCCTTGTAGGAGTTTGTGACATATTTCCATTCTAGGGACCTCCGGCGCGAACGCAGATCTCACGATAAAATTCAACTATCTTTGGACAAGACAGATAAAGCACTTAGATCTTAGCCCAAAGGTAAAAAAGGTGCTTATTTTAGTTCAAATTTCTCGTTCGACACCACAGCGTCATCAGATGAAGTTAAAAATAAACACACTTTTTTGCATTGCATTTTTCGAGATCGGACGATCCCATCTAAAAAAAAAAAATAGTGGAGGGTGATAACGTACGTACGAACATGAAATTGCCCTAGCGTATTATTATATAGACTAGCAGCAGAGCTATCCGGCGTTGCCCGGGGCAGAAGTGTTACATATTTATATAAAAACTTCAATTACTCTCTTCCACTGTCCCCCTTTTACCCCCTCAACACCACCCCTTTCTCCACCCCCTCTCCGCCCAGCCCATCCCTCTCTCTGGACATACACTTGTTATAGATTATTCGAGTCGGCGTAAGGGAAATAACCCCTTGAAAAAAATCAGTTATTTCCCTTTAGTTAGTACATGAAAATGAAAAAAAAATTAACACCCCCTGGCGAAATCGGCGGCAGATTAGGGTCAAATAATAAGTATTTTTTTTTCTAAATTTTAGATATTATTTATTCCGAGCAACGCTGATCAAGAATATATGAACTTTGTGGGTGTTTCTTTTGTAGTTTTGACTTTTAGTTGGACATTCACACACCCACGCAGACACTTTCCTTTATATAAGAGATTATTATTTCGTATGAAGTAGAGGTTCTTACATTAGTTTTTACTGGTGATCACTCACTGGTAAGACAGGTGATTGTACTCTGGAGTTCAAGTGACTACAAGTCTCCTCGGATTTCCATCACTTCCGCTTTTTTTCGATCAGTGTTGCAATTTTTCTTTGCGTTCTCGCAACAGCCGTTTACCATTGAATTCGCGTTGATAACGGCCGTTGGCTTAAAAAAAATTTGAGTGACAATCACACTCTTCAGGATTCCAGTACTCTCCGTGCCCTTCCAGTGGAGGTCTGGATGGTGCTCACCCTCTTCAGTCTTCTCATTCTTCTAGACCCTTAACGACCATTTTGTGTGGTATAAACCGATGCTGGTATAACCACATTTTTTTTTTGCTGAGCAGTGGTGTTGGTGGATGGGTGGGGGTGTGAGATTACGTGGCAGTTTCAGTTTTCTTGGATTCATGTAACGTTCTTTCTATATTTTAAGGGGTCTTTACGCACAAACATATACTCTTCCTGAAGACGATCGTTGATACGAACGAAACCGGTCAATATTTCTCGTTTTATTTTATTTTTTATTTTTTCTTATGTTTAATTGTTGTCTCCCCTCTCTAATTTTCATACATCCTGTCTCCACGACATTTCATTTTATTGGATATCGTGTATTTTATCCTCATAAACGTACACACATACATACATAACTTTATACATTGAGAGACATTGCATTTTCACTTGCACTAACACACGTGCGCACACACACACTCACTCACGCACGAGCGCGCACATTCTCATACTCTGTCACACCACCCTAAACAGACACAGCTCCAATGTTATTTATTACATAAGGGTGGGTGACCTAATGAGCAGACATTACTAAGGACACTGTTCGCTCGGATATTGTTCAGTCTTCTGACTCACGTCCTTAACCGTTCACCTTATCTGTCTGCGTTGATCTCGTTCGCCGTTTCCCGTTTCCTCAAATACCCACCATGCCCGCTCGGTTAATCAGGGTAGATATATTTATTAGCAGGCCACCCAAGCTGCCCCGTCGCACTCTTGTAGGACCGCTTTTAGATCTGTACTCGTTGTTTTTTTGCATCACAAAAGCAAAAAAGAAGCAAACAAAACTTCCGGCCGTGAACTTAAATTGTACTACATTGGTTAACAAGCCTTTTGGCTAGAAATAAGTGTAGTATCTGTTAAATTGTACATTTGGCTAGAAATAAGTGTAGTATCTGTTAAATTGTACTTTTGGCTAGAAATTAGTGTAGTATCTGTTAAATTGTACTTTTGGCTAGAAATAAGTGTAGTATCTGTTAAATTGTATTTTTGGCTAGAAATAAGTGTAGTATCTGTTAAATTGTACATTTGGCTAGAAATAAGTGTAGGATCTGTTAAATTGTACCTTTAGCTAGAAATAAGTGTAGTATCTGTTAAATTGTACATTTGGCTAGAAATAAGTGTAGTATCTGTTAAATTGTACATTTGGCTAGAAATAGGTGTAGTATCTGTAAAATTGTACATTTGGCTAGAAATAAGGGTAGTATCTGTTAAATTGTACATTTGGCTAGAAATAAGTGTAGTATCTGTTAAATTGTACTTTTGGCTAGAAATCAGTGTAGTATCTGTTAAATTGTACATTTGGCTAGAAATAAGTGTAGGACCTGTTAAATTGTACTTTTGGCTAGAAATAAGAGTAGGATCTGTTAAATTGTACTTTTGGCTAGAAATAAGAGTAGGATCTGTTAAATTGTACTTTTGGCTAGAAATAAGAGTAGGATCTGTTAAATTGTACTTTTGGCTAGAAATAAAGTGTTTCATCTGTTCTGATGCGACACTTAGTCTATTCTATCCTCAGTCAGTGAAAAAGAAGTCCTTCTAGACTGGGGGCAATTTTTAATTTTTGTTCCAATTTAGACAGTCTCCTTTTTAGGGGAGCTAGATTTCCCCCACATTAAAAACCGAACTTGTTTCTAACTTTGCCCTCGTGGGGAGGCAAGTAAATAGGAACAAGCCTTCTCCATTTTGGTTCTTACCAGGTGTATTTTTTTAAAGGGGGTCACCGCTTACTAAGGGCTACTTAGCCAGTTAAACATTTTTTTTAAAAACTTTTATCCACCCCAAACAAGGCCAATTGTTACTCAGACGTAAGGGATTCCTTTCTCTGGACCCCCCCCTCACACACACACACACACACACACACACACACACACACACACACACACACACACACAACTCTCCTTTATATAGATTTTTCGAGGAATGAGTCGGCATAAGGGAATTAACTCCTTAATAAAAAAAAATCAGTTATTTCCCTTTAGTTAGTAAATGATATGGCTGGAAACTGCCCACCCCAACCCTGACGAAATTTGCGCCAGTTTAGGGTCAAAGAATGAATAATTTTTTGTACATTTAAGATATTATTAATTCCGGGCAACGCTGGACATGAATATACCAATTTTATGGGTCTTTGTTTTATAGTATTTGGCTTTTAGCCGGACACACACACACACACACACACACACACACACACACACACACACACACACACACACACACACACACACACACACACACACACATAGACACAGACACACACATACATAACTGTCCTTTGGCATTATCAACAAAGATATTGACTCCGTTACACATAATTATGAGAAGGAACGTCATGCATACAAATTTGAGGAACTTGAATGATTAAAAAAACAAAACTTTTATTAACCGCAAGCAAATCATATTGCCAACGAAGCGTAAGGACTACTGTGATAGGAGTTAGATTTATAGGGAATAACCTGGGTGGAGAGCTAAAAAACAAGATATTTGTTAACATTACATTTAAATTTTTGCACGTTTGTACTGTCGGGGAAACAAGGAGCAGGAAGAGAATTACAAAGATAAGCGGCCCTGAGGAAAGAAGCTATCACAATAGAAAATCTTCCGGTATCTAGAGACTTCTACATTGAAGGGGTGGAATTTTTCTATTAATCGGGTGGGTCTGAGGTATTTACGTTGGGGAGTACAAGTACAGTAAGTTCGTCGGAGCACATTCCGTGGAAGTACTTGTAAAACAAGCACAGGGATTTTACAGACTTTACAATGTGGCCATCTGCAAAAAATTAGATAACAATACGTTACATTCTAAGCCCATGACATCAGTTTTGTCATCTCTAATGAACTTTTTACAATATCAATGTTTTTGATTGATTTTAAGTATTTTGGTGTTTAGTCTATGTAACTTATTAAAAGATTCAAGTGGGCTTCATTATTATGAACTTACGATGGTTATACAAGAAAATAAAATGAAGAGTTTGTTTGTAAATAAATTTGTTTGTTATAAGTAGAGAAACCACTGAATGAATTTCAACCAAACTTGGCAGAAAACGAACCTAAACGGTTATAGAAAGTTAATCTAGTTCAATCTGCCAGTATATATATATATATATATATATATATATATATATATATATATATATATATATAAACTGGCATATATATATATATATATATATATATATATATATATATATATATATATATATATATAAACTGGCAGATATATATATATATAAACTGGCTAATATATATATATATATAAACTGGCATATATATATATATATAAACTGGCATATATATATATATATATATATATATATATATATATATATATATATATATATAAACTGGCATATATATATATATATATATAAACTGGCATATATATATATTTATATATATAAACTGGCAGATATATATATATATATATATATATATATATATATATATATATATATATATATATATATATATATATATAAAAACTGGTCTCCAACCGCATGACCAGTAGTGAATAGTTATATCTATCTATCTATCTATCTATCTATCTATCTATCTATCTATCTATCTATCTATCTATCTATCTATCTATATCTATCTATCTATCTATCTATCTATATATATATATATATATATATATATATATATATATATATATATATATATCTATATCTATATCTATATCTATATATGTATATATATATATACATATAACATATATACACACACATATACATATCTATATATATATACATATATACACATTATATATATATATATATATACATATATACATATACACACACGCACACACACACACACAAACGCACACACATATATATATATATATATATATATATATATATATATATATATCTATATATATATAACGGATGGCGCACTAAGGTTGAAAATAAAAGAATACTTGTTCAGAGGATAAGTCTGTTTGCAAAACAAAAAGGGATTCGGGGAGCGTCTGAAAGGCAATAAAGGCTTTGGTGAATACAAAAGACGTCAGGATGAGTTTTGAGAGCTAAGGATGGGCAAGCGCGTGTTCGAACGTTCAAGTAGGCGTGAACTCTATTCAAAGGAAGGCGGTAATTAGCTGAGCTAATGGGGAAGGTTTAATAGACAATTAAGTTCCATGAAATATTCACAGGACAGAACAGCCGTGACTAAGATCTTCACGATTCAACTGAAGATCAATAAAAAAAAATTCGCTATTACATATACGCTCGAGAGTCTCTGAAGTAGATCCCAAATAATAACCTGATAATTTCACACAGACGCTTCTGATTGGCTCAAAAATATAATCTGCATTTATTAATCCAACCGGAAGTCTGCGCCGACCTATATGGCCACAAACGATTTAGGCAATTTTATTTTGTTCATCAGAGGGTTAACATCAGCCGATACACATTCTTTAAAACTAAACGATTTTTTTGCGAATTCAATTTCGACAATTTCAAATGCATTTAAACAAAAAAACTTAACTTATTCACATTTCCTGTGCTTTATTTATTTTTATTGTTTAAATATCAGCTATCATTGAGTTAAGTTTCAAATTATGGGCTTCTCGTTTTGTAACATATTACCGCGGGACTGCTTCCCTGCTGATTACAACTTTAGTCATCTTTAACTCCAGTATCAACAAATTCTTGTCACGGACCTCCTCATAAGTAATCAAACGCAGTTCATACCAATGTTAGTACTCCCATAGTGTTCCAAATCTTTCGATTCCCGTCTCATTAACTCTTATCCTCGAGTGGCTTTCGCCTTTGATAAATGGTGACACCAATAGTAAAATAAAGCAACATCATCACACTATCCTTTTTTTTGTTGCCTTAGATTTTTAGTTCTGAACAAATGTAAAGAATAAGAGGGGAAATATATACCCATAGTTATGAAATATTTTCCCCGTGGCAAGTAAAATAAAAATAGGTGACTGTGATTTGTTTTTAGATTAAAAGAAGAAGAGAAGAAAAAAAAAAAACGAAATTTACCTTCGAGGGGGAAAACAGGAAAAGGCGTGTCATGATCTCGACACAAGATAATAAAAGCATGAAGATAAAAATGCCCGCGGGTGATTCTTCCAAGAGAAGAGGGAGGACGTGATGGACCGGGGAGGGAGGGTGTTATTCGACGTAAACAACAATAACAAAAAAAAGTAAAACGAAAAATGTAATAATAAAAAAGCAGAATTCATGTTATTTAGTCATTTTTTTGTTCCTAAGCGGCTACGTTGCCGTCTACGGGTAACTAAGCAAACCTACTTTTAAGCTTACGTTACGCACGAACGTTAAAAAAGATATTATCTAATATAATGTGTGGGAACAATAGATCGTGAAAGTCTCGTTGCGTCTGCCCAGGGCCTTCACCCCCAAAGGCCTAGACTGGATCTGTGACGATACGGACGATGTCTAGAAAAAAAAAATCCCATCAAATAGAGAGGAAGAGAGATGTGTGTTTGAGCTTTTATATTACACGCGAAATTTGGGCGTGAATATTCTCACGCTTGTGGTTGGTTAAAAGAAACTGTTGATTTAAACCTTTTTCGATAAAAAAAGAAACAGTCTACTTGACAACGACTTCCGGTTTTTAGACCGGAAATTGACAAGCGATGTTTTTAAAAAAAGAAACAGTCTCTCTACTGGCGCCGTCGAATAAAAGACAATTTCTTCGGGGATATTTTTTTATTGGATGCGTTATTATTGTGATGTTTAATATATTTTAATTTTGTTTTATTTATATTTATATAAAAAACTATTAGACTATTTTAAAAAATAAAATAAAGTATTTAAAATCATGTTGAAAAATTTCTAATTATAAAAAATAATAAATCAACTATGTAAAAAGTATTTTCAAAATAAATTATTTAAAAAGTATTTTCAAAATAAATTATTTAAAAAGTATTTTCAAAATAAATTATTAAAAAGTATTTTCAAAATAAATTATTTAAAAAGTATTTTACAAAATAAATTATTTAAAAAGTATTTTCAAAATAAATTATTTAAAAAGTATTTTCAAAATAAATTATTTAAAAAGTATTTTCAAAATAAATTATTTAAAAAGTATTTTCAAAATAAATTATTTAAAAAGTATTTTAAAAATAAACTATTTAAAATGTATTTTTAAAATAAATTATTGAAAAAGTATTTTCAAAATAAATTATTTAAAAACTATTTACAAAATAAATTATTTAAAAACTATTTTACAAAATAAATTATCTAAAAAGTATTTTCAAAATAAACTATTTAAAAAGTATTTTAAAAATAAACTATTGAAAAAATATTTTTAAAATAAACTATTTAAAAGTATTTTCAAAATAAATGATTTAAAATGTATTTTCAAAATAAATTATTTAAAAATATATTCAAACAAAAAACATTCCAATCATAAAAAAAGTTTGATTTTATAATTTGTAATAAATAATATTTTTATTTATTACAAATAATCAAATAAAACTTTTTTCAATTTAAAAAACCAGTTTGACTTTCTAATTTATTAAAAAAAATTTTTTTTACAAACGAGTCACCGCTTATCAAGGCCCAAACTACTCAAGGATAAGAATTATTAAGTTCGACAGGTGGACGGTGAAACACCGAGGGGATTTGTAACAATGATTGTAACTGGCCAGAAAGTGACTATTTAAGAGGACAACTAAACAGGTTAGGGTTAGGGTTATTATTGACTTTTATTTTAATTATTATTTTAATTATTATTTTAATTATTATTTTAATTATTATTTTATTATTAGATTAAAAATTTTTTTTTTTTTAAATAAATGTGATTATTAATGTGATTATTTTGAAATTATGTGCTAAATAATTTTTTCTGTTTTTTTTCCTGTATTATTTTGAAATTATGATTATTAATGTGATTATTTTGAAATTATGATTATTAATGTGATTATTTTGAAATTATGATTATTAATGTGATTAGTTTGAATTTATGAAATTAATGTGATTATTTTGAAATTAATGTGATTATTTTCAGAATTTATTATTAGATTTTGATTATAGATTATTTTATTATTATTTTATTATTAATATTATTTAATTATTATTTTAATTATTAAAATAGGTTATTATATTTTTATATATAGGTTATTATTATTAACTCTATAATTAGGGTTAGGGTTATTAAATAAACAGGTCGGGCTGTTAGTTGTGTTGTACTTTTGCTGTAGTTAAAAGAATAAAATTGGTGTATAAAAATGTAGTGATATTTCTTTATTGCCGGTGGCGGTGAACGAGTGGGGTAGGCAAGAAAGATGAAAGGCGCACAGGAATTGACGGAAGTGATTTTTCTCGAACTCAATCGTCAGTCGACTCTCGATCTTAATTTCTGGTTAGTTTATAAAATAATTTGGGACACCCATGTATCCACCTATAAATACATATTCTTGGATTTCTACTTCACTGTCAATATAGCCAAGCCCCTACGGCGTTTATTTCGCGACAGTGTATTCCCGTGTGTACGTAACTTTTCACAAATAACATTTTTAGGTAGTTTTATATCAATCAACGAATATTTTTTCCGAAGAATTGTGTTCTGTGTCAATCAACCTTGTCAATCAGCTGCGTTTTGTTTCTTCTGGCCAGGTGCGTGTCTGGGTAGCAATTTTTCTTGAAGACATATCTCGTTAGATATTACAGGGGGATGATTACAGATTACTAATACTCTATTAATACTACAACCAATCACACGGTTGCCGCCCAAACCATCACTAAATATTTAAAAAATACATGTTCTTTACTCGATACCCCCCTAGAAGATAGTTCCGAAAATAAACTACTAGGGTATACAACGAGTATAGCAAATTCATCTGCCAGTTCCAGCTTGAAACTCACTCGAAAATTAACCAGGAATCTAAGAAGGATCAGGGGAAAAATATGTAGACACAAGTCATCTGTAATATTTAACGATATATATATATATATATATATATATATATATATATATATATATATATATATATATATATATATGATGAAAAGTCACACATAGAAGCGTTGACGAAATGGCAATAAGGAGAATATTTTGAAAAAATATTCTGAAAATCTGGACAACGCATTTATTTATGTTTTTTAAAATAAATTATTTATTTACTTTAAAAACCTGAGTACTTTCGGTGAAATACACCCTTGTCAAAAGTATAAGCATTTTTTTCTCCTCTTTTTTTGTTTAATCCCTCTTGATTGAGACATATTTATCGCAGTTGCAATTCGTCTTGATGTTATCGACGATTAATGTTGATATGCCGCTGTGTGTAGCACGCGGTTACGTGAATAAAAAAATATTTATCATAATATTTTTAATAACCCCTTGAATACTTAGACGAGCGCTTTAATATAATTATAATTAGGCTGTCAAATTTAATGACAATGATGATTTAATGTTCCGTCCAATCAGGTCGTTGAATAATGTTCATGACAGTCCTCTGGATATGTCCGCTTTCATAGACCTTAATTCTCTTTCTTTCAGCGTGGTTGTTGGGTTGGACGAATGGGTTAAGGCGTTCAAACAGAAAATAAAATGTTCACTTGGGTCTGATGTTTTGAATCGTGTGACCGGCAGAACAATCATCATCCACACTGATGATTCCCGGAAAAGAATGAAACACATTTCGGTGTGGATAAGAATTTAAAAAAATATTTATCATAATATTGATTATATATATATATATATATATATATATATATATATATATATATATATATATATATATATATATAGTGTCAGATTGTATATGAAGAGAAATCAAATAAAGTGCCTGATCATATAAGAGAGCTAATATAATTTATTTAGATACTGTATATTACATAATTCAGCAATGTACCGCGGTTTCATCCAAAAGGGCAGATGTCTAAATCTGCCCTTTTGAGTGAAACCGCGGTACATTGCTGAATTATGTAATATACAGTATATATATATATATATATATATATATATATATATATATATATATATATGTATGTGTGTGTGTGTGTGTGTGTTTTTTAGTTCGGCTTTAAATGTATCTTAATTTCAGTAATGTCTGTGATGATTTCTGTTGGCCTAATGAATTAAAGCGTAGGATCGTGATTCTCTTCTGAATCTACGAACTGCGTTCAAACCCGTCTGACCGCCTGAAACCACTACTTCCTACACTGATGGAGACGTAAGTCCGAAACAACGTTGTCTGTAGGTAAATACACTTTAATATTTAATCAAAATATTCATAGTAATGGCCCCGTTTAAAATAGATAAATCTTAATTGTTGAAATGATAAAAATCTGAGGTCGTTAAGCTATGGAAGCAAAGCTTACACGCCCACGTGTTTAAGCCCTCTTTGATCTTGGAACGTTTGAACCCTGCCGCCGGCTTTAAATGTATCTTAATTTCAGTAATGTCTGTGGTGATTTCCGTTGGCCTAATGGATTAGGGCGTAGGATTGTGATTCTCTTCTGAATCTACGAACTGCGTTTGAACATGTCTGACCGTCTGAAACCACTACTTCCTGCACTGATGAGGGCGTAAGTCTGAAACAACGTTGTCTGTAGGTAAATACTCTTTAATATTTAATAAAAATATTCATAGTATATATATATATACATATAAGGAGAGAGAGAGAGAGAGAGAGAGAGAGAGAGAGAGAGAGAGAGAGAGAGAGAGAGAGAGAGAGATTATTTTGTTGTTTAAGCACTCTTTGATCTCGGAACGGTTGAACGTTCGAATTTAAATGTATCTTAATTTCAGTAATGTCAGTGGTGATTTCCGTTGGCCTAATGGATTAAGGCGTAGGATCATGACACTCTTCTGAATCTACGAACTGCGTTCGAACCCGTCTGAGTGCTTGAAACCACCACTTCCTACTGATGAGGGCGTAAGTCCGAAAGAAAGTTGTTTGAACAGTTAACTACTACTAATAAAAACAATGGAACGAAATCTTCCGCACGCACACATCTATGTAGTTTATACCAACACTGAAGCTTATGCTTAAACGTCACACGGCTTGCACAAAATAAACACATAAATTAATTGACCATTAATGTTATACACACCGGCGCTGTTGCCGTCTTCTATGCATATATGGAAAACCAATGTGAGTACACTAAATTTATATATGAACAAATAATTCAACAACTAGTAACTGGGTATATCATTAGCTCTCATTTTGATTTAATTCCCGGGTAACGAATGTCGATGGGTCGCCATCTGAAGACCATTTCTTAGCGAGTATTGAAGATGGAAATTCTCGTTTCACAATTTCTAGTGCCAGTGAAATGATTAATTATGGTTACTATCGATCCGGAGATAGAATCGCCACTTTCACGAGGAGAACTCCTACGTTTAATTGGCGGTGCCAATGCAATTAAATGATATTATACAAAAAAGAAGAAAACAAAACACACACACAGACACAAAACCTCTGGTTTATCTTGAAGCACTCTTTTGGAAAAGTCCCCAGATGCTGTAGACTAAACTCATGCTATGTATGGTGTGCAGGGAGGAGAGTGCCCAAAGCCACATCTGGACTAGTGCACCAACCACTAGCCTCTCCCTCTTGGACAGAGTGCAAAAAAAAAAAAAAATCTAACCTGCTGGGTCCAACATTGTCTGCCAAACTCCAGCCCCTGTCACATCGCCGCAAGTACTTCCACGGAATATGCTCCGATAAACTTACTGCACTCCCTTAACGTAAATATACTCGACCCACACGACTAGCAGCAAAATCCCACCCCTTCACTGCCTACCTTTTAAATTCTTTCACTGCTTCCTGTTTGCCCGACCGACCGACCGACCGACCGACCGACCGTACCAATATGCAGAAATCTAAATGTAATGTAAACAAACATCTTGCTGCCCAACTCTCCAACCAGGTTGCCTCCTATAAATCTGGTCCCTTTCACTAGCTATTATGCTCCAGTTGCAATATGTCTTGTTTGGGGTAAACAAAGAAAAGTCGGCACTCTCGTGCGAAACTGGTGCAGGTACGAAACGAAAAATAAAAAATAAAACAATATGAGTTAAAAAAAAAAAAATGATACGGACATACAATTCCTTATTTATTGGCCTCTTCAAAGTTAGACATAAAGTCGTCTTTATATGCGGAGAAAATCCAGCTCCCCCCCTCCCCAAAGGGGAACTCTGGATTGGGACGAAAAGAAAATTGCCTAGGTCTAGAATGTGTTTTCCTTCACTGACCGAGGACAAAAAAAGATCAAGTGTAGTATCAGAACAGATACTACATTTTACTCCCAGCCAAAAGGTCAACGATGATAGAAGTCGCTTAAGTATACGCACGTGCGAGTATAACAGGTCACAAAGTAAATCGACCTTTTTTTTTCTCCGACTCTAGACAGATCGGACATCGTAAACAAGCACATGTGGTTTAGCCTTATGCCAGATAAACGAAAGTAAAATTAATAAAATATAATAAAAATATATCTATAAAAATTTAGGATTTTTTTTTGAAAGCCAAACAACAATGTGGGTTATATTTATTTATTTTTTAATAATTCTTTTTTATTGATTTTAAAGACTTGACACCTTTCGACGTAAAAACGTCCATATCAAAAGTATAGACATTTTTTGTTTTCCTTTTTTAAAATCCTTCTTGTTCGAGACATATTATTCTTTCGAAGAACACATTGTTGTCTGGCTTTCGAAAAAAACAAACATTTCTAAATTGTCATTCAATATCGACATTGTTTCAGGTGTGAATTTCTTCATTAAAAAATATACCTATTTACTTTTTCTAATAACGAGTTCGAGCGATGGCGTCATTCTACTATACGTCAGCAGAATCATCTGTGATGCCCAGAGTTTAAATCTGTATATAAAGTTAGGCGTGTTTATGTTTAGATATTTGTATGAACAGGATTCATTCCGAAACTAATTAACCGATCATTATGAATTATGTAACACAGCTGTTAGGTTATCGTAATGTGATATATATATATATATATATATATATATATATATATATATATATATATATATATATAACACGAAATTACATAATCATCGATGCAATAATTTATTTCAACCTTGTGGTTTTTTCAAGCATCCGATCCAGACGATTACATTTTTGAAACTGAAAAAAAGAGTTCAATTCACACTCGACAATTCAAATATAATTGGAGAGATAGGGGGTAACAACCTATTTAATAAATATGTATTAAATAGGTTGTTACCCCCTATCTCTCCAATTATATTTGAATTGTCGAGTGTGAATTTAATTCTTTTTTTCAGTTTCAAAAATGTAATCGTCTGGATCGGATGCTTGAAAAAAACACAAGGTTGAAATAAATTATTGCATCGATGATTATGTAATTTCGTGTTATTATATTTTATTTTATTCTTGCTCTGTTTATCACATTGAGCTCTCATACCCGGATTTCCTCCTGGAATTATTTCATTATAACACAAATATATATATATATATATATATATATATATATATATATATATATATATATATATATATATATATATATAGTTTAATTTAGTTTTATGCAAAGGGGAAAAACAGGGATACAGAAGCCCTTCGTGCAAATTAAGATATCCTCGGTTAATATTAACATCAATTAATAAATATTCCCTAAATTTCTGTTTTTTGGAGCATTTTAAACAATTTTAAAGAGCATAATATGTGTACAACCTGCCATTTGAAAATTCAAATATTTCAGATTTGCATTGGATTAAATCTGTACTCATTAGACACCAATTTAGCAAGATTCTCTGGATTTCAACTTCCCCTTAAGATCCCTCCCTTAAGCTTCAGCTATAAATTTCTAGACATTTTCTAGACATTTTCTAGACTCAAAATCAAGTTTTTTTTATTTTGATCAAAATTAGAATAAGGATTCCACAGAGTGGCCAAGAAGTCACTAAGGGATTTTTAACTTGAATAGATTCCTTATTTTTGATGGTACCTTAATGGAATTTTAACATAATATGCTTATGTGTGTGTACTTTAGATGTATGTTTTTCTTATATAAGCTTGCCTGATATCATCAAGTTTCGCCTTATAAACTATGTTATTGGTTAGGCACTTTTTATTTAGAATGTACCTATCAGGGTTTCAGCAGTTGCATGTTCTTTTGTTGAGGTGACGTTGTGTTATTACTATTATGTTATTGTTTAGAACTGGAAAAAACCTTTCCAGAACAATTCATAAACACTTTCCATCTGATAACCCACTCCAAAAGATATTCAATAGAAATACACTCAAAATCAGGTACTCTTGTGCACTTGTTCTATTTCATATTTATCTAATGTATAAAAAATAAAAGAAATACAACAAAATATGTTGTATTTCTTTTATTTTTTATACATTAGATATACAAGAGTACCTGATTTTGAGTGTATTTCTATTGAATATCTTTTTGGGTGGTTTATCAGATGGAAAGTGTTTGTGAATTGGTTCTGAAAAGTTTTTTCCAGTTCTATTGTTAACCTAAGGAGGTGGAAACCAAAGTTTTTTTCTACCTCTAACGTTTCAATTGTTACTAGAGTTCAGTATACAATTGTAGTTAAGTCTAAATTCTAGTGTTAAGGTATCCGCAGTTATTTATTAGTTATTCATATGTATGACTAAATTTATTGAAGTCATGTCCATTATTACTGATTAT
>OY744533.1:18963554-18966054 GCA_963556195.1 Sepiola atlantica
AGAGAGAGAGAGAGAGAGAGAGAGAGAGAGAGGAACTCGATAAGTAAATTGCAAATTACGGCTCATTAGAACAATTTAAATGAATTGTTTAGAAAACTTAACTTAATCTCCAAATCAAAAAAAAAAAATTTTTTACATTTGTTTTGATGTGATTACAATATATAAGAAAAACAACTTAAAGGAAAACATGTTGATTAACTCAGCTCTGGTATAATATATATTCCACTTTTAGGAACTTTTCGCTCGGTATGGAAGCGGTAATTAACCGATATTTGATTAAAAAATTTTTTTTCAAATTTGTTATTTTTATGATATCCTGGAGAGTTTTTTTGTTTTTAAAACATGCCCTTGAGACTATTACCCCGTCTTCTTTCGGAATGAATTATTAACAAGTTTCTAAATTAACTGTGTTTTTTTTGTTCAGACATTACTTTTCTCAGTTGGCGATTTTCAATTTTCTCTCTTTACATTTTCGTTCCATGAATCTGACGATTTTCAATTTTCTCTCTTTACATTTTCGTTCCATGAATCTGACGATTTTCAATTTTCTCTCTTTACATTTTCGTTCCATGAATCTGACGATTTTCAATTTTCTCTCTTTACATTTTCGTTCCATGAATCTGACGATAATTTTCTGTTTTTATGGTAAACTACCTAGATTTTCTGTTTACTACACATATTTTTTAAAAATCAATTCTAAATCAGGTGCCTTGCTTTGCGTATTAATTATTATAAAATGACTAGCAGGTTTACCCGGCGTCACCCGGGACCATAAAAACAAAATAGAAGAAGGTAAGTAGCGTGTGTAACATCTTGATATTAAAACTTCTTTCTCCCTCCCTCTCTTTCTAGTCGTCTCTTTATTATTCTCTCTTTCCCTCTCCCCCATTTCCCGTCCCTCTCCCCAACCCCCTTTTCCTCCTACGCCCATCCCATTCATCTCTTCTGTTCTAATGTGCTGAAAAAAATGTAATTAATTTACTGGAGTAATCACTTTTAAATGTAATACTGTAATCTTACATTTATTGCACCTGGACAACGCCGAGTAGAACAAAACACAATGAAATTATTGATGTCGGGCAATTCCGCCACCCCACCCGCTTTCACAATAATATAAAGAGAAATGATGTTGATAATGAAAATAGTCCAAAAAGATTTAAATGTAATACTGTAATTTATATTTATAGCTCCCGGACAACTCCAAGTCAAACAAAAGATTCTGTTATACCCCATCTTTCGCTTACCAAATATAATACAGTAATGTTAATAATGACAATTGTATTGCTCTCGGACAACGCCGACTTAAAACAAACGTTTCTGTACCCCCCCCCCCTCATTTAATAAATATACTACTGTAATGTTAGTAAGGAGACATTCACAGAACTGTCAAAAGTATCGTTAAAATCAAAGTATGAAGAGAAATAATGTTGATAATCATAATTGATCCCAGACAACGCCGATTAGAACAAATAGTCCCGAGCAACTCCTAATTTCTTGTAAAACCCCACATTTCACAATAATATGAAGATAAATGATGTAAATAAAGACAATAGTCCGAAGACGTTTAATATATACCAGTTACCAAAAGTAATACTGTAATTTTACAATTTTGATGCTGGACAGCACCAAGTAGAACAAATAGTCCCGGTCAATTTCCTAGTCTCCTGCATTTCAACATATTAAGAAAATACGTAAATATTGATGATGTCGAAGATATTTACTATATATCCCTTACTAGAAGTAATACTGCAATCTTACAATTTTCGATCCTGGACAACGCCGAGTAGAACAAATGGTCCCGCTAAATTCCTAATTTCTTTCGTCCCTCCTCCATTTCAACATATTAAGAAGATACGTGATGTTGATGAAGTCAGTAGTCCGAAAAGATTTACTATATATCCCTTAACAAAAGTAATACTGTAATCTTACAATTTTGAATCCCGGACAACACCGAGTAAAACAAATGGTCCCGGTAAATTCCTAATTTCTCCTCCATCCATTTCAACATATTAAGAAGATACGTAATGTCGATGAAGTCAATAATCTGAAGAGAGTTAAAATATACCAGTTACCAAAAGTAATACTGAAATCTTACAATTCTTGATTTCGGACAACGCCGAGAAGAACAAATGTTCACGGTCAATTCCTAATTTTCTGCACCGCCCCTATCCATTTCAACATATGTAGAAGATAAGTAATTTTGAGGAATTCCATAGCCGAAGAGATTTACTATATATCCCTTACCAAAAATAATACTGTTATCTTACAAATTTTGGTCCCAGACACGTAATGTTGATAAAGACAATAGCCCGAAGAGAGTTAATATGTATCAGTTCACAAAACTAATACTGTCATCTTACAATTTTTTATCCTGAACAATGTCAAGTAGAAGTGGTGGACAGTGACGGGTAGTGGCGTGTACTGGCGGACGGTGGTGAGTATTGGCATACAGTGACGGGCAGTGGCATATTTACAAGCAATGGCGGGCAGTGGCAGACAG
>OY744533.1:18971054-18976054 GCA_963556195.1 Sepiola atlantica
AAGACATATATATATATATATATATATATATATATATATATATATATATATATATACACACACACATATATGTATATGTATACACACACACATATATGTATATGTATGCACACACACACATATATATATGTATACACACACATATATATATATATGTATACACACACACATATATATATGTATACACACACATATATATATATATATGTATATACACACACACACACACACACACACACATATATATATATATATATATATATATATATATATATATATATATCAGTCTCGGCCATGTGAGTAAAGGTTACTTTAGTCCAGGGTTCGAATCCGGGGATCGGAACATTTGTTCATAATGTCATTTCTATGTACTTTTTATTAAAAAGTTCAAGAACTTTTGACATCGATAAGGATATCGTATCGAAGATGCCAATTTCAAATCTACGGTTGGTTTGGCTCTCAGATCAACAGTTTAACCGTGATGCAGCGATACATACATAATACACGCACATACATTCATACATACATACATACATACATACATACATACACACACATACATACAACTTTTGTTTATATAGATAGATACTATACCGTAAAGTAAGTGAGTGGAGAATCTGAATAGAGATTACAAAAAAACATAAAGCAAACAGTCTGGAATTGAAACAGGTTAGTGGGCATAGTTAGAGAGAAGCAGGCATAGCGACTAGGGAAACGGTGGGACATGTAGATGCAGGGAGAGAGGGTGGAGAGATAAATGGAGACACCCTCTGTCACGCTTATTAGATTTATATAGAGGAAAAAAGAGCCAGTCGATGTATATCTGCCCAAGAAATAAACACCAGAAAACAATAAATCACACAAAATAAAGGAAAACTTAATAGAACTGACCGCATTCTTCTCTGGGGACACAATGGATAAACACTAAAAGTGTGTTTGGCGATTAGCAATTTATAGTGAGGCAATGATTTCGCAATAACCGACTGCATTTCTCCCGAACCGGTATTGTTTAAATCAAGTGACATGACGAAATCCATGATGGCTGAAATGAAAACTGCGAAGGACTGATGTTATCTTGGAGATTTCATTCTTCCAGATTAGTTGCTCTATCAAGGTTTAGGAGTCTCGTCTAACCTACTATATCACGATAGTTAGGGGAGAAGGGATGGATTTATTTATTTCTCAATGGTAATAAAGCGATACGAAGATCGATTCTTCAATTCCGTCAGAATGGACTTTTTTCCGTGAAAATATCCGAACTGTTTTTTTTTCTGTAAATTTGAAGATTCATTTGTTACTAAAATTCGGACTTTGTTTTTATTAATTTTCTATTAAGTTTTCCGTCTTCTTATTCTTATTAAGAAGTAAAGATACCTATTATTTTCTCATCTCGATAGGTGATGGCTTCTCGCGCAGGCAGTTGGCGTAGACCACATACAACAGCAATTTGTTTCATATCTTCTTCTCTCTCTTTCTCGTTGAAGACGTCGCATTCTTTATGTCGTAAATGTTATTAATAAAGAACAGCACATAGCCATTTGGAGTTTAACAATCTTTTTGTGATTTTATATATTTAATTATTCAGTAAAAGATCCGGTATGCTTATTCGCCACGTCCCACTAGCCACTTCCTGTCTGTGACGTATCTGGTTGAACACGTAGCTCTAACTCAGCTTCCAATGAAAAATTCCACCCTATACTTATATTTTAACAAGAGCTCGAAAATCTCCGCCCGAAAATCACGTGGCTTTTTTAGATAAGTTTTTATTTGTGCATTTTAATATATGTCTCTTCATCGTTGACTTCACTGAAAAAAAAAGAAGAGAAACACACTTCACAAGAATATGGTGTCTCTCTTTTTGTTTCATTTTACTCCAGTCGAAGTTCTCAGAAATCAAGGGGCCACTTTCCTGTGGCTAACACTTGATCTCTATATGAGATACATAAATATCCGACTGTTCAATTAATATTCCCCTTTAACTCTAAAACGTTGAGTTAGTAAAGAAGTGAAGAACATTAATTATCCTCTCTCCTATTGACCAGTTAACTATGTTATAGTATATCTTTCTTGTGGTCTCTTGGTATTACCGGATTCCAGGACAAGAATTCATCTAGTCTGATGGAGTATCCAGCTAAGTGCTGTTATTAGATCAATCATTCCTCATATAAGCCAGTATGTAGCCACACCAAGATGATCTTATTTGGGCTTGGAATGCTATGTTATTGTTGTGAAGTAGTCCAACAGTAAAAAGAAGAAGTCAAGTCGAGGTTGGGTTAAGATAACAAGTGTATTAACATAAACGGTACAAAGGTAAGGAAACTGACTGGCACTCGGCTAGACAGTTACAATACTGTCCTTTTCTCCCGGATGATTGTCTACTCGCACTATTTATAGTGAGAACCGGTGTAGTTTCTCTTCTGTTAGAACGGCCGGTGTAACAGTTATATTGAATATTTGCTCAGGGTTTATTCGGAGGGTGAAGTATCCTCATGTCAGGTTGTCTTGTCAAACCTGGGTACAGAGAGACCGAAGACACTCGAGGATGGTGTCTGTTAGGTAATTCAAACTCTCTCTGTCCGGGTCTAGATCTAAGGTTTGTTCAGGTAGGTGCCATACATAGTCAGGTTAATCTATATTAATTTTGTAAAGAATAAATGAAATCTGTTCTAAACAAAAAAAAAACCAAAAAAAACAAAAAGCAAAAACAGTATTGTTTCAAAATGAGTGCTCGGTAAATAAACAGATGGGTTTGTATATATTCGTATGGAGAAAGAGTGAAAAATATCCGATAGTCTTTCTTTTATATAAAAGGCGGAAAGAGAAAGACTATCAATGCCTCTTCTGTGAAAAAAGGACTGCAGAGAAGAATGTTTCAATATTTACCCTCCCCCCCACCTCCTCCGGCCTTCTTGAAGTTTGAAGGTAGAGTTTTTATTTACTTCCTCTTCAGGAGGTTAGACACAAGGTCAAGTGTGGTTTTGAAAAACCCCAACGCACTAGAAGATGCGCACTTTAGCCTACAGAAAACATTCCCCGATACGAGCACCCAAGGCGATTAGAAATAAATAAAAAAAATCCTTGGAGGGTGGACCTCCTATGGCTGAATAGAACCATACCTCAGCCCGGGTTTATAAGGGTTTATATTAGTGTTGGGACGATTTCAATATTTTCCCCGATTCTGTTCTAAATTCCCGATTCCGATATAATTACCGATTCAGATGCTTTTAAATTTTTTAAATATTTAGTTATAGAGTTGTTGTTTTGTTTTTTTAATTTTCGGATTACCGTAAAATTCCGTGTAAAGTGTGCATTTATTTTCGCAAAAGTAAAAGAAAATTTACATTACATTTAGACGTTTTTATGATCGATAGATTTTACTTTTACTGATTGTTTAGCATCAATAATTATTTATCGATTCATCATTCGTACGAGCAATGGAAAAGTAAACTTTAAACAAACGAAAATAAAGAACAAAATTAAAAGAATCGTTTTTGGAATCGGAAATAAAGCTATTTTTTCCGATTCCAATACCCCAAAAAGTTCCGATTCTTCTGATTCCCGATTCCGATGAGTAAGTGAAAATATGACACTGTTAACGACTAGAAGCGTTTTGTTTATCTCTGGCATTATTTTGTATATAATATCCGAGCAACGCCGGTAAGCCGTTTCAGTTTGAAATTAAACTAATGATATTCAACTGCACACTGAGCTGTATAGATAAGTAGACATTTTGATCGACGTTAAGCCGAACAGAACTCGAAGTGCGCCGCCGTTGTTGGCGGCGACGCTCAGAATGAAAGCAAGAAGTCGAAAGACTTGATCAAGATTCCCAGATGCAAGAAAATGGAGCCATGATTGAGAAAAACACGAGTCGCTGGCCGCCGGGAAACGGACGGAATACTCGTCCCTTTCTGTCTTTCATTTGCCAGCTTCCTTCCGAAAAGCAGACGATGACTAATATTCCCGCTTTAGCTTAACTCAGCGTTCGATGCGAGCAATGGCGGACGAGCGATTTACAAATACCCGGATGTCAATTGATGCACTCATATACTTTCTTAATCGCTACAGACAGAATTTCATTTCAACGTTGATTTATTAAAACAAAAAGTATCGTAATGGCGGAAGCAATGCATTTATGAATTATGTAGATTTCCTTTCGTTATGCATTATTGTTTTTGTATTTATCTTCCTCCCACAACGGTAAGAGGTGACATCATCATCATCATCATCATCATCATCATCATCATCATCATCATCATCATCATCATCATCATCATCATCATCATCATCACTACTACTACTACTACTACTACTACTACTGTTATTTGTACTCACTAAGAGTTCTCACACAGGTCATCATGAGATTACTCACTGATAGTAATCGGTGGTGTTCCCTGGAGTCTGGGTGACAACAAGTCTCCCCAGATTTCCAGTACTCTTCACCTCTTTTGATAACCTTTGCAAATGACTTTGCGTTATCGCAACATCCGATTACCATTGATTTCTCGCTGAGTTGGTTTCTTCATTCGAGAATTTTTCTTAAGATTTTAGCTATTTTCGTCATTGTTGTCCGTTGTAGAGTCCCAGTCTTCCCTTTGATTCCAATTTCTCCCAGTCGTTTTTCCAGATTTTTCGGGGCTGTTACTAGTGCTGCTGCTGATATTATTATTATTATTATTATTATTATTATTATTATTATTATTATTATTATTATTATTATTATTATTATTATTATTCCGGAAAGTGGATGATAGACGTCAGACTTTTTAATCTTTCAAAAAGATTTCGCAACCCCCACTACCACCACCACCACCACCACCACCACGAACCCAATCTCCCCTTCCTCATTTATATTCGAAAAAATTTCCGTTCTTTCTTCATATGTGTTTTGGATGACATGATTGATTATCGAAAAAGATGTTTGATCGATGGCTAGAAAAGATGATCACTTCACTTAAATAAAGAAAAGAAAAAGTTAAAAGATAGATAGACATTGAAAA
>OY744533.1:18981054-19003554 GCA_963556195.1 Sepiola atlantica
AATTCTACAATGCATTTTCTTTTGCTGAAATGTGAGAAGAGAAATCAGCACGAACTTTGCTGGCTCAGCCCGTGTCTTTCAATCGTAGGCGTGCCCCTTTTCTTCCTGAGATTCTCATAAATGGCTCTGCACTAGAGGAGAAACTGACTCTGAAACTTCTTGGTCTTTCTCTCTCATCCAATCTTTCTTGGAATTCTTACATTAGATTCATTGCTCTTCTTGCTTCTCGTAATGTCGGTTTCTCTATCGCTCCAAACACTTTCTCACACCTGAGGATAGTCTCGATCTCTACAAATCTACTATCAGATCATGCATGGAGTACTGTTGTCATATTTGGGCTGGTGAATCTCTGTCCCATTTGAGGGTTCTTGATAATGTGCAGAAACGTATCTGTAATTTGATTGGCTCTACCCATTCTTCTTTCATACCTCTTCCTCTTTCACAGACGTTATGGTGCTAGTCTCAGCCGTTTCTATAAATACTATTATGGCACGTGTTCTTCAGAATTATGTGATCTATTTCCTGCTTCTTTTGTTTCAGCTCGTTTGACTTGTCAGTCTCCATCAATTCGCTGTTTTGATACATCATTGTAATACAGCTTCCTATTCCAGTAGCTTCTTTCCAAGAACCGCAGGCTTGTGGAACTCTCTTCCTGCTGACTGTTTTCCTCCTACCTATAATCTTAGTCTTTTCAAGATTAAGGTCAATAGGCATCTCCTGTCTTTGCGATAATCATCTTTCGTTCTTCTTAGCTCCTTACATCAGGTGGCTTCATGCATTGTCTGGAGCGATTTCCATTAAAAAAATCATTTGTAAGAAAAAAAATGGTAAGTTTTTTTTATAAATTAGCAGCCTTACTTTGGAGGTCATCAATTAGCAGCCTTACTTTTGAGGTCATCAAGTTTCACTTGTGACAGATTATTCCAAACGCAACACGTGCCTTCAACTGATTAAATATGAAGTAATCTATCTATCTATATGCTATTAAAAAAGTTATGGTGTTATTGGAGTTTGTTTGTTTGTACGTAAACATGTGATTTGTTGTAAAAAAAGGAATAGGCAGAGTGCACATTACTAAGGCAGTAGTTTTTACGATGTCTATACCCGAGTTCGAATCTCACGTAAGTTTAAAATAATTTTTAAAAAACTTGATATGTGTTTTATAAATTTAAAGAAATTATCATAACATAATAACATAAAAATACGCATTAAATAAATATGAAAAAAAAAAATTGAATTACTTTTTTTTTGATAATCCGCAAAAAAAGTAGACATAAAAAGTATCCGGCATTAGTTCAACGCGAATTATTTTTTGCTTAAAAACATAATGTCTTATGTTTTTTTGACAATAAAAACAATACGTGAATACATCTATCCTAGTTACTTGCTCTTTAATGGAAATACTGAGGAGCGTATTTTTTCACGAAATCTCACAAATATTTTTCTACGTTCTGGTTATAAAATAGTAGAAGCTAGGTAAAGATGGAAATTGACGTACCCAGGTACTGCAAAGATCTGCTATGAACTAGCATTAAACGAATACTGAATGAAACGGATTTCGTTGAAGTTTATATTTTATTCGAATATATTTAAGAACTTGAGGCATGACAAAAATAGTTAAATGAATGGATTCTGTATTAAATGATCACAACAAAGCGTTGCTATATTGCGAAACCGAACAATCAAACCAAACTTCTTCAACTACTTTTTTTTTTACTAGATGGGTCACGACTTATCAAAGCCAAAAGCCACTCGAGGATAATAGTTAATGCGATGGAATGATTTTTCAGTTCAGAGATGAAGAACATTATGAGAGGATTAAGAATTATTGATGGAATGAACCAAGTTCGAATACTTGTGGGAACGGTTCATGATAGACATCATTTTACGTTAGAATTGAAGACGACTATGTTGTAGTCTGCAGGGAAGTAGTTCAGTGGTAACGTGTTCCACAGAGGAGAAGCCCTTGCGAAGAAGCTCTGTTTTGGGAGATGGTGGTGGAGCAGTGGATATTGGCACGGAATGGCCACTTGGCGTACTGTATTCGGTCCCTATCGGACTCATCGCACCCATTTTAAGTAGGGCTGTTGGCAACCTCCCATGTGGCCTTTCCTGTGAGTAGCTGATCCTGAAAGAGGAAACCCGAAGAAACCGGTGCCAATAAAAGAGAATACAGAAATCAATAAAGCGCTACTTGCTGAATTCCTACGAACGGCTCGAAATAAATGTCTTGTACTTAATTGTTGCGCGAGTATTAGTTCCGTTCTTGTCACGAGATGTCTCAACGATTTCTAATCTCACGTTTCTTTGTTCATTGGGTTAAAACCACCATCTCCCCCTCTTTCTTTCGGTTAGTTTAATTCTTTTCATTGCATGCAACGATAAGATCTATTATCAAGGCCGGCGTCTTATTACTTTTATTTGCGACGACGATTACTCCCGCCCAGTTTTGTTCGCGCCATTGTGCAACACCTAATGGTTTAGTCCAAGAGATACGTTTCTTTTTGTCTTCTCCAAAGATTTCGTGCCTTTTCGACAGATTTCCGACGACAACTTTATTAATACATGTTAAAAAATGAAAACCGAAAATTGTTTATATGTTTATTGACGTTTCGTCTTTATTGTTGAAAAACTTTTTCAGGATGACTGATTTGAAGAAAAAAAAAAACCCCAAAACACCAAATCAGTAATGTCGAATACCTATTACTAAAATTTCACAAAATCGGAGGCATCTGGATTCTCACGAAGGGTTTCTACTCCTTTTTATCCCCGTTGCATTAAACTAAACCAAAAAAATCACAAACAAGCAACTTACATGTTTAAAAAAAAAAAGATGGCTGACCTAATAGGACGTAAATAACCATGTTTTCCTCGTAGAAACTGGATTCAATGTAAGTTGCCTTTTTGTGATTTTTCTGTTTGCTGTCTTACAATATATTTTTTCTGGAAGCGATCTTTGGATTTCCGAAGAACAGCATAGATAAAAGATCCTGAATTGACATATACATTTTTGGTTGTTTATCTATGTGCGAAACGGTCCGTAAAAATACACCGAAGTTTTTGGACTTCGGAAAAAAAATGCAAAAAATGAATAAAAACTTGGTCACTGGAATTAGTGTAATATATATATATATATATATATATATATATATATATATATATATATATATATATATATATATATATATATATATATATATATATAAACAAGTATTGATAAGATGAACTCAAAACCAATATATTAACAATAGTACTTAATACAAGGTAGAGCCTTATAAATATACGTTATATAAACATTTTAAATGGTTTACAAAAATCAATTTATTTCCCGGTAGAATAATGTATATCGTCGGGACTAAAAGTTCATAAATTTATGAATTTGTTGTCTTGACGAAGCACACTCTAGAACTGAAACATGAATTAACTTGTGTAGACCATTTTAAATTTTTATATTACACACACACACACATATATATATATATATATATATATATATATATATATATATATATATATATATATATATATATATATATATATATATATATATATATATATATATATATATATATATATAAGTCTATGGCAATGGACACCACTTGGGAAACTGTCCAATTACTAATTCCCGTTTTTCGTTCAACTTTGACTTTTCTGACAAGGCACCGTGTTTAATTGGTGAAGAGAGCCCACCTCTTGCACCGGAAGCACGTGATCGCGAATCCGGGGTGCGTAATTATAGGATAAGACGGCGGCGCCTGCTCAATATCGTAGGTTACTGAATTAAGCCTGAGTTTTAATTAGATAGTTAATTAATTGATTTAAAACTTAGTTAGCCCCCCCCCCCCAAAAAAAAACCTAAAAACTAAACAGATGTGAGATTTGATTCCAGTTCATATCTACACATGATTACAAACTTGCTTACATTGATAAATATATAACTGAATATTCATTTCCGTATTGCTGGCTTTATTTGAACTCCCCGTGTACCGTGTCATCTTCGTGGCTGGTATTTGCATACGGATGGATTAATGACTAAGAATAGTGTACAATACATTTAGAATAATAAGTTATAAATTGGATTCAACAAAAAGCAACCCGGCGTTTTTTTGTGTGACTTCATAAATTCTTTAGATCATTATACCGTTCGTTCGCTATTCCACGTGGCCATGAGGATTGGCGTCCCACATGGCCACCTATAGTCTTTCTTAGTGTTTAGCCAACGCTTTAGCTGATTCACTATTTCAAATACCTTTCCCTAACCTACCACGTGATCTGATTGTCCAATCACGGCTTTATATTTCTCAGCTCTCTCCAGCCTTTACCCTCTTCACATGCATACGCTGATTAAAAACACGATTGTTAGACCTCACTAGCATGATTCAGGACCGGCGGGACAGTTATAAAAGTGTGGGGGGGGGGGCTCTCCTAAAAAGTGGGGGGCCCGGTTAAACACATGCATATATAACTTCATTATTGATGACCGTAAAGTGGGGGGGGGGGGGGCAAGTCAAATAGTGGGGGAGGGGGGCCATCCATGAGATTTGTGATTTAAATCGGCCTTAGATGTCTTACTCGTCTTAAACGACCTTAGATGTTTAATTCTTATTAAATGAAGCTACCCCCTCCTCATCATCATCTAGTTCTGATCGTGTCACGGATCTATTTGCTCTCTCACCTCATCTCACTCTATCCTCCGTCTCGCAAGATAGGTTTTCATAAGTGCACTGCGGGGTCTCTATTAGTGGCTTAACTTAAGTTCTGTGCGCCCCCCCCCCTATTGAATGACACCATTGTTTTGGCATCCACAAATTTTCTTTTCTTTATCCGTTAACCTAACATCAAATCGAATTTCTACGAACAGAGTTTATTTCCATCTGTAGAACACGTTACCACAAGATGCTTCCCTGAAGGCTGCAACATAGTCATCTTCAAATTCAATAAACATTTGTTATTAAAATATTCTCATAAGTCATCAAATTCCTCATCTATCTACCTAAAACCAAACGAAACTTCCATGAGCAAAGATACTTTCCAAGAAATACAATACCACGGGATTGCTTCCCTGTTGACTACAACATAGTCGTCTTCAAATATTTGTTGAGCCGTCCTCTTAAGTAATCAAATCCTGTCCTTTTCACCCATCATTTCCAATCCTCTCGCAGTATTGCTCATCATCCAATTGATATTCTCAATAACCCTTATCCTCGAGTGGCCATTGGGTCTTGATAAATGTTGATTAATCGCTCTATATAAACCCAACATCTTTGTATACGTGTTAGTGTTTGTGTGATGTTTGTATGTTCCCTATAGAAAAGAAGGTTAGAGAATCTACATAAAATCTAAAAGTGTATTCTTATGTAAAATTTACCGTGGAAGACAATGGAAGAGGCAACCCGAAGGGGGGGGTATGAGAGCATAACCCCCTTTAAAACTTCAAATATATCCTATTTTTATGAAATTTAAATCATACGCATAACATTTTCTAGGAAAGACAATCGAAGTGGCCTGAATCTCTAAGTGCCCTCCTAACCTAAGGGAGCTACGAGGGTCGAACCTCCTATAAAACTTCAAATATATAACTTATTTTGATCAAATTTATATCATATGTATAAAATTCTCCGGGGAAGACAATGGAAGTTACCTTCTATGTGCCGAATATCTATGAGCACCACTTGTAAGGGACAGAACCTCCTTTAAACTTAAATTTAAACCATATGTATATTATATAAGCCATTAACTCAGAGAGGTTTCCAACATTTAAGCTTTTTTCGACTATATTAGGGGGGCGAAACAGGAGTAGGGGCAGTAAAAACAGAGAAAGTAATATGGTGTTATGAGCATAGTGAAAAAGTACATAGTAATCCTCATTCAATCCCGAGCAACGTCAGGTACTCATGCTAGTCTATATATAAAAAAGTCTTCTTCTTTTAAATTTATACTTTCAATTTTAGATTAATTTTAGTTTCGTATTCAAAGAATGAAATAAAAAGATAATTTAAAAAACTAAATAGTAAACCGAGCTCCACGACAACATCGACCGTGTTTAAACTAGCAAATCACATAACTCTAAATTGAATGCATTTTTAGCCGACTCGTCGGCATTCGACTTCGAATACTGACGCATAAACATTATAATCAATAGACACTAATATGAATATGCATAAACCTTGCAGTAATGTATTGCCGACAGTGGCGTGGTGTGTGTTGCCAGCGCCGGGGACAAGTATGTCGTCCCCCTCGACCAGTTAGTATCCTTACCACAAAGCTAATATTTAAAATCCTCATCTACATAATATACGATACTAGCTGAGTTATCCGTCGTCGCCGGGTTTCTCAAATTGAACTTCTGGTATATATTTTAACGTTTAATGGTGGTAAACATGATGCGATAAAATGGTTTTGTGTTGTTTAATTTTATTCAATATCAAATGTTGTGAAGGCCAGATTCACAACACTTTTTTTTATTTTATTTAGAATTTATTAATTTTATACGTACATAAGAAGTAATCCATAGACACGTGTTTCTGGCATAGCTATCTTAGACAAGGATCGAACCTTCGATATTAATGCCCATAGTCTAGTGTTTTACCTCCGGTCAATGACGCCTTGCCTAGAAATATGTACGATTTTTATCACCTAAATATTTAAATGTATTTTACGTAATTGTTTTTATTGGTTCGATTGTTCACTTCCTAAGTGATACAGATTAATGCAGAAGATTGCATTATTAGTCGCCCATAACTTTATAAAACGTATTTTTCGGTTATATATATATATATATATATATATATATATATATATAATTTTTTTTTATTCGAACATAAAAGTAATCCATAGAAACATGTTTCTGGCTCGCAGTCGTCATCAGCATGGCTAACTTAGACAACGATCGAACCTTCGATATTGATGTCTATATTCTAGCGTTTTACCTCTGGACCATAACTCCTTGCATAGAACTATGTACGATTTTTATCACCTAGATATTTTAATGTATTTTATGTAATTGTTTTTATTGGTGACATCAATAAACATATATAGACATCAATATGGAAGGTTTGATCCTTGTCTAAGTTAGCAATGCGGATAATGGCTGTGAACCAAAAACACGTGTTCATGGATTACTTTTATGTAAAAGTATCAAATTAATATATATATATATATATATATATATATATATATATATATATATATATATATATATATATATATATATATTTTAACGAAAAATACGTCCTATAAAGTATAGGACGACTAATAATGGAATCTTCTGCATTAGTCAGTATTACTTAGGAAGTGAACAATCGAAATAGTAGTATACCATCACCAATAAAGAATTACATAAAATACACATATATATATATATATATATATATATATATATATATATATATATATATATATATATATATATGTATATATATATGTATATATATATATATATATATATATATATATATATATATATATATATATATATAGTATCGCCTATGAAAAAACTGTTTCACGCTTCGAACTCATCATTAACCGTTTTTACTTTAAATTATAATAAAGCAGTTTAAAATTGAATAGAATGATGTAGTTTGCTTAAAGCATTGTGTGTAATTTATATGGATAATTTATAGAAGGCGATAACAACGAGGAGATATACCGGGTTGTAAGAAGAACAACTTCTAAATAATAACTTTTTAGGGGACATAATATGGGCACAACCGCCTTTTTGAAAATTCAAATGTTTTAGATTTGCATCAAATTTGATCGAGAATCATTCGACATCAAATAATCAAGATTCATCCAAATTCAATTTCGTCTTAAGACTTCTTAAGCTTAAGCCTTAATTTTGAGATATTTTCTAATGGATTTTGATCAACATTTGAATAACAATTATAGACGTAAGGTTTATTGGCATTATATCTACTAGCAAATATATGCTCCCTCCGATCGCATATTTTTGCTACGCTGCCGCATCAGAAATGAAGGCTCACGCGTAAGCCAATGGAGCCCCAGTCATATTTCTGTGGTGGTTAGACATTGATCTGTGTTTATGACCAAGAATATTTTTAGTTGAAAATAAATAAAAAAAAAATTCGACCCTACCCCGATTTTTGATAGATAGAAAGACCTGTAGTTTAAAAAGAAAGAAATTTTTTTTTGTACCCCCCTCAATTTTTTTATATTACCAGTCATTGAAATATTTTTTAGTTAAGAAAAAAACAAAACATTTTTTTGACCGCCTTCCCCCAATTTTTTTTATCCCCCCCTATACATGTAAATATTTTTAATTAAAAAGGAAAAAAAACAAACCTAACCCTAACTGTAACGACGGGGTCAAAGTTAGCGTGGGTCCTAAAATGAAAAAGCACAAAAAAATCAAATACAGTGAACACAGTGTGTGTGCGCGTGTGTGTGTGTGTTTAATGACCCTTTTTTAATTAAACAATTTGATTCTACAATCAGTTGTATAGTTTTCCAGTACAATGTGTTAGTTTATTTTGTTGACATTAAAGAAAAAAAATCACATCTTTTTTTTTAATAAATAAAACATGGAATCATAAATTCTGTTGAGGTCGTGAAAAAATGATAATATTGGATATGAAAGTATTAAGAAATCAAATACAGTAAACACGAAAAGTTTTTTAATTCTCGGAAAGAAAAAGTTTACCTGAACTGTGTGTGTGGGGGGGTGTGCGTGCGCGCGCGCGTTTTTATATAGTAATTTTTAAATCAATTATTATTTTAATTAAACAATTTGATTTAATAAATTCGTGTTTTAAAACATAATGGCTAAGAATAAACAAACTTAGGACGGTTTGAAAAATGAAAAACTGAGCACGGTGAATACCAGCGTTGTTGTTTACATATTTAACGTGCCATATTAACATCGGCTGCTTAATCAGATCGCCATCTTTAATTACCGGAGGGAGGGAGGACACCACTGATTAAACAGCCAATCGGCTGCTTAAACAGATCGCCATATTTAATTACCGGAAGGAGGGAGGACACTACTGATTAAACAGCCAATCGGCTGCTTAATCAGATCGCCATATTTAATTACCGGAGGGAGGGAGGACACCACTGATTAAACAGCCAATGACTTTGCAATTTTAACAGTACTCGCGTTGAAATGGTTTAGAAAACACGCCGGTTATGATGAAATGGCTTTAATTAATTGTATGAATAATGTTTATTAATATAACCTTATCGGAAAATATTCTAAATACATATGTAAATTTGATAATAGCAGTTATAAGTGTATATTTGTAAATATGAATTTAATTGAAGGTTTAAAGGAATGACTTATGTTAATGGCAACACCCATCTGGTGTCTGAACGATTTTTGATGACAGTATATAAAGAATTTCAGAAAGATTAGTTTCAGTAAAATAGTCGTACTGGAGTTTCGGCTTCAGACAGACAGACAGACAGATACATAAACTCCATTATTAATAGATATTTTAATATTCGTAAGGGGGGGATAAAATGGTGAGAAACTGTTCTGTTTAGGGAATTAATTTTACCCGTCCTGGGACGGGTGTTTTTCTAGTAATTTCTATTAATATATTACAGTAACTGTAACCGTCTCTATTAATATATTACGGTAACTGTAACCGTCTCTATTAATATATTACGGTAACTGTAACCGTCTCTATTAATATATTACGGTAACTGTAACCGTCTCTATTAATATATTACGGTAACTGTAACCGTCTCTATTAATATATTACGGTAACTGTAACCGTCTCTATTAATATATTACGGTAACTGTAACCGTCTCTATTAATATATTACGGTAACTGTAACCGTCTCTATTAATATATTACGGTAACTGTAACCGTCTCTATTAATATATTACGGTAACTGTAACCGTCTCTATTAATATATTACGGTAACTGTAACCGTCTCTATTAATATATTACGGTAACTGTAACCGTCTCTATTAATATATTACGGTAACTGTAACCGTCTCTATTAATATATTACGGTAACTCTTCTCCTTGTTTGTTTGTCACTCTATGATTTGTCATCGAGCTTTCCATCTTTATATGTCTGTGTGTCTCCACTTTCTGCCGGTCTGCCTTACTATCCGTTCCACCCTTACCCGAGGCAAGTGATTTCTGTACAGTCTGCTACATGTCAGACACTTATCTGGTCACAAGTGTTATTACAAATATTTCCTTCTCCTCGATGAGTTGCTCTACCAATACGTATCAATTTACCCTACTCTACTGTTTTACCCATTGTAGGGGGGGAGATGGATTCATAACTTTTAGTCAATTTTACTGCATCAGCGGCACTTGAACCATGCCATGTCGATCCCACTGACAATCAACCGCCGGTATCAATTACACTACTTTCTTTTACTGTTTATTATAAGATCATCCAATCTATAATAAAGAGCAATGTGAATTTATGTGTAATTTTATAATTACACATAAATTCACTTCAAAAAGTGATAATCTATTAATAAAATGTAATAACATCAGAACTATATTTCTAATAATAACAAAACGTATGCATTAAAAAAGAAATAAAAATAAAATTAATAATTGTATAATTTTTATTACGCTATTTAGTTTGACGCCATCTTGTACTGCGCCATATTGTTTTAGTTTTTTTCTTCTCTTTTTTAGTCACCTCAAACAAGGGACACATTGCCACTGAGACATAAGGGGCTACTGTGAATTAGGAACCATATTTACAGGGACATCCTAAGTGGGGAGTTGTACAGCGAGATTCTTGTTCACATCACATTTAAATTTCTGCATGTTGGTACAATCAGGAAAACAAGGAGCAGGGATGGAATTCCAAAGGATAGCAGTTCTAGAAAATAAACTATTAGAGTAAAAAGCTTTCCGATATCTGAAGACCTTTACAGTGAAGGGGTGGAATTTTGCTGTTTGTCAGTTTGGTCGGGAGTATTTACGTCGAAGGGACACCAGTGCCGCAAGTTCGTTGGAGCACATTCCATTGAAGTACTTGTAAAACAAGCACAGGCATGCAACATTGCGGCGATAAGCCAGGGGTTGGAGCTTGGTGTGGGACATATTAGATTAAAGGCTCTTTTTACCCTGTCTAAGAGGAAGAGACTAGTGATTGATGCACCAGTCCAGATGTGAATCAACAATACCCATGTATGGGCTAATAGTGGCTGTGTAGAGATATAGGATACTGACACGTGTAAGAAGTTTTCTAGCACGGTAGAGGGAGCCCACCTTCTTTGCAGCAGCCGTAGCAATATCTGAATTTATTTGTTCCAATTCATGTTGCGTGTGAATGTTAGGCCAATGAGTTTGAATGATGAACTCTCAGGTAGGGTGTTATTTGCCATGGTAATCGACGGTTGAAAGGTTTCTTATAATTCTTAAAAAGGAAGAAGCTTTGTCTTAGTAGCGTTACATGTACCATCCATTTACGTCCCCATTCTTCTACAGACTGGCGGTCATTTTCTAAGGATTCGGACATTGCGTTGAATATATGTGCGTTCGTTTTGCCCACATGTCTAGAATAGAGCGTGCAAATATACCCATTTCGGACACAATTGCACTAGGGAAGTCGTTTATGAATACCAGGAATGATAAAGGTATAAAAATCGACCATGGAGCACACCCGCATTAATGTTGTTTGGATGGACGGATATCGATGACAACTTAGCTATTTCTTTTGGCTAAGAGGATTGAGTATTAGATTGAGTATTCGTCCAGTAATACCGTTTGAATCACTTTTCATGAGAAGACCTTCGTGCCAGACCTTGTCAAAGGATTTGGATATATCAAGCTTCACCTGCTGTATCCAATGTATGGTATATGGGTTCAGAGATAATCGTTAGGATGTCCGCAGTAGAACGGACTTGCCTAAATTTATACTGTTGGTTCGAAAGAAGTTTAGCATTAACGAGGTGATGGACTATCGCTAGATTAATTAACGACTCAAACATTTTAGCAAACAGCGGGAGGAGGCTGATGGGGCGATAGTTTTGCGGGTCAGTTCTTTCACCAGAATTCTTGAAGACAATTTTCTATCTGTCAGGGAAGAAAGATTCGGCAAGGAATTTTTTTGAGAGTTTGAAGAGGACAGGGGCCAGCTCAGCAGAGCATTTTATTATTAATATAGCAGGGATAAGATCTGACCCACATGATTTAGAGGTGTCTATGTTTGTTTTTATGATATCCCGGACAGTGGAAAGGGTAATGATAAGATCATCGAGTGTGGGTTCTGTTCGAAGTGGAAAATTTGGGAGGGAGTTGTTTGTGGAGTCTAAGGTAGAGTTCAAGGCGAACCGCTGGGCAAGCAGTTGAGCCTTCTCAGTTTCGGAATCATGGTGGTTGGATAGCGAGGGAATTGTTGGTTGCCCATTATAGATTTTTCAGAAATCACGAGTTCCTAATTTCTGCGACTGAACGCGTTTTCTAATTACCTACTCTTGGCTGCAGCTATTACACTCTTGCAATGATTTCTTGACGCTTTACATTTTTGTCTATTTGTATCTGACTTATAGGAGTTGAACTGGTGGAATGTTTGCTGCACAGCTAAAGCGGCTGTACAGGTTGACGAGAACCATTGTGGTAAGTGGAGCTTACTATAGAATTTCCGTATGGGGACATATGTTTCTATGCCTGCTTTGACCCATTCAGTTAATCAAAGGAAAAATGAAAGGAAGAAAATGAATCAGCAAAGTTAACGAACGTGTATTTTTAATGATCAGGAATGACCCGCTTTTTTCAACTCGCGATAGTTCAGTCCTATCTTATTGAAAATCTTCACTCTAAATAAAAAAAAGGCAACGGTAGGCGATTTTTTCTTTGGGGTATTCGAAATTATAAAAAAACAAACCGCGCGTGCGTGGTCCCCCTCTGTATGTGACTCGATGTGGCGAGTGTAAAATGCAATAAATTTGGGCAATTTGGGGCATTTTTGACCCCCCTTAGACCCCCTGGGGGCGCGAACCAGAATTTTTCTGAGGTCAAGGATGCTCATTTTATATCCAGAACAATTGCCTCTACATTTTGGCCAAGTTTCAGAAGAATTGAATGGATGGATCAAACGTTATGGAAGAAAAGAGTCATTTTTTGCCATTTTGGGGGCTTTTGACCCCCTGGGGGCGCGAACCAGATTTTTCCAAGGTCAGCGATACTTATTTTCTATTAGGAACAATTGCCTCCACAGTTTGGCCAAGTTTCAGAGAAATTGAATGTATAGATGAAAAGTTATGGGGCAAAAAATGTCATTTTTTGCCATTTCGGGGCCTTTTGACCCCCGGGGGGGGGGGGGGTGCTAACCAGATTTTTTTTTTCAAAAATCGGAGAATGTCACTTTCAAACCTGACCAAAGTTACAACTTCATGCAAAATTTCAGAGAAATTCAATGGATGGTTGCGGAGAAAAATCCGGACGGACGGACATGCCTCAAAACATACGTCCCCAGATTTTATAAATCAGGGGACCCAAAAAGTTATATATGAAAAATTAAATTACTGGCGTAATTCTATTATTTTATATGAAAATTAGTACGAACACTGGCGAAGTATAATTTTGTTGTTGTCATTTTTGACGGAGTGTGTACACTAGTCTTAATATATTAAGCAATAAACAGAAAAAAAGAATATTGAATATTGAACCAGTCATTTTCATATCTTCATCATGTGAATATCAAATGTAATAGCCCCGAGGGATTTTATAAACGAAACTTTATAGATTCAGCTCTCCTATGTAAATATCGTATCGAGTTGCCCCGAGGAATTTAATGACCAAGACTTGAACGAGACTTGATGTATTTGACTCTCGTATGTGTAATTCTTCAAACAGCCATCGCCTTTCCATCATATCGATTTCTTTGTGTCCCTCTTTGGTACTTCATTTGTTCTCGTCATTCCGTGTTCATGTTTAAAAGTCCCACGAAGACTATCATTAATCTAATGTATGTTTGAAACCAGATCGTCTGAGACTCTGCGAAAAAAAAAAAAAATTAACAAAAAGAAGATATGTATATCCACGGTTTGTTTTCAGCCGAAAATACCCTTTTGAATCAATTTTGGTAAAAGTACAGACTACTTAACACTTGAGAAATGGTTAAAAAAAAACAAAAATCAAAAAAAAAACGAAAAAAAAAAACGAAAAAAAAAAACCAACCCATAATTTATATAAAACGCATTCGAATTACATTCTCTACCGAACTCTGCTAGTTGTAACGTGTAGAAATGATTTGTAAAATTTATTTTTTTACCATTAAAAAAAAGTCTTACAAATCGTTTCCACACTTGAAAGATAACGGTTTCTCCCATTTTTTTTTTTTTGTTTACGTGTTCTCGAGTGTTGACTATTACGTACTTTTACTATTTAAAAAAAATATTTCCACACTAAGCCGGATTTGGTAGAGAATTTTACTCTAATGCGTTTAATATAGATTATGTTTTTTTGGTTTACTAGTTCTCGTGTGTTCACTATTCTTTTTTCTTAAATTAATGTGAATGCTCTGAGCGTAAACTGACAGAATAAAAGAAAAACAGATGTGTCCCTTTTCGTTACCACAACTAAACAATTCTCGAAGCAGCTCCTCCGTGTGTCGGAATAATGGGACAAGCTAGAAAAAAACATGTGATATCACGTTACTTATCAATTTTATAACATAAGTCAGGCGGAATTTCCATGAACAGAGTTTCTTTCCAAGAACTTTCCACATGTGGAACACATTTCCACGGAGTTGCTTCCCTGTAGTACACAACATGATCGTCTTCAAATCTAAATACTTGTCATAAACCGTCACCATAGGTAGTCAAACTTTGTTCATTCGATTAATCATTTTCAATCTTCTCATAATATTCTTCATCATTCAACGGACAATTCATCCGTCACGTTAACTCTTATACTCGAGTGGATTTTTGTCTTGATAAGTAGTGACTCCTTAGTAAAAAAGGGTTCTTTCTCGAGATATTTCGTGCCTTTCTAAACCACGCCCCTTCTCCCTCGCTCCTTTTCGTAAAACTAAATCAAACTGAATATAGCCCATATTACCCACCCTTACGCCTAGCTACTGTGGTCAAAATTCATAATGATCGGTTAATTAGTTACGGATTGAATCCTGTAAAGACACATACATTAATATATACGCTTATCTAACTTTATATATCATCATGGCCGTCACTTGAATCAAGTATACGGGTTTCGAGGGTCTTCATTTGTTGGTTCTCATATGAGAAAACAGTCTAATTCGAGATTCACACATCCTATCACAGATCGGACATGCATTATCGTTTGGCAATTGATTTTCGCGGCGCGCTATTCTTGATGCTTTCAGTTCTTCAACGTGATGGCGCCATTCACTTTCAAATCTTTCCACACCACTCTTTATTTCCATTCCTCCACTCAATTCTCCCGAGTGCACTCGTTTTCCATGTTGTATGATCAATTCAACACATCTTCATACCCTCCTTCAAACAACTTTGTACAACTTCTTCTGTCTTCCAACCCCCCTAGCCCCCACATTCAGTTCGGAATAAAATATTTTCTTAGGATAAGACTGGTCGCTCATTCTTACCACGTGACCAGCCCATCTCAAATGATTCTCAACAATAAAAGACTCTATAATAGAGCAACTAGACTCTTCCAGGACATTGATGTTGGTTCGACGATCTTGCCAGTTAATTAAAAAAAATTTCGTAAAAGTCTTTGATGTAGTTTTTTGAGTGCTATAAGATGTCGACGGTATGTCGCCCAGGTCGCCGATGCATACCAGTTTATCGGAAGGACAATGGATTGATACACTAGTATTTTGGTATCAAGCCTTAAATCTTTAGCATCAAAGATTCTGGAACAAAGTTTACCAAAGCATCACTTGCGCACCTAATACGATATTGGATTTCGTCGTCAATTGTGGCATTGGAAGCGAGGCTGGCTACCCAGGTACGCGAAGCGATCCACGTTTTCTAGCAATTCATCGCCTAGTTGGATATTAGGAGGGTTTCTGGTGTTATATTGAGGAGAAGGCTGTAATAAGACCTCAGTTTTTCAAACCTTAATTTTTAGTCCTAGTTTGGAGTATACATCCGAAAATGCATTAATCGATGCTTGCAGGTCCTTTTCAGTCAGAGCACAAACCACATTATCATCTGCATATTGAAATTCGATAAGAGAATCAACATTTGTTCTAGTTCTGGCCTTCAGACGTTTCACGTAAACTCCAGCATCTATTCTGATAATTAATGGATATATCAGGTGGAAATTGACCATCCATTAGGTGCAATACAACCGCAATAAAGATTGAAAACAAGGTCAGTGCGGCTATACATCCCTGTTTGCCCCGGATTTTACCTTGAATGAATCTGTAGAGCTGCCATTTGCGATTACCGTTGCATTCATATCGTTGTGAAGAAATTTTATTATTTTAACGAACTTCTCTGGACAACCAGCTTTTGATAAGATTTTCCAGAGAGGTTCACGGCTGAAACTATCAAAGGTTTTTGTTAGATCGATGAAAGCCATATATATAGAGGTTGCTGTTGCTCTCGGTAACTTTATAACTTTATATATAGATAGAGATTATCTGGCCTTAGTTCAATTTATATGTATTTGCAACTAGATAACTTTTAACACTATTCATTATAGTTGGCCTGAGTATATAAAATTGGCCAAGCTGAGTTCAAACCCAACCGTGACCTATTGTGGTCAGTTACACAATGATATTGTTGGTGTTCCCGGGTAAAATAGCCTAACAAAGACAACGGTAGGATTTACGGCCGCTACTGTGTCACTCATTTAAATCCATATGCGATATTTTATGCTTATAACCAGAGTGTAATGTTGCTTATTATTATTAGATTTGGATAGTTTTCAGGAGAGATGGTGAACAATGATAACCTATTTGAATAATCTGTAAATGTAACAATCTAGTTTCATAAATAAATGTTTGTAACATTTGAAGGGTTGCGTTTTATTGACTTATTTATGCATTCGGTTGATTTACTGTTGACTTATTTATTCAACATCGTTCTTTCAATATACAGTCGTGTTACACCATATATGTTACACCATATATGTTACACCATATATGTTACACCATGTATATTACACCATATATGTTACACCATGTATATTACACCATGTATGTTACACCATGTATGTTACACCATGTATGTTACACCATGTATGTTTGTTTATATATCTGCTCCAGTCGTCTAGGATCTCCGTGCCATTGGATATAGCAAATGGATTTGTGAAGAAAGTTGTACGCTCTGAAGTGCGACATAATAAAACATAGGCGTCTGTTGTTTCTGGTCACGAACCAGAACACGACCACCGCCATTTCCATCAACAAGTGATAGCCATGATGATGACTGTTGGGAAAGGCATGAACCGGCAATTTACTCCCATTGACAGGTAAAAGGAGAGGGTTTGAATGCCTATTAGACACCATCCTCGACTGTCTTCGGCCTCTCTGTACATAGATTTTTTTTCAGGACACGCTGACATGAGGATGCTTCGCCCTTCAAGCAAACCCTCACAACATATCCAGAATAAGATTGGCACCATGGTAACAATAAGTAACAATAAGAAACAATAAGTAACAATAAGAAACAATAAGTAACAATAAGTATTCGAAGCCCAAAATAAAATCATCTCAGTTCTGTTCTGATACTAAACTTCATATTTTCTGGCTTCAGTCAGTGAAGGGGAAACCTTGAAGCATTTATTTTTTTATTTTTGTTCTAATTCAGTGCTCTGTTCGGGGAGCTGGACTTTCCCCACATTAAAGCCGACCTTGTGTCTAACTAAATAGGAATCTGACAGAGTCTCGGAAGGCCCTTCCGGGTATTACCTCTGAAAAGTGGAAGAATAGGTTTATTGCCTGTCGTTTGGGAGAGATCGGTGGAGGGGGGAGGTTATTACACGGGAAAAAATACCAAGGCGACTTCCGGCTATTTTTGGAAACGGGTCCGGAGTCTCGCGTTACCAGCCGCACTAAAACCGGTCTTATGTCGCATCTTAATCTCACTGAGAAACAAGTATGTATTTACTCCTCTCCAGGAGTTAGGCACAAGGCCAGTTTTATCTTACTCCCACAAGTAAGATGTGACCAAGATCGGGTCGGGAAAGTGTGGTTTGAAAAGCCAGTGCCCGAGAAGGTGAGCACTCTGGCCATTAAAAATTGCCTGGGCAGCCCTGTCGGCATTTTCCGGTAGGGGCGCCTCAGGCATTAAGCAATAAACTTAATCCTCCCCAAAGAGGGGAGGTGAAGTCTGGGAGGGCGGACCTCATAGAACTGCACAGGACAGACCCATAGACAGGCGTAAATCAAGCCCCGAAGGCCGAGACAATACCAGTTTATGGGGTGTAGTATCCATCGGAACAGATACTACACTTTGATCTTGGCCAAAAGGCCAAGAGTTCTCGAAACAAACAACTACGAAGCAAACGTCCCTAAAAATATCCGCATGTCGATCGACGCTCATTAATTCAACCATTTGAGCAGCTCCCCCCCCCCCCGCCAGCCACTCACTGTCTCTTTAAAAACACCGCGCCAACAAAGTGTTCTCGCCTGCTTAACGTCATCAAAGGCGAGTTAAACAGATGATGACTGAGGAGAGCGAAGACTGGGTAGCGCCATGATGGCCAAAAGCGGCAACCACTGGCCCATTTCCAACAGCTATATTGTGCCTATCACTAGCTCCTTCAATATCCCTCCCCCCCTACTTCCTCTCGTTTTTCTGATCGAAGTCTGTGTTGTTCAGACGCGACCTTGGGCCGACAAGAAAACGTGCTGACTTGTTATCGGGGTATTTTATTATTATTATTTTTTTTTTATTGATAACCACCCGAAATACTCTAAACTGCGATGAGTAGTCGGGATTATCGCGGCGCAGTTACGTGATTGCGTTTCACCTTCCAAAATTCGTTGCTCGTTTGTTTTGGACGACAAAAGTATTATAATTATGACTAGTGCACATCCACCTTCGAAAACGACTGAAATAAAAAGTATGCTTCGCTAGTATTCGCACTAATATCCAATCGGTGAAGTTAAAAGAAAAAAAGGAAGAAAGAAAACGTCTCAAACTGGAAAGTTAAAAAAAGATTATATGAATATTAGTGCGAACACAGGCGAAGCATAATTTTTTCCCTTCATTTTTTTAACACTAACTCTCTCGCTGGTGCAGTTTACATCCTGGGCGAGCTGACTCGGCTCCTCAGAAGGGAGGAGTTTCTAGGGAATATCAAATTCACAAGTGGCCCCCAGCAAAATGTATATCCTTGTCAGGAGAGATGACATACAGCGCCTGGTATTCCCAAATGTTCACCCATCTGATGCTGACCAGACTCAATGTTGCTTAACTTCTAACGAAAGCCGGTGCGTCAACGTGGTTATGCCGTATTTTTTATTTAATACATACTTCCTCCATATTAGTGTGAAAATAAACACTACAACTAAAAGAGAAATGAAACACAACTCGTTGTTCAAACACTCCATGTCGCTAACAGCCACGCTACACAAGTGGCCCCGATGACGCCCGGGGTCTACTCCTTGATTATATGCCCCAAACATTCAAGTATAAGTCCTAGTACCGAAAAATATCATGAAAAATGAAAATAGTTTGAATATTACTGGACTCTACCCCCCCCCCCCCACACGCACACACACAATTTGCATGCCCGGGGCCACCGCCCTGTTGGCTCCCACCCTCTCTGCACGACACTGCGCTACACCATCGGTCCGAAACTGGAATTAATCCGGGGATAATCTAGCAAAATCTCCTAAGATCAATTCATATCCATCATTCTTGTCTTTCCGACGTAAATAAAAAAACAAACAACAACAAAAAAAATCGACGTTGAACTCATCTCATTTCGTAGGATGAAGCGATGGAAATAAAAGTCACCCATCGAAACGAATACGCCTTCGTTCAGCGATTCATGTTATTTGACTCGACTAGTAATAAAACCGACCCGTGCGTGAACGAAAAGCGTCGGCTTTCAGATAAGGAAGCTTTTTCGCGCTTGTCAATTTGATGATCGGCTTGACACATTGAAAAGCCCACAAATAATCACAGCAGAGCTTCGACGAAAGTGCGCGCCCCTTTTCGTAGGAGCGAGATCAAAACACGCGGCATTTACAGACATGCGGAACGCTGCTATTATATCTCAACTCTCTTCTGATTGGTTAACCTATGCTTACACACAGAAGCAGATGTGCAAGTAGAGAAAGTTGAAAATGTACACACTAAAAAACAAACACAAAAAAACAAATCCAACAAGTGTAAATATTATTACACATAATATGACAATTAGCAAAAGGACCTGGACCAAAAGAAATATAAATGAACATAGACAACAGAGGCACTCCATCAAACCTGATGTGAATGAACAACATATAGATAGTCCCACACCGAATTCACGTAAACGCCTTAGAAGGAAAAACAACATTTGGTTTAACCCACCTTTTAATAACAACGTTAAAACCAATATTCCTAAGGAATTCTTTAAAATATTAGAAAACTCCTTTAAATACCCACATAAATATAGCTCCATACTTAATAAAAACTCAATCAAAATTTCCTACTCTACTACGCCTAACATAGCCCAAACAATAATCTCAGCAAATAGCAAAAAAAATCTATCCAATCCAATGATAGTTGTTCCAATCCCATAAATACATGCAACTGCAGGCTATTATATCTCAACTCTCTTCTGATTGGTTAACCAATGCTTACACACAGAAGCAGATGTGCAAGTAGAGAAATTAAAAATGTACACACTAAAAAATACAAAAAAAAACACACAAAAAAACAACAAATCAAACACGATGACGCCAACTTTCAAAAGTCCGACTCTCGAATTGTAATTGACAATTCTTCCAAAAACACGAATCTTGTCAATCGAGCAACTTGACACGAACGACGCCGACCCAATTCTTTCTCATTTTCCTTCGCTGAACATTCGACGTGGTCCCAACTCGTTTTTACTCTTTCCCGTGAGGAAAGTTTCTCTTTTTATCTCAAAGATAATTCGCCAATGCAAACGAATACTCATTTGCATAAGTGAACTCTTGTCGTCGCACAGAAATAACAAAATTCTATCTTGTAATCGGAACGATCTGGGTTCAATCCCCGATGAACAACACACAGCGCGACCCGCATGATGGCTGCTATAAGATGTTGTAAATTAAATAAAGACACTTTATTTTAGACGAGCATGGCTACCCGGTGTTCCCTGGGGCATGGACAAAATAATAAAATAATTAAAAAGTGTGTGCAACATTATTCGGTAAACGTTACTATTGGTGACATAAATTATTTTCAAGGAAATGCAGTTGGGAAATTAATTAAAACAATTTGTGACCTATTTTCATTAAAAAATAATACATCATACGAAAATGAGGAAGAGAAAAAAGAAAAGAAATCGCTTACTTTGAAACTAGCATTTTATCCTGAAAGCTAAGCTTAAAATAAATGAATTAATTTATTTTAACAAAAAAAAAATACATTATCGTTGTTTTTTTTCTCAAATTTCTATAAACATTTCATACGAAAACAATGCTTTCAAAATATGTCCATATTCGAAATAAGCGTTTAACCGCGCTGACACTACCGAGCTTTCTTTGAATCCACAAGTACACATTACACCAGACAAAAATTAAGAAGAGAAAAAAATGTCTTGCTTCGAAAATAGAATTTATGATGAAAGCTAAGCTTAAAATGAATGAACTAATTAATTTTAACAAAAAAATATACATTGTTTTTAATTTCTAAAAAATATTATCATACGAAAACAATGTTTTAAAAATGTGTCCATATACTTCTTTATTTAATAGTTAATATAAGATATAATCATTTTAAGTTACCGTAAATATCGGTTATAAAAAAGTAGCCATTTTGTTTAGTCACAAGTGAAGCTCCTAAAGTAAACTAATGGCTAAACGAGATAGTTACTTTGCTCAGAAACGATATTTACGGTAACTTAAAATCATATTAAATATTTTTTAACGCAAATAGGTCAAAAATGAGTAGGTAAGTCAAAATAAATTGTTTTCGACTAATTTCCCAACTGTATTTCCTTAAAAATAATTTATGTCGGTAATATTAATGTTTAACCATCTTTCTTTTAAAACTTCTCTTTGTCCTTACCCCCTCTCTTTCTCCCCCTCTCTCTATCACTTCTATATCTATATAGCAAGTTCCCTATTTGCTATTCTTCTCACGAGGGCAAACTTAGACACAAGGTCATTTTTATGTGGGGAATATCAAGCTATCCACAAAGAGGCATTTTTGGATGGAGAAAAATAAAAAATTACCTCAGTTAATAAGGATTTCTTCTTCTCTGACCGAGAACAGAACATATACTACACTTTGATAGATGTCGTATTGCTGTTGTGTGTTTCTCTTTTTTCGTCGACCAGAGTTAATGATGTTCTCCGGATGGTTTTCTCTCGAGTGTTAAATCCAAAAAAACAACAAAAAACTTTAATTTACCCCATATAAGGCATATTGCCATTGAAGCGTAAGGCATATTGTCATTGAGG